>OX421463.1:0-1229000 GCA_949126895.1 Eilema caniola | reverse complement strand
AAATTCGGGTCCTAAAACTTTATAAGTTATAGCGGCTGCTTTGGTTCTCTTGCAGGAAAATTCTTTCGCAATTTCGGAGTCGGGAAAACATTTCACTAGAACTTCACTAAGATGGTCCATAGCCCTAAAGGGGATGTTGTGTTCTGAAAGAAAACTGCATAAACGCAGCTCAGCTTTCTTGACTTCGTCTTTCAGAGGTACCTTTTTGAAAAATGTATCAACCTGGAAACAAATAAAAATTTGTTAGACAGTTTATCCACTAATTAAAACAACTTCCGAACTTCTTGAATTTAGGTAGGTATCGTAATCATAATTATAACAAATTATGCTTACCTTTGATTGTCCTTTATATTTTTTCATGTTAGATTTATGTTTTTCAGTATTAGCATGTTGTTTTATAGATGCTAATCTACTTTGGAGTTTCACACTGCATGCTTTGCAAAAAGCAGCGTACTCGTCATCTTTATAACGTGAAAGCCACGGAGAAAGTTCCGGCAGTTGTTCCCACTTAGCCAAATAACTTTGCTGGAAACTAGACATGCTTTCCGAATGGATGCGCCAAGTAAAATAAAAACAAAGATAGATCTCAAAGATCAAAGAAAAGAACGCTCTCTATTTATATGACGACAAACATACTACACATTTGGGGAAATTCCCTAATCAAAAGAGAAACCCCACAGATAAAGTCAAGTACAGAACAGAAAATCATTTTACTAGAACCATAGATCATAGATAATTCAATGATACTATTTATCTATGGTGTTGCCATAACTTTTTATTCAAAATATACCCAAAAGTACTGACTTACGCCAATATACCTACAAAAGTACTGATGCTTGGAAAAGTCGATAAAATATACCGAAAAAGTATTAAAATACTGAATCTGGTCACACTGTAGTCCCGCCTAAGTCGTTTCCTCTTTTACCTATCCTACGCGGTTGGAATTAAGCTAAACTTATGGAACGAGTTCTAATCTGCCGTATGAAATCATAACCTCTGGAATTTGTTCCTTGTTCCTTTTCATATTTTTTTCACAATCGTCGGTTTCGATTCTTTTTGAATTTTAGTTTCCGTCATAGTCCACCCCAGACTTCTTAATTAGCTATTCCTCATAGTTACGGATTTAGTCATCCAAGCCCACTTGAAAACGTAAAAAGCATAAAGAATTTGAGTTTTCGAGTTTCTAATATATATGCGGCTGTTTTGCTTCAAACCTCATTAACAAAGAATAAACTGAACAGTTTGACAGACAGCTATCAATTCATTCGTCTGCCAAATACGTTGACGGAGTATACTAAGTTATTTTTATTACGCTATAATTTGTAAATGTATTAATAGGTAAGATATAAGAAACAGAGGATTCAGAATGTACGGTAACGACAAGCATGTGTGCATGCTGTTGGAAGGCACGGGTGTAGTGCACCCTACAGCCACCTTCTGCCAAAGACAGGTTCGGAAACGTATTACTATACCTACTTTAAATATGCTTAAATAACGTCCCTCGTCTGTAAAATTAAACCTTAGTGCATAGTAACATAAATAAGTTAAATACTCATATCATGTCGTGTTTGCAATGTCTTGCGAGAATTGGACAAACGACAAAGTTTCTGGCCTCTTAACAATGTTTATGTTGTACAATTTGTGGTGCCTATCACGGCAGGTACGCATATATGTATAAATAAATATTCTAATACATATTAAACATATTTTTTTGTAATTGGATACTTAGAAACAACTCGACCAATACAAGCATACAAATTTGTCATGACGTAGAATAGAATCCGCCACCTTCAACTCAACAGTCTACATACTGTTACGCCATAGACTTTCAATATCAATGTTTGTGGCGAAGTAAAAACCGGAGCGTGGACCCCAGACTCAGGTTGAAGGTCTCGGATGCGCATCCACGGCAGTAGCACTCCACCCGGCCTGCCCGCAGCTGAGCAAGCTGCGCGAGCTGACGCTGGCGTGCGCGTGGCACCACGGCACGGCGCTGGCCGTGCGCAGCCTGGCGCGCCTGCGCCTGGAGCGCGCGCGCCACGCCCGCCGGCGCTGGCTCGTGTGGCACCCCTACAGCCCCATCAAGTACTACTGGGACTGCGTGCAGCTGCTCTTCCTGTTCCTCGCCTACCTGTACATGCCTTTCCAGGTGTTTGTGTCCTGTGAGTCTATTTTGCTACCGTTTTAATATAAAACAGATTAAAATAGTCTGGTAGATAGTCGTGTTGGGACAACTGCATGGACGGAAATGCGAATGCTAAGATGGATGTGTAGTGTGACGAGAATAGACAGAATAAGCTATGGGTATATTAGAGGAAGTTTGATAGTGGCACCAATGAATGAAAAGAATTATTGTGTTGATTTAAGGCTAGCCGTAATTGCGTCCACTGTGATCGTCTCATTATCGACATACAAACCAAGAATTAGTAAAGTAAACCCCGACTACTACGACCGAGGAGGGAGCAGCCTTAAGTGATGCTCGAAACCTCACGTGGAGACCTTAGCAGAAGGCTCAGTGGAAAGTAGGCAAGGAGTCGAGCGGGTTCTGTGAGCGCAGGGTGACTGTACACACCGATGAATTGAAATCCGAGATGACGTGGGATTCTAGTCGACCACTACCGCTAGCTGACGGCTGGTCGGCGTATCCGTAGGTATTTCCATAGGGAAATAAGATACCTACCTTCCTACTTAATTCCGTGAGGTGAATGAGCTAAAAACCAGCCTCCATCAATCAGTTCACTGTCAGCTATAGTTTTTATTTTATTGCTAATATAATAAGTGTCGTGATCGTGTAGGTTTATTTGCATTCACCTTTGTTTCATCGCCGCGAGCCCTGATTACAGATCACCCACGACGTTGTTCATTTATAAGTCGTTAATAGCTAACAAGCTAAAAAAGTCATAAATATTGTTTAAACTGTTTCGAAAGTGATCGGTTACAAACACTGTAACACGAGAATTATAAATATGTATTTCAAGATATACAATATACATATAGTGGTCTCGCAAACTACTTCGAGTTATTATTATTATTATTTATTTGAGTAACCTATTAATTTGTAGGGACACAATACCGATTCACTATACGCATACAACGACAAGCCGCTACACGGAGCTCTCGAACACGACCACGCACGGCGACGGAATTCCTGGAATGCGACGCGGCTGCAGATTGCGGCCATATTTACGTTGGCACATTTTATAGTCGCGATACAAGCGCCACGCGGCAGATTCTGTAATTAAATTGTACATAATAGCTTTAAGGATTCCTTATGTAAATAGCATTAAGTATTCTGATTGGTCTAGCCTAATTGTAAGCTCCTTTTGTACATATATATCTAAAAGAGAAATTTGTCAATATAACCAGGCACTTTTGAGTCAATAAATACAGTCCACAGTTCTGCTCTGTCTTTTACTTTGGCTACGGTAATCCTCCGGTCCAAACATTCAGAGCACCCTAGCAACGGTACAAGGGTTCAGCAGTGAACCTGGCCGGTCTAGGGGCATCAGCCAGCTGGCACAGTACATAGGGCAGTACCTACCTTGCGGGTCAGTGACCCTTACAGCTGAGTATATCAGCCGTGTTAGCTCGGAAGCAGTCAGCTGATCCATAGTCCGGTTAGGCGAAGGCCATAGACCGACATTGGTGACCCCTGACGAACCCGAACAGCTGATACCTACATACCTACGGTATCACATACGCACTTCTGCACGCATCATCAGTTGATTGCAATACCGAGTGCAACGACCCACTACATACATCATGTCTACAGAAGAGAGCACACCAGGTACTAGTACCAAACCAAGTACTCCAATCATAGATGTTCGACCTCCAATCAACAATGACGTTGCCACGATATCACTCCCCGCGCGCCTACCACCTTTTTGGCGACAAAACCCGCGATTATGGTTTGCACAATTCGAAGCGGCCATCGCGTCGAACCGAATAGGGGAAGAGCAGAAATTCAATTTAGTAATGCCACTACTAGGATACAATGATCTCGAACAAATTGCAGACATAATTCTCAATCCACCTACTACGGGCAAATACACAGTGCTAAAAGAGAGACTCATATCAACGTATCAAGAATCTGATCATCGCCAGCTGCAAAAATTGCTCAGTGGCCTAGAACTCGGCGATTCAAAACCCAGTCAGCTATTACGTAAAATGCGTGAACTGAGTGGGAAATTATTGACAGACGAAGCACTGCGCGTCATATGGCTGAACCATTTACCTACTCAAATACGTGGCATATTATCAGTGAATACAGAATCGTCACTAGAAACCCTAGCCGCCATGGCTGACAAAATGATAGAACATTTCGAACCCGCTACAGCCGCCGCCATAACTACTTCAATTCCCTTATCAAACCCATTGCAAAGCCAAAACGAAACAGCTGCTAATACCACAGTCGAAAAACTACAACTCGACTTAATAACAAAACAAATAGAGAAACTATCCCTTGAAGTAGCAGAATTACGTTCAAACCAATGGCGACCGACGCGAAGCCCGCATCACTAACCACGTAGCAACAAGCGCTTCAATGATATGCGCAACTTTAGGGCGCGTTCACACTCGCGCTCACGTCGGCAGCCGGGCGACGCGGACTGGGTCTGCTACTACCATCTCCGATTTGGTAATAATGCTCGTAATTGTGAAGAACCATGTGCCAAAAGCAAATCTAATACAAATACAACCACGAAGCAACAGGAAAACTAAAGAATACATCGACAGTGGCGGGCGTCGATGTAAATCAAAGCCACCGCCTATGTATAATAGATAGAAACCATAAAGAAAAATTCCTCATTGACACTGGCGCCGACATTTCAGTGTTAGCCGCAAGAAACAAGAAATATTCACAGTCGACAGAAGGCAATTACAAATTATTTGCTGCGAACGGAACACAAATACGTACCTACGGAGAGCGTACATTAGAGCTCAACTTAGGTTTACGTAGAAGTTACAAGTGGACATTCACAGTAGCTGATGTGAAGACTTCGATATTAGGCGCAGATTTCCTAGCAAAACACAAACTATTAGTCGACTTGCATAAAAAGAAGCTCATCGATAGGGTCACAGACCTCACCGTGAACACTATTAAAATACACAATACAGAAGAATCAGTCTACATCATCAACCAAAATCACGACTATCACGACATTCTGAAGCAATTCCCAGACATTATACGACCCATGGCTATCAAATCAACAGCAAAACATAACGTCACTCACCGGATTGAAACAAAAGGACCACCAATATACTCCCGACCACGCCCACTACCACCAGACAAGTACAAAGCTGCCAAGTTAGAATTTGAAAAGCTAATGGAAATGGGCATCTGCGAACCAGCCAACAGTCCATGGGCCAGTCCACTACACGTTGTAAAGAAAAAAGACGGTTCCTTACGTATATGTGGTGACTATAGAAGACTAAATGCTGTCACAATTCCCGACAGATACCCGATACCTAGAATACAAGATTTTACCTACCAACTACACGGAAAATCATTATTCTCGAAGCTCGACATGAAAATGGCATATTACAGTATACCTATCGAAAAAGAAGACGCCGCTAAAACCACAATAACAACACCATTCGGTGCATTTTTTTTCAAAACTATGACTTTTGGGCTCATGAACAGTAGTTCCTCATTTCAACGGTTCATGCATGAGGTACTACGCGGCCTTGACGACATCTGTTTCTGTTTCATTGATGACCTACTCATTTACTCGAAAGACAACGAAGAAGAACACAAACGCAATCTAAAAACAGTTCTCGAACGCTTAAACCACTATGGCGTCACGCTCAACTTAGATAAGTGCGAGTTCGGCAAAAAAAGAATTCAATTCCTCGGTTACGAAGTTTCATCAGACGGAATCAAACCCACAGACGAACGCATTCAAGCCATACTGAAGTATCCCAAACCAACTACAATACAAGAATTAAGAAGATTTTTGGGTATGATCAACTTCTATCGAAGCTGCCTACCCCACCAAGCCAATCATCAATACCTACTAAATAAATATCTACACAATGCCAAGAAGAATGACAAGTCTCCGATCCAATGGACACCCGAAGCCGAAAAAGCATTTCAACAATGTCAACAAAGTATTCTTGATGCAACCACATTAACTCATCCGATACCAAACGCACCACTATGCCTACTCACCGACGCTTCAGACACTGGTATCGGCGCTGTACTACAACAAAAGGTCGACGGAGTATGGAAACCACTCGCATTCTACTCGAAAAACATGAGCGACACACAACGAAGATACAGTGTATACGATCGCGAATTATTAGCTATGTATACATCTGTTAAGAGCTTACGACGACTGATAGAGGGCAACGAACTCACCATATATACCGATCACAAGCCTCTAACCTTCGCACTCACAAGATCAGCCAACAACAGTGACACGCCGCGAAGAGAAAGACAACTTCACTACATAAGTCAGTTCTGTACGAGTATCAAGTTCATTCAAGGTGAATACAACACAGCTGCTGACGCCTTATCACGCATTACGGAGATCGAAATACTAAACAACACGATTGACTACAACAAATTAGCTATAGATCAAGAGAAAGACACTGAATTACAAGCATGTAAACAACAAGCAAACCTCAAGTTCGCCCGTGTGAATCTACCCGGTCATCAACCCATACCTATATGGTGCGAAGTATCAACTACAAACATTCGACCATACCTACCAATAGCTTATCGGCAAGCAGCTTTCAAAGCGCAGCACGAACTAAGTCATCCGGGCGTTCGCACTACTAGAAAAATCATCACATCCAAATTTTTCTGGCCTTCTATGAATAAGGACGTAACCACATGGGCTAAATCATGCATCGGCTGTCAGCGAGCGAAAATTCAAAGACACGTGATCAGTCCCCTCGGTGAATTCCAAGAATCATCGCGTTTCGAACACGTACATCTGGACATCGTCGGACCTCTATGCACATCAAATGAATATCGATACATAGTCACTATGATAGATCGATGCACAAAGTGGATGGAAGCTGTACCTACACGTGACATCACCGCCGAAACAGTGACAAAGGCAGTATACGACGGGTGGATATCACGATTCGGATGTCCCCTACGCATCACCACAGACCAAGGCAGACAGTTCGAATCATCACTATTTCGCCCACTAATGCAGAGACTTGGTATTAATCGAATACGTACGACTCCGTTCCATCCTCAAGCAAACGGATTCATAGAAAGAAGACACAGGTGTTTGAAAGCTTCATTAATGGCCAGATGTGCAAATACCAACTGGAGTGAAGAGCTACCTACAGTACTTCTAGGACTACGCACAGCACTATGTCAAGATACATCCGTAAGTCCCGCACTTATGACGTACGGATCGACACTGCGAATTCCGTCGGATTTCTTTGTGCCTGCTCAGCCAAACATTGATGACGCAGAATTCGTTCGCCAGCTCACCGAAACGATGGCGTCACTAGCACCAAAACTAAAGGTAAATTCAACAAGACATCCATTCATATACAAAGAGCTAGAAACTTGTACTCATGTGTTCCTGAGAAACGACACAGTGCGACGACCGTTGACCCCACCATATGACGGCCCGTACAAAATCATCAAACGAAGTCAAAACGGCAAGTTATTTACTATTCAACTACCAAATCGTCAAACTTGTGTATCCATAGACAGACTCAAACCAGCATTTATGTATAACGAGACCCCTGAAACAAACGAACCGCAGTCTCGTCGCACAGGTCTAGCAACGAATGTACCCCACGAACCTACGTCATCAAGCGCATCCAATTCCAAGAACTCTACGACTACAAATTACGAGAAAACTACAACTGCAAGCAACAACCAGCAGAACCCCTATATGACTCGTACCGGGAGGCAAGTAAAACCAAACGTACGTTTCACTTAGAGGGGGGTACCTGTAGGGACACAATACCGATTCACTATACGCATACAACGACAAGCCGCTACACGGAGCTCTCGAACACGACCACGCACGGCGACGGAATTCCTGGAATGCGACGCGGCTGCAGATTGCGGCCATATTTACGTTGGCACATTTTATAGTCGCGATACAAGCGCCACGCGGCAGATTCTGTAATTAAATTGTACATAATAGCTTTAAGGATTCCTTATGTAAATAGCATTAAGTATTCTGATTGGTCTAGCCTAATTGTAAGCTCCTTTTGTACATATATATCTAAAAGAGAAATTTGTCAATATAACCAGGCACTTTTGAGTCAATAAATACAGTCCACAGTTCTGCTCTGTCTTTTACTTTGGCTACGGTAATCCTCCGGTCCAAACATTCAGAGCACCCTAGCAACGGTACAAGGGTTCAGCAGTGAACCTGGCCGGTCTAGGGGCATCAGCCAGCTGGCACAGTACATAGGGCAGTACCTACCTTGCGGGTCAGTGACCCTTACAGCTGAGTATATCAGCCGTGTTAGCTCGGAAGCAGTCAGCTGATCCATAGTCCGGTTAGGCGAAGGCCATAGACCGACAAATTCAATAATAACAAATTATGTCTGACTATGCTATTTACCTATTATAATACATAGAAAAACGAAATAGAAAAAAGTGGGAGACTGCAACTTTAAGCATCGAAAAATTCCTCCCCATCGACGTCTACTGGTACCGTGCCCAAAAGGCTGGCAGCATTACCACGCTGAATAGCAATACTAATTCTTTGAGCGAGGTAAAGGCCAGCGCTATGGTCACGGGAAGAGTCGATTAGTTGCTTCGCTATTTCTCGGAATAGCGCGCTTGCGCTTGGACCCCAAGGACCCAGCGTTTCGACTCCAAACGGCTCAAAAACATAGTTACCAATTAAATTGGTATACTTACGCCGCTAGAGTGGTCTTACATTTTTATCTACTTTCTTGAATACCGTTGTCTAATTTAAGGAATATTTTTTGTGACAACCCTATATTTTATCTACTCGACGGACGTCGAAATAGCGTCGTAGGTATTTTGCGATTTAACACTGGAGTTGAATCACTATTAGTCTTTACACATATGATAGTACATTACTTACAACGAGGGCTAACGTATATACTACTATGGCACAATTTTCTGTTCCAGGTCCGAATTACTACGACCCATTCATTCTCTTCACGGACGCCCTAGCATTCCTCAACTTCTGTTCGCGTTGCTTCACTGGTTACGTCGACAAGGGAACTATCATATTGCAACCCAAACCTATCGTCATACACTACCTTAAGACACACTTCTTTATCAATCTGATTGGAGCGCTACCACTTCAACTTATTAGACCGTTTGAGAATTGCCTATACCCGTCGCATACGGCCATGTTTGTCTTCAAACTGCTAAGAGCATTTTCCTTAAGCGATCAGTGGAAGAACGTCATCGGCCAATTCCAGCTATCCTATATCACTTACGTAGCGCTGAAGCACATTGTCATAGCAATTCTATTCTTTCACTGGATGACATATATTCACTACCAAGTACCAAACTTGTGTTACCATTTTTACAGCCTGCAGGATAAATTTTTCGTTAACTGGTTGAATGAATTCGACATACAAACCAGTCCAACGGCTAACGTTTCATCTGTTTACCAAAAGTATACGAAAAATCTTTATCTGGTCTGCGGATTATGTATTGGAGCTTTGTACTATACTCCTCTAGATCAATATTTACTTTTCGACTTTTTAATGTCATCTAGCATGGGACTGATAGGACTGCTATTCGTAACGTATACATTCTCAGCGTTACTACGCCTGATGATATATTGGCAGTTCGATTCGTACTTATTTCGTGGAAAATGCAAGGATTTAGAGGAGAATTTGGCATTTATGAGACTGCCGTTTTATTTGAGGAGAAAGATCAATTTGTTTGTGAACTATAGGTTTCACGAGCACTATTTTAATGAGGAAGCGTTCGAGAAGACTATCAATGAGCAGGTGAAGCATGAGATCAACCTCCATTGCTGCAAAGGACTGGTCATGAACGTGCCCATGTTTCAAGATATGCCTGTAGCTCTGATAAACGCCATAGTGTTTAATTTGAAAAGAGTGCTCTTTATGCCGGGCGAGGTGAGTCATGCGTGTTAAAAGCTTTTATGCTACTTTGCTGGCGGACAAGCACACGATCCACTTGATGGAATGTGGTTACCGTGTCCTATGTATGAATATAACACTAGGGGTGATAGCACCCCTAGTGTTATATTCATACATAGGACACAACAACATAGAACAAACTCGTGCTGCTGACCCTGATCTAGTGCCCTTCTTAAAGAACCCCATATTGTTGTCGCTCGGTATAGCATTCTCTCGAGACGGGTGATCCTTCTTCATCATGATAACAAAGACATTGTGAGATAAAAAATTATCGTAATTCTTGTTTCCAGGTTATAGTGCATTACGGGCGGCCGGGCCATTCCATATTTTTCATATCATCAGGAACTGTTGCTGTGATGAATGCGATCGGTAGAGAGGTTGGTACTGACTCTTTTTTAATAAGCTTTAGCTCGATGCGTGTAACCAATCTTGTTTTTGAGATGATTAGGACTGTGTGATATTAATTTTTTTGTCATCATATTGGATTCAATTATCAATCAGTCTCTAGTTCTAACTCTCGGATCCTGTCACAAAACATACAGTTCTACCTGCCACAGTATAATAATATATTGACTACTATCAAATCGACCACGAGCACTGTATCAAATAGACCACTTTCAAATTAACCACTGTAATAAATTTCGAGGAGGTACAAATCGCTTGTTTTGCGTCTAATCATACCAGAAGGTACTAGGCTACTAGATGTAAAGTATCGTGTGTTTTCGTGTGTGCAGGTGGCGCACTTGCGCGACGGTGCGTTCTTCGGCGAGAACGCGCTGCTGCGGCCCGGCATACAGCGCACCGCCACCATCCTCGCGCTCGAGATCACCGAGGTGTACACGTGAGTACGCGCACGAGTAGTGCCGGCTAACTTCGGCGAGAACGCGCTGCTGCGGCCCGGCATACAGCGCACCGCCACCATCCTCGCGCTCGAGATCACCGAGGTGTACACGTGAGTACGCGCACGAGTAGTGCCGGCTAACTTCGGCGAGAACGCGCTGCTGCGGCCCGGCATACAGCGCACCGCCACCATCCTCGCGCTCGAGATCACCGAGGTGTACACGTGAGTACGCGCACGAGTAGTGCCGGCTAACTTCGGCGAGAACGCGCTGCTGCGGCCCGGCATACAGCGCACCGCCACCATCCTCGCGCTCGAGATCACCGAGGTGTACACGTGAGTACGCGCACGAGTAGTGCCGGCTAACTTCGGCGAGAACGCGCTGCTGCGGCCCGGCATACAGCGCACCGCCACCATCCTCGCGCTCGAGATCACCGAGGTGTACACGTGAGTACGCGCACGAGTAGTGCCGGCTAACTTCGGCGAGAACGCGCTGCTGCGGCCCGGCATACAGCGCACCGCCACCATCCTCGCGCTCGAGATCACCGAGGTGTACACGTGAGTACGCGCACGAGTAGTGCCGGCTAACTTCGGCGAGAACGCGCTGCTGCGGCCCGGCATACAGCGCACCGCCACCATCCTCGCGCTCGAGATCACCGAGGTGTACACGTGAGTACGCGCACGAGTAGTGCCGGCTAACTTCGGCGAGAACGCGCTGCTGCGGCCCGGCATACAGCGCACCGCCACCATCCTCGCGCTCGAGATCACCGAGGTGTACACGTGAGTACGCGCACGAGTAGTGCCGGCTAACTTCGGCGAGAACGCGCTGCTGCGGCCCGGCATACAGCGCACCGCCACCATCCTCGCGCTCGAGATCACCGAGGTGTACACGTGAGTACGCGCACGAGTAGTGCCGGCTAACTTCGGCGAGAACGCGCTGCTGCGGCCCGGCATACAGCGCACCGCCACCATCCTCGCGCTCGAGATCACCGAGGTGTACACGTGAGTACGCGCACGAGTAGTGCCGGCTAACTTCGGCGAGAACGCGCTGCTGCGGCCCGGCATACAGCGCACCGCCACCATCCTCGCGCTCGAGATCACCGAGGTGTACACGTGAGTACGCGCACGAGTAGTGCCGGCTAACTTCGGCGAGAACGCGCTGCTGCGGCCCGGCATACAGCGCACCGCCACCATCCTCGCGCTCGAGATCACCGAGGTGTACACGTGAGTACGCGCACGAGTAGTGCCGGCTAACTTCGGCGAGAACGCGCTGCTGCGGCCCGGCATACAGCGCACCGCCACCATCCTCGCGCTCGAGATCACCGAGGTGTACACGTGAGTACGCGCACGAGTAGTGCCGGCTAACTTCGGCGAGAACGCGCTGCTGCGGCCCGGCATACAGCGCACCGCCACCATCCTCGCGCTCGAGATCACCGAGGTGTACACGTGAGTACGCGCACGAGTAGTGCCGGCTAACTTCGGCGAGAACGCGCTGCTGCGGCCCGGCATACAGCGCACCGCCACCATCCTCGCGCTCGAGATCACCGAGGTGTACACGTGAGTACGCGCACGAGTAGTGCCGGCTAACTTCGGCGAGAACGCGCTGCTGCGGCCCGGCATACAGCGCACCGCCACCATCCTCGCGCTCGAGATCACCGAGGTGTACACGTGAGTACGCGCACGAGTAGTGCCGGCTAACTTCGGCGAGAACGCGCTGCTGCGGCCCGGCATACAGCGCACCGCCACCATCCTCGCGCTCGAGATCACCGAGGTGTACACGTGAGTACGCGCACGAGTAGTGCCGGCTAACTTCGGCGAGAACGCGCTGCTGCGGCCCGGCATACAGCGCACCGCCACCATCCTCGCGCTCGAGATCACCGAGGTGTACACGTGAGTACGCGCACGAGTAGTGCCGGCTAACTTCGGCGAGAACGCGCTGCTGCGGCCCGGCATACAGCGCACCGCCACCATCCTCGCGCTCGAGATCACCGAGGTGTACACGTGAGTACGCGCACGAGTAGTGCCGGCTAACTTCGGCGAGAACGCGCTGCTGCGGCCCGGCATACAGCGCACCGCCACCATCCTCGCGCTCGAGATCACCGAGGTGTACACGTGAGTACGCGCACGAGTAGTGCCGGCTAACTTCGGCGAGAACGCGCTGCTGCGGCCCGGCATACAGCGCACCGCCACCATCCTCGCGCTCGAGATCACCGAGGTGTACACGTGAGTACGCGCACGAGTAGTGCCGGCTAACTTCGGCGAGAACGCGCTGCTGCGGCCCGGCATACAGCGCACCGCCACCATCCTCGCGCTCGAGATCACCGAGGTGTACACGTGAGTACGCGCACGAGTAGTGCCGGCTAACTTCGGCGAGAACGCGCTGCTGCGGCCCGGCATACAGCGCACCGCCACCATCCTCGCGCTCGAGATCACCGAGGTGTACACGTGAGTACGCGCACGAGTAGTGCCGGCTAACTTCGGCGAGAACGCGCTGCTGCGGCCCGGCATACAGCGCACCGCCACCATCCTCGCGCTCGAGATCACCGAGGTGTACACGTGAGTACGCGCACGAGTAGTGCCGGCTAACTTCGGCGAGAACGCGCTGCTGCGGCCCGGCATACAGCGCACCGCCACCATCCTCGCGCTCGAGATCACCGAGGTGTACACGTGAGTACGCGCACGAGTAGTGCCGGCTAACTTCGGCGAGAACGCGCTGCTGCGGCCCGGCATACAGCGCACCGCCACCATCCTCGCGCTCGAGATCACCGAGGTGTACACGTGAGTACGCGCACGAGTAGTGCCGGCTAACTTCGGCGAGAACGCGCTGCTGCGGCCCGGCATACAGCGCACCGCCACCATCCTCGCGCTCGAGATCACCGAGGTGTACACGTGAGTACGCGCACGAGTAGTGCCGGCTAACTTCGGCGAGAACGCGCTGCTGCGGCCCGGCATACAGCGCACCGCCACCATCCTCGCGCTCGAGATCACCGAGGTGTACACGTGAGTACGCGCACGAGTAGTGCCGGCTAACTTCGGCGAGAACGCGCTGCTGCGGCCCGGCATACAGCGCACCGCCACCATCCTCGCGCTCGAGATCACCGAGGTGTACACGTGAGTACGCGCACGAGTAGTGCCGGCTAACTTCGGCGAGAACGCGCTGCTGCGGCCCGGCATACAGCGCACCGCCACCATCCTCGCGCTCGAGATCACCGAGGTGTACACGTGAGTACGCGCACGAGTAGTGCCGGCTAACTTCGGCGAGAACGCGCTGCTGCGGCCCGGCATACAGCGCACCGCCACCATCCTCGCGCTCGAGATCACCGAGGTGTACACGTGAGTACGCGCACGAGTAGTGCCGGCTAACTTCGGCGAGAACGCGCTGCTGCGGCCCGGCATACAGCGCACCGCCACCATCCTCGCGCTCGAGATCACCGAGGTGTACACGTGAGTACGCGCACGAGTAGTGCCGGCTAACTTCGGCGAGAACGCGCTGCTGCGGCCCGGCATACAGCGCACCGCCACCATCCTCGCGCTCGAGATCACCGAGGTGTACACGTGAGTACGCGCACGAGTAGTGCCGGCTAACTTCGGCGAGAACGCGCTGCTGCGGCCCGGCATACAGCGCACCGCCACCATCCTCGCGCTCGAGATCACCGAGGTGTACACGTGAGTACGCGCACGAGTAGTGCCGGCTAACTTCGGCGAGAACGCGCTGCTGCGGCCCGGCATACAGCGCACCGCCACCATCCTCGCGCTCGAGATCACCGAGGTGTACACGTGAGTACGCGCACGAGTAGTGCCGGCTAACTTCGGCGAGAACGCGCTGCTGCGGCCCGGCATACAGCGCACCGCCACCATCCTCGCGCTCGAGATCACCGAGGTGTACACGTGAGTACGCGCACGAGTCGTGCCGGCTAACTTCGGCGAGAACGCGCTGCTGCGGCCCGGCATACAGCGCACCGCCACCATCCTCGCGCTCGAGATCATCGAGGTGTACACGTGAGTACGCGCACGAGTAGTGCCGGCTAACTTCGGCGAGAACGCGCTGCTGCGGCCCGGCATACAGCGCACCGCCACCATCCTCGCGCTCGAGATCACCGAGGTGTACACGTGAGTACGCGCACGAGTAGTGCCGGCTAACTTCGGCGAGAACGCGCTGCTGCGGCCCGGCATACAGCGCACCGCCACCATCCTCGCGCTCGAGATCACCGAGGTGTACACGTGAGTACGCGCACGAGTCGTGCCGGCTAACTTCGGCGAGAACGCGCTGCTGCGGCCCGGCATACAGCGCACCGCCACCATCCTCGCGCTCGAGATCATCGAGGTGTACACGTGAGTACGCGCACGAGTAGGGTTGGATTATTGGCTCTGTGGTGGAAAGTGCAGGGCGCGCCAATCGACCGATTATATATATATGTATTAGGTACATTGAATCAATCATGGGCGCACAGGCTGGCTTCATTGATTGATCAGTGCTCCCATTTATAATGCATATGCTCGGACTTTCTCACTTTTGTTCACAATGTGTGTCGTCACCTAAGATATTTTGTTCTTGTCAAGACAATATCCACAGCAATAGAACGTATCTATCGTTACGTTAACCTTTTCAGGAGACTGGTCTATCAACTCTTATGAAAGTTATAAACTGTTTACTAACACGATAAAACTGTAGGTTGGACAGCCACGCCTTCGCAATGTGCCTGCAGCCCTACCCACATCTCAAGCGCAAAATGGAAGAGGCTAACCAGTACAAACGTTCCACGATACTCAAGCAAGCCGCCAAGCAGCGACGACGAAACCAATGATTCTGTCAAAGCTCCGGACATATATCTTGAACCTAAAATGTGCTTTTTGATGACAACACGGGGTGCTACGGCGGTGGATGAGCTCAAATTCACTAAGCATAGATTATTACAAAGAATCCACGCGCACCAAGGCTTCGTTTGTCTCGCGATTTAGGTCCAAAGTAAGTTCCGGGGTTTTTTTTTTGCCAAGTCGCCAACCAGTCAGTTTGGCCGGACATTCGGGTAAAAAGGCCGGACACCCTACATTATTAAGCACTAGCTTCTACCCGCGGCTCTCGGTTAAAGGTCAGCTCGCGGCTCTCGGTTAAGGTCGGCTCGCGGCTCGCGGATGTCGGTTATCGCTATAATATCGGTTATCGTTATAAATTGTAGAATTGTAGCCTATATGTTATTCTGATGTTTAAGCTTTATTACTGTAAAGTTGCATTAAAATCCATTCAGTAGTTTTTACGTGAAAGAGTAACAAACATCCATCCATACATCCATCCTTACAAACTTTCGCGTTTATAATAATTGTGTATCTCAGTATTAATGGGTAGGTTAGTGAAGGTGAGTGTTGATGTACATTAACAAAAGGGGCCCCTTCTAAACCTACACTTGGGTCGCAAGTTCCAGGCACTGTCCCGAGTTCCCAACTCAGCAACGCGATGGACCCGGCACCCGCACGGAGAATCCATGGATTGCTAAGAATATCGTCTCTCTATGTACGTATGTAGGAATGTATGAATGCATAATGTAATTTGATCGGAGCAAATCTTGTAACTCAATTTTGAAGCAGATATTCTTAATGGATACTGGAGCTGGTCTGATAATGGAGTAGGCAGGTGGCATAGGAACTCCTAAATCAAATAAGATACAACTGTGGAGGTTGGGCTCATTTGTCTGAAGACTGTCTGAAGACATGAACCTATAGTAATAAAGTTAAGCAAGCGGTGTACTGTTTTTAAAAGCTAATAGCGTCAACAGAAAACAGGGAAAAGCTTGCCTGATAGAAGCTTCTGTAACCATACAACACTTGCGATTGCGTTTGTGAAATGTAAAAAGCCTATCAAAAGACGGACAGGCCGGGCACCATTAATTTTGGCCGGACACGCAATCAAAAAGAATAGCTATGTCCGGCATTATCCGGACGCCTGACAACCCTACTTGCAATAGAGAGATATTGCTTATAGCGCCGGCCAATAATACTCAACGGCAATTCCATAAGGTTGTGAAATTACTGACAATGTATGGGTCTGCGTGCACATTATATTCGGATTCAATAAGAAAAATAATTTTATTTTAAAATGTTTATTTGACTTCAAAGCCAAGAGCATTATTGATTGTAATTTCTAAGTTTAAATAAGATGTTAGATTGTAATAAGTTAATAACATAGAAGGAACCGCGTTGCTTTAATAAAATACTTTTAAGTTTTAATCTTAGTCATGTTTTAAGTTTAGTTTATTTTAAAAGCTAAGTAATACTGAACAATAAATATAATGATAATATTATGCATCCTGCATTTTCTTAACCCTTTCCGTAAACAATTTCAGATTAAATGCTATTTGATGATTTCTAAAAGGAAACGCATTGTGGTATTGTAAATAAAGTTAAGATCCCTACATTTCTGACTGAAGTTGAGTCTCTCTGAGCAGCTAGGAATTAAGAAAATTCAACAAAAGTATATCAATTCAACAACTGGTTAAATATAAAAAGCCAATAATTCCTTTTGGGGATGCATATGGATAAAAATTCTAAATAGATCCCTAGGGTATCCATGTGGACAGAAAATCCAGATAAATCCACCAGGATATCCATGTGGACAAACAATCCAGATAAATGTCCCAGGGTATCCATGTGACCAAGAAATTCAGATAAATCCCCCAGGGTATCCATGTGGACAAAAAATCCAAATAAATCCCCCAGGGGATTTAAGCGGTGGATCCGAGTGGACAGAAGGGATATAATTAAAATGATTGGAGCTGTGCCTTTCTACACGTTAACCCGTCGATTCCGGTCGTCATAAGAACATTTGTGACATTCATCTAAATCGTCCGGAAATCTGAGGGAGCCACGCACCGAAGCACGAACGAAAGACGTAGTAGTAGCTATTTAACTAATATAAGAATTAAATAATAGACGATTCATCTATGACCACTTAACCTAATGTTAACTCATCTACGGTTATTCACCTACAGTTTAACGTTCAGTATTTTTTTTTTCAGTAAACGATGAGGTGAGTTATTATTGCTAACCACATATTTAAGGTACTAAATTTTTAATTAAAAAACGAATACCTATTACAATTTTAAGAATAATCTACATTTATCCACAATGTCACAATACTGTACAATACCCTACGATCCTTGGGTAAAAATATATTACAAAAATAAAATTGGTGACGAGTACGTCACTACCTAAAGGTTAACTACAATTTCTGTTGTAGGGACACAGTGCAGCGTTTATGCTGATGTGGCACATTTCGTTCGCGGCATTATGCGATGGAACGCCCAACCACCTCAGTTACTTCCCGACGTTCGTTCGGCCCGCTTGCTCGCCCCCGCCTCACCATTCTCGCGAATAGTTAATATTAAAACAGTGTAACCTTGTTAACTACCAGAAATACAGTACCGTATTATCAAACTAACGTTTCATTATATCTCTCCCGATTACTGTGCGCTACGACGAGAGGTCAGACACACGTGATCTCTAGTGGGGGCGCAGCGGTACAACCAAACAATCTCATATTGTACATTGTAATCTAAGTAGAAAAATAATCTTAAACCATAGTAAAAAATAACGCTGTGTCCACTCAGTGCAATTTCACTTGGATAGACTAGTTTAGAAGGCTAAGGCGGGAGCGGAGCGGATTCTTCCCGCATTAGCCTTCGTGGTTATTTTTTTAGAAGAAGACGATGGTCCATGCATCATTTAGCCAGAGCGAGTTTCTCGCCTCGAAGACACGATTCTCGAAAGGACAGAAAAAAAGTTGCTTCGCCTAAACATTCGCAGATACATTATCGCTCGCTCATCCACTCCTGGCGAGAATTGCCTCGCAATTGAATATTGCTAGTGTCGGTCTAAAAATGATTTTAAAGCAATCAAATAAAGTAAAAGGTGACATGTCACTTGTTTATCTCGTATGATATATAATCGTAGGCGAGATTTGAGCGTTTGTCTATGTGTAAATATTTTGGTACGTTAATCGCAGGGAGATTACTGCTTGCGAATCGAAACGTGCGAGAAACTCGCGTCGCCTAAATGACCAGTTGATGAACAAAAAGGGTAGAGTGTGACATAGCCTAAGCTAGCAGTCGGTACGCACCCCGAGGCGAATGACGGAGTTGACGATGTTGGCGGTCCAGGCGGCCTCCACGCGCAGCAGGTCCTGGCGCGTCTCGGCGCTGAAGTAGCGCGGCCCCGCGCCCGCGCCCGCCGGCCCGGCCGCGCTGGACTGCACGAGGAAGCAGTGCTGGCGCCAGTCCACCGTCTCGCTCTCCTTCACCGTGCGGAACATCGTCTGGTACACCTTCAGCGCCTCCGGGCACTTGGCCAGCTCGCCGATGTTCGTCTGCGGGCACGGGCGGTCTCGTCAGCCACGCGACCTCCCCTGGGGGGACGTACTCTACACTCCATTCGACTGCGTACTTAACCAAAGGCAAACAATTTTGTGACGTCTTTTTATAAAACACATATTTCACAAATAAACTAGCGTAACTGACGGACTAGTGGTTCAATTTCTGTTGTTAGTCTTCAAAAGAAAAAAATATAAACTGATGTTTAAATAAAATCTGTTAAAAAGAGACATCAAAATTGTTTTGGTTTAGTTAAGTCCCTGTCCTAATGGAGTAACTGGAAATAGCAAATTTCGCTCAAAATAAACATTCCTTTATTTTTAAAAAGAAACAAAATGCAGGTTTCATTCAATAATTTTCGAAAACTCACTTTCCAGACCCAGTAGTCAAACCGACTAAAATCCGAAAAAAATAACATCAATACTACTTACCATAAGGATCAAATTTCTTTAACAAACACCAACATGTCAAATTAAACAAAAGGAAGTCAATAAAATCTTAATTTATATTTTTATATTCAGATTTTAGTAGATTCGATCGGTACGGGCGTTACTAACGAGTTTTCGAAAATCTATGAACGCAGTTTTGTTTCTTTTCCAAAAATTAGGCAATGTTTCCTTTGAATGAAAGTCGCAGTCTCCAGTATTCGAGTACTTTCCCTTCAGGCGAGGTCCACCCTGCCCAGGTAGCGACTACGGACCGGCGGCACGTCGAACAGCATGACGTCGGTGCCCTTCAGCACGAGGAACTTGGGCCGGTAGGTCTGCCACGGCTGCTGCGCCTGCACCACGCCCTCGTGCACCCAGCCCATGTACTCGATGCGCTCGCCCGGCGCCAGGTGCCGGTTGAACAGCTTCATCTGCACACGGAGGTACAGCGTCACTATCTAGTATATCGGCGACGTGGACTCACGCACGCACGCACGCACACAGCCGTACCTGCAGGTTGGTGAGCCCCACGATGTTGTCGGAGATGCTCTTGAGCCAGTGCGACAGCGCGGCGGGGTCGTCGGCGTGGATCACGCCCGTCGTCAGGTGCGGCCGCGCGCCGCGGACCTGACACACACATACCGACAATTATTTGGGGATACACCATAAGAATCTACCATATGTCTAATTAACGTATGATTCCGAAGCCGTCCGCATACGACAACTGCCGACGCATGCAGCATCCCAATGGTCCTCTTTATCCGCATCGAAGTTTAACGAGTAATGTATGTACTGTATCTGCTGCAGGCGTTTGCAGTTGTATGTGGTTAGTCTCGGCGTCATACAAAGGCGTATGAAAATATTGAGTCAAACATAGTAAAACAAATAATAGTCAGTCCATCATTCCAGGAATACAGTCCAATTAGGCAGATAGAAATAAAGTAACTGTGCAGTTACCTCGAACGCGCCGGGTCGTAACTTGTCCGTGCCGAACACATATCTCGTCACGTAACCCATCATCAAGGGGACTGGAAAATCAAAAAATGGATCACATTCGCGGAGGAAATGAATACCGACAATCTAATAAACGATCAATATGGCCACACTACGCCTACACTTGCATACGGTAACTGCCATCTTCAAAATTTTCATACATATATCCCGATAAACGACAACAATAGATTTGCACTTTTTCATATATAAACTTGAATGTAAGAGTGCAACCGTATCTCCTTAGTGGACTGTACGAGCAAACCTACCTCCTATTCCAGTCCAGCTCGAAGGACCAAAATGATGTGTTCTGCCATAAGTCTGGTTTTAGTGTCACGCGCACCGTCAGCACGATCGCAATCCGCTCCACGCGCACGTAATCCGCGCCGATCGTCCGCGTATTTAGTTTAAGTATCGTCTTGACCGCCGCCGCGGTGTGCAGACGCGCGTAATGCCTCCATTAAAGGGTCTCGCCATGATCGTACTGCGCTGGTGCGTGCGCGGGGGACAGGCGCTGCAGGCTACGGCGCTGTGCGCGTAAGGGCCGGACTGCATTACTCTAAAACGCTCTAAGCTTTTATTTATGTCCGGAGCGATCCGGACCGACGGTCTGCGTGGCACTAAAACCAGCCTAACAGTACCTATTATACCGGTTAAGGTGAAAGGTTTGTTCTACCATACACTATTAATTTATTTGATAGTAAGTACCGCATCGGCGTGGAAGTGACAAGGAATATGATGTTGCGAATTCGACGTTCGACTGAATAAAATACATGAAGTGCTGGTGTAAACAGAAAATATAATATTAACGTTAGCATTCTGCGGGGTTTTATCGTACAATAATAGTAATTTATGGAACTGTTGCATAATAAGAGTTCTTAAAATACGAGTGTGAGTCGGTTTTTAAATTCGCATTATAGTATCCCACGAGTGGTTTAAGACTAGAGGCTATGTATACTTTCATATATTACCTACTATAATTAATTTCATTAAACAATATAATTTGCTTAAACTAACAGAAAAGTTGAGCGCAAAAATCCATTTGCTGATCGCGCATGTGCGTTGCGCCGCGTCCACAGACAATATAGAGAGAAAAAAAAATGCATTTACACCTCCTTGTGTCAAGTTGAAGCTGTGTGTAATGGAAGAAAGTTACAATATGATACAGTGGCCTATAGAAGACAACATTAAAAAAATAAAAAAAGACGTGTGACACTCGGGGACTGCCACGGTAAAACTATTGCATAGCATTTTGTATCAACGTATGCAATTGTAATTATTTATTTATTTTATAATTTAAAATTAATACTGCATTTGTGATAATAATAAAATGTATGTATATAGAGTACTCACTCATTTTCTTTCACTATTTTTTCGTGACTTTCTTCATTAATAATAAATGCACTTTGTTCATTCATATTTAAAACACTTTATACACAAATTTTACAAGTACAGCTATTCACTGTTGTACATAAATACCATACACCTATATACTTTCTCATAAACAGCTGGTTATGTATTCGTCCGATTTCGGAGCAGCTCGTCTCGATTCGTGCGAGCTTCGTAGAGTCGTACAATACGGCTAGTTGCACGCACACGAACACCGTGTCGAAGACTGCCGAAATGAAACGAGCGTGAGGTTTTTTCGTTACGGAATTTCTGGATTCGGTCCCCGCGTTCAAGGCCAAGGTTGCAAGGCTCAAGGCGATAGAAGCTATGCAATAGCTTAAAAACAAAAATTTAATAATAGTCATTTCGCACAAAGTATTATATAAATGTATAGAACAGTTCGAAGGTCGCACCGGAGATGACGTCGCGCCACTCGACGTCGCGCTCGGACGCGGCCGAGGGCGGGCGCGAGCCGCGCGCCGAGCCCGCCGCCGAGCCGGGCCGGCTGCTCTCGTCGCCCTCCCACGCGCTCTGCGGGCACACAAGGGGTGGTCAATGTTTGTTTATCTACTCTGATACTATAATACAAAGATTATAAAATTGAAATCAAAACTCTTATGACAAACATTACGCACAAGCCAAAAAAAAAGTTTTATTACGATACAGGTCTTGTATGGACACCTATATCATAAAATAACTTTAATCATAACGATACACCTATACAATCTCCATCTGGACTGAACCTCTACTTTAAAAAAAATAACGGCCAATTCGGAAGAAAAAAAAAAGAAACGCGCATGCGCAATCGATGTTTGCGGCCTTGTCTTGGCGTCAACTTTTTTTGTTACATTTATATTAAACAAAGTTTGGTTTTGTTTGTAAAATAAATTAGTTTATGTATTATAGTATGAGAGTAGATAAAGTAGTGTATGACACTGTACATAACTTGGTCTTATAACACTCGTGTGATAATATAAAAAAACT
Organism: Eilema caniola; assembly: GCA_949126895.1. NCBI lineage: Eukaryota > Metazoa > Arthropoda > Insecta > Lepidoptera > Erebidae > Eilema > Eilema caniola. The sequence continues at coordinate 1,205,928 of OX421463.1, read as the reverse complement.
CGCCTACGGCTCGTTTTTTTAAAACACACTCGTGTTATAAGAACCCTTATTATGCAACAGTATCATAAACTACTATTATGACATTTGATGATGACTGTCATAAAATACGTGACAATCCAAACGATCAATTATTGTATTGCACGTAATATTGCTGTATAATTAGCAGAATGATAAATGTACGTGACGCGTATTTCATCAACCAATGTCGTTGTTTGAGCCTGTATCCGAACGCAAGGCGATGGCGTCAGGTGGGGACGAGTGGCGGGGACAGCGGCAATTGCGAAACCTTGTCTTGATGCGGCAACTATCCATTTTTTTTGTTACAAGATTTTATGTAGGTACCTACTACAAAATAGTGAAATAACTATCATCAAGAACCTATTTTTATTTAAAATCACTCAATCAAGCTGAATAGTAGGGGTGCGCATTGTCTTACATAACTTTTCAACTCCTATCATAGGAGGTCCGAAAATGTTTCTCATACCATTTAAAATTATAATGATCGTTACTCATAAAAAAAATAAGCTAAATATTTAAAAACATAATCATTTATAGTAGTTTATGATACTGTTGCATAATAAGAGTTCTTATAACACGAGAGTGTTTTAAAAAAAAGAGCCGCAGGCGAGTTTTTTTTATAGTATCACACGAGTGATATAAGACCAAGTTATGTACAGTGTCATACACTACTTTATCTACTGTTATCCTATAATACATAAACTAATTTATTTTACAAACAAATCCAAACTTTGTTTAATTTAAATGTAAAATGTTGGCGCCAAGGCGCAAACATCGATTGCGCATGCGTGTTTCTTTTTTTATCGTCCGCATCGGCGGATTCTTTTTTAAAGTAGGGGTTCAGTCCAGATGGAGGTTGTATAGGTGTATCGTTATGATTAAAAAGTTATTTAATGATATAGGTGTCTATACAAGACCTGTATCGTAATAAAACTTTTTGGCCTGTGCGTAATGTTTGTCATAAGAGTTTTGATTTCAATTTTATAATCTTTGTATTATAGTATCAGAGTAGATAAAACAAATTATGTGAGCCAATATGGACCCGAATATTATCGCGAGGCGCTTTCAGTCATAAACATACATTTATCATTCTATTCTATAATACACCGTCCAACGAATTGTCACTTCTCCAGGGAGGTGGTCTTATCCAGAAATGGCCTTCCACACCCCTTTACAGAAAGTGGTCATACACAGAACTAGTAATACCTAGAAAAGAATTAATGAAGAAGTGGTCCCCAAACATCAAACTAAAACTGCACGAAGTAGGTTTAAGGTAACCTTGATAAAGAAAGCGTGACGGTAAGCCTCGTCAATGAGTTTAGTTCTATTATAGATTACATTTAAAAATAACACAGGTTCCAAGGGCTCACATCGTTAGTTGATCAGTACTTTATTAGTTATTTGGTAGAACAGTTAGCATAAATTGTCACTGAAAGAGCAGCGGCCAGCAGCGATTCAATGAAGCAAAATATTACAAACTATTTTGAACATTATCAACTGCAGAACAGGTTCACAATCGTTTGAAACCAAGAGGCAGCGCGGGTACGCCTCGCAATTATAGTAACACAATTGAATGAAATTTTGAAGCATTTACTATGCCAACTTTTCAAATCGATTAAGATAGGAAAAAGTGAATGCCCAGGTGGGACTCGAACCCACGATCTTTCCCTTACAGGGGGAATGCTCTGACCGGTGGCTCAGTGGTCAGAGCATTCCCCCTGTAAGGGAAAGATCGTGGGTTCGAGTCCCACCTGGGCATTCACTTTTTCCTATCTTAATCGATATAGTAACACAATCCGGTCGCTGCCCGATACTGCTCTTTCACTGAAAATTGACACTTAATGACAGCATATACAGACTTTTTAACGTTTTTTGACGAAGATTGCCAGCCCATACAGCAGTGTCGGCCACTCACCTGCCAGCCGCCATTAGTGAGCTCGGCGCCGTTCTCGTTGCAGTTGGCGTCGACGGCGGGCCGGTGGTGCAGCGACGGGTGGTCGTCGCCCGCGCTGCTGTCCGTGTCCGACGCGTCCGCTGGCGGCCGCACGACGCGCAATCAGTACTATAGTCTAAGATCCGAACTAGAAACGACCTTAACCCATTTGTTTATTGTTAATCAACAGTTTGGCTAGGAATTTTTTAGGCAACCCATCCGCAATATACTATTTAATATTTTAAATTTCATAATATAAAATACTTTTCATCCAAAAAATAGCTGGGTGAAGGTCGTTTTCAATCGTATCCTCTACTACTAGAATAGACTGTATCAATACCACAATCGAGCAATATTGAAGCCTAAAAAGTCCAACAACTGGTCTAACTGCAATACTTCGATATCGCCTGTCATTATGGAGGTCAGGTGACAGTCGCTTCACCGAATATATCGAAGATTAGTTAAACTGGAAAAAACGGATCTCAGACTCCGAAAGTTTCGGATCTGACTGAGATTAACGATAGGATGAAGAAGTAGAAGAAGCGAGCGATATGCGCTTAGTCAAATGTTACATTACGCCCACCTTACAAATTCAAAAAAAAAATTATAATGCTTATAAAGTAATTTATATTTCTTAGTGCAAATGTCGTTTAAATACTTCACGGATACTCTATCCTCATTCAAATAATCTGTCTACATTTGACATTGACTGTACATAATATTCGCGTGTAAACGGACCGCGAGTACTGCACCGTGGCGTGGCGGGGGACGAGGTGAAAAAAGAGTAAGAGACAGCATTACCGGTAGTGTACAGCCGGTAAATCGCTCTCTCTTTTTTTTACCTCGTCCCTCGCCACGCCGCGCGTACCATAGGGACGGACGATCGCAGTCGGTCTGCCCCTCTAAACAAGTGGCAATTCGTTCTCCGGCGTTTGGTAGAATAGAATGACGAATCTATGGGATTTGATGTATTTGACAGTTGTTAATGCATGTCATGAACGTTAATTCCTATACATTTGTTATTCTATTCTACCAAAAGCTAGCCAACAAATTGACACTTGTCTAGAGGAGCTGTAGTTGTATCGAGCATATGAAAAGTACCTTGTTTCTGTAAGAAGGGCGTGGCGGCTCGATAGTGCTTGACCGTCAGAACCACGATATCCCCCGCGTTGCGCAAGATGTTCACTGCATCGTCGTGTTTGCACGCCGTTATGTACTCGCCGTTGACTGGAACATGAGATTAACGCTATTACACAAACACACAATAGCTACTTTTGAGTAATGGCTTAGTGGTAAAGGAACCGTACGATCAAGAGGTCTCGGGTTCGAATCTTGACCACTGTTATTATCAACGTGAGCACAAGCAATTTAGCTTAACTGTAAGCGTTATTGGTAAAATTCTTAACACTGTCAGACCGCTGGGACAGCCCTATGTGGCTACATTGGCTGCGACTACATAAACCTGTGGCGCCGTGGTCGTCCTAGTTTTTTTATAAGAACATGATTTAATTGTAATTACTAACATTAGCTTATAAGATTTATATATACTAACAAATTGGACCATTGTCTGAATAAATTAATTTATTACTATTATAATAATTGCGACCCACTAACAAGCAAATGTAACAGGAATTTCAGACGCAGGTGCAGACGGAAAGAGTTTGCCTATTAGTAGTTAGTACATGTATTTACAGTCAATGACATACAAACAACTTGGTACTCAGCTATTGCTATTGGCTCCACCCGGCACCCGCACAAAATACCAATCCCGTTCGTGCGACACAAATTCGCGTTTTGCATTTTAATACGTGGTAGTTATTGAAATACTTTGTTGTAGAATTCCTTAGAGAAATGATAGCTATAATAGTAGATAGACCGTTACTCGCTCGCTCTGCATATAGGAAAGTGTCCCATCGGAACTTTCTTGTTTGAACTGATTTAAATCTACTACATTCGAGAGCGATCGCTATTTGCTACCAGATGCACTATACGTGTTCTAGAGCTAAGTATTGCGTCCGTCTAGGGACGAAATAACATAAAACTCTAAAAAAACGGTTTAGTAAGAGTCTTAAGAAAAATCATCACTAAACCCTACTACATATTTTACTAACATTATACACAATTGCTCACAAGGTGCCCCACATACCATGGTTATGGTATAATCAAAAATAACTTAAATGGATGCGCGCATTCCTTCACAGCGATGCAGGAAGTAACGACAGAATTGTAATAATCATTGCATCGCTTGCTCTTATAAATAGCTCCGCATTGACGCCTATACTGATATAATAACATGTTGCTTCTTTGAGATCACAATCTACTTATGTTTTGAACTGAGCATAATACGGAATGGTATCTGATTCCGTTCCTGGTGCTGAACCAACCCGATAGCGTGATTGATGTTCAGCCTATGACAATCACAAATAATGTGGCTTTCTGTTGGTAGAATATTTTTCAAATCGGTTCAGAAGATCCACAGATTGCCCCCTACTCATAAACTTTACCTCTTTAGAATAATGAGTGTAGATTATTCCAGGGTGTTTCCACTAAGTAAAGACCATATTAGCAGCATTCCAAGACTGAAGAATCAAGTACTTCATGCTTAGGAGGCACACATACATAGAATTCAAAATATCGACATAAATTATCTTAATAAAAAAATTGTAGAGTTAGCACGACAAAGTTTTTGGGTCTGAACATTGATAACAACTTACGTTGGAAAAACCATATAGAATCACTGTGTGAGAAGGTTCATTCATTTTCATTTGCACTTTATATGCTGGGAAAATCAGCTAGCCAAGCAACCGTTCTGACGGCTTATAACGGTTATGTTGCACCTCTCTTGAGATATGGTATCATGTTCTGGGGCAACTCATCCGATAATGAAGACGCAATCGTGGCACAAAAGAGGTGTATAAGGTCTATATGCCACTTAAAACCTACAGACAGCTGTAAACTTAACTTTTCACAATTTATGGTATTAACACTACCATGTATATATATTTTAGAGGTGCTGCTATTTGTAAGGAAAAACATGCATCTGTTTACTAAATTAAATAGTAAAAGAAAAAAAATCACTAAGCATCCCATCAAACAAATTGACATTGATGAATAGTAGCTTCCTATGTATGGCTCCTAGAATTATTAATAAATTACTAAGAAAAATTAAAGAAATATCAGAACTAAATATCTTTAAAAAAGATTTAGATTATTTTGTTACATAGTTAAATAATTACACAGTTAATGATTATTTAAATGACAACACACCGGAGGTTAAGTAAATTTCAGTTATGACTTTGTCATTGTTATTTTATATTGTGTTTTAATTTTATGAATGTAGGACATTGTTACTTTGCATTATGTTTTAATCTTATTAATGTCTGATTGTTGTTATTAGATGAGATTTTATGTAATTGTAATTGACTAATTTAATGTATCTTGCATTGAAAATGCAGAAACACGGACATCTAGAATTTTGACAGCATTTAATAATCTACACTTTCCCCTACCTCTAATAAATATGTAATTAATTCTCTAATATGAGAATATTGCATGTCAATTTGGCTGAAATATGGTGAAACTAATGCATAAATTGTAACTACTATGTACCCATATATCGCAATAAAATGAATTTGATTTGATTTGGATCCTCAGTTAGATATTCATGAACCAACTTCTTATGCAAACAATTTAGCTTTGCTGACTAATTGAGGCTCAGCACTTACTGTTGACAATGGATAAGTAAGTGTGTTAGCATACCTATTATGTACCATGTGTAGGTAGGTATTCACTTCTATTATCATTTTTAGCCACCTCCTGCTTTTGTTTGTGTTAAAAGGATACTTTTAATAGTACCCTTGTCCTAGTAATAGGTAATTATGGATAGTAATATTTCACAAACAACGCAAACGAATCTATAATAAAACATGAACCTATCCTATTTGGCAGAGGTTTAACCGCTAAGGATAACAGACGGATGCAAACCGATCTATGTGCCACGGCCTGAATAGCATCGTATCTATTCAGCTGATTGTCTTTAATTAGACGCCCGAGCGACGTGCAATTTGCATCTGCTCTAGCTACTAATTAGAACTTGTTAGGCCATTTGATGACCGTAGTGCAGTTCGCTTACAACTTTTATGCTGGGATAGACCAAAGAATTTTGTACTAGCATTTCTGTCGAGCTGTGTTGCAACATTTTAGGTCTTACAGTCTAATGTGATGTTAGTCCCACAGTTAAAAGACATAGAGCGTTTTTGTAGATGCTTAGTCTCCCAGCGTAAGTACATTAGCAGTAATTTAATCCTAAAAGATAGCAGATTCAACTTATTCTGTGTGTCTTTAAACCTCTGCTAGAAAATAGTATTTAGAACAGCAAGAATTACCTACGTTAACATTGAGTTAACTAAAGATTAATATGACTCTGTAGTTATTGTCTTTTTTCAAACAAACATTAACTTATAAATATAAATGCATAAAAAATAAGTTTTAATAACTAAAAGTAATATGCCTGGAAGTCTTTTTCCCGTTGACGATAAAAAGCCTCCATAACTAGAGGCGTTCGTGAAATGTGTCAGAACAAGATATCGCCGCCATTTGTAGCACAAAGTCACACTAATAACACCTTAATCTACACCGAGCCAGTAAAGTAATTACGGCGATATGTTCCCATCGCCACATCATCACAGGAATGAACGTCCGAATTGTATTCACAATGGTACATTCATCTTTCAGCAAACCTAATGAGTTTGAACCATATTCCGATAAGGTAACACTATTTAGGGGGAAAAAAGCAGGCAAGTATGAGTCGGATTCGCGCACGTAGGTTTGCATAGCCATTATCTATACAATACCATAATCTAAACCCCTTAAAAACATTTTGTTTTTAATCATTGTTGTCATAGTGGCATCAGAAATACCGGTTGATTTTTAGTCGTTTCGGATAAAAATATTTTGAACACAGTTTCGATAATATGTATCTAAATTTTTTTCTTCGCCTTATTAATACTGCCGTCTGGTTTTGCTATCAAAACGGTGTCCAAAATCTGTTTATCCAAAACGACTATAAAATCAGGGTGTAATAGGGGTTAAAGTATGTAATTGCCGTTTCATTGTAATAGGTACTTCGAATTGACATAGAACCTTCATGGTTTGAGATTTTTGAGTGAAACTTTCCACATGGTACCTATGTAGTTCTTCATTTAAAAATGTGCAACATTCGATTATCGACTTTCAGTTGTTTTTTTTATTCAGCTTAGACAAGAAAGATGGATACTTCGAAAATTCGAGTGATTTTTGAATACGAGTTCCGACGCGGAACTAACGCGGCAGAAACAGCTCGCAATATCAATGTTGCGTTTGGAGAGGGGACTGCTAATGAACGCACCGTGTGATTTTGGTTTAAACGCTTTCGTGATAGAAACTTTGATTTGAAGAACGAACCACGAGGAAGGCCGTCCACACAGGTGAATAACAATGAATTGAAAGACATGGTGGAAGCCGATCCGAGCCAAACTACCCAGGAATTAGCTGCATGGTTTAACGTTACCTTACCAACAATATTGACTCATTTGCGTCAAATCAATAAAATAAAAAAAATGTGAAAAATGGGTACCTCATGATTTGACTGATCTGCAGAAAGAAATGCGTGTTGAAACTTGTGTTGCCTTGTTGAATCGATACAGAAATGAAGGAATATTGGATCGAATTGTGACATGTGATGAAAAGTGGATTCTTTACGATAACCGTAAGTGAAAAATGCAATGGCTGACCCCAGGTGAAACGCCACAACAGTGTCCTAAAGCAAAGCTTACCAATAAAAAGGTAATGGTAACTGTTTGGTGGTCTCAGCATGGTGTTATTCACTATAGCTTTCTACGATCTGGTCAAGCAATAACGGCAGATGTCTACTGTGCCGAACTCCGAACAATGATAGCAAAACTAGCAGTGAAACAGCCCCGACTCATGAATCGATCTTCACCATTATTGCTCCATGATAACGCGAGACCTCATACAGCACGAGAAACCGTAACTCTACAGGAACTGCAATTAGAAACTATCCGTCATCCTCCGTATTCGCCAGACCTTGCTCCAACAGACTACCATTTTTTTCGTGATTTGGACAATTTTCTATGTGATAAAAAGTTTTCTTCTCAGGAGGCAGTACAAAATGCTTTCACACAGTTTGTCGAATCTAGATCACCAGAGTTCTATCGCAAAGGCATAAATGACCTTCCTACTAGATGGCAGCAATGTATAGATAATAATGGTAATTATTTTGATTAAATAAATACGTTAAATTAAAAAAAAAACGTATTTCAATTGTCAGTACAAATCGGCAATTTCATACTTTAACCCCTAATATTATCATCTTTTAAAATTTTCTATTGTCTAGCTATCACGGCTCAAGAGATACTTACATCCTTACAAACAGAATGAAATTTATATATTCTATACATAATATCGATTAAAATATCACCTTTGATTACAGCGTCGCCCACGAACAGCTGTCCCGTCTGGTCAGCTGCCTGGTCCTTGTATATCTTAGATATGAGGATGGGCAGCTTGTGCTCCGATCCGCCCTTTATGCTGAGCCCCAGGCCTCCGACCTTCTGCCGAGTGATCTGTACCATTCGCTCCTGGAAGATACAGTTATTATTAATTTAAAATGTTATTATAGGACTAGCCCGCGGCTTCACCAGCGTGGAATTCAGATCACATCCCCGCTACACCTTTTGTTTAGCTGACCCTCCTCAATTTCGCTCGTGAAATCAGTTCAGTAGTTTTCGAGTTTAATCACAGATATAAAAAACTATGTTTAAAAAACTGAAAGGTATAAAATAACTTAGAGACAAATAACTGAACATAAATACTATGTGGGTAAAAGTTTGAATTAAAATCATTTTTTTTTAAATCAACATCTCTTAAAATTATATAATACAAAAATGTTCATAAAATGAAAACTACTGGAACAAACTAGGTATATAACATTTTTAAGGAACTAAATAGCAGCTATTCCGCATCGAACTGAAAAAAAATCACGTAAATCGGATAATAAATCTCAGAGTAATCGGTGTACATACATTAAAGAAAGATACCGATCGAATAGTGAGTTTATTTTACTATTTTCAGCCGAATTCCAAACAGGAGGACCTGTTTGGAATTCGGCTGAAAATAGTAAAATAAACAAACACAATACCTATATTTAACATTACATTAGGTAGGTACAATAAATATATATTTATTCTATGGTAACGTTTTACAATATACCGAATTTCAAAATCCCGGAATAAAAAATCTCGAATAAAAAAATAATAATCACCGAAGTACGATATACCGATGTTCAGAATCCCGACAGATTAAGTTCCCGAAGCTCATAGTACCGATATACGGAAGACCGAAGTTCTAAATCCCGAATACTCGTTTGACCGAATGTTCAAAATTGATGTAGCCAAAAGACAAACAAAACAACAAACAAAAAACCAAAAGCTAGGTGTTTTTTATTATTTAAATATATACATATCTAGCTACTCCCAGCTACATCGTGGAATTCTGATCAAGTAACCGAAACCCATGGGAGCTTACTCCCCGAATAAAAAGTAGCCTATGTGTTATTCCAAGACTGGATAATCTATCCCTATACCAAATTCAGCTAAGCTCTTTCCGTTTAGCCTAGGGGTGGGCAAAATACGGCCCGCGGGCCAACTGCGACCCGCGAAAGCATTTAATCCGGCCCGCTTACGGTACATGGATAGTATATGGGCTGCGATAATTATATTTTGGCGTTCCAGAAGCATAAAGGAGATTCTGATGTCGCTATTGTGCCTCTTGAGAGCCGCCTATACCTCGTACTGCTCGACATAAGATATCTCCTCAGTATAATAGCACGTTAATGGTACTCTATGGTCATCATTGCTGTGTCCTGTTCCGTGATGCATACTTATCAACTGTCCGTAGAAGTTAGTTTCGCGATGCGTTGTGTACCGGATCCGGCGGTTGGGTCTCAAGATGGCTCTGTGTAAAACCGAGACCATGTTCTTTCATGGGTATCGACGCGCGCCACGAGCAAAGACCAGCCTCATAATGAGAGGCACTATCACCTCGTGCGGTCCATGGCCCTATAAGAGTGCCCAATCTGGGCCGAGACCCTGAAGGCCATAAACGGTCAACCACTGCGACAACCGCCGCCGTCATCCGGCCATCATTCGCCCAACAGGGTCATCAGCGGGGTACCCCTTCTCTTTCCCATGGCCTTGGAGGCGGCGATTCTCCTTACCTTGGTGGGGAATATAGGATCGGAAAATGACCATAGGATCTGGAGGTGAGAGCCTCTTCAGTGCTATATTGGTACCGAATGGTGGCGCGGGTGCGGGGACGGTAACCCGAGCCTGAAGAGATCCGGGCCATGAGGTCTCAACTCCGCCAGGACATGGTAGCAACTAAGACTTGTATAGCAAAGCGCAGGGCACGCCGTGATAGCGGCGGTGATCCATTATGGAGGACAGGCTAGAGAGGCTTCACGTGGACCTCTCGTATCAATTGACGCAGGGGACCACCGGCCACGGGTATTTCGGGAGTTACATCCTCTGTGGTGTAGCGGTAGTGAACGCGGCCGCTACGCAAGAGGCGCGGGTTCGATCCTCGCTCAGTGCAAATTTATTTGCAAGAATATGTCTATAATCATTTTAACAAACAAAATGTATCTAAGTATGTCTATCCGCATTCTAGATTCCATAACACAAGCTAGTTAAGCTATAATTACCATGGGTCTAGATAGCGTTGTGTATTGTGGAATAATATTATAGGTACATATTACCTATATACTTGCGTCGGATTCAGAAGGGAGCCATCACTTGAGTGTCATTACTGTGATGCAAGCGAGGACTCAGGGATGCACACGCTGACCGAGTGCCCGGCGTGAGAAACACCTAGGCGGGTCCTCGTGGCGGCCCTAGGCAATGGTGTGGAGCGAGAGGGCGAGGTTTGCCGCCGCCTCCTTCCGCGAGCAAGTAATACTCGAGGAGGCATTATACGACTCCATCCTTCATGATGTGGGCCTGGGGTGTCAGGTGGAGCCACCTGTCACCCAAGCAGAAGCAGGCCGAGACGAAGGCGCGATACACGCCCCTCCCCCTTTTTCGGGGAAAGACGGGGACGCCATAATTCCACAATTCCGCACCCGAAAAGGCCTTCCAGACCCCTGTGTGGGCTCTCTGTTACACGTGCCCTGCCAGCATTTCAGTTCAGCATTTGCCCGTTTAGGTACGTAGCAAAACGGCCATCGGATCTTTAAGAGCCCTTTAAAGGTAGCATACCTTTAAAGGCGTTCATTTTTAGTATTTTTTACTGACTTGCACCATTTTGGGGAGATGGGTCTTGTCCATTATGGCATATCCATTATACCCCCCCTCCCCCATCGAACCGCGTCTGTACATTTTTCCTATAAATTATTCCGGTGGCTTTTTTTTTATTGTCTGGCCCCTATTAGGAATGTTTGTCACCCCTGGTCTAGCCGTTAGAACGTGATTGAATAACAAATATCCAAATATCTTAACACATTTTTCATTTATAATATTAATAGGATTCGATTCTAGGTAAGATTTTTAAAATTTGTAGTTGCTGTTTAATTAATATACCTAAAAGCATTAACTTTGTTTGAATTAGTGCTTAAGAAGTATTTGGCTCCGTTTAGTCCTGAAATCGTTCAGTTCAGTCAGTTCAGTGAAATAAGTAGCAGTAAGTTGCAGAAAGACTGACGAACCACGTTTACTCAAAAATATTTTGTCCATTTAGATCCGTCAGTGTGGGAACTTCAAAGTATAGAGTTTCAAACTTTGGAGCACTCTTGCAAGTTGGGACACATGCGTTTTATATAATGACCACTCAGAAAAAAGAAAATTTAATCGCGTCCGAAGTAATATTTTCCAGTGAATATTACGGAAGTATGCACACATTACACATATATTATTTATATCAACTACAGCCGCCGAGAAAGCATCTTACGTTTTCAAAACGAGATAAAGTGTACGTTATTTCTTCCCGTCAAACGCTATGAGCGTCTACTTGGAAGTTCAAACCTAACAAAAAACTGCTTTACAGTTATGGTAAAAGAAAAATTTAACCCAGTTTCATTAAATTTTGCTTTTACCATAATAAGCATAATCCGCGCAACCTAATCGGACCAGGGTCAGTTTTATCTAACTTAATCCACGTTGCATCCCGTTTTCCTGTCAAGCACTTTCACCGCCCGTAAATATTTCATTGTCTGTTTACTTATTCACAACTACCGCCCATTAGCCCGCCGGGCTGCTTCATACAAAAATAATCATCTACGTGGTCGTGGATTTGTGTTTGAATATGCCTAGTAAGCAAAAATCGTGCGTTTTTCTGCGACTTCCTGCGGAAACTCCGTACGCATTGTTTGACCTGTTATTATACTGTGTTTAATATTCATTAACCAACGGCCAAGTTACTATTGTTATACCACCATTGTCTTTATCATCGGGAAGCGGTAGCGCTAAACACTCTCACAATATTACCGCGCGTTAGAAAGACGCGATGAGGAATGAGCGTATTAATCCTTTGGAAATTCCTACGCCTACTAATAGGTTAGTATTATCTACAGTTAAGGTTAGCGTAGATGTTTGAATGTTCGTTATTCAATCACGGTCTACTAATGCCTGAACGGATCTAGCTAAAATTTGGTACAGGATAGCTTATAGTCTGGAATTACACATAGGCTACTTTATGTCCCTGGAATAGGTACGGGCTAGGGAATAGAAATTTATACGGGAGCAGCCGCGGGCATCACCTGGTACAAAATCATTCTTTAGAGCCTTTTCCCAACTCTGTTGAAGTTGGTTTTCCAGTCTTAAGGTATAATTCCGAAGTTGACCGCATATGACAACTGCAGACACAAGCAACAGATACGCGTAATGAATTACGCGTATCTGCGCGTACGTAGCTTCTCAATCGCCCCCTACCATATCGAAGTTCAACAAGTAAAGTACAAGTAATAAACTTCCATATTTTCCGTGAAGCTTCACAGAATTATAGCTACGAAATAGCTAAAAATACCGCTTGACAGAATACAGACTATACCACTAACTAACGTAATCGTAAAATCACAGCAGTATTATTTTATGCTTAATTGGTGAAAAAAAGTTTTAATAAGGCGATTGAAAATTTAAAACTGTGTGTTCATGGTTGCTAAACTGTACTTATTGCTCTGCGAACCAAGCATCAAAATGTAAATGTAATTTCCGCCATCCATAAGTGTGGTATTAGAACCCGCATGATTAAAAGGTTTTAATCTCGAATCTCAAACATATTTCCGCTCGTACGATTAAAGGACATTATTTCGGCTAACTGGCTATACGGCCGCTCTTTGTAAGTCTTATATAACGAAATTAATTCGCCTATGTCCATCAAAACCAGCGACCACTGTACCACGCTGTTTAACGACAAGAAGCCTGTGAAATATGTAAGGATAGAAGGAGGTTGGGCTGTTGTCACCGCCTACTGTTTCCCTGGAGGGACAAGTGGCAATTCGCTAACCGGCGTTTCATGGAATAGAATGACGAATGTATGGGATTTGACGTATATGACAGTCGTTAACGCATGTCAAATACGTCAAATCCCATACATTCGTCATTCTATTCCATGAATATACGTCGGTTAGCGAATTGCCACTTGTCTAGAGGGGCTGGTGTTGTGTTCCCGGCGGTGAGTACGGTAGCCAAAGCTAACAGGAGTTTTGTGCTGTCAGTGGGAAGACCAAAGGCTTTTCCTGTATTTACAGTGACGGCATAGTAACTTTCCGTTCTTACAGGGTTGGCAGCTCGAGTGTGACTTCCCTGGTGTTGCACACGTCCATAGGCCACGGTAACCAATTTTCATCAGGTGGGTCGAGTGCTTGCCTGCTACCTAAGTGGTATAAAAAAAATAGGGATGAACATTATATATACAGTCGACAAAAGAGATACGGTTGCATTTTTTGAAGTGAAAACTTCTTTAGCGGCGTTGGATGGGTGAAAAGTGTTAAACTTGCGTCAGGATCGCTTGACCTTTGGACCGTAACCGACAACTGACGTCATACAACATTAGCTATAGACTGTCTGTTCTGCAAGACACGATAAATAGCATCATAGTCGACTTTAAGTCCTTATGGTTTCAGATAATATCGGGTTCAAATCGGGCCTTCTGACATTGTTTTATTTTTTTCTGATATTATTTTTTCTTTTTGTAATTTATTACTTTTTGTGATTATTTTTTCCTTTTGTAATTTATTACTTATTGTGATTATTTTTTCTTTTTGTAATTTATTACTTTTTGTGATTATTTTTTCTTGTAATTTATTACTTATTGTGATTATTTTTTCTTTTTGTAATTTATTAATTTCTTCTGACAGAAAATTAGCAGAAAATTAGTGATAGGTTCTATGATTGGCGCTATATTATAGGTATGGTATGGTATGTTCTTTTTATCTTTTTCTATGTATATAACGAAGAAAGAAAGAAAGAATGATGAAAGAATGAAATGTTTTCACTTCTGCCGGCACTCCCAGTGTGCAACCCGTCTTTTTTTTTATTTACAGTTGTATGTAAAGGTGTAACCGTACTCTCTCCTTTGTCGACTGTACCTGTGGTATATTCATCGAAGAATATTGAGCTCAGTCTTGATTGGTAAAGTAAACAACGCAGTCGTATTGTATTAGATAGCGATGGTAGCCATTGTGTCCGTGACCCAACAAAGATGCCTTTGTATCGGTTATCTATTATCCGACCTGTAAATAATCTCAATGACATAATCTGCTGTGTCATCTGATCCCTCCGAACAATGGGCAGGGGTGCAGGACCTTGTTATTAGATAACTCTGATGTCGGTTATCGTGACCATTGATCATACTTATCTCTGGTTCTACTCTACCAATTACGATGAAACAAATTTTAAATCTGACCACGACCGTTCAAGCCAAAGGTCCTCCATCGCGAACAAATTATAGACAAGAATTGCAAAAAATGTGTTCAAAATTCTTAATATAACAAAACTCGAAATTTCATTCAAATGCTTGTTAGAGAGATTTGTTTCTTGTGATTGACACGATTGTTGCCATATAAATACAAGATGTTACTTTTTCGGTTCGAAAACCGGGTATGGCAAGCAAGTTTTAAAAAATCTATGAAAGCAGTTTTGTATCTTTTTTTAAAATAAAGGAATGTTTCCTTTGAGGGAAATTCGCTATTCCCATGGAGAAGGACTTAATCATATTCTGTCCTCCGTGGCCATTCCCCTCTAGATACGCTCATAATCTTCCATTCTGTATAGTCAAAGATAATCCATTATTTTTTAATTTTAACAATGTACAGACACAACTACTTTAAAACTACAAATTTTAGATAGAAGTAGGTTATCTTGAAAATTAAGGCATTGCTGAACCTGTAAGAGGCGGTTTTTAAGGCTGGCTTAGCTAAGGATAGCATATTCGCAAATATTAAAAATATAGATTGTTGGGTTGGTGCCAAAATGTTCATACACATGATGTCACGAAACAAAGAATTGTTGTAAGTTATCACGCGTCAAACTGTAAAACAACAGTTATCTTATGCAATACTAGGAGATAATAGCCGTACAATGCTATTATGCAGCTGTATAATGCTTAAAACATTAACTACAAGCCTTCTGCTCGCGACTGCGCCCCATGGATGTCAGTTATAGAGACTAGGTCATATCTCCGGTTCTACTCATCAATGGCGATCAAATAAACGTAAGATTTGTATTCCTTTATCTGATTGCAATAACAGACTATATATGTAACAACTTATTGCTTGAAGTTGCCCGAAGGTCGAAGCACAATTATTGGAATAGAATTATAAGACACTAGCTGTTGCCCGCGGCTCCGCCCGCGTGGATGTCGGTTATCGTTTAGTGTTGATCCGATGCTATTGAGCATTAAATTCGCCTCTCTACTCAACTTTGTCCGCGACTATGTACTCACCTCTGTTCTCGACTTTCTACTCGCCTCTATATTCGACTCTCTACTCGACTTTCTACTCGCCTCTGTAGTCGACTCTACTCGACTTCCAATGTTTACACGCCTATTCACTCGTCCCTATAACAATCTCTACTCGCCTCTCCACTCGCTTCTATATTTGGTTCGCTACTCGACTATATCCATTCCGAAGCTCTAATCATCTTAAAAGAAATTTTTACTTTTTATGCCATTCATCCCCTTTTTTGTGCCATTGAAAAATTAGAAACTTTAATCCCAACGCCCTATTCAAAATTTCATCATCTTCAAAACTGTCAAACTTTAATCCCTTTTTACCCCCCCCTCCCCCCCCCCCCCCTATGCCTCCATTTTCGCGTCAATAGGTAACCTATGTTCGTTCCCAAGCTTCAATCCATCTCTGTACCAGATATATCATCAGGATATCATCAAAAATGACAAACTTTCATATTCACTATCTAGTCCTTAACCCCCCCTTTCACCACATTATTCACGATTAAAGGTAGCATATGTCCGTTACCAAGCTCTAATTAATCCCTGTACCAAAATTTCATCATCTTCAAAACTGTCAAACTTGAATCCCTTATTACCCCCCCCCCCCCCCCCCCTATGCCTCCAGTTTCGCGTCAATAGGTAGCCTATGTTCGATCCCAAGCTTCAATGCCTACGTTCGTTCCCAAGCTCTAAACTATCGTTGTACCAAATTTCATCAGGAAATCTTCAAAAATGACAAACTTTCATCCTAAGGCCTTAGTCCCCCCTTCTACCCACCTTTTTGTGATAAAAGGTAGTCTATGTCCGTTCCCAAGCTCTAAACTATCTCTGTACCAAATTTCATCACTAAATCTTCTAAAACGATAAACTTTTATCCCAAGTCCCTGGTCCCCCCCTTCTTCCCCCCTTTTCGCGATAGAAGGTAGCTTATGTTCTCTAAACTATCTCTGTACCAAATTTCATCAATAAATCTTCAAAAATGACAAACTTTCATACCAAGGCCCTAGTGTGCCCCCCTTCTACCACCCTTTTCGCGATAAAAGGTAGCCTATATCTGTTTCCAAGCTCTAAACTATCTCTGTACCAAATTTCATCAAGAAATCTTCAAAAATGACATACTTTCCTCCCAAGGCCCTAGTCCCCCCCCCCTTATACCCCCCTTTTCGCAATAAAAGGTAGTCTATGTCCGTTCCTAAGCTCTAAACTATCTCTGTACCAAATTTCATTAAGATATCTTCAGAAATGACGAACTTTTATAAAAACTTTCATCCCCTATTTCCCCATATCGGGAAATGTTCTAAAACGATAAACTTTTATCCCAAGGCCCTGGTCCCCCCCCCCCCACTACCCCCCTTTTTTTGATAAAAGGTAATCTATGTCCGTTCCCAAGCTCTAAACTATCTATGTACCAAATTTCATCAGGAAATCTTCTAAAACGATAAACTTTTATCCCAAGGCCCTGGTCCCTTCCCCCCTTCTTCCCCCCTTTTCGCGATAGAAGGTAGCTTATGTTCGTTCCCAAGCTCTAAACTATCTCTGTACCAAATTTCATCAAGAAATCTTCAAATATGACAAACTTTCATACCAAGGCCCTAGTCCGCCCCCCTTCTACCCCCCTTTTCGCGATAAAAGGTAGCCTACTTCCGTTTCCAAGCTCTAAACTATCTCTGTACCAAATTTCAGCAAGAAATCTTCAAAAATGACAAACTTTCCTCCCAAGGCCCTAGTCCCCCCCCCCTTCCACCCCCCTTTTCGCGATAAAAGGTAGCCTATGTCCGTTCCTAAGCTCGCTAAACTGACTAGTAACATTGCTTCTTTTGAAGAAAATAATAATGACATAGTGGATATGGTTATCCAAAAAAACTTAATTCTTTGACAACAGATAAAAAATCTAGCAACTTTTTTCATATAATGTCCGAATGTAGCGGACATGGGCATGCGGCTTTTGAGACAGTTGAGTCTCCTGCATGTAATTTATATTGTAAAAATAAATTATTAAACCTGGTGCATCAAAATGTCGAAGGATTGATCAATGGTAAAGATTTGGAATTGGAGTTGCACATGACCATGAATAATATTGACATCTTCTGTGTAACCGAACATTGGTTGAAAGACCATCAAGTCATGTTCAACTTCAAAAATCACCAGGTGGCTAGCTCGTTCAGTAGACAAAATTTCAAACGTGGAGGCACCCTAATTATTATTAATAAGAATATTAAATTTAAAGAGCGTAAAGATTTAGTCAGCCTCTCTATTGAACGAGTTATTGAGATAGCTAGTATTGAGTTTGAACGGTTCATTGTAATAAGCGTATACAGTCCCCCAGACGCGCCCTATGCAAAATTTGAAGAAAGGATGGAAGAAGCGCTTTTTAAATGCCGTTACTCCCAAAAGGCGATAATAGTTTGTGGAGACTTCAACGTAAATATTTTAGATAACACCCTAGTGCCAGTAGAGAAGAATAAATTGTTAAATCTATTCAAGTCCTTTAATCTTATTAATATGTTTTCGGAACCTACTCGAAAAACTGCAACTAGTGCCACATGTATTGATAATATTTTCACGGATGTTAAACCAATCAACAAATATATTGTGGATGCTGTACACTCGGATCACCGTGGCCAATTAATAACTTGTGAAAGAAATAATTGTAAAATTAGTAAAAACGAAATTAAAATTGTACCAATTAACCAATACCGTTTAGACGCTTTCAAGGAAACTATTGTAAACAAACTACCTGACTTGCCCTCGTACAATAATGTAGAAGAGTCTTACGCAGACCTAATCAACCTGATCAAT
Source organism: Eilema caniola (assembly GCA_949126895.1). Lineage (NCBI taxonomy): Eukaryota > Metazoa > Arthropoda > Insecta > Lepidoptera > Erebidae > Eilema > Eilema caniola. The sequence continues at coordinate 1,187,177 of OX421463.1, read as the reverse complement.
AATGAGTTTGGGAGAATTTTTACCTCAAAAACATTATCGATTGGTGGCCGTCCAGTTTTCAGTGATTGGGCAACATCGGGGATTTATAAGAGCAGGAGGAGATTGTATGATCTATATTCTGAAAAATCGTACAATTTCAACCCTGTTTTCCAGGATTATGTTAAAAATTACTCAAAAATATTTAAGCGAGCCTGTTCCTTCGCGAAGTCAAACTTCATTAAAAATAAAATTTCTAATTCTGTAAATAAAATTAAGACTACTTGGAATATTATAAATTCCGAATGTGGGAAATCTCCATCAAATGTAAGAGATTTTCATTTAAAAATAGAAGGTCGCCATGTCACGGAGGATCTGGAAGTTGCGACAGAGTTTGAACATTTCTTTTCAAATATACCGTTAATAACGACTAAAACTCTTCAGTCGTCTTCCACTTCCGCTGTGTCATTGCTTAAGGAATCGATAAACAAGTGTGAAGACGCATTCGTATTCTCAGTTGTTAATAGCAAGGACATCACCAAAGCGTTTCACTCTATTAATATCAAAAAGACCGCGGATCTATGGGGATTATCAGTCAAAACTATTTCATGTATCATTGATGTCATTGCTCCCCATCTAGCAACTGTGTTTAATGACTGTGTCAACAGCGGTATATTTCCTGATTTAATGAAACATAGCAAAGTCATACCTTTGTTCAAGGCTGGCAGTGCTACAGACCCTTCTAATTTCCGACCCGTTTCTGTGTTGCCGACCTTGAGTAAAGTATTTGAGAAATTAATCCTAGGACAGTTGATGACCCATTTTGGTGAAAACAAATTATTTCATGATAAACAGTTTGGGTTTACTAAGGGACGTTCGACTGCTGATGCTGGTATAGAATTGTTAAATTGTATTTACGAGGCCTGGGAGGATAAGCATGATGCATTGGGTGTATTCTGTGATCTATCCAAGGCTTTCGATTGCGTCCACCATGACACATTAATCAGGAAATTAGAACATTATGGAATAAGGAACAAGGCTCTCGAGCTTCTGACTTCATATTTGAACAATAGAATTCAGAGGGTCGATGTTAATGGTACACGTTCAGTGGGATCTCTGATTTCGATGGGTGTTCCACAAGGTTCGATACTTGGACCATTTTTATTCTTAATATATATTAATGACCTCCCCTACTACGTAAGGGATAAAACTAGTATTATTTTATTTGCTGACGATACTTCGTTAATATTTAAAATTAAAAGGCAACAAAATAATTATGACGAAGTGAATGGTGTTATCACAAGAGTGGTCCATTGGTTTAATACTAATAATCTTTGCCTTAATGGGAACAAAACTAAATGTATAAAATTCACATTACCTAATGTTACACAGGTTGAAACCAATGTACAACTCAATGGACAAGTGTTGAACCTTGTGGAATCAACAGTGTTCTTAGGTTTAAGTATTGACGCCAAATTGCAGTGGCGATCGCATATTGAAAAAATATCCAGTAGATTAAGTTCGGCTTCTTACGCTGTAAAAAAGATTAGGACATTAACAGACGTGGATACGGCTAGAATAGTTTATTTCAGTTATTTTCATAGTATTTTAAGCTACGGAATTCTCCTTTGGGGTAATTCCGCGGATTTAAACACAATATTCATTTTACAAAAGCGGGCTGTGAGAGCTATTTATAATTTGGGCCCAAGAGTTTCCCTTCGAGAAAAGTTTAAAGAAATAGACATTCTAACCGTAGTGTCACAATACATCTTCGAGAACCTGATGTATGTAAGGAAAAATATCTCTAAATTTTCAAGAGTTTGTGACAGGCATAATATAAACACAAGACATAAAAACAATCTTGTAGCTTGTGATAGTAGACTCCATAAAATTAGTAATTCTTTCCGGGGCAACTGTATACGCTTTTTCAACAAGCTCCCTAATGCAATTAGAGATTTACCTGTAAATAAATTTAAAAATGTAATTAAGACTAAACTGTGCCAAAAAGGCTATTATAAAATCCAAGAATATTTAGATGATAAACAAGCTTGGAAATGAGCTGTTCGCTCAACTATGCTACTCAAGCAAACTATTGTATTTAGACTAAGTAGACTAAGCAAATGTTTGTAAATAGACCAAAAAAAAAAAAAAATGCCCGCTGAGTTTCTTGCCGGAGTCTTCTCAGGTCGGGGCCGCGTTTCGAACCGGTGGTCCATTTGCTAAACTAGTCTAGATTTTTTTTTTAAACTTGACGTTTTGTAAGTACCGTTTTAATGGTCTATACAGAATAAATGATTTTTGACTTTGACTTTGACTTTGACTAATCTACCTCTGTACCAAATTTCATTAAGATATCTTCAGAAATGACGAACTTTTATAAAAACTTTCATCCCCTATTTCCCCCCCTTAAACCCCCTTTCTCGTGATAAAAAGTAGCCTATGTCCGTTCTCAAGCTCTAATATACCTCTGTTCCAAATTTCATCAAGATCGGTTCAGCGGTTTAGACGTGAAAACGTAACATACAGACAGACAGACAGACAGACAGACAGACAGAGTTACTTTCGCATTTATAATATTAGTATAGACAAGATCGGTTCAGCGGTTTAGACGTGAAAACGTAACATACAGACAGACAGACAGACAGACAGAGTTACTTTCGCATTTATAATATTAGTATGGATTTACGTGCAATTTTCCCGTACGAAGCTAGATTGGGTCAGCTAATTGACAGTTTTTATTATTTTGGACTGTTTGTCCGCGATGGATGCAAAAACTACTGAACAAGATTTTATACGGTTTATTTTTGTTAAAAATTTCTTGGTTAGACTAAAATCTTACGTAAGTCTAATCACAATAGTAGAGAGAGAGTAGAGTAGTACCGAGTAGAACCAAAAATATTATTATGAGCAAAAGTGGATTTCCAACATCCAGCAAGGCAGGCCGCGGGCCTAAGCTAGTATTATCTAATATCAATTGAAATAACGAAAAGGAAAGAAATCATCTCAACTTTATCATTCTCACGTACTGATATCTCACGGGAGTCGCAGTGTCGATCCACGGGTAAGTAACATCCTGCAATAAGTTTCCTGCATGAATAGAGCTTAGCAGGAAGAATCTTATACATGTAATGTCTGTTTCGTCCCATAGGGCTGAAGATTAATGTGTAGCAAAGAGATTTCGGGGATGGAGATGAAATACGTCAAAAATTCATTCATGTCTTGGGAAATCATCTGCAACTGTCCCACCCGACATACCTAGTCATCACTAACGTTTCTTAATAAGGGTGAAATCATAGTATGTAGCATCATAAATTTGCATTTAGCCGAGTGGAATTGAACACACTAATACGTAGAGTGAGTGAAAGGCCACTATTAGAGCCTAAAACATGCTTTTAACAGCTATCGCATGCTAAAACGTACTTAACGCCGCTAAATAATAGGTGTATATGGCCATAGCTGGCAGCTAAACCGATTGGATTAGATAAGTTCCGATAATTTTAATGTTCCCGCATGCGGTTACTTAAATAAGCATTGTTTCTTGTGAATTAACATCTGTAGGTAGGTATTATTTAACATTTCTTTTTTTTTCATTAGACAAAATGTGTACCAGAAATAATAAAATAGACATAATTATTTTATCGAATTGTTTTCTCTCCTGAAATCTCTTAAAGATTAATAAGTATAACCGTTCCCAATCGAAATGCAACAGTCGCGTAGCTTCATCTCTAACTTTTTATGTGCCGCAATATTTCAAGTAGATGGGGAGAGGGAACTTTCAGCAGTAATTAAAAAACTTTTACCATTACGGTGACCTTACCTTGTTAATGTTTTGTTTTGATCAAATCCGTTTACAAGCAAGTCAAGCGTGAACAATTAAGAGGGCGTTTAAAAGTTAGGTTAGCTTTGTATAATTGCGAACAAAATCTCTTTTTTTAAATAAACGTTTAGATATATAATATCGTGGTTCTACATAGGTATTCCTGTTTGCTACACATTTTATAGTTCGACGTAGAAAGTTAAAAAGATAAAATCATGAACATTGAATGAAATTTTGAAGCATTTACTATGCTAACTTTTCAAATCGATTAAGATAGGAAAAAGTGAATGCTCAGGTGGGACTCGAACCCACGATCTTTCCCTTACAGGGGGAATGCTCTGACCACTGAGCCACCGGAGCTCAGTGGTCAGAGCATTCCCCCTGTAAGCAGTAGTGCGTTGTTTCAGCAATGGCATCTTCTCGCAACCATGAAGGTTATCATTTCGAAAATGTACGTTGGTATATGAGTTTATTACAAGTAGATATACCACAATAATGTTGGTTCGCTTTTACTAAATCCTTTATTGGGAAAATAACCACATTTACTTCAGGCGCCTAATTAAGTGTACCAGATTGCAACCATTAGTAGTGATTGGTGAGCGTAGCTGAGCATATTAAGTTGCCCCAATGGACACACATCTGGTACCCTAAAACACAATCCATTGCTTTATCCTTTAGGATCGAACCATTGTCTCTAATTATCCTATTACCAGGAAAATATAACAATAAAAGTTTATTGTACTACTCGATTTTATTCGGTATCCGGGGCTGTGTGCTCGTAATGCGTGCGAAGTTGTTTTCATTACTTATTTTGTCTGTAATACTATTTTTTTTTTAAACAAGACAATGTCGACAAGGCTTCAGATGCACTATATCGTAGCTTAGCACGTCGCTGCCATCGGGAATGAAGAATAAACTTGAATGGCGTGGCGCGCCTTACGATAAATTTATCACCGAAGTTAGCTCCTATATAAGGACATAGTGGTCTGGGCCTGTTGACAAGACACTTGTTACCTTTACAAGCCTACAGGTTGAGTGTGAACCTTTTCCGTTGTTACAAGTAGGTACACTAATTAGTAGGTGAGGACAGGTTGGACCTCAAGGATATTGGTAAGACCCATAGATTATCTTCAGAGTAATGTGTGTTCATAATTTAATTGGGATGTATAAAATTGTTTACAAATTATGTTATGTTGATACATGTAATTTATGAGCTCATGAATTAAAATTAAAGAATGTTTGCAAGTGAATGTACGGTATTAGATTTTAATGTAATGGCAATAAGTAATACCTATGTAGTACTATTATTTGTTCTGTGACTTTGTACTATTATTTTATTCTGTAGTAATCGTTATATTCGGGTCAGCCACGCTCTGAATTGAAGGGTCACACAATACAGTTGGTCAAAGTTTATACGTTATTGTCTCAGTAAGTCAATGCCGACAGCAATGTGGTCAACATGGGCCGATTGTTCGACAAAAGTTGCCACGACTTTTCGACTGGATTTATGTATTTCATTTACGTTTTATTGTCAAGTGGTCGTGTCTGTACATTAGATGGATTGAATAAGAACTTACTTTAAATGTTATTTAATATACTGAACAGAAACATAAAGTTTTTTAGAATTCTTCAGATTCTATTTGCGGATGTCGGGTACTGTTAATGGAAAGAAACAAAAAGTAATATTGTGGACAGTAGTTAAGCCACAAAGGAGAAAACCTCACGATGGAGAGATCCCATTCCCGGGTGCGACTCCTGGTCATTACAATACCCACGTGAACCCACTCCTAACACATGCAATTCTGTTTATAATAGGTACTTGTCATTTCGGTTAAAGTTCTTGCAGTGTGTGTCAAATAAGTCACACACAGTAACGAAATATTAGGTCCTTACGTATGCAATTGGCGTTTTGTACGGGAGGAATAAAAAGTCGATTTTTTTTTGTAAAATATATTTAATTAATCAAAGTATGCACCGTTGATATCTATGCGCTTTTGCCATCTTATGGGTAGGTCATTGATCCCTTTACTATAAAAACATGTGGGCGCGAATCAATAAACTCTTTGAAGGCGGTTTGGACTGCTGCATCGGAGTGGAATTTTTTTCCTTGTAAGAAGTTGTCCAAATTCCGGAAGAAATGGTATGTCGCAGACATTCCAATTGTAGGTCAGCTAACTTAGTGGTTGTTTGTTGTGCAGTGTGCGGTCTTGCGTTGTCGTGAAGCAGCAGTGGCCTAGAGCGATTGACCAATCTCGGTTGTTTAACAGCTAGTTCTTCCTTCGTGGTTTGCAGTTGCTGACAATAGATATCTGCCGTAATCGTTTGGCCATGATTTAAGAAAGCTGTAGTGAACAACACCGGCGCTAGTCCACCAAACACTTACAAGTAACTTTTTCTGAGTCAATTTTCGTTTAGGGCAGGATTTGGCTGGGTCTCCAGGGTTCAGCCATTGCTATGAGCGCTTTCGATTACCGTACAATATCCACTTTTCATCACAAGTAATGATTCGATTTAAAATCCCTTCATTATTGTGTCGGTTGAGCAAAGTAACACAGCAGGCGACCCGTGTTTGCAAGTTCGATTCACTCAATTCATGAGGTACCCATCGTTCGAGTTTTTTTACTTTCCCGATTTGCTTCAAGTGGATTAATACAGTTTTGTCACTTACCCCGAAGCAGGCGTGGTTCACTCCGCGCAGTACATCCGTTATATACCTACAGCAAATATCCGGCTGACCGAATTTAAAATTAGTCGAGTGTCACGCGCGCGTTCGTGTGATCGCTTGAGGTGTTTTCTATGGTCGCGCTCGGCTGGGATTTTATAAAAACATTTTTTTTTTCTCTCTTGATCGTGCCTACTTAAAGTAGGTACCTACCTTAGAATGGACAAGAAAAGAAAATATGACAGACGATATTGTGTGGCGTTCGGCTGTTTGAATTCCAATAGAAATATACCGGATTTATCGTGTTTTTTAAAAGAGATAAAAAAAAAAGATTTGTCTTTTTTCTCGATACTGAAAGGTAAGTTTGCCAAATTAATAAATCTTAAAATTTTAAGGTACCTACATGCCCATAACCCAACCTGTCAATACTACTGTTCGGACAGAATGCGTATCTAGACAAAAACTACTTATTTTATAGGTAGACCACAAAGTAGGTAGGTACCTAGCCAGCTAGATTTTTGAACTGGGAGGGTTATTGGATCGGGGTCAACGTACTTCGCCGTCACCCGCCCGACGTATTTTTCTAGTTTCGAGTGTCCTTGACGGGCATCGCGCGCTGACTATAGGTAGGTAGGTACCACTGACGATACCTACCCTACGTAATTTCTGCAGTTCCAAGTTCCTTCTTTTTAAACGACTTCAAAAAAGGAGGAGGGTCTCAATTCGATTTTTTTAATTTCTTATATTTGTCCCTTTCTTACCTACATAATATATGAACCTTCGCGCTCGAAAGCTACCTTATAGCTTAAAGGTAATATTTAGTATTCTTTATTTATAGTCCGAGAGCTGAAGTAATAAATTTAATAGCTATACAAATGAATAGCATAATATTTAAGATTATTTACCTGAACATGATAATTAGATACTTTGGCGCACTTTGGCTAGGCTGACGGGTATATAGACCGCAGGGCCGTCTTAACCGGGGGTTCAAGGGTGCGGCCGCACCCGGGCGCGTAGCCCGAGGGGGCGCAGGCCGAGCTCTAAACATTTCGATATTTCCTAATTTAACCTTTAACTCATAAGTACAATATTAACGCCATTCCCATGTTTCGTACACTTACGTCAATTAAACCCCTACATGCATAAAAATATAGGCATCAACCAATATTAAAATTTACCATTGTACCTATTATTGTCACTTTTGCCTTTCGGCAAGTGTCATCCCGCTCACGATATGCAAGGTAAAATAGCTCTTATTAGGATACTCATAAAAATTAAATTAATTTAACAGGCACGCGGCAATATCTCCATTCAAAGAGGCCCTTTGACCTAGCCGCCTGGCGTCCGCACTTTAAGCAAAATGGCCTCTATAATTAGGAACTTAGGGTGTATATTGTAATGTAAGTTCGCGATGCGGCTCTGAGTGTCGGTTACTGATTGATGTCATTAGACGACCTATGACAATTGAATCTTATTGCATGAAAATTAAAGTTTGATTTTGTTTAATGCTGTGAAACGTTAAAGAAATATTAAATCCATTTCTTTTCCTTAATTTTTGAATTTTTTTTTTTTCATCATACCTATTTGCGATAGCCGCCGAGTGAGCACTAAAAATTCTAGCAGTTTAGACTGTGATTGATTCTAGCAAGTGGAAATTCAGTTAGGCCCACCAATATCGATTTAATTGACTGTGTTGTATTTCTTAAAAGAATAATGTGCAAATGGGTGGAGTTTTTTCAGTGCGTACCTACTTAAATCATAAACAACGGAAATTAAAATACTGTAAAGGTAAGTACCTAAATTTTATTTTTAGAGTTACCTATTATTGTTACGGTTACAATTACTTACAATCATTGAGATATAACTACTGTTACATTAGAACATAGTTACAGTACTGATATACCTACCTACTAATTAATTAATAAAAAATAAACTTACATATGTACCTAATTGATGCCATATCGTGGTACCTATTTGTAATCATTAATCATAATCACACACAATAAGTACGAGTGAGTTTATAATTTATGATAAGTAACTACTTTACTTGGGCTTGATATTGGTCATTTAAATTTTATTACATAAATATATTTATAAATAATAATTTATAAGTACCTATAACATATAACATTTTATTTATAGTAGATTGTTCAACAAGGGACTAAAACAAGCCATAATGACACGAGATGTTTTAGCCACCCGAGCGAAGCGAGGGTGGCTAATAGTTCGAGTGTCATTATGGTTGTTTAGTCCCACGTTAAACACTCTACTTTTCACTTTGAATGCGAAGAAAAAAAGTGACTTTTTATACAAAATTATAATATTTAAAAAATAATAATTAAGAAATATGCAAATATCTTTTTCAACCTGAATATATTAATTTCATCATATCGATACCGGGGTAAAGCCTCCGTGGCGTGGCGGTAGTGAACGTGGTCGCTACGCAGGAGGCGCGGGTTCGATCCCCGCTCAGTGCAAATATTTGTATGCATGGATATGGGTATTTGCATCTTTGGTCTGGGTGTTTCTATGTATAATATGTATGCATTCACAAAAAAAAATCTAAGTATGTTTATCCGTATTCTAGATTCCATAATACAAGGTAGTAAAGCTATGCTTACCATGGATCTAGATAGCGTTGTGTGAAATGTTGTGGAATATTTATTTATTTTTATTTATTTATAATAACAAAGTTTCTAAGTTGCACAATTAATTGGTGTAAGTAATTGGTGATTACAACGCAAGCTTATTACGAATAATCTATTCAAAATTCAAATTGCAATGAAATTTGTCCCGGGGTTTTTTTTTGTTGTTAAGTGACGTACGGTTTATATGCTTGCATATATAATATTTAGCCAACAGATTCAAACTTGAAAAATAATTTAAAACTAATTGGAAATGGATAATAAAATGGACTTATCCTTAATACTTACATAATAATTAATTAAATTAATATCATTATTCGTGGTTCACGAAATTAAATGGGATATTTGATTTATTCAAATGTCATTTTGAGGTTATTTCCATACCTACACAATCACTAAAAAGGTGATAATCCTCCCATGCACAAACACCGTGATTGGCTGTTTAGGAGTTATCAAAATAAATTAAAAAAAAATGACTTTAGTCCCTAGAGATTAATAAGGAACTTTAGTCCCGCTATGCAGGGAGTAAAGTAACATTTTAAGAGCATGAGAAGTGAAAAGTAAGTTTACTTTCATATAATTTCATTGAAGTGAGTGAAATATTTATATGCTAAATGATCTATTTGATTGCAGATGGCCGATTTAGGGGATGGTAAAAAGAAACCATCGGGTGCCCAAAACAGAAAAAAGAAACGCACTTAAAATAAAACATTGTATTAGAGATCTTTTTACAGATAGATTACAGATCTTAGAGAAAAATAAATGAAACATCAAAAATTTATTGCGTTTTTTTTTTTGTTGACCGGGGCGGGGGGGGGGGGGGGCGCAGTCTGAGTTTCGCACCCTGGCGCTATATAGCCTTAAGACGGCCCTGATAGACCGAGAGCTAAGGTTAAGTTTGACAATACAGGGTGGCCAGCTCTCCTGGCCAAAAATTTGGCGCCCCATATTGAGGAGTATTTGAGCCACCCCCATGTATGTCCAGTGATTTTTACTAGCTTAGGAGATACGATTTTTGAAGTTATACTACTTTTGGCGCACCTAACCTTTCTCGGCGTGGCGATTGTCAAACACTTAGAAAAATTTTCATTGTATAGAGACTGGACTATGGCGACTGCAACGGGGACTGTTCCTGTGACGGCGACGAGCGACTACTACGGTGACTGTGCTCCTCAGTGCCCCGTTTGCTTCACTCTAACCAATGACCATAAGCACATGTGTGTTTGCTCCGTACTGACTACCATTTGTCTATTTTATTTTAGGCACCGAGAGTGGCTGATTTTAATAGGACGAGAGGACTTACTAAGCAAAGAAAATTTGAGAGCAAAAAGCTACGAAGTCTGCTCCCACCATTTTGAAGATTCTGCAATCAGGACAATCAAACAACTGAAACAAAATACAGTTCCAACAAAGCGTATAGTATCCGAGAACCGAGTTCCTAACGATAATATAAATTCAAATATGAACTGCTTTCAAAGCGCAGCGAGTCACATTCGATTTAGCTGGCGCAAATCAAAATAATTTACCAACATGATTTTTGGGTGTCGGCTCTCGGACTAGTTTAAGCCGTTTCGTGTTTGCGTCGTACGGGATGTAACTAAACACGTAAATGGTATGTTCAATTTAGCAAATACACTAAGGTGTAGTATGCTCATCGTCTTATGTTAAAATATGCGGACATTGTAATAAAATACTTTTTTCATCTAATACTAGGTAGGTATGTTTAAAGTTGTCATTTCCACATAAGTAGAAAAATAGTAACAGGTACATAACTGGACTGATAATCAAATATTCATTTCTTCACAAGAAGGCAACCCTAAGAGCGTAAGAAGAGATAAGAGGTACGCGATAGAAAGAGACGAAGTAGTAGGTGAATAAAATTATAGGTACCTAATGTTGTGCGAGCTGAATTCCACCGTATTGCGTCGGAGCAAGACTGGAATTAATTAAATCTTCTTGCGCAGTGATCCTTCTGTACGTTAGTACTATTAATTATTCTGTGCCCGAAGCCTGCTGCTATCTCTGAAGTGCTTTGTGATGGATCCGCTTCCACAATAGCCTTTAATTCTTCGTTTTTCACTTTGATCTCCGGCCGTCCACGGGGTTGGTTCTTAAGGTCGAAATTTCCAGAACGAAAACATTGAAACCAAAAACGTACCGTGCTGTCTTTAGCAACACCAGCGCCGTACCCATCATTAATTCTTCGAGCTGTTTCTGCAGCACTGGTGCCACGGTAGAACTCGTACTCGTAAATATACCGATATTTCATGTTTTCCATTGCGCGGTAATAAGCGACGCCAAAGAAAAAATAATGAGTAAAATAACAAATGAATGACTGTATTCCAAAGAAAAAAAAAACCAACTAAATGAATTTATTAATTTGAATTTGGAATTCTTAACGAAAGAGGAGATATTTCAGATCAAATTGATCAGTACGACAAAACGCTAATTTCATACGTAAGGACCTAATACTTGTGCACACGTATACTACAACTACAACACTCGTACTTTCAATTACTTTATGTAGGACACGTTAATTTGACTTCCTCTCGCCTGATGGTAAACTGAAGGCAAAGGCTCAGGAAAGAGGGTCACCATTAAAGACACGTAGCATGTTACTACAATGGTGGCACTCAGACTGACGGTCTCATCAGATACTTTTTCACGCCCCACTTAAAAGACCCGGGACTGTAGGAAGAAGGAAACATGTGAGCTGTTAAATAATTCCAAATCTTAATGGTCTTTGTTGGAATATTCTGCACCGTGTATTCTGACGTGTCCTATTTATAAAAAAAAAAAAAAAAAAAACCGTATGCGGGTGACATCTAAGCCCTGCACGTGTTGTCTTGTGTAGAAAAGGAGAGCAACTACTATGTAAAAGACTTACCCTGGCATGAGGTACATTTTTGTCCTTGATAGGCGGCACAGGCACGGGGGCCTCGCGCTGGACGGTCACCGCGTCCATCGTGAGCACCAGCCGCGCCGGCCGCGGCCGCGACTTGCCGTCCGACACCTGCACCATGCCCGTGCGGATCTGGAACGGAATTCATCTCTTCAAGGTTGATCTCTTTACCTGGCAATGGCGCCCCGTCGGGTCTAAGTAAAAGGGTTAGGCCCACAGAAATATATTAGGATAGAACGGCTATACGTAATTTGGTCATCAGCATGTCGCGCGTGGCGACTTTTTAACTGAAAATAAACACTCACGAGAGATAAGAAATACCATTATTTTTCAAATTTTCTTCTCCCTTTTTATTCTATTTGTAGTAGGAAATAGCACAGTATGTCATATTCACAGTATTTTTACCGATGTTATTACAAGCTAGCCTTATCAATGCCCAATAAATAATAAAATGTGTAAAAAGTTACCACGCGTTTTTTTCTTTTTTTTCTTATACCACTTAGGTGGCAGACAAGCACACGGCCCACCTGAAGGAAAGTGGTTACCGTGGCCTATGGACGTGTGCAACATCCGGGGCGCTTTCCGCTTACATGGCCCTTCTATTCTAATATATTTCTGTGGGTAAGCCCAAGAAGTCCTAGCTAGACGTCGTGGAGGGCGAAATACGTGCAAATAATCTAGTAGTTCCAAGATCGTGCAAAGTAGAGGTGGAAGAGCCGGAAAGCGGGCTCTGAGCACCGAGGGCAAATGGACCTCTGATATAATCAGGATAACGTCTAAATGAAGATGATGATCTCTTTGCGTTGAGACAGCCTCTGCGGCATGGCGGCAGTAAACGCGACTGCTACGCAGGATACGGGGTTTAGATTTCCGCTCAGTAGGCACGTGATATTTGGTACACATTATCCCTGTATTGACGGAGAAAGAATACAAGTATCACCACCCTATCTCATTCGAAGGGAGGCGATTGGCGGAAAAATTACGCGGATATCACTGCGAGAGAAGGACAACTCGAAATAAAACCCTGTACCAACATATCTGGCCAGCGTCCCAACATTGGGAGAGGTCTATGTCCAGCAGTGGACAACGATAAGCTTATTCATTGCATAATATTTGTAGGCGTGAATACGTCTATTTGCATTGGTCTGGGTAGTTTCGTACCTCCGAGAGCACGTTAATTTGTTATATGGACCTCTATGGCAGTTGTTACGGGTAGTTGGAGTCCTATAAAATCAAACAACTGCAATACTTCGATATAGCTATCTTGGCTGTGGACGTCAGATAGCAGTCCGGGAAAGACCCGGGACTGTAGGGAGAAGGAAACATGTGAGCTGGTAAATAATTCCAAATCTTAATGGTCTTTGTTGGAATATTCTGTGGACGTCAGATAGCAGTTGCTTCACAGAAAATATCTAAGATCAGACAAACCTGCTGCTGGTCTAAAAAAAAGTGAGCCCGACACCCAAAGTGAAAGCTTTGTGTGCGACTGGGACTAACTACAAATGAAGAAGAAGTATTGTTCTTTTGGGTTTAGACAGTACCCTTGCACCTAGTTAACAAGGCACAAGGCTGTTAGATTCACTCCTGGAAATACTAACATATCAATCAGAACCAATAAGTGCACACGGGCTCACATTACAAGTATTTGAAACCAGGGGCTCAGGTATAATCTTGTCAGAAATATCTCTAACTATCTGTCACTGCCCTGACCTTAGAAGCCTATCAAATAAAGTGACAGGAACAGGTATAACAGGTTGTAACAGGAATAAGGGCACCTATCATATAAGTATATATGCCAAGTGTGTCTACATAAGCCAGTGGCAATTAAATCAACTCTTCAATGTTGATTTAATTGCCACAATTCGAGCAACTAGACAGACTTTCATACAGTGGGAGAGCAGGCTGTTTCTATACCGTTTCATTACAGATTTTACCCAGAGAAAATCAGAAAATAGAAAAAGAAAAGTATTACATTTTTTAATAACAACCAAATCTCTTTTTAATAGATACTCCATTAAAAAGTCCCACTCATGCCTGTAAACCCACAGTGGGCAAGTGTTTGGTCCTTAAACCTTTTTCACCTAAAATTCAATAATCCATGTATCAGAAGTGAAGACAGTGGATGTAACCACAAAAAACATACAGATATTAATGTCATTCATGTTCACCATGTCATTCACTGCAATGAATCCATTAACAATACAAACACTGGAATATATGGTTTTGCTTCTAGGCCTTTCAAGGTAACAAGCCAGATCCAGTAGTATAAACTAAATTGATCTGCCAGTTAATGCGTCTACGATATGAATTAATTTCTATTTATGACTAGCTGACCTAACAGTCAATGTCCTGTCCAAATTTAAAATTTGAATTGGTATTATCGATTAAAAAATGTTTAAATATGTGTTTATTATCCTAATGCTTTATGGTAAGCTAATTGTATATGGTGGTTAAGTATTCTTAAATTGGCCAATTTTCTTATCTTTTTATTAAATAAGAACAAACACAACAAAAAGAATAGGGATTCATTTTCATATACCAACAAATACAGATAAGAGAAAGTTTATGCTGGCTGGCAAAACTATTTTTTTTTAAAGTTATACAGTGTTTTTAAAGCTTTCACTATTAAATTCGCCTTCATCAAAATTAAAAAAATTCCACTCTTACGAAGAAGGTTGACAACTTGATATTTTGCAGTTCAGCTGTAATAAAGTTATATATGTATAGCTCTGTATTTACTGATTTTCAGATATTGTATTTCTCACAAATCAATTAGAATTGTAACTAACTACATTTAAGGAGAAGAAAATTCTAAACCTGAAGAAGAAAATAAGACAGTATACAAATATATGTATAGCTAATAAGTTTTATAGTTACTATAAATATTCCTGAGTTACCCTAGGGTTCCTTAAATCCCAGATTACCAATAAGAGATTATACATTACTGTTTATTCAATTATAATTCTAAAGCCAAAGAAACCTTATAAAGGGTGACAAGTGAGAGCTCTGAATTATTATAGGCAATTAAAACTCCTGTAGACTAGGTTATATGAATAGTTCTAAGATGTAAACAGATATATTTACTAGTAATTAGGTACTAACTTTTTCATCTTTCTTCTCCTCAATAGGCGTCATCATTGTGAAACATACACACCATAACGATATAAATGTTTTTGATCGTCTAAAAACTAAATTACACACAGACTAGCAGCTTTCAGCAATTCTTCGGGTCAATCTCATATTGGTCAACTTCTTTCTCATCTTAATTTTGCAAAAAAATGATTTAAAAAGTTCATTTCTAATCAACTGTGTTGTCGAGTCCAATGTTATTATTAATTATTTATGGGTTACACATTACAAATACTAAAAACAGGTCACTGGCATACGATAAATCAATATAGGCAAATGGTATCAAAACAAACGAGAAACGGTCACTTCTCAACACTTTCATAAGGTTAATATTATTTTAATTCATCTATGTAACTTAACTTTATCCATTTAAAAGCTTTTCATTGACAACATTAGTGTGCTTGTACATTAACAATAAATATTTCATAACGAAACTGACAACGATTCGACATCAACTGAGCGCAAGTGGTCTTGACTTGAACTCGAACACTAACTCGGACGTCAGAATGCGAAATCGGTAGATCTGCCCACAAAAATCGGTATATTTGTACCAAAAATCGGTAGGTAAATGAAAAAAGCAATAGGCCTTGTAACATACCTTGTGATTTTACATCCTTTGGTGATACCCACAGATCACTATAATTTGTATGATACCAATTGGGTATTTTCCTGTAGTTAAAATAAATTATTTAGCTGAACTTATTAAATTAAAAATAGTAAAAGAGTGAAAGCAGTTGCGTTGGTTCTTACTTTATGGTTCATATTTATTTTTAATCATCCACCCAACCTTTAATAGTGTATGATTTGACTATTAAATATTATGACGTCACAAATAACTTTTTATACAATTTTCCTTATAACTTTCCGTTTTGACGTTTAATAAAAAGTAACTAATTTGACTAGTCAGTCAAATACCCAATTACAACTATGAAGTATCTTGTAGCCTGTAATAGTATCTAGAACTCGATACTCGTTACTCGTAACGTCACGTTATGAATTCGATCATTTTTCGTCATCACGCATTATGGAAAATCTTCTTTCCATTATTTTTTCTATTAGTATTCTGCCATCTTAACACAAAAGTGCACATCTAACATTTTTCCGGAATTGAGTTATGTAAATATTTGGAATCAGGAGAAAAAGGCCTATCTGATAATATTCTTTTTATAATTTTACACAAACGATTAACAAAGGTACCATAACCCAATAGGGCACATATGATACCACGTAAAAAGGTCATATCAAGCTTAGATTACGTGAAAAGGTCACCATTGAATAGATGTGGCTTTTTATTTTATCGTATAAATAATATTTTTGAAGTGAAAACTTCTTTAGCGGCGTTGGGTGAAAAGTGTTATTAAACTCGCGTCAGGATCGCTTGACCTTTGAACCTTAACCGACGACTGACGTCATACAACATTAGCTATAGACTGTCTATTTTGCAAGATACAATAAATAGCATCGTAGTCGACTGTAAGTCCTTATGGTTTCAGATAGTATCGGGTTCAAACCTGGCCTTCTGACACTTTGTGATTATTATTTCTTTCTGTAATTTATTAATTTCTTCTGACAGAAAATTAGTGATAGGTTCTATGATTGGCGCTATATTATAGGTATGGTATGGTATGGTATGTTCTTTTCATCTTTTTCTATGTATATAACGAAGAAAGAAAGAACGAAAATGTTTTCACTTCTGCCGGCACTCCCAGAGTGCAACCCGTGTTTTTTTTTTATTGGACTTTAATTGGCTTAATTGACTTACTTCTTCTAACTTCTAGACATTCGGTGACATCAGTGTAATATTCCATGCGTAGACTTATCTCACCGGCGTCAGCAGTTGCACTCTCAGATGGGTTCTTAACTTCAAAGCAGCGTTCAACCCACGGGATGGACGCAAAATAGTCACGCAGACCATCCTAGACCGCTGAAGAAGCCGCCGCTTCCTCTGCCAAAGACGTCGCTTCCTCTATACGGGTCATGGTGGAGCTTTAATGGGCACCTTGGAACGGACAAGACAATAGTCGGAGTTGCCTAAAGCGGCACTCACCGAAACACTGTACTGATGCGCGTGACTCATCAGCAGACGCTCTAGTAGAGAGGGCGTTAGGCCCGAGTTTTTGGTATTTTAGCGACCTTGTGTACCAGTTGGGTCAGGCCAAGCGCCAGAGCAAATGAAATGCATGAGCGGCCCTTCCCACATGGGTTGTTTTAGCGGAGCCCAATCAGATCATGTGGTGGGCGTTAAAAACCCCTAAAAAAATCAGTTCAGCGTTCGGAAACCTAACTGACTCACGTAATCGAAGAGACGAGTTGTCTCGGCATCTTCTGTATGGGAGCGGTAGAGGCAAACATAGATCTTACTCGTAGAACCATGGTCTATGTGTACCCAAAGGGTGGAGAAGGATGGGTTTTCTAGGCAGCGCAAACAGCGACAACAAACATCCTCAATAACAAACACGCACACCCGGCTTTTGAGCGGAAATTTTCCTCAATGACAAAGCCGGGGTAGAGCAAGTTGGTCTATTTGTGTCTCCGCGAGCAACATAATTCATAATTCATTTATTATGATAAAATAGTACAGGGTACTGTTAATAGTACAGTTTAAGGGTAATAATATATATTACAAGTGTTATAATTTCCAAAGAGTGCTGTGGCACTCGTACTAGGTGACCATGTGTCAGAAGTGCATTGCATATTTATTATATTTTTACATATTTAGGAATTCATAATTAATAGAATTAATAATATTTATGTTGTCATGCTTCATAAAAAGAAATTTCAGTAATGTTATGATTGAGTACAATTTTAAGATATTATTAAAGTAGATATGATTTACATTTGATATGTGTGTGTGTGTGTGTGTGTGTGTGTGTTTGTGTGTGTGTGTGTGTGTGTGTTTGTGTGTTTGTGTGTGTGTTTGTGTGTGTGTGTGTATGTGTGTGTGCGCGTGTGTGTGTGTGTGTGTGTGCGCGTGTGTGTGTGTGTGTGCGCGTAACAATTAACTATATAGAGAAGGTTTTCAGTTTCATCAATGGACAGAGTCCGAAGTCAGTTTCCAACTACGCGTCTACAACTATACCGTGAGAGTGCGGATATATTTAAATGTTGTTTTGCTTTATTGTAAAGTCTCGCACCCAGAATCCAGAAATGCCTTTCAGCAGCGGAGTTGAAAAATATTTAATCATATGCGCATATCAATACTTTTATTTAAAGTTTTCAATGCATCGGTGTGTTTACGTGTTACTGTTTTGAGCACAAAGAGCTGCCTTATGGGATGGACCTGGCATTCCTTGTAGAGCATTTCTGTAGGATATCTGTAGGGTCTCTTAAACATAACTTTAAGGACTGCTCTCTGCGCCCTCATGAGAGACTGTGCAAGAGCATAGTACACCATTTTTAAAGTAGCTACATCCGCCGCTGACCTGAGCCTTTTGAACACACACATCAGCTTTCTAACGCAAGGCACCAAAGTATCTATATGAGTCTGCCAATTAAATGTGTTGTCCAAGTAAACGTCGAGATATTTAATTTCGGGTTTCCTAGCGAGACTAGTACAACTGCAGGAGACAGCTCCCAGACCACAATCATGAACCCTGACAGAGTGCTCCTCGTCGCCCTGTGGTTCCACAGACTTACACGAAAATGTCATGAACGACGATTTGCGTACATTAAGTGTATGTAGGTTGCGGGTCAGCCATTCTGACACTATCTTCAGGCTATTCTCTGCGGTGGTATGTACCTGACCCCAGCTTTGACTGTCAAACAGTAGTGCTCTGTCATCAGTGTATGTTATGATCTTTGCGAACACTAACACTAAGAACAGAGTTGGACCCAGCACACTGCCCTGCGGGACCCCGTAGGTTGCAAATTGTTCACCGCTAGTGACACTTCCTATCTTAACATATTGACGTCTCGCAGTAAGATAGTTTCGAAAAACGTCTAGGACTATGCGTTAATGCTTACTGATTCTAGTCTATTCACAAGGATGGGAATCGGGCGTGATGAGCGAGAAAGACTCGCTGACATCGTTGCACGCGCTCGAAGGCGGCTTGAGCGTCGGAGGGCGCAAACTGACCTCCGCCCCCCATGAGCGCGGACCTGAGGGTGACAGGTGGAGCCGCCCGTCACCCTAGTAGAAGCAGGCCATGGCGGCGGCGCGCATCGTAGGACGATGCGTGCCTCCCCACACCGGGGTTGAGTCGGGGACCGCGTGGCCGCGTCAGCCGGGGTGCGATGGATATGTCGCATGACAACCTCACCTTCGGCCAAGCACTACGACCCAGAGACGGCGTGCGGTTTAGTCGGTTCGAGTCCGACATAACCTCCCCTTCCGGCTCCGAAGGGGTGGGTATCCGTGGGGATTTCCCGCAAGTAAAAAAAAAGGATGGGTATCGAAACCGTATCGAACGCCTTTGAGAGATCAAGCAATTTATCTAAGCATTTCTTACCGGAGTCTAGTATCTTTATAATATGATCTGTCAGACCAATCACAGATCCCCTGTCGATTTACCTTGTCTAAAACAGAACTGATTCTGTGCTATAATATTACTAGCTGTTGCCCGCGGCTCCGCCCGCGTGGATGTCGGTTATCGCTTAGTGTTGATCCGACGCTATTGAGCATTAAATTCGCCTCTCTACTCAACTTTGTCCTCGACTATGTACTCACCTCTGTTCTTGACTTTCTACTCGCCTCTATATTCGACTCTCTACTCTCATAACTCATAACTCATTTATTCATAAGGATAATCATTACACGTCATATATCATATTACAGTAAGTTTGGCAATCAACTTTCTATTCTCAACAGTTAATACTTCTAAAAAAGGAGAAAGAAGAAATAAAAAAGAAAAATTGCAAGAATGTCAACAATGTAGCATGCCAGGTTACAATGCAGTCAATATTATGTCAATAGTTCAATTACAAAAATGTCAAGTTCTAATAGTAGTCAAATTTTACATAGTCAAAGCAAGATATTTTACATCATTTCAATAATAATAACAACTAATTAACATTCATTTTTAGCGTTTAGATTTACTAACATTACAGATACAATTTACCAACATATATAATTATTTCACTGTTATTAGTTCGTCGAATGAGTAGAATGCTTGCTCGCATAGCCATCGCTTCAGTCGAAGTTTGAAGGAACTAATACTAGGAGCTGAAGTCACATTAGGTGGCAACTTGTTATACACTAACGGCCCCATGACATGAGTCGTCTTTTCAGATTTGGCCAGTGACCTGGGTATCGCTTTCAGTTTTTCGCGATCCCGTGTGTGATATGAATGTACATCGCCCCGCTTCTCAAACTGCCCAAGGTTCGTTCTCACGTGTATCGCTACCTGGTATATTACTATCGAGGGCAGGGTTAGTATACCTAGCTGTGTGAAATATGGTCTAGCTGAATAGTCCTGCGGTAACCCTACTATAGCTCGCACGGCTGGCTTCTGCATTCGGAACGCACGCTCCCAGTCAGCAGCGCGTCCCCATAGCTCTGCACCATACTGGAGCAGAGAATGTACCGTGGCGAAGTAGCACGTTCTTACCTCAGTACTAGGTACCACTCTAGCAATTCGTCTGAGGGCAAAGCATGCGCTCCCCATCTTATTACTGACCTTGTCAATGTGGTCCTCCCACTTTAGGCACCTGTCGATCTCGAACCGGAGGAATGTTACGGTCTCGACTTGTGCGAGGCTTAACCCATCCACAGTAACCACTAGTGGCTTCATAGGTCGACCTGACAAATCAAAATTTATGAAGTTAGTTTTTGTCAGGTTGAGCACTAGGCCGTTCCCACTAAACCAATGAAACAGCTGATTGACGGTGTTATTCAGTTTTTGCTCTACTGACTTCTCTGTTCCCCTCTCTACTCGACTTTGTATTCTTCTTCATACTCGCCTTTCCATTGGCCTCTCTACTTGCCCATTCATTCGATTCTCTTTTCGGCTCTCTACTTGACTCTCCCCACTCGCCTATCTCTCTATACGCACCTCTACTCAACTCTCTATTCGAACTCTACTCGCCACTACATTCATCTTTACACCAATTCGCCTCTCTACTCAACCCTTTACTGCTATACTCGCCTCTCCACTGGCTCTCTAGTCGCATATCTACTCGCCCCTGTAGTCGACTCTACTCGACTTTCGATCTTTACACGCCTATCCACTCGTCCTTATAACAATCTCTACTCGCCAATCCACTCGCTTCTATATTTGGTTCGCTACTCGACTATGTCCGTTCCGAAGCTCTAATTCACCTTTGTACCAAATTTCATGAGGACATCTTAAAAGAAATTCTTACTATTTATGCCATATTCACCCCCTTTTTGTGCCATTGACAAATGAGAAACTTTAATCCCATAGCTCTATTCCCATTCTCCCCTCCTTCTTCTATCCCTTTTTTCGCGATAAGGGGTAGCCTATATCCATTTCCAAGCTCTAATCCATCTCTATACCAATTTCATCAAGATATCTTCAAAATTGTTAAACTTACATACCCTAGCCCTATTTCACCCCTTCAACTCCCTTTTTCGCAATAAAAGGTAGCCTATGTACATTTTCGAGCTCTAATCCATCTCTGTACCAAATTTCATCAAGATATCTTCAAAAATGACAAACTTTTATACTAACTGTCTAGTCCTTATCCTTCCCCCCCTTTAGCACGTTATTCGCGATAGCATAAATATATCCGTTACCAAGCTCTAATTAATCCCTGTACCAAATTTCATCAGGATATCTTCAAAACTGTCAAACTTTCATCCCTTATTACCCCCCCCCCCCCCCTATACCTCCATTTTCGCGTCAATAGGTAGCCTATGTTCGTTCCCAAGCTTTAATTAATCTTTGTACCAAATATATCATCAGGATGTCTTCAAAACTGGCAAACTTTCATCCCCTATAACCCCCCCTCCCCCCCTTTAACCTTGTCTTTTGCGACAAAAGGTAGTCTATGTTCGTTCCCAAGCTTTAATCTATATCTGTACCAAATTTCATCAAGAAAACTTCAAAAATGACAAACTTTCATCCCAAGGCCCTAGTCCCCCCCCCCCTTCTTCCCCTCTTTTCGCGATAAAAGGTAGCCTTTGTCCGTTCCTAAGCTCTAATCTACCTCTGTACCACCTTTCATCCCATAGCCATATTCTCGCCCCCCCCCCCCCTCCTACCACTTTTTGCGATAAAAGGTAGCCTATGCCCGTTCCTAAGCTCTAATCTACCTCTGTACCAAATTTCATTCAGATATCTTCAAAAAAGACAAATTTACATCCCATAGCCATATTCCCCCCCCCCCCCCCTACCCCTTTTTGCGATAAAAGGTAGCCTATGTCATCATCATCATCAAATTTCATCAAGAAATCTTCAAAAATGACAAGCTTTCATACAAAGCCCCTAGTCTGCCCCCCTTCTACCCCCCTTTTTGCGATAAAAGGTAGCCTATATCCGCTCCCAAGCTCTAAACTATCTCTGTACCAAATTTCATTAGGAAATCTTCAAAAATGACAAACTTTCATCCCAAGGCCCTAGTCCCCCCCCCCTCTACCCCCCTTTTCGCGATATAAGGTAGCCTGTGTCCGTTCCCAAGCTCTAATCTACCTCTGTACCAAATTTCATTAAGATATCTTCAGTAATGACAAACCTTCATAAAAACTTTCATCCCCTATTTCCCCCCCTTAAACCCCCTTTCTCGTGATAAAAGATTGCCTATGTCCATTCTCAAGCTCTAATACCAAATATTATCAAAATCGGTTCAGTGGTTTAGGCGTGAAAGCGTAACATACAGACAGACAGACAGACAGACAGACAGACAGACAACAGACAGACAGACAGAGTTACTTTCACATTTATAATATTATTAGTATGGATTTGCGTCTAGGTACTGTATAAATCGTTGATTTAGGGCATTTTCTACAACTTTAGACAGAGCGGTTAACACTGAGATTGGTCTGTAGTTCGTAACAGTGCCCCGATCTCCAGCTTTATAGACAGCATGTATGAGTGCCTTTTTGAAGACACTAGGAAATGCACCCTGCGTGAAACATAGGTTGACAATAGGTACCAATGGTGGTATTATGAAGGGACGCGCTTCCTTCAGGAGTTTAGTTGGGATGTCATCCCAGCCAACTGCACAGTCGTTGCGTAAACTTAAGATAATAGATACCAGTTCACTCTCATCCACACCTATGAGCCCCTAGAGGTGCCCTGCAGGTTACAGAAATCATTCGAATCATTTGAGAAAAGAGTTGGAGGGCTTCGAGTATTACGGTGACTCTGTTGTGCACTAGTTTTATCAGCTAGAGTCTTTCCTATATTTGAGAAAAAGTCGTTGACAGTATTAACGGATGTGTATTCATCGCCTGCAACCCCCAAGAGTTCAACTGGGCAGGATAGTGTTTTTGCAGATACGTTATCTTTAACCTCCCACGTTGATTTTGGATTTCCCTTTGCTTACTGAAACTCTGCCTCCAAACAGGCTTTTTAAAAAAAAATTATAAGCCGTTACAAAAGTTACGATACCGCGTGTAGGTAAGTCGATGAACCATACTGTCAGGATATCAGTATATATATAGTAGCCCCGGCGTGATCCATGGTTTTACATTTATGTTTCTACGATTTATTTTTTTAACTTTGGTGTGCGTTTTCACCATAGCCGAGAGTAGGGACACAAAGTGCACCGCCGGCGCATTCACATCGTCTGAATGTAGTACAGAGTAAAAATTAGTAACAAAGTAGGCGTTAGGGTAGGGTAGAAATAATTAATATGATCCACTTCGAACGGTAACACCGTTACAGATAAAAATGATAAAATAACTTACTATTTATTTCAAATAGGTAACTGATATATTATTTTTTATGATTTAAATTAATCTTTAATACTACTTGAAAGAGTCCTGAGCACGACTGTGCGCAGCAAGAACTAGGACACCAATGACGAACCGGGCGTCGTCGCTCTTTTTCGACGACGACCATCACCTGCCTGGTGGGGATGGTGCGAGCGAAAGAGCAGTAGGTGAGAAAGAGTCAGCAGCAGTGAACATAGGGAATATCTCAATTGTTTAATGCTATCCTGAGGGAATCAAGACGAATTCTCAAAATGTGTATGGTTTAAATAATGTAATATGAGAAGTTGCGTCTGGGAACCATCTTTGTGATGGTTGTAAGGATGGAAATAAGGAATGAACGGTTGTATGGTAGTTCGTCATGGCTTTTTCATATTTTACCACTAAAGGGATACCAAATAAAATAAGCGAAACTGAATTTATAGAATTTTTGACCTATTAGAAGACCGTGGCTGTGCTACTATGATGCAATCAATTGAAGTTTAGTTTTTCAGGCTAGGCACCAACTTCTAACAGATTAAAAATTTATTTATTTTTGGTTCGTCAGTGTCTCTTTTTTGTTACTTGATATAAATTTAACTTTTTTGTTAAAATTTATATCAAAGGAATACTTCCTGAACACCTGTTTATAATTATGGAAACCATAAGAAATTGTAGGTAGTATATATATATAGGCAGGTAGTATAGTATATGGAATAGTAGGTATTCTTCGAAATGGTTAAGTCATAGGTTCTAATGTTCACCGCGGTTTAGGGAATGCCAAAATAACAGATTTGGACGCACAAAGAATAAAACGCCATACCACAACACACATCTTTATTCCTTTCCTCCGGACTAATATCAATAATTTTATTATTACACAACATGTATATAGAAAGATTTTTATACAATAGTGTATAATAAATACCTAATTATCTATATTAATCAACAATATAGTAAAAAGAATTATGAATTAGGTACTTATATACTGGCAGTCTATTTTAGTGATATGTATCTTTTGCAGTTGGAACAGCCGTTTAACATTACTTATTAACTACATATTTTCGTAAATTACATCAAGTTTTTTTTTATGTACTAAAAATAATTATATTGCATTTGACTATGGTAAACGCTATGCGTTGTAAGCAGTATAGTCAAATGCACATTTATTATTTTTGAATTTTTCATATTTGCTGTGAGATATTCGTAGAACGTTGACAAGTTAATATAAGTACCTACACACCCAACTAAATCTCCATTCCTGATTTGAAATTAGTAATATGTTTCACAATCTCACAGCAAAAGATAGTGTTGCGATATTTATTTAAAATCTGTTAATATTTACATTGTATTAGATGCCATATATACTTCTATACTGTCACGGATTAACAGCGCAATAAATCATTTTGTCACTCATGATTTGTTTATTTTTTAACAATAATTAAGTAAATGGCGTCATAGTGAGCGCCTTTTTCAACAACTGATCTCAAACGAGCCGTTTATCTTTCTTTGTCTTCTCATTTGACTCATTTAAACTTTAACGTTTAAGTTACCATAGGTAACAACTAGAATTGTTCATTGCTATATTTAGCAGAGTATTTTAGGGTCATGACAAAATTGACGACCTTTCGCACTCAGCTGGGCTGGGCTCTTACCCTTTGACGCATCTGAATCAGAGCAAAATACGCAGCAGATAACGTTCTTCTCGTCGATGGCAAAATAATACATAGTGACACCGTGAACCCTACCTCGCCCTAATTACGGCTGTTTCAAAGCGTAAGAAGGCGATAGAGATACCGCTGAATGCGAAAAGTCATCGATGAATAGGTATGTCTTAACCCTGATATATTCAAATTTTCTCTATAGTCTAACCCCTCGTTTACACCTAAGTTTAAAACATGTATGGCAGAGGCACGTAGGTAGATATATACAGGACGTGATTTCTATAAGGAAATTGATTTGTATAAATAATAATGTAATAAATAAGAAATCACGTCCGCTGCCATAACATCGAAATCGTCAGTCAGCAATAAACCAAGGACTGGCGATACCCCACTCCCCAGTTATAAGAAGTAGCATTAGGAATGTAAAGAACAATCAAGAACAATCAATAAATAGATCAATAACAGTAGTAATCCAACTGTATCTTAAACCAATAACATGTATTTTACAAGTTGTAACATGTCACAGGCTTCAGTTTGAACGCAAATGTGTATTTCAACACACTTGCTTATAAATTGACTCTAATTTCACCGCAATTAGGCACATAATAACACCTATTTAATCAAACTGTGACTTTTAAAGGCTATTAAAAGTGGGGTAGATTTTTTTTTTTAATTTAATTTGATCAGTAGATTTTTGTCTTAAAAAAAAAAGGTCGTGTTCAGTACAAATAAATTAATATACTTAGTACTTACTCATTTCAATAATTCATATTTAAATAGATGATGATGATGGCATGTGATGCAGAGGAATTCTAAGACGCATTTTTATTGTTATTTTTAGCTATATTAGTTCTTTTAATTTTAGTTTTGTTTTAATTTTTACTTGTATCAAACAAGTTTAAAATTTCTTTCTTGGTGAGAACGAGGGGTTATACCTAAGTATTTAAGACAATCGACGTCTACCTATAGGTATAACAGCTGCTTTTGCATATTTCTCTAAACATTCGTTTTTTAAACGTCTTTTACACGTTAGCAGTTTATTGGAATTCTCTGTTTAAAAAATATATAAAACGCCTAATGCTAGACGTGAATTGTACATTCCCGTCGCTCTTGCTCTTTCCTTTGTTGATATCTGCAGAGGAAATAAAATATTATTCAAATGAGAGTAGGCAATAAAATCAAGTCCTAGACCAGCCTTCTTCTCTAATATGGTGAGAATTGCCACTGTATAAAATAGTCTATCACCTTATCTATCACCGTTCAGTCGGTTCGAGTCCAATATAACCTCCCCCTCCAGCTTCGTGGGATTTCCCGCACGTAAAAAAAAGGTATACTGATATTCTGTTCTATATACATAGCCTTGTTTTATGTGATACGGTTGTAAATGCATTCAAATAAATATCGATTTTATTTGGCTATTTGATGTTTATTGAATTTATCTATTTCTAAGCAGTTTGCATGCTAAATATTCAAATCGAATAAAATAGGAAAAATACTGAATTGATCCAGGTGGGGTTTGAACCTACGAACGTTGCCTTACGGGGGCAATGCTTTGACCACTAAGATACCAGACCTCACCTGAACCAATCCAAATTTAACCTATACATCCGTCTAGACCAATTCAATATTTTCCTATATTAATCGATTTTTGTTTAGTTTCTTATTTTCCTTACGTTTCGTTTGAATTGTTCTGATTGTTTCTTATTTTTCTTGCAATAATAAACTCTGGCTGTATATATGTATGTTTTATTTCTTACTTGTCAATTAAAGAAGATATATCAGCGGGGACCGGCGCGAAGCTTCCGGAGAGGCCGTCGCTCCCGTTGGGCCCTCCACTGCGAAGGAAAATATTCCGAAATAGTCGGTAGGTAAGTATTTTAAAGTACTTCGTTAAATAAAATTGTACAAGCTGGTTCTCAATAAGCCAGTGTGGATAGTTTTCTACTTTTATTAAAAGGCCTAAACACTAACAGTATTTTGTGTAGTAAGCTAAAGTCTAATTCAATTGAAACCTACTTGTAACAGAAAAGAAACATTTTAGTTAAACTGGAAACTAAACCACAGATTACCTACTAAACTATCGTTTAGTTCAAAATTAATGAAACTAGACTACAAGAAACAAAATGTTTAATGTTGGTGATAAATTATTCATTTTTTATTTATCCAATTATATTATCCTTAATGAAGTAATTACTCGAATATGACTAGCAGCTATATTGATTTCAAACCTAGTAGGTATATACCGGGTGAAAGGGGAACGCTCGCGAAATTTAAGGCACTTCTTGATAATAGATAAGTATCTTTTATTTTAATTTTTTATTTTTAAAACTCCTCCAACTAAGCTAAATTGCTTGTGCTAGGAGTGGGTTCACGTCGGTAGTGTAATGGCCAGTATTCGAACCGAAAAAACAATTCTGCCAATATGTAGTGTAGTGTATCCGGAGTACTACCAGGTGCCTTGGGCTTTGGGAGCGTACCCCATACACCCAGTATTAAGTTTATGTTTTAAACATTTTTAGGTAAATTATTATAGATAACAAGAACGCGGTGACATATTTATTTATGCCATGGTTAGTGCTGCTGCTATCTGCTGCAGCCTCGCAGTGCACAAGCGAGCGAAGGGTGCGAGCGGGTGCAGGTGTCGGCGCGTGAGGAGTGAGCGGGGGAGGTACCTGGGTTCTACCTGCTGCTCGTGCGCGCGCTGCGCCGCCCGCTGCCGTACGCGCTGCCGCACGGCGACGCGCCCGACCCTGCGGCAGGACACAGTGCGCTTACTGCCACTGCTTGGGGCATCAAACACTACAGTACCTATCTACCACCCAGTGAGACCGGAGCATTGCGATTGGCTGCCTGCCTACTGTAAACCCGCGTGTGTGTGAAGTCTGCCAATAGCAATGCTCAGTGCTCTCAATACGTTTACCACGCGATTACAATAGCTTTTTTATGCTAGGCGCACAGTTATCAGCAAATAGGTTATCGGTCGTAATCAGGCAGCAAAAGCACGTTTTTAGCTCTCTTTTGTTGGACGCACTCAACCAATCATGATACGGAGGTAGGGCACGACAGTATTTCCTCCTCAATTGAGCAGTCCCACTGAGAAGTACCTCCACCCTACAGAATACCACGACCATAATAACCCCTAATTGTATTCCTGGCGGTAAGTAGGGTAGCCAGAACTCACTAGAGATTTTTTGTGCTGTAAGTGGGAAAACCAAAAGGCTTGTCCTGCTTTGTCTTCTGCACTGACGGCACAGAAAGTCTCTGTTCTCACATGGTCGGTAGCACGAGTGTGTTTATCCTAGTGTTGCACAAGTCCATAGGCCACGGTGACTGATGGAAAGGCCATCAGGTGGAGTGCGTGCGTGTCTGCCACCTAAGTCTTATAAAAAAAGAAAAATAAATGAATGACAGGCGCAAACGGCTCGCGTCATTGCAAAGCTCACACTCCTCACCTTTAGTAGTGGTGTTGGCGGCGCTGTCGCTGTTGTCGTCGGAGTCGGTGTGCGCGTCGCGCCAGCCGCCCGCGCCCGCGCCGCCCACGCTCGCGCCCCGCAGGCGGTGGCGCGCCTCCACTGTCGAGCATTTAGACAGGCTCGACTCATCTGGCGAGCACAAAACCGGACCACAACGGTCGGGACCATTCGTATAACCAGGAGGAGTGGAGGTGATTCTACGTGGCCAATATCTATGTATAGTGGTTGCGCAAGAGTCGCGTATAGGGCCTTTTAAATGTAAGTGTCAAAATTTATTTTATAACGTAATGGGTAATGTGATGCATTTAAGTAAGGGACACAAAAATTCAATGTAAGTGTGTGCAAAAGTGATGTTGTCAAAATGTTTATAGACATCGACATCATCATCATTTTAGGGTAATTCCCGTTTGCATACAAGTCTTTATCTCCGGAGCCCATGCTTTGTTTGACCCATCTCTTATTATTTTTCACCTCTCTGTCGAGAACACAATAAATTGATTAGATCTGAATTGAATCGACTCCTACGTAGCCTTTGAGATTAGACCTACAGCTGGAAGAGGACGGGTTACATAATGTACAGGAGAGCGTACCGTAGCGGTAGTGGTCGCAGGTGCGGTGGCGGCGGCGATGCGGGGGCGGGGCTTCGTCGTCGCGGCGCGCCAGCGTGCGGAACTGCAGCGAGTGCGCCGCCGACACGCCGAACGTCGCGTACGGACTGATCTCGTATAGTTCCGCTGGTGACAGTCGACGGATAATCAGCGTCAGAAGGATCACGACTACAGTCTCAAAATTGATGTTAATACCTTGGTGTACTATTTTATTGATTTAACTTAATCGTATAATGGTCCGAACTACAAGTGTGTATTAAATATCAGAACAATCAGTTAACAGGGAAGGGGGGGGGGGGGGGGGACAAGGCATTAAGATCATGTTTTGAGTACTTAGTTTGTTTCAAGATATGTGCAGGAAGGGGATGTGATGGGCCTTCGATACAACATGAAGGTCCTTTTACAAATGAATCGAGCGAGGATGAACTTCATTTGCGCCATGCAGTATGACTAATGCAGAGCTCCGATTTGACTTTGCCAGGTAGTGCTGACAAACGTAAGAAATCCATAATTCCAATGAATACATTACCTAATGAAATGGTGTCGAAGATTTGCCAGTATCACATACAACTTACTCAAGATTACTTTTCAAGATATACTACAATTTTAAAATTTAGCTTGGTTGGAAGTGTTATAGAGAATATTAGTAATTTCTATAATTTCGGTTACTTGTATTCTTTAAACAAAAACAATACTAAAGTGTCATTTCATGAAGTAATGTTTCAAATGACGCAGTAAAACCGCCAACCTGATGAGTCGTCATTGGACTTCTCATTTCCGTTGATGGAGGAAGAAGAGTACAGCTTCTGTCCCTCCCGTAGCTTCTCCCTCTCAGCCTCGTTGCTTTCGCTAAGTTTTCTGTCATCTCTCATGTAGTGATCACTTGATATGCAGAAGAACCTGAAATTCAGTAAGAAAAAGTTTAAGTTTAGTGTTTCATACCTCAAGAGGAGGACAACGGAACCCTTATAGAATCACTTAGTTGTTCGTCTGTCTGTTTATCTATCTGTTAAGGCCTTTTAGGAATACGTCAAAGTATCTAGGTGACTAACTTCTAAGTCAACGCCATCAAAATATATATCGGTAAGTTCATCCCTGAATCCAATTTTGTACGGATCACTCGGAGCGCGAGTACGACTCACCCTAGACCGGCATTTTTACATTTCAAAGGTTCTAGTCCATTGCTAGTGCACCTCCCACTAGGAATGAAGAGAAACGGGGTGAACGGGGTGTGTAGGAAGCCTCTCCATCATCTTCGGGGCTAAAGTCAACTTCAACTGCAAGGTACATCTGCTCATTGGCAAGCGAGGCTCGGATGCCACTGGGATTGGCAGACGAAAAACAAAATATAAAATAAGGTAAATGCTTTCACTTGTGCTCCAGGGTTTAGCAACTTTGTTAACGTGAAGTATTTATAAGAATTTTGATTCGGTTCCCGCAACCCATGGGGGCCTTATATAGTAGGAAAGTAGTATAGTACGATAGTTTTATAGTAGTATAGTAGGATTGTAGGATAGTAGAATATTAGTATAGTATGATAGTAGTATAGTAGGATGAGAATACTTATCCATCCTTTTTCCTTCAATTTAATTAATGTATCAACGTACTTCTTTTTTCCGTGCACGAGACACACGATGGCCGCCAGCGTGACGACTATCACCACTCCGCTGGCGACGCACGACACGAGCACCGTGCGCAGCGACGTCGGCTTAGACGCGCCCGCCAGCGGCGCCGACGGCTTCATCGGGGGGATGCGGCCTGCCCGACAAAAGTTACATTTGGGGTTGCATTGTCAGAGAATGCATTTTACTTTCTTAAATATCAAGGGTTGGGGGGGGGGGATATGACTGTTCTAATGAGCTATTCCAATTAGTCCCACCCTCTTCTTATACAGGACAACACGTGCAGGGCTTAGATGTCACCCACATACGGTGGAGAACATTTCTTCAAGAACCAAGCGGTTCGGTGACCTTTTCCTTTGTCGCAACTTGCCAGCTCACGTGTTTCCCGTTTGCTACACAGTCCCGGGTCCTTTAAGCGGGGCGTGAAAAAGCATCTGATGAGACCGTCAAGCTGAGTGCCCACCATTGTTAACACGGCACGTGTATGCGTGGCCCTTTTTCCTGAGAGTTTGCATTCAGCTTACTATCAGGTGAGGTGAAGTCAAATTGACGTGATTTATATTATATTAAAGAAAAAGATATTAAAGAAAAAAAAATTAAAATTATTGTAACATCATTCATCGCTTCCGATAATAATAAGAAGATTGGTAGATGTTTTAGCTTCGCCCCCAAACACATGTTATTCAAGACATGACCAAGCCCGCAATTCTGCTAAAACAAAGGCACTATCATACCACACTGCAAAAATGGCATTAAATTTTAGACATTATAGCTATAGCCAAAATTCCAAAATTAAATTAAAAGAGTTTCTTTACGCTTTATAATTTTGGACTTTAAAACCATTACCTTGAAGTCTACAATTAAATATACATCTTTTGTAGTGTCCGTGATATGGCGGTAGTTTTCTTTAGCAGGAACGAGGGCCAGGTAAGTAGCTCAGTTGGTTAGAATTTTACCCTGAGTAAGGGGCTTTCTCACCTCCCGCTAACGTGTGCGTGTCGGCCCTGAGCGTGACGCGCTCCACCCCAGCATCACTGTACGCCTCTATACACAAGTCGTACCACGTGGCCGGAGTCAGGTCGCCTACTACGTGGCTTGCCGAACTCAGCCCGTCACCGACCTGAAGAAAGAAAACCTTTACTTGACACCTTGATTCGTAATTATTACAACTTGGAGGACAATTATTAAATTATAAATATAGGTTTAAATTCAAGGACAATAGTCATTAAGTTCAATGGTACTGGTAGTCTAAACTAAGTTTTGCGTATTTGGTACGTTGCGTTATCTATCTATCTATGAGCCATTTATTTTTAATTTTAGACCCATATTGGTAATTCCATTGTTGTTTAGAATTCAATGTCCTACAATTTTCTTCTTAATTATTTTTTCCTAGGATCGATATTTTTTGATTTCTACGGCCTTGAAAAAAAATCATTCTTTGAATTTTTTGACATAAGAAAAAATCGTGGTAGCAATTTTATTTCAGAATTCATTGGGGGAGGTCACTGGCAGTCTACATATACACGCAGGTTTTGCGTGAATTTTTATTCAGAAAACAAAAATTTGCCTTTAAATTCAAGATAGCGGTGAAAGCAGCGAACCGAATGCCACGCAAATCTGAATTTAGGACTGATAGTGACCTCCCTCAAAGAATGCCAAAAGGAAATTGCTACAAGAAATTTTTCTAGATTCATCCCTTAATTGAGTTATTTTTCTTGTACCATAATAATCATTTAGCCTTATCAAGCTGCTGTGGCAAAGTCATTGTGAAAAATGGGTGTTTATTCCTATGACGTTTAAACAGAAAATAATGATTTGTTTCGCTCAGTCGTAGTAAAGTTAAAAATAGGAGATTATGGTGCAAGTGTGTCAAGTTGGTGATTACAGGGCGATAAAGAGAGCCAAAGACGGTAATCAAAAATACACACGTGTATCATACGACGCTTTTCATTTCACTTGTGAATAATATAATACTAAAATAGAAATTTACCCTTGCAGAAACATGCTATAAGGTTAAGGACGTTGTATAGTATATGTGTATATAGCGGGCGGTGTACTAGGTGCATAAATTCTTATTTTTTCGGTTCATACTTGTAGATATTTTAATTAATAAATAACTATAATTTCACCAGTGAAACGAATTACGAAACTTTTTGGTACCGGACTGGAGGAAATAATAAATTAAATAAAACACTGGCCACAGACTTACTAATGAGGTTCTTTTTTTCTCAATATGTACAAAATGGTGTATTTCCTACCGTTTTAGACAGAGAGAAAACAAAACTTTTATTTAAGTAAAAGTTTTGTTTATTATACACGTATAATATGATTTTTTTATTTAAATACGACGTTGGGTGAAATGAACAAGCAAAAGGTTGGTATATTAATTTATTTGCTCTAGTGAACACGATCTTTTTGTATGTAATTTTTTTAAAGAACAATGTAACTCAACCAATAAAATGTTAAAAAAGTAATTTTACCATTCGTGATTTAATCACAATCAAAAATCACAGTTTGATAATAGGTGTCATTATGTGCCTAATTTCGGTGAGATAAGAGCCATATTATGAGCAAGTGAAATGAAAATAATATTCCTAATACCACTAGTACACACTGGTATACACTGGTATTTCTTTTTAATCATCAATTGGGTCTTAATGAAGTGTTTATTCAGTACTAGTCCTTTACCTTTATCCAATGCTCTGAGCCTACTCTTCTGTACGAGACTCTAAATCCCAGGATAGGACAGCCGCCATCACGCCAGGCATAAAAGTTGATCTTGATAGCCGTTGAGTTCATGTGCACGTGGTCTTCAGATTTCGGTGGCTTGGGTCCTGCGGTAAACCAATATGAGTTGATTATAACTAGTGGTTCTGTGCATAGTAGATCTCACGAACTCAGTTTGTCATATTATTCTGATACCCTTATTAAGCCCTTTAGACCGAAACTGAAAAACAGACATACGCAAAAAACCAAACTCGGCCACCTTGTCGAAACGAAGATTCTCGGTCGCTTCGCTCGCAAGCTATGCGCCACAATGCGCATAGCTTGCGAGCCTCTATCTAACCCAAAGTAAAATGTCTAAGAACAATAAAAAGAAGTGAATACTTACGTCCCCCTCTCGTTGTAGCGCTAAGCACCTCACTAGGCGGTCCTATCGAGATCTTGTTGCGAGCCTGTATCTTAGAGTTGTACGTCGAGCCGCACTTTAGCATATCCATGACATAGCTGGAAACTTCGGGAGAGAGCTCCACCGTCACCCACTCGGTGTCTGACGCTTGCTTGTAATGTAACAGATAGCCTGTAAAATATCAATGCAACAACACGTAAGCAACTTTGTCCACAATCCACAACGTTAACCCCTTCGCCGGGTGTTTATGTTAGACTTGAACCAACTAAAACCGCACGCTTGCGAGATCCAACGATGGAATTAATTATAGCTTTGAATAGAACCGGAGATATGATCAATAATCGTGACAATCGACATCCACGCGGGCGGAAAGAAATAATAATACTTCGGTGATACAGTCAGTTAGAATCATGAGGCCTCAGGCAGAGGCTCCACTCGTCCTTAAAAGGTGATCCAATAACACCACCTAGTGAAATAGTGAATAGAGATTTTGAACATTCAAATTTTATAAATAAGTAAACCTTGTAACTGTACACATGCCTACCTAGTATCGGCTCGGTGTTATCTCCAGGCAGTTGCCAGTGCAGCTTGATGCTGGACGTAGTGGTGTACTGGAGGGAGAGGGCCGGGGCCGCGGGAGGCAAGATGGCCGTCACCATATACACAATGAAGTCTTCTCCTATCGTGTTACTGGCCGTACACGTGAAGTTCCCTGATGACTGTTCGTTTACTTCTGTTGAAAAGTTTAAAAAAACATTGCATTAATGTTTGTGTAGGATAGGATACCGTACATGGAGAAGACTTAATCATATTCTGTCCTCTTTGATACCGTATTATACATGCAATATGTATAATACGGTATCCTATACATTTATTTTATACTTGACTTAGGCATTCTATACATTAACGAGTGCGCAGCTGGTAATGTATGAAATGTTATCAAAAAATAAAAATGGCGGTTGTAAAATCAATAACTACGAAGGCTAATGCTGAAGCTCCGCTTCCGCTTTGGTATGTCGTAAGCATTCGTATCGTAAGTAGGACAGTCATAGAAAAT
Source organism: Eilema caniola (assembly GCA_949126895.1). Classification (NCBI taxonomy): domain Eukaryota; kingdom Metazoa; phylum Arthropoda; class Insecta; order Lepidoptera; family Erebidae; genus Eilema; species Eilema caniola. The sequence goes on along the minus strand of OX421463.1, from coordinate 1,151,680 downwards.
AAGTCGTAGTCGGTGAAGTCTAAAATGAATATCGTCATTTCAAAATGCTGATAATTTTAAAACAATGGATCTTAGTTTGATGGCCTTGACTCCATAGAAAAGGAGGGTGCTTCTACAGGGTTCAAGTAGCTTGTGCATGTTGCGGAACTTGCGCAGGTTATATACGTCATGAAAATTACGTTAAAAAAATATGTGCGGGTCTAGCGGGCGAGCACGCACCATGCACCAGAGCGAGCCACTCGCACACGGCGCGACGCAAGTAATCCTCCATGGCGTTGCGCAACGCCATAAAGTGCGCGTACCTCTCGATAGCAACTTGTGCGTATAACTTACGAAAGTAGCCCGTGTCTTTACTTGCTCCAGTTATTTGTACCACGTACTAGTACAAGCAAATAACTTGTACAAGTAGCTTGTGTATATTACTCACGCATCATGTAACTCGCACCTCTACTTACTGTAGCTATTTGCACCGTGTAAAAGCACTAAAAGTATTACTTATACAAACAAATGTAAAATCTTGGTGCTTCAAGTGCCATTCTGAATAGGAGGTGAGCACCTGTTACCACACATGTGTGGTGAGCATGACTTGTGCCCCGAGCAAAAAAACGTATCGTGGGTTAAGAGCATTGCGATTGGCTGTGAACCAATCGCAATGCTCTTTCCCCACCATACGTTTACGAGTTCGTATGTTTTTGTGCTCAGGGCACTAGAACACTGGTGGCACGTACCGCGTATGTGCAGGTGCCCCCTGTGCGTGACCTGGTAGTACTGGTGGTGCGTGACGGGCGTGCGGCCGTGCGTCCAGCGGGAGCGCGGGACCGGCGCGCCCACGCACGTGCACTCGAGCATCGCGGCGCGCCCCGCACCTACCGCCACTCCGCGCCCGAACGACGCAATGCGAGCTGGAACTGCCCAACGAACGATATTCATTCACCAGTTGTGCAAGCACATAGCGTTATGCACAGTCTTGATACAGACTGGCATTGGTCGGACTCGGTGACGTCACTTGAAATCGACTAATGACAATCTCTTTCAAGGCAGCGCTGTGCTCGACGCTGTGTGTTTAGAGAATTGCACCACTGTGCTTAAAATTCAGTTACATGTGATGTTGAACTGCAATCACTTTTATATGTATGAAATCATTGTTACTTTTACATGGATACTACTATCAAAATCATAATTTAATCCAAGTTACTTAATTCTCTGGATACCAGTCGAATAAGGGTGTGATAATGTCGTTTACTGTTCCAAAGAATAAATACTTACGAGTCCTACCATTATTGTGTGGGGAGTCAAATAAACAGTTATGCCCGGTTTACATTATTCCAGTCCAGTAATCCAGCGAATCAATATGTTCATATGATTCCAATGTTTGAAACACAGGTGAAAATCATTTAAAATTACCATTATAACAAAAATGAAAATGAAACAAAACGGAACCGCGTGACAAAATAAAACAAAAATGAAATATTAGGGCTCGTTTATAACGCATATTATACCCGTTTCACAGTATTCCAATAGCACTCCAGTCTACTGCATGCTACTGAATCGAACCATCACTAAAATGTACCCAATCCAGTGAGTTTACCAGTCCAGTGAATTTTAAAGCGCGCTTAAAACACTGGAATAATGTGAACAGTTCTCAAGAACATTGATTGTTCTTGAGAACAATCCACTGGATTGGAATCACTCACTGGAACGGGCAAATATCAGCGATGGTTCACATTATTCCAGGAGCATTCCAGCGCTGCATTCAATCCCGGACTATAATGCTACAGGAATAACGTGAACCGGGCAGTAAGCTTGTTTCATTGCAATTGGTTGAGTAGAACCGGAAATAAGTGATTCAGGCAGGCGGAGGAGCCGCGGACGATGGGCTAGTTGCTGATATTATTCAATATCGAATTATGGCAAACTAAATTATTTTTTACGATACATGAATAAAAATTTTATAGGTACTTTATTCATAAATTGTGTTGCATTCAAATAGGAATAACCTATTTATGAAAACCAAATTGTGAATTTAAATACGTGGGTAGAATGTTAGTATGAATGCAATTAATTTCAAACAAAGATAAAATACGTTTCACATCATTTTATATATAAATAATTTATTATTTCTCTAAAGAAAAATAATTTTGTATATTAATTACCATTGGACTACCACACGTTTTTTCTAAAAATCTATAAGGACATAAATCTATCGAAGCAGTCACGCCACAACATGTCCATGAACAGGACGTCAGTGATGGGTAATGTGCACATTTTGGTCACGGTGCTGGTGGCGACCGCGACGATGCCACACAGATTGACCGCTTGGAAGGTTCAAAAGAAACCCGATCTGCGCGTGTACCAGGGAGTTTATGACGTCACGGCGAAATACCCTTATGTGGTCATTTTACAACCATTCCGTATTTGTACTGGCTCTCTTATAACGCCAGAGTGGGTTGTAACCGCAGCGCATTGCTGTGTAATCAAACCATCACACATACAATATGGTATACTCTCAATACCGTTAAATATGACCGCTTCAAAGAACGAAGTGATTGAAATTGTACCATATCCACGATTCGAATCCAGTCCATTTTCACCTGTTGATATAGCACTATTACGAGTGAGCCCTGCAGTGCGTATGGACAAGTACGGAACTTTATCAGCGGTAGACTATTCATCACTGTTGGGTCTCGCAGCAGAGTTCGTTGGCGGTGGAGGTACATTCATACCGAAACGTAACAGTCGAAACAAAATAATCAAATATACGCTAGATTTTATACGGCCGTTGCAAATAGGGCAAGGTGTTATCAGTCCCTGTAAATCTGCATTTAGTGGACGTATTTGCGTATCACCGAAGTGTTCAATTAAACAAGTGACTATGCCAGGAGATTCAGGCGGGCCGTTGCTTGTTGATGACAAGATAGTTGGAATCACTAACGGAGGTCCTGGTGAAAATTTTTATGACAACTCTGATAGATTTTTTATACCAATAAGTCCACATCAAGAATGGATTCGAAGCGTTATCACTTCAAAACCCAACTAAAATTATTTTAAAACTGTAACTATAACTGTAACTATAGTAGTTTATGATACTGTTGCATAATAAAGGTTCTTAAAACACGAGTGTGTTTTAAAAAATGAGCCGTAGGTGAGTTTTTTTATAGTATCACACGAGTGTTATAAGACCAAGTTATGTGCAGTGTCATACACTACTTTATCTACTTTCATACTAAAATACATAAACTAATTTATTTTACAAACAAAACCAAATTTTGTTTAATTTCAATGTAAAATGTTGGCACCAAGGCGCATACATCGATTGCGCACGCGTGTTTCTTTTTTTTTCTTCCGAATCGGCGGATTCTTTTTTTAAAGTAGTGGTTCAGTCCAGATGGACGTTGTATAGGAGTATCGTTATGATTAAAAAGTTATTTTATCTACTCTGATACTTTAATACAAAGATTATAAAATTGAAATCAAAACTCTTATGACAGACATTACGCACAGGCCAAAAAAAAAGTTTTATTACGATACAGGTCTTGTATGGACACCTATATCATAAAATAACTTTTAATCATAACGATACACCTATACAACCTTAATCTGGACTGAACCTCTACTTTAAAAAAAAAATGGCCGATACGGAAGAAAAGAAAAGAAACACGCATGCGCAATCGATGTTTGCGCCTTGGCTTGACGTCAACTTTTTTTTTACATTTATATTAAACAAAGTTTGGTTTTGTTTGTAAAATAAATTAGTTTATGTATAATAGTATGAGAGTAGATAAAGTAGTGTATGACACTGTACATAACTTGGTCTTATAACACTCGTGTGATACTATAAAAAAACTCGCCTACGGCTCGTTTTTTTAAAACACACTCGTGTTATAAGAACCCTTATTATGCAACAGTATCATAAACTACTATAATGATATAGGTGTCCGTACAAGACCTGTATCGTGATAAAACTTTTTTTTGGCCTGTGCGTAATGTTTGTGGTAAGAGTTTTGATTTCAATTTTATAATCTTTGTATTATTGTATCAAACTAGATAAAGTTAATAATGTATTCGGCCGAGACACATGAAAAACATATTATTATAACTCCTGAAAACTATTTTTTCATACCACCAGCTCAGAAAGAGTATTTTCACTCTTCGATATCTGAGTGGAAAAGTCGTTTTTAACCTCTAGAGAGGAAAAGTATTTTTTTTAATTTTGTTTCTTTCGTTCCTTTCGGAACAGGCTAAGGTGCTATGACCATGCTACCATGTCATCGGTTTATTATTTTTATCTTAGTTAAATATGACAGCCTCTATGCGTAGTGGTAGTGAACGCGACCACTACTCATCAGGAGGCGCGGGTTCGATCCCCGCTCAGTGCAAATATTCGTATGCATGAATATGGGTATTTGCATTGTTCTAGGTATTTCTGTGTGTAATATGTATGTATTTACAAAAAGTATCTAGTATGTTTATCCGTGTTACCGTTAAGAGTGCAGAATCCGTTAAACTGCACATTAACTATTAATGTGCATATTATCTGACACGATCAGTTAAAGTGCGAAATTTTTGTTAAAAAGCTCATTTTCGCACTTTACCTAGTTAGTTTGCATCATACAATTCATACACAATAATGTATGCCTTGAAAATTGATTTAAAATTCTCCATATTGGACATTTTTTTATTTTGCTGTACACACGCCATTTTGTAATTTCCTCGCTGAGGTGGGAAGAAAAATTACGTGTTGCACTCGAGTGCAAAGATTTTTCACCTCGTGCTCTTTTGATTCCCTCGCTAACGCTCAGGATTCTAATTTTAAATCACTCGCTGCGCTCGTGATTCAATTTTGGAATCCTTCGCTTGCTCGGTCATCAAAATTGAGCACGCGGTTAAAAAGCTACTTTGTACTCTTGTATAACAAATAACTATTTTAGTGCACTATGGCGATCCCATATTATTAAAATTATAGGTATTGTCTACATAAAATCTTAGTTTATTAATACCTGTTGGTTTAAAAACACAGTTTGAGAATGAAATGCGACTAAAAACCAAAATAATAATAAGCTTAGCCCTTACATCTAATTCTTGAATGTGGACATAAATGTAATTTATACTAATTAGATTTTTTTTTTTGTAACATGATACATCAAGGCTGTTTACTTTTAGTTAAGTACCTAAATGAATATGTAAATAATAAGCACATTATTATTATACCATCCTTAGAATAAACAAATCGATTACATTGAAATTTGTATATTAATAATAGAACCACTCTAAGACTCTTAGCATGAGACGATTAAAAAAGACCGAAATAATTCGTGCAGTTTTGAAATTTGGTATCCCTAAGGTGCCCAGGTAAACATACTTAATGTCCCCAAGTGTGAGACATGAGCCGGTGATTGGGAGGTCAGGTCCCCCTTTTCAGTCTTTTGCTTGTATATTGAAAACTGTTAATAATATCTCTTTATTTTTATTTATCTACATTAAATTTCCTTTAAATTATGTTTCATTTTTACTGTACGATTAATACTTTAATAAATGCGAGAGGTCAAATGGAATACACGAATTATTTTGGTATGTTCGCTAATTTGCCCATACTCTCTAATATACTGTTATTTTGTAATGTAATATTAGATACGATGGTATATAAAGTTATAAGGCGAGATGAAAACATATAAAACATTCATGTGTAATTCGTATTTTCTGATAACGTTGAAATATTGTGCAAACTGGTGCTGTAGGCTGTAACAATTTTATACGAATTGATTTTAGTATGTAGGTATACCTACCTATCATAGCGTCGAAACTAATAAAATATATTATAATAACAAGGTTTTTTTATAAGAAAATTCACGTCATATGTACTAGTAGTAGATTAACGAATAAACTCAAACGAATACACTCATAAACTACTTGTCTCAAAGAACTAATGCCATATAAAAAAATATTATGTAATTAATAAGTACATACTTCGGAGATAACCATTATCAAAATCTGATAACCACATATTCTGTGCAAATCTATAAGAGAATAGTTCAAATAGAGCAGACATGTCACATCATATCCATGAACAGGGCGCTAGTGATGGGTAATGTGCACATTTTGGCCACGGTGCTGGTGGCGACCGCGACGATGCCACACAGTTTGACCGCTTGGAAGGATCAAAAGAATACCGAACTGCGCGTGTACCAGGGAGGTGATGATGTCACCATGAAATACCCTTATGTGGTCATTTTACAACCAAGCCGTTTCTGTACTGGCTCTCTTATAACCCCAGAGTGGGTTCTAACCGCAGCACATTGCTGTGACCACGAACCATCATATATACAATACGGTAAGCTTTCAATCCCGTTAAAGGTGACCTATTCCAGGAGTGAAGTGGTTAGAAGTGTATCATATCCACGATACAAACCCTATATGTTTTCACCTGCTGATATAGCACTAATACTTGTGAGCCCTGGAGTGCATGTGGCCAAGTACGGAACTTTATCTGCGTTAGAATATTCAACACTATTGGGCCTGTCTGCAGAATATGTTGGCGGTGGACTAACGCACATACCGAAACGTAACACTAGAAACAAAATATTCAAATATGCGCAAGATCTTCTACGACCGTTGCAAATAGGGCAAGGGGCTGTCATTTCCTGTGAACCTTTATTTAGAGGATTAATTTGTGTAGCACCAAAGTGTAAAATTAAACAAATGATTATGCCTGGAGATTCAGGCGGGCCATTGCTTGTAGATAACAGCATAGTTGGAGTCGCTGTAGGAGGTCCTGGTGACAGCTTTTATGGGAACTCTGACAGATTTTTCACACCAATAAGCCCACATCAAGAATGGATTCACAACGTTATTACTTTAAAAATCAAGTAAAATAACCCAGCGTGTTCCATGCAAAATAAAGGATTCTGGTGTCTAAAAATGTGTAACTATTTCGAAGTGCGTACAAATCAGTTTAGTATTTTTTTAAGTAACACGTTCATCCTAAGAGAGGAAATTATATTTTATTATCACAGAGCATCCTCAGTTATTTACAGATTTCGATTATTGTTTTCTTCATTTGAAAGGAATTTTTCTTAATTATTCGCGATACTTCCAGATTGGTCGCGTTTTACGAAAGCCCAGTTATAATATTATGAGAAATTACTTTTCAAATGCTATAAGTACTTGGGTAGGCACGCTATTTTTTGGACCGGATTTCGAGCTTGTCCCAACCACCCCTTTATAGATAACGTGGCACTGCCGGAGTTTTGGAACACTCCAGACGCGTATGAAGCCCTTTTGGGTAATCTCTACGTCTGTACTGTCCATTGCCATCGGTTGTTTAACGTCCTCTGACAGTGATGCCCCTGGGACTGGGCACCTTCCTAGAATTTTTTTGAGGGTTACTGCTCGCGGGTCCGAATATCGACCGGTCTTGTTAGTTTAGGTTTACGGTCGGGCCGAACGGGATTTGCACCGGACAGGGTCCGTCCACCTCTCGATGTAACTTTTTATACAGGGCCACTATTCCTGATGGCTTGTATGAACGGTGGTCTCTATAAGACCGTGTTTCTCACCTCTGGGCGAAGCCACAGGTGGAGGAGAGCCCCTGTCTGCCCCCCACTACATCCTCTGTAATCAGAGGGGCACGTGGAGGGCATACGCGCAACGCATACCAGGGCCGCCCCCAACTTGTCTTCGGAGATCCGTCGGATCCTTCGGATACCCCCTTGTGGGCCTTGCAGGCCACGTTTCTCAATCCCTCACGCAATGGAGTCAGCTGTTGGACTGTCGTTGACGACTAACAGTGCTTCGCCTCCCCAGGACCGAGGTTCAAAGAGGAAGCCAACGTGTGGTCATTTTGGGCAGTACTTGGCCCAACTTCCATACATTCATTAATACATTCAAGTATTATACAATAGACATTTTTGAATCGGTGATTTTAGTATTTTCATTAAAAGTGAAGTTATATAAATTGGAATTTAACGAATTCTAATTAATTCATTTTATTGCCAAACCCAAAGTCAACGAGATGTTGAATTGATGTAGAAGACCACATGTAACCACAGGAACTGCTAAAATATAAATAACTATACTAAAATTGAATAATGATAGCACTTGTACTTTTCCACACTTTATTTTATTTTTATTTTTAACCTGACCGGTTTCACCTTACGGCATTATCAAAGGATTACTAAGCCAAGGTTTACAAATAAAGTGTGGAAAAGTACAAGTTTTATCATTATACAATATGTGTAGTAGATTCCACCAAGTGCCATCAATCTCCAGCATAAACAACGATACTAATAGTTCTTATGCGGATAATCCTACTAATTCTAAATTATTTGTGAAGATGTTTGTATGTCCGTTTGTCTATGTTCAATCACGTTCTAACAGCTGAAGGACTCTAGCTCAAATTTGGTACACGGATGCATTGAAGTCTGGCATAATACAGAGGAATGATATATCTGGAACAGGTTGCCTTGGGTTGCGGGCACGAAGTTAAACATCCACGCGGGCGAACAACTGCTAGTAGATAATGAAAGTCTCCACTGTAGTTGGTGTCATGTTGGTCAAAGCCACTGCACCGTAAAGTAGAGATTTTTCAGATATTATTTTATATGATGCAAGGTCAAATTGATTGACTCTTGAGACGAAGATCAATTATTTATTAGCTTTCACAAGTACGAAAAAGGCAGCCTTAGAGCGTTTTCACACTCATCCGATATCCGATATCCGACATCCGACATCCGACATCCGACATCCGACATCCGACATCCGACATCCGACATCCGACATCCGATATCCGATATCCGACATCCGATATCGGAGGAAGTCAAATGTATGAGATATGTATCTTTCTTTCACATTCATCTGTTATCGGAGCCAACACCACTGTTTTGGCTCCGATAACCGATATCGGGCCGGACAATGTGAAAGAAAGATACATATCTCATACATTTGACTTCCTCCGGTATCGGATGTCGGATATCGGATATCGGATATCGGATATCGGATGTCGGATATCGGATGTCGGTTATCGGATATCGGATGAGTGTGAAAACGCTCTCATCAACATTACATATCTTTTTCGGTGAACACTGAGTAGTACAGCACTGTACAGTAGTACAAGCAGTGGCAGAACGATGGACTGCTGACTATATAGCTAAAATTGTCACTTACTTCGAGAGCTAGGTCCTTGCCCGGCGACCAGCGTAGACTCTCCTTCCCCAGAACCAGTGGTCGCTGATACCCAGAATTCATACTGTTGGTTCTCCATCAAGTTCCCTACTTGGAACATCAGCTCATTGTCCGCCTTCTTTTCGGCTGGCACTGGAAAGCTGGTGTGCTTGCCTAAGCTAAAAAAAATGAAATTAAATAACCTTTATTTTATATTACTTGCTTAACACCCAACGCTGTGAAGTGCATCCTCCTGAATGACCTCCAAATTTAGGACTCGTGCCACCGATTACGCCTGACGAGGTACTCGCATCTCTTAGCCACATGGAGAATTGGAAAGTTGTTGGTCCGGACGAGGTACCAATCGAAGCGTGGAAAGCGCTGGGGGCTCGTGGTGTGTGCATCTTAACCAACCTTTACAACCGAATCCTGACCGACCGAGAAATGCCTGACCAGTAGCGGCTTAGTATTATAACGCCGGTCTACAAGGGTAAAGGGTCCGTTCAGGATTGCGGTAACCACCGCGGCATAAAGGTGATGTCACACACCATGATGCTCTTTGAGCGCATAATTGATACCAGGATCCGGCAGGAGTGTACAGTGTCGGACTGCCAGTACGGTTTCCCCCATCGCTCTAAGGATCCTCATGGAGAAATACAGGGAAAGGAACATGCCTCTGCACTTTCTTTTACTGGATTTGCAGAAAGCCTTTGACTGTGTTCCCCGTGAGATGATCTGGTGGCGCTGCGGTCGAAGATGGTGCCCGAGGCCTACGTGGAAATCGTACGTGACATGTATCTCAATTTCGATTCAATAGTTGGTTCCGCTGTTGGCGACATCACTCCCTTCCCTATTACGGTTGGCGTGCACCAGGGTTCGGTCATAAACCCCTATCCCTTCAGTGTGAAATTAGACGAGTTGTCAGCCAGCGTACAACAATTACCGCAGCCTTGGCTACTCATGTACGCTGATGATATCGCTCTGGTGGATGGGAACAAGGGACGGCTTACCCGACGCGTGCGTGCGTGGAAGGAGAACGGCTGTCTGAAGCTTAATGTGGCGAAGACGAAGTATATGGCCTGCAATAGCACAGATCCGACGACTGTCCGTATAGGCGACGACACCGTTGAGCGTACGGGCCACTTCAGGTACCTCGGATCTGTGCTTGATGCGTCCGGAGACATCGATCGTGACATCAACGCCTGTTTTTCAGCGGCTTGGGCGAAATGGCGCGAGGTAACGGGCGTCATTTGTGATCCTAAAATGCCGGTCAAGCTAAAAGGACAGGTCTATATGACCATCATTAGACCTGTCCTTACGTACGGCAGTGAGGCGTGGCCGTTGCTGGTGCGACACCGGCAGTTGCTGCATGTAGCGGAGATGAATATGTTGCGGTGGATGTGTGGCGTTACACGAAACGACCGTGTTCGAACGCACACATCTGCGGCAGCCTCCACGTCCGTGACATAGCTGACAAGCTGCAGGAAAGAAGCCTTCGATGGTATGGCCACGTCTTGCGACGCCCGGCAGGACACGTAGGAAATAAATGCCTCAACATGATGTTGCCTGGCGCCAGAAGTGGGAGCCGGCCCAAGAAACAATAGCTTGATGTCGTGCAGGATGACATGCGCGCCAACGGACTAACCAAACAGGATGCCGAAGACCGTGCAAAGTGGAAAAGACTAAGTAGGAATGCGGACCCTGAGTTCTCCCGCGCTAGGCAGGACGAGCAACCGGGAGATACGCTAGGTTGATGATGATGATGATTTTATATTAAAATATAAGGGGGGTGGGGGAGAATGGGGATGACAACTATTATCTCTAATAATATTATTTCAATCTGAATTTACGAGTTTCGTAGTGTGGACCACACCACGTCAAGTTAGCTCGTGTGCTTACTTCAGATGGCGTCTGTTAACTTCGCTCAAAATGAGGGAATATAACATATCGGGTAAACTCGGAATGGAGGAATTGTTTGTTATTATAACTGCCAAATTACTCAAATGTGGTGGTCGGGTCGAGTGGAGTGAAATCTTAAGGGTAATTTAAGAGTACGGGTGTTAAAGTCCAAAATTAAATGAAAAGAGTTCCATTATACTTTTTCATTCACTCTGCAAAAAATAATTGAATTTTAGACTTTAAAGGCATTACTTTAAAGACCTATGGCAATTTTTCGCAGTATTTGTAATATGACAGCGGTTTAACTTTAGCAGAATCGAGATCCAGAATTCTTTCAGTTCTTACCGGCCAGCTTCTCTATAGTAGACCGTGTAATGGGATATAACACCATTCGGATGCAGAGGGGGCAGCCAGCTGACGAGCACCGAGGTACTGGAGAACGCCAACGCTTTGATTTTCTCTGGGGCCGACGGTACTAAATATAAAAGAGCAAATATTCAATAAATAAGAACCTACGTTAAATTATTTATTTTTCATTTTAGAGAATATTAGTATCCGTTATTACAGATACTTTCACCAACCACTACAACTATAGTTCATTCACTATATTAACTGCTCGTTATAACTTTGTTCTAGCGTCATCGCCGAAATCTCCAAACAAAAATTTGTAGTAGATAGTTATTCAATCGACTGTGCTTACCAGAACACTCACAATTTTGTTTAAACGTGGTTTTTAACATAATAAATATTTTGAATGAAATCTAGTGAACGACTTACCGTCCTCCTCTGTCATACAATAGACCGGAGTGCTCCTCTTGCCGTCTCCCGCGTTGGTGAACGCTAGTACTTGTATAGAGTGGTTGGTGTACTTCCTCAGCGTGTGAAGGTACGTGTCTGTTGTCGTCACACGTTTAATCTCCCCAACATCCACTGAAAGTAGAACAATATTATATTCCTTGGTTCATTTTTATACCATCTACCTGATGGAGAGTGATTACAGTGGCCTATGGACGTGTCACGTGTGCAACTCCAGGGATATCACACTACTTGTGCTGCCGATTCTGTAGAACCTTCTAATTCTTGAAGAACCTTATATTGAAATCTTTCTCGACAAGTCTAGATAAAAAAAATATAGCTGAACTAACTTCATAAGAGATAGTCCGAGCAACAGCTCGTAAGCCCCCTAATAATGAATAATTAGAATTAGAAGATCAACCAGCAACTATAACAGTATAAACTCCCAATCTTATCTTCACTATTTTTTAAATTTATTAAGGATTTTTTTCAATTCAAACGAGTAGTCCCTAAGATTAGCACATTCAACTAAACAGAGAAATTTCTGAGCTTTATCTATACTAATAATACTAGCTGTCGCCCGCGGCTCCGCCCGCGTGAATGTCGGTTATCGCGAATCGGACTATAATTTGAGATTTAAACTATCCTATCTCTCAAGTTGGATCGAACTGCACATGGTGTGCGAATTTTATTATAATCGATTAAGTGGTTTACGAGTCCATTGAGGACAAACATTGTGACACGAGATTTGTATATATTAAGATAAACCTGAAGAGTTTATTTGATTGTGTGTTGGAACGTGCTAATCTCATTGACTATTGATTGAATCGAAACATTAGTTTTCTGTTAAATAGTACATTTATTTTATCAAGGAAGATTATAGGATGAATTTTAACACAAAACAAAATTAAAAATTACTGATATACTAGCTTTTTCCCGTGGCTCCACCCTTTTGATTTTGATGTCCTATTTTTCTGCACCCCTTTGGACCCTAAGCTTTCATTTAAAAAAAACCCGATGAAAATTGGTTGGATAGTTTTTGAGTTATGAGCGTTACGCTAACGTATTATTATAAGAGATAGGTACATATGTCGGCTAGTTACAATAAAGTACTATAAACTACTTTGTGACAATAGTATAGATTTTACTCACCGAGGTCAGTAGTGAGAGGCGAGTAGATCACTTTGTATCCCAGTATCAGTCCGCCATGTTGTCCGATGGGTGGCGGGTTCCATGAGACCTTTATACTGGACGACGACAGAGGAGTACAGGAGACTCTTGTTGGAGCGGATTCTGGCACTGGATGGCGAGCGAAACAAACAAAACATCAAAAATTCATCTATAAGGTATCAAGAGTCGAACTAGGTGTTAGTAAGAATACTGTACCTACCCCTAGCACGAATAATAAGAGAGAACGGAGCCTTGCGATTGACCGGCTTTGCAATACACACAGGTTATAGAATAGAGCAGAATAGAAACGTTTATTTCCAAGAATATTGTCATTACAGGTAGGTATTAAATTTTTCTTGATCTGCGTATTCTGCCAAGTATGGCGTGCAAATATTTGACTGATAATTAAACATTGTACAATACGGTAATTTAAAATTACAGTTTATAGTAGGCAGGTGGCCAATCACAATGCTCCCTTCCCTCAATACGTTTTCCACATGATTACTATAGTTGTTCGTGCTAGGGGTACTGTAGAGTGACGGTAACCGTTGTACCGCGTTTTGAGTATGTGCGCGGCAAGCAGGGGACGACCAATCATCCGTTAGATTTAATCAGTCCACCACCAATGAAGTTTACAGGTGAAATAAACGTGGAGCTACTACGAGATCTATGCAACTGTCCTTGCAGTTGCATAGATATCGGGGATTGTATTTATATGCGCTATTATCCCCGCCACCGCTAAACTTACATCCCGCTATCTGCATCTCCATCGCTCTCGACGTGCTCTTTCTTTGCCTCGTCCCCCAAGATGCCACGCGTACCGCGATCACTTTCGGTCTATTGTAATTATGGTTGCAATTGGATTTAGATTTATTATTTTTTCGAATCGGTCCAGGCGGGACTCGACCCCTCGACCTTTCCCTTTTCCTGACTACTGGGCTACCTGACTAGGGATGGTCGTTATAATAAGTAGCTGATAAAATCACCTATTATAAAAAAATAATCATTGCTACTATTATTTATTCCATCAGGTAAACGTTAAAATATTTGATCTATTATTTAATTTAACCATAATGTAGCGTCGGATCGTATTTGTAGGTACCTAAGTAGTGAGTGTGAGTGAGCGGCGACGAGCTTCGAGAACTTTATAGTACTTTAGTTCGTGCGAAATTACTCTCTATGTTAAAGGTTTTAAGATTTATTTTGCCATAAATGTCTCGAATATTTTCTATTGAATATTTTGAATTGAAATAACGATTATGCCAAATTATGCTTTATTTTAAGTGGGTAAGAGCTACATTCTCACGTACTCTTTTACGTTCTAATAAGTAACTTAACGTCGCTGTTGATATTTTTGAAGAGTGAAATAATTTATTGTTTTGATATTTAATCAGTACAGATCAGTTATGATCTATGGAGTGACGCCTTCAAAGTTTATGTTGTGTGAGCGCGAGCGATAGGTATTTATGGTTTATTGTTGTGATTATTATTACTCGTACATTATATTATTATATATTATTCGCGTGTGTATAAATAAATATAAAGTTAGTTTTAGTGTAGGATAGGATATTTTAATTGTTAATATTTATAATAGGTTAGTTTGATTGAACAGTGTAAATAAATAGTGTAAGTGTAAATAAATAAATAGGTAGGTACTTCATAATGCCTCGACAGGCACAAATGTGGAACCATTTTTCTGTGGTGGAAGCCAACTAGCTTAATAAGCCGGTCAATTAACTACCTTTTTATTTCATACTAGCTGAACCGCCACGGCTTCGCCCGTGGCACACTTCGAAAGCCTATGGAAATCTGCCGGATTTGTTGACATTAATGATCACTGCTCCGCTCCCTTGAGTAGTAGCGTGATGATATTTAGCCTATAACCTTTGTCGATAAATGGACTATACAATACAAAAAGAATTTATCAAATCGAACCAGTAGTTCCTGAGATTAGCGCGTTCAAACGAACAAACAAACAAACAAACAAACAAACTCTTCAGCTTTATAATATTAGTATAGATGGGGTTTAAGAGCTAAAGAGATCAAACATATTATTGTTAGGGCATTCTTGTTAGTTCGGTAGGTACCTATCAAAGGCATCCAAATTCACTTAACTTTATAGTTTATCATCTAGGTATATGTTATCGTGAAAATAATTATATTATATTACAAAGTAACGTATCACGATATTCTGATATATTTTTTATTAGAACGTAAAAAAATAACGTTATTTTTTTTTCACGGAACGATATAACGTGATACTAATAAGTAGCCGTTCCGAACACTACTATACCTGACTACGCCCGAACTAATCCAATTTTCTCCTTATATCCGTCTTTGAGGCGACAGTGAAGCCGTCTGCCGATATTCTCGCGAACCATCGGAACCAATGAACGGTTTTTCAATCATTTTGAAGCATACATTTTTGACTACTCGGACCCAAACAATTATTTATGATTTTTTTTAAGCATTTTGCATGCTAAATTTCAAATCGAGTCAGATAGGAAATTTTTTTGAATCGGTCCAGGCGGCACTCGAACTCGCGACATGTCCCTCACAGGGGACTGATCTGACCACTGAGCTACCAGACCACGTCCGAACCAATTTCAAAAATGCCATAAATGGTTACAATCACTAATTTTTACGTTTTGTAAGTGTTGTTTGGTCTATTTCGAATAAATCATTTTTAAGAGTCGCTAGTTCGGTACCTCCTTCTAGCGTGGTGGCGGAGACGGGCGTGGAGGCGGGGCCAGCCGCGACGCCGTTGAACGCCCTGATGCGCACCTCGTAGCGTGTGAACTTGCGCAGCGCCGACAGGCTCAGCTCGGTCGCCGACCAGCCGTTCACTGTTAACGTTCTGGAGACACATTTTACTTTTATACCACTTAGGTGGCAGACAAGCACACGGCCCACCTGATGGAAAGTTGTAACCGTGGCCTATGGGCGTGTATGTAACACGAGAGGGCCCAAAGAGGAAATCTAATGCCCTTCTTGAATAATCTGAGAGTGGAGAGATGAATGTAAAGGTGAGTTAAGATCGAATAGACAGTTAAGTAGAGATTTAAGTAGGCGAGTGGGGAGGCAAGTAGAGAAGCGAGTGGAGGGAGTCAAGTAGAGGAATCGAGCGGATGGGCGAGAGGAGAATATAGAGTCGAGTAGAAAGGGGAGTAGAGAAGCATTTTATTTTATAGAGTCGAGTAGAAACTTGATTAGAGAATCGACTTTAGAGGTGAGCTTAATGCTCAATAGTATCGGTTCAACACCAAACGATAACCGACATCCACGCGGTCGTAGTCGCGGGCAACAGCTAGTATCATATAATTTTATAACTACCGATTACCGTTACATTGTAAACTTATTTAGTACCTTACACTGATTTGAGAGTTTCATAACTACTTAGGTCTTCTTAAAGAAAGTACATTCACCTGCTAGCATTCCTCATTGCTGGCGAAGATGGGCTGATCTCGGTGCAAGTAACGGAGTAGCCCAACAGCTCCCCGTGCCACGCGTCCCTGGGCGGGGGGCGCCACGACACGTGCAGCTCGCCCGGGCCCCCGGGGGTCACGTGCACGTTTGTAGGCGCTTCTGATGGGGCTGCGGATTTGTTCAGAATTATTTATTTACGTCAAATCATATATTACAGGAGGCTTTTTGAGTAGTGGTGGTACAGTGGATTTTAGCCAGTTTGATTAATAATGTGGCAGGTAAGGTTCAGAAATTCATCGAATCTTTCCAAAAATAAAAGAATATTTCCATTTTGTAAATTTTGATACCTCTAATATTTAGAGCACTTTATTTATGCGGGCTGCTTTAGATCGGTCGTTCTGGAAGTCTATGGGAGAGGAGATGGACTTTGTGTAGCTGATATGATGAATGATTTTCCTCAAGGTAGGGTTCTAAGATTGCATCCTGTATAATATCATCCAAAAATATCCAGTTACCTTCTTCCTGCGTCTTCACAACCACTGGCTCGGTGTAGGCGCTCCTGTCTATCTGATTGATAGCAGCGATTCTGATCATGTAAGCCGTGTGTGGCTTTAGGCTACTGAGCAGAGCTTCGTAATGGATGTCACCTTTCTTTGTCAAACTGGAATACAATAATTGGCATAACATTAATTGAAATATATAGACGAACTGTTGATACTATTAAATAAATAATAAATATTCCACAACATTTCACACAACGCTATCTAGACCCATGGTAAGCATAGCTTAACTAGCTTGTGTTATGGAATCTAGAATGCGGATAAACATACTTAGATACTTTTTTTTTTGTAAATACATACATATTATACATAGAAACACCCAGACCAATGCAAATATACATATTCATGCATACAAATATTTGCACTGAGCGGGGATCGAACCCGCGCCTCCTGCGTAGCGGCCGCGTTTACTACCGCTACGCCACGGAGGCTGTTAATAGTTATCATTCTATAGGCAGAAAAATGTTTAATGTGATCATAAAGACAAAGTGTCTGAAAGAAGACTATGGAGTTGCTATGGACGTTATTGATATCCAATCAATCTAAAGGTCATATCAATTCCCCCTAGATAACTAAGAGACGAGAAAACTTACGTAACATGTGAATGAGGCATTCCATGGACGGACACGTTGAGTGTGACGGCGGCATCCCACTGGTTGACACGTATGGCCCCCTGCGCGGACAGGGCACAGTGCTGCAGGGTATAGCCCACTAGAGGGCTGTTCCCGTCAAAGCCCTGGCTCCACGACAAACGGACTGCACGGCTGAGGATCTCCGTCACAGCGAGCGAGTGAGGGATGTCGGGTTTTTCTGGAATTTTATTTATATTTCTAAAGAATATTATTTACTGTAATTACTAACATTCCATCTAATAAAATCTCGTGTCAGGAATGGGTTCTTGTCGGTAGTGTAATAGCCAGGATTTTAGTGTAATTACCAGGGATTTCTCAATCGTAAGGCCGACACCATAACCACTAGGCTACAGGTGTTTGATTGTGTTTAGTCTTACTATGGAACAGAGGTGACGTAGAAAATCGTCGTTGTGGAACATTCGGCGATGGACCGGCATGGCCTTCGTGGAACATCTGTTTCGGTTGGCTGCTGACATAGAGCAACACAGGAAGCTAGCGACTATTCTCCAGGATTGAAGAGGTACATAAACAGCGAGAGAAAGAGGGCGTCTGGAATGTCTATATTGATTCGATTGCTTTGCTCATATTTTTTGTGCTTTACATTTACTTTAATAAATAAGGTTTCTTTGAGGCTTAATAATGGTAATTACTACATACTTAGAGTATCCATAATTACTAACGTTGTACTTATGTTTTACAATAATTACTACGATAGGTGTGGTGGTAAACTGTCTCATATTTTTATTTTATTTTATTTTTATTTTTTCTTCTAACTCTTGTAAGTATGATTACAATAAACCTTATAAACCTTATGGCAAACGACACGGTACCCACAGGACAGGCTTGCCTAGTGTGGGGCCAATGGGAAACGTTTTCAATATGTAAATGTTTTTAGGAAATAAATTATTTTTATTATTTTTTATATCATATAATATATCAAATAAATATTTCAATGTAACTGCAGAGGCATTATTCCTCTTGAAAATAAGTTTTAAACGCAGTCGTAACGTGAGTAGACAATGTATTTCAAACGGTTAATTTAGAAGATGGAACAGTAAAACTGAAGTAGTTTATCAGTAATATGTCAGACAATTCTGTACGTGACGGTTAGTCAAGCCGAATAAGGCTTCAGCCGGGATAACGCGTCAAGAAGTAAAAGGTGTAATTTAAACCAACCTGTAATTATAGGACACATTTAACAGACTGTTGAGGCTGACACGCAACCTACGTCACGATTGATAGTAAAAGGAATACAGAACAGATCTGAACCAGTGGCAGTTATATGTATATTCATTTTGGAATTACTTCGTCTTGATACGTTACTCGAGCCTGTTTTGAGTACGACATAAAGGCCACATCTAGGCTGCCTTGTCGGGACACCTTATACTGCGACACTTTATAATGTGAGTTTCACCTTGGACGGATAGATATATGTAATGGTCGCTGTGTCCGTACGCGTTGACGGCCTGGCACTTGTACACGCCGGAGTCCTGCCGGTCCGCGCGGCTGATGTATAGCTGCGATCTTAGCCCACTATCAGTCTTTGCTTCGGAGATGCTTAGCCTGTAACGACACAATTTGTTATAAATTGCAATAACTGGGGGTAAGAAAAGAAAGAGTGGCAATGAGGTTTTTCTCACTTGCTATAGAGTACATTAGTACTCTATAGCAAGTGAGAAAAACCAAGCAAGCAATATTAATTGCAAGCAATATTAATTGCTTGCAATAGGAAGTTAACATCAGTATTGTAATGGTTATAGGATTCAAACCCAAAACCTTTCAATCGTAAGGCAGACTAATTAACCACAAAGCTACAGACGCTTCTATACTAGACGCCTTGCGAATCTGGAAAATATTAATAATTAGGTGGCACCAGATTCTTCCGCCATCCAGACTCATGTGACAAAACAGCGTGGCTTCGCTCCGTTTGAGAGCGACATACGTTAAACACCTCATTAGCTTAGGTGAAATGGCTAGGAGTAGGTAGTTCAAATTCAAATTCCTTTGTGCAGGTTTCTTCAGGCAAAGGAAAAGTAAACTATGACTAATTTATTGATAAGTACCTATAAGTATTAAGATCTAGATGGTTCGTGTTGTGCGCCCACGTGACGCGGATGGGGCTGTCCCCCCGCACGTCGCACGCCAGCGTCGCGGGCGCGTCCCGGCGCGCCGTCATGTTGTGTGACGTCAGCTCGAACCGCGCGGGCTCTGCACGGATGCACAGAAACAAAATATATTTAATTTAGAAGATATTATGTAGTTGATTGAATTTGTTGAAAGTTCTTGATGGAACTTCATTTTACTATCTTTATATATTAAAAACCCACTTTACAAGTTCCACACAATTTTCAGGTAAACATATTTATTATTTATAAATATGTTTACCTGAAGATGAGTAATTCGAAACATGTCGTAATATAATAAATTAAATATTAGTATGTATTATACAGTGATAAAACTAAATATAATTGTGTGGAACTTGTATTAATACATAATTATATTTTGATTTGTCGATTGAAGCGCCTCCACCTTCGTGCCCTCGTCACCAGCAATAGGACCTAAACACATCTTTTGCGCAGCTACAGTATATTATTTAGAAGTTTTCTGGACGTTATATTTAAGGCTAGGGTTTTTTTCATAGGAAGAAATTTGTAAATAACATTATTAATGGGTGCATACACAAAGTAGATACGTCATGAAAGTTATAAAAAAGATAAAAAATTCTGAGGACCTTTAAATACTAAGGTCCACTTTTTGTAACTTGACACTAAACATGTAAATTGTGTTTGAACACCTGCAGGAGAAATAAAGTAGGAAAAAATGTCTGTAGGAAAAAAAAAAAGGAATTTTAATTTCATTTTTAAGACACAAAATCTATGTATTGTCCCGTATTAGTTTTGAAAGAGTATACTCACATACATAATAACCTTCCTTTTTCTGATCCGCCACAATCAGGTAATTTGTAAGTGTAAGTCAAAAATGCTCACCATTAACAGAAACGAATATAGTTTTAGTGAGTGGTGTTCCCACTCCGTTCTCGGACTTGCACATGTAGTTCCCCTCATCGTAGGGAAGTGCCGACTCAATCCACAAACTGCCGTTGGACAGGAATTGGAACCTGCCCCCGAGGTTGACCAGAGCCACGTAGTCATTTGATGACCCTGGAAGAAGTGAACAATACATGCCTGAAAGTGTAAGCTGATGAAATAAAAATAAAATAAATAAAATATTCTACAACATTCTATACAACGCTATCTAGACCCATGGTTAGCATAGCTTAACTAGTTTGTGTTATGGCATCTAGAATGTGTATAAACATACTTAGATACTTTTTTTTTGTAAATACATACATATTATACATAGAAAAACCCAGACCAATGCAAATATTCATGCATACAAATATTTGCACTGAGCGGGAATCGAACCCGTGCCTCCCGCGTAGCAGTCTGAAAGTTCTACCGCTACGCCACTGGAGCCATCAAATAAGTGAAGCGAAGTGTCCATAAGCAATAAAATTTACGGAAGTTATTTGCCATTGCACTATCACAAATTTAAATATCTTCAAAAAAGTTAGCAATTTCTCTATTTTCAGTTATTTAACGTGTTTTGGTCAATGCTTGATGAGGAAATCTAAAAAAGAAATCATCACAATTTTATTACAAAAGTCTCTGTCAATAGTGGATATTTTGATTATTTATATTGAATATAAAGTACACCTATACATTTGTTCCATTAAAGTTTAAAAAGAAAACCCACTAAAGAACCTGGCGAAAGAAAGCTTTGTCAATCTTCAGTTCTTTGTCAATAGCAGAAAGTACAGTAAGTACTTAGAAATTACTTTCTGTAAGGGTATATTCTCAATCGTGAGACGTCAAAAAGGCTTGGGTATAACTAAAATGCAATTGCTTATACTGTTGATTGATGGCACTTGGTGGAACTTGCTACACATCTTCAATGAAATCACTTGTACTGTTCCACATTATTTATTGATTTCCTGACCGGTTTCGCCTTACGGCATTATCAAAGGTTGATACATGTTTTTTGGGTATCAGATGTCAATTAGAGTAATATACTCTAATTGACATCTGATACCCAACCTTAAAGTCATCGCAAAGTACACCATCATAATAAATATCAAAACACTTGAGAATAAAATTTCCAGACTTTCACAAAACAACTGTTGAGGTCTTATTTGCCCAACAAGGACAAAGGCAAAGGAGGGTTATTACTAATAGATTCATAAAAAAGACTGTTGTTCAAGTTACTCCATTGAAGTTCAACGAACCTCTTTGTTTCAACCAGGTGATTTGTGGAGCAGGAGAACCCGTGGTCTGGCAGTGGAGCACCAGGGCTTCACCAGCTAAAACTGCTTCATCCTTAGGTTCCACTAGCCACTTGGGTGATACTGCAGCGTGCAAGAAATAATTAAAAATTATTATTTGACATAGGTATACGCTTATATTGTAATGAAAATGTTAACTGAACAAGAAAACTTTCTGATTTCATTAGGTATTATATCTTTTAATTCTTACATGTTTTAAGATTTGATTAGTTTCTCAACCTATCTTAGGTATGACAACATGTATACATTTTTATTCATTGCATTGTATTTGTTTTTGGAAAACCAATTTAAAAATAACCTAGACCATAAGCTCTGTATACTAGTATAGTATACATTTCAAAGCGTTCCACTTGAATTTTATCATTCCTAACTCTAAATATGTCTACTCTATATCTGAAATCAGTTCTTATCCTTGCCTAGACTTTTACCTGCGTCATCGGTAGCAATACATTGTTTGGAGATAAAGAGCTACCTACTCTATATTGTGGGCTACGATAACATATTTAATAGTAATAAACTAACCGAACGAAACGAAACGAAATCAAATAAAATAACTCATATAACTATATATTCTAAGAGCATGAGGGATGATGTTTAGCTTCAATATTTCTCATAAAATAAACTATAATCATAATATTACTTGTAATTATTTAAATAAAACATATATATTTGACAATATAATAACAGATAATAACATACAATCACTTAAAATTAATTCTTATAAAGAAATTTACCCGTTTCGTAAGCCATCTGAAATCCGACGCTGAGCAAAACAAAAATGTTCAACGATTTATACATTTGTGATAAATATTTGCTGTGAAATTAAATGTGCGATGCGAATTAAGTGCTCATAAAAGTTTCCAATGACGCCCATTCAAATTGCACGTCATGAATGCAAGGTTCAGCGGAATAATATTTCACGAACATTCATTTTCCTTTTGAAAAATATATCAACACTCTTTTGAATAAAGTCTGGCTTTAGTACAATATGAATGGACGTTGTGTACATGTGGCACTTATAGAAATCTACTTTGACGCAAATGGTGGCATTGCTGTGATCCTGTAAAGGAATCTGTTACAGTAATAGTATACAGGAAAAGAATGACAGTTCTGTGCACAGTGCAAGCGTGATTAGCTTCTCCGATGATGGAAGCGCGGTCGTGGACTACAACTATTATACTACTACAATTGTATATTATGATTTGATTTTGAATAAATTTGTCAAACATATATTGAGAAGTGAATTTTTTACTACGTAGGGTTTTTGCATTGTAGTTATTTACGACCAGACTTTTCTAAACGGACCTATCTAAAGTAACTAAGAGAACTCTTATCTCTTAATCTCTTAATTATATATATCATGGAACACGACAGTTTGAAAGTTAGTTTATTTAAAGTACACACATTATAAAAGTCTAAGCTACATGTACTAATTTAAATTTTAGGATGGTTCTTCACATTATATAACGATGAATTTTATTTTTAAAATTATTACAAAATTAAATTTTTAAAGAAAATTAATTTATTGTGAAAGAATAGGACAATTTAATACAAAGTATGGCCTCCTCTGCTAATCAGAACTTGTCGGCAACGATTATTCATTGAATTAATGAGACTGTATACCTATGTCATCTTGCGGTATTCGCTCCCAATAGAATTGTAGCAAATCACAACACAACAAGGTCAAAAAGTCAAAAGTCAAAAGTACGTGTACGTATCGGTGGGCACCTGATTGGTCGTCGAGCTCATAGGCCACACGGCTCACAGTTTGGAGACTTACATCAACACCGCTTGAATTTTGTAGCCTCAAACTTATCTCTCGAGCGGTTAACATCGGCTGGCGACTTGCAGTCAGTTGTATGTACCGGTCTTACAGAGATGTTGTACTCCTTTTACGGCCTGGATGCTGTTCAGCGGGTTCCCCTGTCTTATTGTAGAGCTACCAAAGACAACAAATAACACTTCTATGAATGCCAAAATGTCGAGATACCTGAGATTGATTACTTCCCGCTTGCAACATCCCTATAGCTCTTTGCATTTCATCTGCCGTCGAATGACGTCGCTCCATGACGCAAAGAATATCTATCGATTCAATTTTATCGCTAACTTTATTTAAATGGTTGGTAAAATTATAAAATCAAGACTAACCGTAGCAATTAGAACGCACTTAAATTCAAACAAATTTATAGTCATTTAAATTTTATGAAAAAACAAAACAATAGATTTTTTTTTACAACCAGCCAGTATGTCATCATTAACAAAAAAAAAAACACTTGCGCACTTTGAGTGAGTAAATACTTAAAAATTAATGAATATAACTGGTAAATTTGTAATATCATGCATGTTGCTTAGACTTTTTTGATGTGTGTATATTTTGAAATTGTTTAAACATAAAATCCCAAGATACTTTGAGGATCGCCATTGGCTTCCTTCAAAAGACCAACTGAATCAACCTAAATTTATTTGACTATTTAGTACTTGTTTTCTTATTATGAGTACATTTACCTATATTTACTAACCGTTCGTGATAATCAAATGTTTTTGTATCAGTTCCTTTCGTTGTAAAAGTATTATGTTATGATTCCGATAAATTAAAATCCGTACTACACTGAATACATCGCAACATCAAGTTTCGTAGCCCATACCTATTTAAAAATTCCAGGGTTCCAAGTTCTAGACTATTTCAATTTTAACTTCAACATTGGTAGATGATCAAGAAAAAATTGTTAATATTAAATTTCAGGTAGACTGTAAAAGCTGTTAAGATCATAAATCAGCCACATTATAATCGGTACAGACTTTGATAAATTAAACTTTTAGATTTCCTTCGGAAGCAAAAGTTACCTACTCGAATTTGAGGTAACTTGGAAATTCGTTTAAATACAATTTGAACACGGACTTCATTCTTCATTTATGAAGAAATGTAGAGTACAAAATATTTATATGGACTCACTCAGAAAATAAAACGAGTAATTGAGGTGGTCTCAGCTGTAGGTGGAAAGCTTTAGACTTTAAAAATAAGCTTTGTTGGTTTTCTATGTATTCCTTTATCGTTCAAACAATAATGTTCAAATTTCGGTACATTATTCGGAGAAGCTAAAATCCAATAAAAAGAGTTTTGTGTGGTTTAGTTTGCATTAATACGGCTTCGTCCACTTGGATCCCCTGCTTCAATCCCTTGGGGCTCTATTTGCATTTTTTGTTCACCAGGATACCCTGGCGGATTTATTTTTAAGTTATATAATGTCAGTTGAAATGGTACAAGATTCTGTTTCTTAGATGTAATTTTAAACTACTGTTTATCGGTGATCATTCCCATATTCTAAGTTAGCACTTTTCATTTTAACACTGTATTTGCTAAAATATTTGCTCTTTACAGCTTACTAAAGCGTAATTAAGTAAATTACATCGCTAACATCTTTGCAAATAAACTTGATACAGTATAATAGATTTTACGACTTAGGATTTAAAGTTTTATTTTTCCATTACGCGCTTCCACATCGTCTACTCGGCAGTGCTCTGGTGCTTGGTGCATATTGACAGGCGGTTACCTTTCACCACCAGTTCAGCGGTGTAGTTAACCTTGGCCGCCGTATTGGAGGCCACGCAAGTGTACAGCCCGCTGTGTCGGGCCGACACCTCTTTGAATACGAGATTGCTGAAAAAGTCAGCACCTCGCTCTTCCACCTACGCAACCATGGGGTTCATGATGTCTTGAAGGTCAAAGAGTTATAAGTTTCTGATACTGTCGGAGGCGAACGCGAATATTGCTCGGGTTGAAAAAAAAAACGGATTCTATCTAGATGTATTTGGTATTATTGGGTTTCAGTAAGCCTGGCTGATCTGAGGAAGACGCTAGGTGAGCATATCGTAAGCATTGCTGCTGAAATGTAATCGAAACGTCAGGTTCACTGTAAATACAATAATAATGCACCTACTAATTTATCTCTGCACCACCTTTGGTTGACGGGTAGAGAATGCTTACGAAATTAAATCCGCCGATGTACTTGTACATAAAGTTTCATAATTATATAACATAAAATAAAAGAAATAATAACAAATAAATAGCGATAGAATCCGTTTGAAATAACTATTTCAATAATTTTACAAAATGAAATCAAAATATGGCAGTTTACAACGAACCTGCAAGATTGAAGGAATTGGGGCATTATCCTTGAGCCACGTGAAGTGGACGGGCATGTCTCCTGAGGTGACGCTGCAGCTCACTTGAGCTCGCTTGCCTTCTTGCAAGTTGGCAGAGAAGGAAAAAGGCTCGATTTCTGGAGGATCTGAAACATAATAAAACTCCTTAGATGAATATTCTATAGTACTAACTTGTGTAGGAAAAAATAAGAAGGTCATAATAAATTACATAATTATATTTTTTCTCACATTTTTCTTGAAAAGTAATTATAATCTTGGGATAAATAGGTAGATAGACATTCAAGTTTAGACCTCACAAGCACAAGTCTTGAATGTATCACAAATTATATCCCATAGCATTTAAATTCACACCACTACTCGGATTATATAAAAAATAGAGAATATATTATGTTGTTTTTTAACAATTATATTGAATCGATACAAGGGGCTAGAATGATGCATGATAAAGTTACATTTCTATTGGTAATATAAGCAAATTGGTAGTAGTACATACATATAGTACTCTACATACATGTAATATTGAATGGGCAAGATGTTGTCTGTTCGAGTTCTGTAGTTTCAGGATATTGAATTTGTAGAAGAACCAGTAGATTGATTAGTTTACTATTTAAACTGTTTTTGAATGAATTGAATAAGACACCATGTACTTTTCCATTGTATTTATTTTTCGAACTGGGTCGGTTTCACGTCCTAATGGTATTTTTTGATTCTTCTCTTTGAGAAAACTGTAAGACGAAACTGGTAGGTAGGTTACCTGCAAGATGTCTTATTCAATATTTTAGTTTACCACAATAAAAAAAAACATACTTCTTTCTTTTCGTGCAGTTAGTGGCCAACCTGTGACAGAATTGTTCAGGTCGCATCCGCTCCGTTTTGACCTAACGACTGTTGACAGTCGGGACCGACTTTCAACGTGCCCTCCAAAGCATGGAAGCGTTCAGATGTAACATCAATGGTAACCTTCGCCTAGGTAACTTAACCCACTAATCGTTACGGCCAAACGCGAAGTTAGTGCCAAACTTACTGCTGACTACAAGCTGCAACTCCCTCCTGGCTATTTCCCCATGGGGTCCCATAACAGCGCAAGTGTAGGCGCCCGCGTGTGATGGGTCGACTCGCGATACTCTGAGTGCACCATCGATACTGTCGTCCCACTCCACTGTGCTCCCATCTCGTTCCCATTTTACTGAGCTAAAAGATATTGAAATTATATAACAATATATAATGGAAGTTTTTGGATTAAGGTTGACTGACTAAGTTTTATTACCTACCGCACCAAGAAAATGGTGACTAAAAAACAACACATTGGCACTCTTAGGTCTATATTGCCTAACAAGGCACGAAATTTATATTAATAAACTTCAGCATTTAGTATCAAATTTAACATCCAGGACTTGAACCCAAAGCATGTCGGTTTTAGTCCATCATTTTAGTTGTATTAGGAGTCATCAAACCAAACTCCATCAATCGTTACCCGAAAGTCTATCATATTTTCATATATTTAAGACTTAAGTTGTTTCATGTCAGCATTTACGTACCTGATAGGGTAGCCAGAGTAGGGGCAATAAAGAACCAGCTCTCGTCCCGCCACAGCCCTTATCGGTCCTACAGACCTGACGTAAGGTGGACCTGGGAAAATGCCACATTATAATTGTTTTCGAAGAGAATATTGGAACTTCTCAAAAGAGCGTGTGTCTTTTTAAAAGATGTTAGCTCTATTGAAGAAGGTACAGGAACTATTAGTATATAATTTACATAGATAGATTGTAACCAAGAACTATTAGGATATTATTAGTATAGAAGTCTTGATAGTAATAACTATATAGTGCATGTAGGTTTTAAGCTAAAAAAGTGTATAGCGCGTATGTGTAAGGGCTCAAAATGTAAATTTAGTACATATACACAATACAGTCAGCATGAAATCGATCTGACTGTATTGTGTGGGTCTGCCTGCCCCCCTTCCTGTAGACGGATTGTTCTGATATTTGGTACACACCTTCAGTTTGGACAATAATTCAATTCAAATCAAAAGAATCTCATTAAAAAGAGCTTTCAAGCCCTTACATCCTCATAATTCATAGTCTAGAAAATACAGGTATAATAAAATTGATGTTTACCGTAGATGTTGAGTCTGGACGTATGTGACACTTCTCCGAGGGAGTTAGCCGCCCTGCAGGTATACAGGCCCCCGTCCTCGGACCTCACCGCGGAGATGTTCAGGAAGCTCACCACGTCGTTTGTTTTTGTCGTGAATTCCTCCACACTATACCTGTTCGAAAAATATACACTGAGCCGCTGATAAATTTTTTTAAACCAGACCCCTTTCAATTCTATTATAACTGTATATTTCACACCGGTGCGTACCTGGTGCAAAGGCTAGCTATTGCGATCCAGCGCGGAAATGCAGCCAGTGTTTTGGGCTCCTTTGCACCAGACACGACCCGAGGCGGGTTATTTACATGATAAAAGCTTGGCTGGCTACTTGAAATTTATGTAAAAATTTGTGACTTATAAGATAAAACTTATAAAAAAAGGAAAAAAAATGTATTATTGTTCACAAGAAAGAAAGGGACACTTTTGGCACTTAAATTTTCTTTCATATTATAAAATATGAATTAGTAAGGGATTTGCATGTGACTCGATGAAAGAGAGGAAGTAATAGGGCACTTCTTCTTCTTCATCATCATTCATGTCTATAGATCCTTGGCCACGACCAGAGTATTGTCTGTTACGCTACAAAGGTCCTCGATAGTACAGGTGAAAGAGTAAAGGAAGGTAACCTTTCACCTGTAGGTATTCTATGTATTTTGAATTTTAAAAACATTGTAAGTTTATGCTTTTTACCTGTGACCCCTGGCCATCGCATTCAGCGGTTGTCCATCCAACATCCAAGTGAATTGCGGCCGGGGCGAGCCCACGGCTGAACACTTGAGGGTCACCACCTGACCCGGTCTCAGCACCTGTTCTATGAACGTGTACTGCAGCTCTGGCGCCGTGTCTGGGTAAGAAGTATAATATATGCTATAATATACATATAATTTGGTAATATTTAAACTAGTGTAAGAACGCTACATGTCTGATGGTTAAATGACTTCAATATGTGGGTTCTTGAAGAAAGTTCTTACAGGGTTAGAATGGAATCAATAGGCCACGGTAGCCACTCACTTTTTATCTGGTGAGCCGTGAGCCTATCTGTCTCCTTAGTGGTATAAAAATCAGTGACGATAACTTTCTTATAATAATCTCAGTAAGGAGTTTCATTCACTTTATCCTTAATAGAACGGAGAAATAAAGAATAAAAGATACTTTTCGATTAGAGGTTTTAATTTCCACTGACTTTAACATTTTTTTCTCTATGGTAATTTAATGTACCGCAAAAGCTCGATCCGGTAACTTTTAACAAAAAAACGCACTACGAACACCCTATGGGTTATCGTTGCCTTCGTTGCCTTACCAAAATTCAAAATATATTAAGTTGAAGTTTTCGAAATATTCACAGATTTACGAATGTATTTCATCACCATTATCATCATATCAGCCACATACAGTCCACTGCTGAACATAGGCCTCTCCTATAGATTTCTAGAACGACCGATCTAAAGCAGCCCGCATCCAGCGCTTCCCGGTGACCTTATTTAACAGTTACAAATAACAATATAAAACTAAAACTAGCCAACTTACCTCCTAACCTCAATTCCGCGCTGGCCTGCGCCGAGTCCCTCTCATTTCTGGCCATGCACTGATACACTCCCTTATCAGACCGATGCACTGAGGCGATCACTAACTGTTCCCCACTATTCAGAACCCTGACTCTGCCTCCAGCTACTCCTGCTCCTAGGGGTATCCCGTCGTGGAGCCAGTCTAGGCGAGGAGCTGGCCAGCCTCCCCAGGTGCAGTTGATGATTGCTGTACCTCCACTGTTCACTACCTAAGTATAGAAGAACATTTTAATCAGTTTAAGTCTGGATATTACGAAATCGATGTCATCAGTACGTTTGAAAAAAAAATAAGAAGACACTGTACCACAGAATATCATTATACCACAGTCCGTGTTTCCGGATAGGTAAAACTTGGATGGCTTCAAAACTAGATGTGAGATAGTAATCAAATTTAAGCCTATCAAACATAAAAAACATTCTAACGAATTCTCTTATCAATTATATTTCTTAACGAACTCGTTATACTGTGATAATACTCAATGCACAGTTTTGTACATAGTAGATACATTGTTATGTAATAAAGTTCACGTTAATTGGGACGTGCTACTAACTATTTGTCAGTTTAGAATTACTATAGTTTTATGATGGAGCACTTGTTTACGCCCATTTAGTGACAACCTATAAAGTTTTATGGCCATGTCAGACATTTATGAAACAGCAAAGCTCGCGACGGGCGACCGTTAAGCGCAACGAACGGCCTTTAGTATACCCACTAATAATAGTTAAGGTTCTCCTAACTTTTTACTAGAATTTGTCAAACACTGAAAGGTTTTATGATGCTTAATTAACTTACTCAGACTTTGGTCATCAGATCATCAAAGTATCACCAAAATGTACATCACCGAAAACTTTTTTGCTCTTGGAATGATTACATTGCTAAAAAATGTAATACATATTATGAATTGAAGTGATGTACATAAGCCACATTTCAGTTTGGTAAATTAAAAATAAGAATAAATTAAAAGCAGTGATTGAAGCCAATAACTGCATGTAAGTTTTGCTAATGATTACTCCAAAGCAGAACTTATAATTGAAATTTGAATCGCGAGCCAATTATGTTGTTGGAAAGTTTTTTGTGTATAGGTTTCAAATTCTGTTCAGAGTACTGACGATATTTTCGTGTAAACACCTAAAATTTCCATAAAATATTCAATTGTTCGATAGGATAGATACACAAATAGATCGTTGGATATAGAATTGTATAGATAATACACATTCAATTTCGTGTTAACACCAGTAATATCTGAGTAGTATCTCTCTTATAAAGCATACACGTAAACTTATTTCTGGCAATTAATAAAATGTGCCTTGTTGGTTCCCAGTGGAGTAGAATGGGGCCACTCCATCTCTTTGAGTGGGTGTCGCAGTAGGCAACTAATGAGTAATGCTGTTCTTCATCTGCTAGTGAACATACAGCCTATTAGCCCATGACAAAGTGCCCGCTTGATGGCTGCAATAGGCTCGTCCCCTATTACGTGGGACCGAAAATCAAAGCTGACAAAATGTGGGTGTTAATATACCTCTACCTACTCCTTCGGGGATTTACAGGCGTGAATATGTTATTATAAATGTATGTATGTAATAAAATCCTAAGAAAATAATAACCGTTATTCTGTTGTGACAATAGCAACAAGCTAATATGAAAAGTAAATATGATAACATAATCGTACTGCCCCGAGGGAGGAAAACATTTATTTAATAATAGATTTACTTTTACGAGCTCTGTTTAATTCAACCTAAGATTCGCCTACAAATATTGGTTGGCACTAATTATGCTTAAAGAACAAATCATATTTTTTGAAGTGAAAACTTCTTTAGCGGCGTTGGATGGGTAAAAAGTGTTAAACTCGCGTCAGGATTACTTGACCTTTAAACCGTAACCGACGACTGACGTCGTTCAACATTACAACAGCTACAGATTGTTTATTTTGTTAGATACGTTAAGAAGCTTTGTAGCTTAGCGGTAAGCGCTTCGACTGTAAGTCCTTATGGTTTCAGTTCAAACCTGGGTTTCTGATACTTTTTGTGATTATTTTTCTTTTTGTAATTTGTTGCTTTTTGTGATTATTTTTCTTTTTGTTCTGACAGAAAATTAGTGATAGGTTCTATGATTGGCGCTATATTATAGGTATGGTATGGTATGGTATGGTGTGTCCTTTTTATCTTTTTCTCTGTATATAATGAAGAAAGAAAGAAAGAAAAAGTTTTCACTTCTGCCGGCACTCCCGGAGTGCAACCCGTCTTTTTTTTATACCACTTCGGTGGCAGACAAGCACACGGCCCACCTAATGGAAAGCGGATACCGTGGCCTATAGATGTGTGCAACAGGGTCACACGCGTGCAGCCGACCCTGTAGGCACAGAGAGTTTCTGTGCCGTCAGAATAGAAGACAAAGTAGGATAAACCTTTGGTCTTCTGTATTATAGCCGCGGTATTCTGTAGGGCGGAGGTACTTCATCAATCAGACTGCTTATTTAGGATGGAATGTGAACGATTGGATGGAATTATTCTGTATAAATATATAAGTAATTTGATAACGGCTATAATGTTTACGCGAATAATTGAAATAAAATCACATTTTTTACAAGCTTTTATTTAACTTGCAATGTATGTTTGTTCGGGTGGAATCTTACAACTCAATTTTAAGGCACTTGCCCTCAACCACCGATTGAGCTGAAATTTGGTATGCACGTTCAGTTCGGATGACAATGCTAGAAAAAAAAAAAAAAAAAAAAAAAGATTGTTCTTAAAAAGGTTTTTAAATAGTTTATTTACAAATTCTTTTGCGATTTCCTTAGTATTATTTATCAGCGATGGAAACCGTTAAAAATGCTTTTATTTTAACATAATTTGATTTTAAATAGAGCGACTAAACAATATAAACAAACTACAAGATTATGTAGTCAGAATGTAACCGTTTATACTCGTAGAAACGTGACGAAATTCAAACATTGTGTATGTAATAACCCTAAAATTATTTATGAATTATACTCACGGCGTTTTACTACAACTAGGTATATAAAAATACAATACGCTCTATTGTACTCCAATAGTAACATAATATTGCTACGACCGGCGCTTGGCACCTTTAATCGTCACTTTTTTTGTATTAGAAACGTTTTCAGGAGGCTGAAACCACATTTTGGCACGTTTCAGAAGGTGCTCTTTCACCTCCGGAAGAATCAAAATTTTGACCAAGATGCCGTTATTTTTAGGCGCCTGAAAACAGTTTCCAGGCCGTTTCAGCCCACTCCCTGGCGACCCGCGGTTTTACCCTGGGAATCCTTTTTCAGGCATATTCAGGACCAATTATGGGCCTTTACAGTCAACATCAATATTTGGCCAAATTCCCATAGGAGTGAACGAGACGGCACTATAGAAAGAGACAGCATGCCTTGACGTCACTGTTCTATAAGGAATCGAATGAATAGAATGAGACGTCGGACTAGCAAGACACACAAGACCCAATAGAACATTCCAGAATGTTGCTGTCTTTTCGAGAACTTTCGCTACTCGGCCGCGCTGGATATAAAATGCGAGCTAGCAGCCTCCGCTCAGTCAGTCTACGACTAGTATTCGAAGCGATCACAGCGATAAAGTGTGCGAAGCGATACAGTGCGATTATACAAGTGACTGTGTATTGTGTAAGGAAGAGTTTTCGAATGTATACGCGCTTTGCTGTAATTTAAGTGCAGCTGAATAAAATCTGTCTTCAACGGTTGTTCTCGCATTTTCTATTTAAACCAATCTCCACGCTCGTTACAATATTTCTGTACCTTTTACTTGATTTTGGATATTATAGTTTCATCCTCGGAATAGACGCTCATTCAAAGAAAGTAACTAAATTAGCTCCAAGTTCGAAGAAACTCTGCTAAAGTTTTTCATCAAGTAAATATTATTTTAGTTATTTACTGTATTTAGAAAACATTTCTCAATACTCGGTAAAATTATCCTATTCATATCTATTATAAATATGAGAGTTTGTGAAGATGTTTGTTATTCAATTACACTCTGATGACTGAACGGATCTAGCTGCAAATTGGTAGAAAGATATTTTTTATACAACAGGTGGCATACAAGCACATGGTCCACCTGATGGAAAGTGGTTACCGTGGCCTATGAACATGTGGAACAACAGAGGAATCACACTCGTGCGGCCGACCCTGTAAACACAGAGAGTTTCTGTGCCGTCAGTGTAGAAGACAAAGCAGGAATAGCCTTTGGTCTTTACACTGATAGCACAAAAACTCTCCAGTGAGATCTAGCTACCCTACTCTCCGCCGGGAATACAAACACGAGGTTATTATGGCCGCGTGGCGGTATTCTGTAGGGCGTATGTTTATTATAGTCTGGAATAACATAGGCTTCTTATCCCGAAAAAAGGATGTCAGTTTTGGGTTGTGACAACAGAATAAAAATTCCACCAGGGTGGTGCATTGAGTAATAAGTTAGTTTATAATTTTTTTTTTTTTTCCTTGTGTAATAAAAATATTTGGCAACAAATTCAAACTACCTAATACAAATTTACTTCAAGCATATATTTAAGAAGTAAACAAATCCTAGTGTAGGTAGTATTTGGGGTTGCAGTTGTAACCGTAGCCACAATAACAAGCTAAAGAAAAACACGTCAATTTATCGACGTATGTGATTCGAATAACCCAATAAAGTAGAGAAGGAACACGCAGGTTGAAAATCCTTCGGGATTACCTGAAAATGAAGTAGGAAGAATGACAAAGCCATTATTTGAGTTTATTTCCTGTATTTGTATACATACAAAATCTGCTCGGGAATGTTGGTGTTATTACTGATTAGATAGATTGTTATTTATAAAAGCTTTGATTTAATTTGTCGATTTGCACTTCAGCAAACATGGAGTCAAATTTCCGTGATATCTTTCACTTGATCCAATTTTACATTGCGGGTTAGTATCAAAATGCTTTCCACACCAGAGGAGGGCCAGATTTAGAGAGATGATCCTGGGTCAGCCGGGGTGCGAGGGATATGCGTAGCCAACCTCACTGTATGATCTGAGATTGATTGACATGGTCATTTATATTAATAGTAATACTCTCGCCGGGATATTTATCATGTTTATGTTTGAGAGTAACCGATATTTGGGCGCTGTTGCAAGTGCCGAGTACTTACCAACAAAAGCGTATTCGGTCGTACACATAACATATGTAATTGGGCTATTATTCAATCTGGACATTATCTATATTATGTATCTACCCAAAATGTAATGCTGTTTGACTCACATTTATGCTGGCGTAACTTTCGGTCCCATCTTACCAGAATAATAATTTTCCCTATATGAGAGTGATGAAGTGCCTTCTCCTTCCTCTGGCATGTACATACGAGCATTGTTGTAGTAAAAAATTGAAATCTTCTACAGTATAGTTGAGTTTTTAGTCTGTATATAATTTTTTAAGGCTTTTTTTTTCACGTAGCTTAAACACCAATGACACACGTTATTTATATTTTATTACACGATTTATTGCCTATATCAGTACAGTCCTGCTAGTCACGGAGTCACTTGAGGCTACACTGTGTAATTTCTTTTTCATTTAACCATAGGAAATATTCGATATGTGGTGATCAAAATTTCTACTGTGTGCATATGCTATGCTCTGCTCTTTACACCATGTAACTAAATGAAATGAGAAGAGAAGTCTGCAGCATTTAAAAAGTTGTCAAGAAGAATCGAGTTCAATGCTGAGAAAAGTCCCACCCAACGTGAAACACTTTTTAAGTTTAGATTCTAAGAAATTTTAACAAGGTCTAATATGTATTGTCTGAATCAATATCCAGAATACTTTTCCCATGGACCCTGACCTGTTCTACGACCCTTGAAAGCTGTTATCGGACCTCCGTGCGATACAAACTTTTAGGCTGATTGTTTTATTTTGGGGAATAAAAAAGAAACCTTACAGTATTAAATTATGGATGAAAGCCCAAAACACCCGGCATTTTAAACATATTTGTGCAAGGTAGTTACCTACCGTTCAGGGTTGCCAATAATGGTGTGCACTTGGTCAAGATTTGTAGAGACTGGTAGACACATCGTTCTAAGGGAATACTGCAATAGTAGTAGATTTGATATCGATTTGATATAATGCGCATTATTAGTAGACTATACTGAAGTGAGTCTAGAAAATTATATGAATTAGGGTTTCCATTTCAGCATTTATCATGGTTGGCCTCTATAATGGTAACCTTCATTCATGAGATTTCATCTTTAGTTTTTCACTGAGCTGAGTGAAGTCACATTGACGAATATAGTAAAAATTCTATCTCTTCTTCATCTTAACGTTAATTCCAGTCGCATCCGAAGTTTTCACCTCGAAGTCGTCGCTTTGCCAGTGTGATGGTACGTCGTCTAACCAAAACTGAGTGAACTTCGTTTTTACGTATTTGATTTAAATATTAAGTCAAAAGTGCTAGCCCCCGCCCTTTGGCGGGAGATATGAGTGTTCCGTCAGCCGCACAGATATTGTCGAATTCATTCAGAGACCACAATTCCCTCACTGGTCTCAGCCATTTCAATAGACAAAGGCCGCGTGTAAAAGAATAGGACATGAAGTACAACAAACTATTGAGTACGTTGATAGCAGTTACTTGACTCACATACATTCGATCGTACTTCTGAGTTAGGCTTACATTATACCGCACTTCGACACATAGACCCCCGAGAGGCTCAAGTCCCCAATCTCCAGTGTGCCATAACTGGTGTTCCGTCAATCTGAACTTTAGGCCAGCTCTTGCATGCTATACTCATCTGCGACTTTAACCTCAGCCCCTCCAGGTATGACAGGACTGATTTAATAGAATTCATGAATACGGTCTCAATGCGATAATTTGCTCCTAACTCATCCATACAATTTTCACCATACATTCATCCTCGCGTAGCGCCACCTCGCTAGCAGATTATAGGCTAGCGTCGTCGGCCTAGGCACACACAAAGGATAACCTCCAGCATCCGTCAAAGCATATGTTTGCCAATTTCCTGGTCTGAAAGCCATGACTCGTTACGTGGGACATTCTAATACGCGTAGAGGGCAAAGGTACCGCGTAACATTTATCAACGAATCCCGCGATCATAAGAATAATGTTAAATGTACACAATTAAATACTCTAAGCGTCACGTCACTCAGTTAAGAATAAAATTACACATAAAACATTTAAATACAATAATAACTATAACTAATAGTAATGTTATGAAAGTAACTCACCACGTCTGTAGATAATGAATAGTGTTTCACTTGACAGTGTAGCACCGTAACTTACTCGAGTGACGCCTCTGTTCCTACTCTCCCACGAGCCTTGGTCATCCGCTCTCGTCCCCCGAATTCCAAACGAATGCCCCGAACCTACGCTCTCTTCAACCTCATAAAAAATCTCTCCAAGACGTTCCCATGCCTTGTCTTTACAAAACCTGCACGTGTTTTACGGATTTCTCTCGTAACGACTAAGTCTTTAAAGTATCACAAAAACAATGACCATCGCTTCAGAATCCAACACAAAAGGTCTTGCTTTATCTGATTTATGGAGGGTCAAATAGCAACGATGCGAGCCAGATGACTACAAGTGGACGCCCGCTATTAAATACCAACGTTTATTACTTTCCCATTGTTGAGTAGCTTGTGTACCATCACACCAGTCTAACTATATTTCGACGGAAGTCCCAACTCGATTGAGTCAAGTGACTATTCGGGGGGTACAGGAGTGTGACGTGTGACTTTACCTATTGTGTTAGTAGTTTAATTTCAGTCTAACACTATGCATTTGGCTGAACTTCGATATTTTCCATGAAGCAACTGCCATCTGACCCCCACAACCCAAAGTAGTAGGCTTCAACTACCCAAAACAACTGCCATAGATGTACGTATGGTAACCGGGACCGGCGGCTTAACGTGCTCTCCGAGGCACGACCAGACCAATGCAAATATTCATATTCATACATACAAATATTTGCACTGAGCGGGATTGAACCTGCGCCTCCTGCGTAGCGGCCGCGTTCACTACTACTACTACACCACATCACAGAGGCAGGC
Organism: Eilema caniola; assembly: GCA_949126895.1. NCBI lineage: Eukaryota > Metazoa > Arthropoda > Insecta > Lepidoptera > Erebidae > Eilema > Eilema caniola. Next base: position 1,113,766 of record OX421463.1, on the reverse strand, counting down.
ACATGTCTATGTTAGCAGGTTATATTCTATTGTGAAGAACGATTAATTTTATAATATGCACTATTATTTATCACATGTGCGCCAACCCTGTGTGTAATTGCTCTGGTAATGTTTGCAGAACATTATCGGCTCGCATTTATTTTATTTTATGTTACAAATATTCCGCCTACCATAAATACGTAAGGTTTGTGAAATATCCGACATGCTTGGTTATTGTTATTGCTCATAGCTGCGGGCGATTCCTGTTAACTTTGGTGAATTACAGTAGTGTAAAATACTTAAAATATAATTGTGATACGTTACTGTAAAGTGCGTGAAATGGCATTTATACACTTACGCACAAGAGTCATAAATTCATCTTTGATAAACAGTTGCTGCAAGCACTATTCATTTTAGTGAAACAGCTTTTTCTTTCTTGTTTATCATTGCTCTCCCTCCTGTCCTCTTCACCTTCTCCTTCTCTTCACCTTTGAAGGTAACAGTCGAAGAGAGACACCTTGGAGCTTGGACAGTTTATTGAATGTTTGCATAAAACCAGCTCATTGGATGTGGAAGGTCTGTTGCATTTTATAATTGTTTATACTATGATAAAATGCAACGCCGTCATATAACTAACATCAAACGTTACTAACACCAGTTCGGGTACAACAACGAATGTAATTATTATTATTGTCAGCCAAATAATCAGCAATCATGCAGTTGTGTATCGTTGATGTACTCATTTGAGGATTGTTTCAAATCTGAGCCCATTCTAGACAATGATACTTGCCACTTAGATTTTTGCAACGTTCAAACATGCACTAGTGTTGTAGCAATGGACGTATATTGGCTTATATGTAGTTCAATAACTTGTATTACGCTTTATGTGGCAATATTTGAATTGATTTGAATATTTGAGGATAATTCTGTGTTGGCTATGTATTAAACTATCCAATACTGTTAGACTATTTTACTGCTAGAACGTTATGTTGTAGTAACGTTATGTTACATTTATGCTAAAAGCTTTTTCATATCAATTTTAATAGTTATAAAAAGGCTTTAAGCGTAACTTTCAACTACTTTTATTAATTATAGAAATATGTATAGAATTGGCTAGATAATTTTGATATTACACTAATTATTATTACCGAGTACTGTAATGGGAAAACGTAAAGTGGTTGAAGTCTTGTTATTTATTTAAGTAACAAAAGTATGGAACAATGCTATATATAATAGGTTTAATTCCTCAGTACATAATAGTCTGCTTACCTGGACCTACTGCTAGGTACTCCAATTGAGATCTTGTAGATCCTTGTCCAACCAGAGACACTAACCCTGAACTGGGCTAAGCACATTAAGTCCTTGTAGTGTAGTGTGTCAATAGTCAGCAAACATGAAATTTTGCTTATAAAGAGCAACTGCGGTATTACTCGCGGTTCATTAAAGTTTCATCAGTCGTAAAAGTACAGCTTGATTTGACGTTTCACAAAGCCAAGTTTTAAGCTCTGAACCTCGTGTTCCCCAAGAAAATTAGAACTTTTCTCAGTAAGTTAGGAGAAAGGTCGCTTTAAGAACATCTTTATCGTATCTTAACGCAAATAGAAATATATTTCTGAACCAAAATCTGAGCACTGCTGTACCTTGCGCACACCTAAAAATTACTTCACAGAATTCTCAGCATCTTAAATATTACATATTACACGTCGTTAAAACGTACAAAATTGAACCAAGAAAGTTCTAACATGACATTTTATCTCAGAGAAAATATAAAACCAACACTTCCCTACATTTTACCAAAAGTACAATATTTCATGAAAACATAGCTCGAGCTATAACGCGAACCGTAAATGAAAACATAAAAAAATAAAAGAGTAACGACACAAGTCCTAACAATTTTATTTTTCACAGAATCTAGTTAGGAAGAACCTCGGGACGTTTCAAACAATCCGATTTGCAACTAGTTAGGCTAAAAGGGTGTAGGGTGACAAGGAGGCTAGGCTGGGCTTTATCCGGTGTTTTATAGCAATCTTAAATAATTAGGTAGGGTTGGGCTAGAAACTTTGTTATGCTGTTTTTATTTATAAGTTCACAACTGATATTTTAAGAAAAATAAGCTTTAATGTTTAATATCCTACGCATCCTTTTAAACCGAATATCCACTGACTGGCTTTAAAATATCCTATGGACGGTTTTTAAGTGAGTATCGTAAAGAAATATACTATCAGGGGGCATGGCCCCCGTCAAGTCAATGAAATTTTTGATTGTGAAAAGCGGCACGGCCGTACCATGGTCGAGTTAATTTATTTATTTTAAAAGTTAAAGATTTGTAATATTGATATGATCACTATGAGATGTTGTTACGTAACAACTTAAGACAGAATCCCGTAAGGTGGGTAGGGGAGTTCCAAACAGTCACTACTAAGATTCTTATACAGAACGTTGAAATTTCATCAAACTACGCACAAATATTCAGATAGCCTTTATACAGCATTCAAAGATCCAATCGTCAGTTCCTCTTTAGCTACAAGCAGACGTAAATAGAACATACCACACTGTACATCTCTTAACATTTTGGTTGAGAAAGCAAATGGAAACGCGAAAAACATCTTGGTTTAGAAATTCGTTTTCCGTGCAGACAACTAACCTAAATATTTAATTAGATAAGCAGAGTTAATCTCGAAAGAAATTGAGAGAAGTGCTTGCAACTACAATATTTACAAAGGTTTGCAAATAGTGAATGTGCCACAAAAAAGTTGCTTTCATTGAATTAAACGTCGGACCCAACACTGTTACAACGACTTGGGATTACAATATAGCGGTACCCAATTCAATTGTATTAGGTACACTCGGAGGGCAGACAATAGCTGCCGTATAAAGATATTATATGGAATAAATAATGGATCGTTCGTAGTGTATGTGAGGTATGATATAAGTTGGGGCTGTAAGGCATTAATATTTTGTAATACTTACCTTAATAAGTATGGAGAATTTAAATGTACAATTACTTTCTACTTCTACTTAATTAATATTAATCAGAGTGTTAGACGACGGTTCCGTATGTCTATTTTAGAGAACGCTCTAGATGGTCCCACATTCACCATGAAAAATGACTTAAAGAAATACTAAAAGATTTTCAAAGCCTTTCTCAAGTACAGTCAGCGTAACAACGACCTTGAATACAAAGTCTCGAAATGATCTTAATGTTGGCATTAAGATCATTTCGAGACTTTGTATTCAAGGTCGTTACCTTGGGGTAATAAGCGCAAATCAAACTGGTTTATCGATTTCAATTGTATTATCGTCGCAAATATTAGAACAATCAGTAAACAAGAAAGAGTGAAAACCGAGGCATTAAGATTATTTAAAGATAACTAATGCTGACTTTCTTTTTACTTTACGTAACGTTTCGATGGTATAAAAATTTATTCTTAGAAAAATGGTTTCTTTCTAGGGTATGGAATATTATAACTTGAATAAAATTCGATTAAGGAATCTATAAAGATTGTGGGAGACCAGAAATAGTCAGATGGCACTTCTTTTAACCTTATATAGAGTGGGCAAGCTTCTTAAAAGTAGAACACTGTATTATATACTATTCTGAATGTTAATACATTTGTTTTATATTACGGGGTGGTCCTTCGGCCGACGAACCTCAAATAATACGCATGACGTCAGTCCACCTCCCCACGGCTCCAATTAAACCGGGCGGGAAATGCGCACTTTTGTTATTATGCCTGTTTGTTTTCATTAATTAAAAACCTTTTAATATTTGCTCGGGGCAATTTGACGTCATTGCAATGAACTTATATTAAGTTAACGAGGTGACTTTATTACGGTGCCGTCGTTTGTAGATGGAAGCCCAATTACAAAGCGTAATGTTTGTACAATACTTAGAAGTATAATAATTTTTTTATGTCATACAATTTGTAAAATCTATTACGAGTAGTTCTTTGCTTACCGAGTTATACATATATTACTCAAACGTGATTTCTTATTTTATTCTTTTTACGCGGAATGTCTAGGAATAGTTGCATACAGCCTCACCATGATCCTCCGGACCCAAGTCAGGCTCATCTGTTGACTGCTTGCCTCTTCAAGTTGGATGCGTCAGACGGCACTCGCTCGCATAAACTTTTGTCATAATATACATAATCTTTTGTTAACCTTATGTCCGCTTTCTCCTTCTACTCCTTTAGATTTAACTTGTACGGCTTTTATAGAACCGACTGACTTCCCAAACGAGAGAGGAAAATTCCTTCATATTACCACCGCGAATCAGTAGCGAAGGGTGATAATTGTCACAAGGGAAGCCGATGGTACAAAATACTTGCTTTCATCTATTTTATCACGCACCAAGCTACCTATTATAGAGCTGGTAGGAATCGGGGTACAAGGACCCCTAGCCACTGCCGCGAATATGTGTACAGTCAGCGTCAGAACGATCTTTTTTAAATTATTTATTCATAATTAGGTAGATAGATAGATACAGTGGTTTTCATTAGTAAATACCTGTCAAACTGCAGAACAGTTTGTTGGCAATATATGCGCTAAACAGTTTGTTAGTTATACCTACCACTATATACATAAATACATACACACACATACATGCATACGTACATTATATATTCTCATATATGCATATATACACACATACATACACATACACACAAACAATCTTACTTTGAATAAATAACTATCATAACTTTTATTTTATTTAAAAGTTTTTTTTAAATTTTGTTTTGACTTGTGTTTTGCTTGGTTTCTTTTCTGTTCTTAATTCTTCTAATTTATTAAAAATCTTTGGTACGAAGTAGTCAGTCACTCTTTCTCCATAATAATTGATGGCTTTAGGTTGGGCTGTGTTTTGTCTGTGATGTCTTGTACTGTATCTCTTATCTGTTACTTTATAGTCTATATATTGATATTGTTCTATAGCAATTTAGTATTTAACTTTATCGTGCACTGGTAGTCTGTTGCGAATAGAAACTAATTTAAAGTCTAGACTATAAAGTCTCAAAATGATCTTGAAACTTAGGTATTAGGAGCAAATCAAACTGTTTTATTGATTTAAATTGAATGCCTGTCCAAACTAAGGGTGTGTACCAAATATCAGAGCAATCCGTCAACAGGAAAGGGGAAAATAAGGTATTAAAATGATTTTGAAAATACAATATAGATAACGGGAATTGATGCGATCATGGTTTAGGTACTTACGTACGTTTAATTTGCCTGATGTTTATTGAGTATTTTGTTTGTCGAGATCGACGGGATGCTCACTGTACATAGATAGTCAAAATATCTGCACACCTGTGTATGAGGCTGAGCGTGTACAGTCAGATGGGCCCTCACAGCCAGGTGGAGCCTCATCGTCAGGTGTCCGTGCGAGTTGGCTGCGCGGCAGGCCCAGCGCCCAGCGTCCGTGACTTCGACCCGGCGGATGGCAAGCGCGTCGTGGGAGCGGCTGTACCGACCGCCGCCTTCACCGTCGCGCACCTCGCGGAGTACCCCTCCACCGGTCTCGCGGTACCAGCTGGAACAACACACTATCATAAGAATGTGACCAGTATGTACCTATTCTTATCACTTCTAAGTTATATTTAAGATTTTGATAAACCACAGATACTCGCTAACAGCGGTTCCTACTCAGAAAGCTCAGAAAATATTCCAATTTCAATATCGTCAGGTACCAGTTTGGGATATTTATCTGGATAATATTTTTCAAATTAAATAAAAAACATGGAAAACACATCAAGTCAACATTCGTCTTGAATAGGAATACTAGCAATTAATGACTATCTGACAATATCAGGTAACTTTTTTAGACATCTTAGGTGACAGACAAGCATGCAGTCCACCAGATGTGCTGCATCAGAAAGTAGTTACCGTAGCCTGTAGGAACCTTCTTAAACCCTTCTCGAAGAACCCCATACGTTTTGTGGTCACTTTTCTTACTACTACTATACATTTCTTAATCTCCTTGAGATAAATGCAATTATATATATGCATTTATGATGTTTCTATATGTTTATTAGGATATATTATTATATAGTATGTATATAAATTTTACGAAAGTATTATTAATTTTCATCACATGGTGTAAAATGCTAATTCTAAATTCACAAGTTATAAATTGCGAGAAAGCCCAAAAAAGTAGTTCTAAGTGTTTCAATTTAGCATGAACTTCAACTTTTTCGTGGTAATTCTTTACAGAAACGAATAAATAATCACTTTCTCTTAATTCATTAAATTTATTATAAGAGAATAAAGATAAATATAAAATTACTTGGCAATGGGAATCTAGGAAAGGAAATGAAAGCACTCTGAATTTCAATCTTCGATTTAAGCGCAGAGTAAATAGGCTTTTTATAAATACTGTTTATCCTAACGTAATGAAAAATGAAGTATATAAGTGTGAACTTTTACGGGTATTACACAGCAATTGAAAAATAAATCATTGAAATAATAAAATTGTATTTTCATCCAGTTTTAAGGTTATGTCTTGTAAGTCCAGATGTACGTATGTGCAGTCAATAAAGTAGATATGATGGCACCTTGACATTCAACTGTATATGAAAATCTACATTACTAGAGTAAGAATAAGGACATACATAATTTTTTGTATGTAAAGGTGCAACCGTATCTAACTTGTCGACTGTACTTGTAAAAATAACATCGAAAATACATTCAGCAATTTATTTCAGACATAAAGTGAAGCTAATACGTGGATAGATTAAAACTGTGCCCGCGATGAATGTGGATCTATCAGCAAGGAGTTCGTATTGTAGTCTAGTGAAGGCCTTTTAATTTTTTTTTATAATTAAAAAAAAATGAAAAATAAAAATCCGAAGTTGCACCTGGCTTCAGTTCTTCTTCATCCTAGCGCTAATCTCAGTCACATCTGAAGTTTTCACCTCATTCTGTCACTTTTCCAAGTGTAGGACTTGGCTGACGCTGATCTTTGATATTCTGTGCATCAACAATGTACAGTAAAATGCCCATCTAAAACGGCGCAGCCCTTTCGGAAATTACCCGGTACAAACAAATTAAACAGACAGATAGACCATCTTTTTTATAATAAGTATTTATAATATTTATAAGTGCCCGGTTAATGGCAATAGGCTCACCATCTATTTATTACATTAGAACCTAAACATAAACTGGCGAAATGTGGGTGCTAGTACCTCTGCCTACCCCTTCGGGGATATAGGTGTGAGTTTATGTTATTTTATGTTTTAATATTCATATCAAATTATCTTTACGTTATTGTAGTGCTACAAACAGACACATAATTCTACTTATTTGTATATATTACGGTTTAAAACACGTTTCACATATCACCTCACTTTCAAATAAGAGTACAAAGCTTTCAATTTCCCCGCACGTGTGCTCTCAATCAGCGGAGTGCGCCATTCCTCCCCGCTGTTAATAAAAGATGACTGAGTGGCTGACACTTTCCTTAAGCGATCCCTTTTATTTCCCAAATGTTACGAACATCTCTACTAAGGGATATCCTCATTAAATTTATCTCACTTAAGCTTTGGTTTTCCTTGTAATAGATTGTAGGGTTTCTGATATCTCTTTTTTGAAACAATCCAATTGTAGGTTATAAAATAAATATAAAATAATATAGTAATTCTGTGTATATAGGTCATTCTATACAGATCTGTAGCGGTATCTAGACCTAAAGTAATCATAGATAGCTTAATAAGTACCTATGTATTAGAATATAATAATAATACATAGAAACACGCGAACCAATACGAAGATTCATATTTAAGCATAAAAATATTTACACTGAGCGGGAATCGAACCAGCAACCCCTACGTAGCAGTTGAAAGTTCTACAGCTACGCCACAGATGCTACCAAAACAACATTTTGTAACATTCTATAATCGTTCATAACAAAACGGGAGCGTTTTGTATAAATATATTGTTTGCTGTAAAACCAACGGCGAAAACAAATTGCTTTACGAGGTCTTGAAGAAAGTATTAACTTATAAAAAATGAAAAATATTTTTAAGTTATGTTCAGTCTACTCACTCAGCAAAAACATTGACTACCTAATTATGTTATTAATCTTTTTAACAGCCTTTACGTGACTAGTTAAGCTTATATCTTTGTAGAGATTAATCAATAAAGCAATAATGAAAAAGTAGTTCTATACATAACCTATTCAAATTCAATTAAAAAAGTGTTGTAAGTATTCGTTTGTGCGATGTCACACGGCTGTGGGAGTAATTAAAATAAAAACAGTGGAATGGGAATAACACCACTATCTTTCATAAAACTTTTATTCTCTATAAAATAATTTAACCATTTTCATACGAATAAGCATCTAACATTGAGCGGCTCTAATTCGCAATTAAAAATCTCGCTCAGTGCAGTATTATCCATCGCTACGATCCACCAGCCGAGCAAATAGCATTTTTTGTTTACAATGATCCGCCGCAAAAGTTGAAATCATAAACAAAACATTAGACTACTCCATAAAAGGGAAAGAAGAAAAATATAGATAAAATTGGAAATCCTTTGCATATTTCTGTCGCGCAAGCCTCATACATAAGCAATAAAATTGTGAAGTCATGATTCTCTCGGTCTCCACAAGCTATATAATATTTGAATCGGTGAAGTTTCCCATACATACAGAAAAGCGGTTTGTTTAATACGATATTTTTCCTGTTGCGGTTGCCAGGCAACGACACGCGCTCGGACATTACCAGGGACAAAGAAAGTAGTTGCGGCTACGAAAGCCTCTACGAGTGCTACGAAATGCTACGAAGAGGTCGCTTTTATTCGTAGAAGTTGAGAGTTAAATTAATCAACTCGGTTGCTAAGGAAATTCAATTAGAAAAGTAACGAACTGGGTTATAAGTTTATATTAAAAGATTTGATTCAATAAACAGCTTAACGAAATAATAATTTTGTTGTCAACAATCCGTTGTACTGTAGTAATCGGATTAAATGATAGAAATTAGATGTTAACAAGTACACTTTATAACATAATTTTTCAACCATTATAAGTTACATTTGAGATTGTTTTGTATTATTCTAGCTGGAAAAACACTGCTTGTAAACCACAAGCAATTAGTTTTATTCAGTGAAATATGAAATCTCCCTTTTATTAAAGGAATTTACACTAATGAATACCAGCGTTGACTACTTGCTAAAGAATTTCTTCATTTTCCAGATGTCTTTGCAAGATTAGTTGAAATTATTAATATCCTGAGACTTTACCTTCAGCTTACTATCAGGCGAGGTAAAGTCAAATTGACGTGTCCTATATAAAAAAGCTATCTTAAATTTAATGTAATTAGACTGGATTCATGTCGATAAAGTAGTGACCAGGATTCGAGTCCGTGAACTCTTGATTATAAAGCAGACTTCTTAATCACTAAGGACGCTTTTTAGTACCGTGTTTTGGTTCCTGGTGAAGTAGAATCTATTCCTGTGGGTGTCATAGTAGGCAACTAATAGATAGGCCTGTTCTTAATCTGACAGTAAACATACATGACTAAGTCCCTCTTGACGGCAATAAGCTCGCTCCCGATTACGTGGGACCAAAAATCACAGTTGGCGAAATGTGGGTGTTAATACACCTCTGTCTGTCCCTTCGGGGATTTACAGGTATGAGTATATGTGTGTTTGTATATGTGTCTAGATCAAACCGGTTCTATTCGATACGCCACTCAAGTCGTGAAGTTTTTTTTTATATCACTGAGGTGACAGACAAGCATATGGTCCACCTGATGGAAAGTGGTTACCGTGGCCTATGGATATATGTCCACAGCATGGATATACGTCGGCAGCATGAGTGCAACACCAGAGTTTACACTCATGCTGCCGACCCCGTAAACACAGAGAATTTCTGAGCCGTCAGTGTAGTAGGTAAAGCAGGTATAGCCTTTGTTCTTCCCACTGACAGCACAAAAACTCTCCAGTGAGCTCTGGCTACCCTACTCACTACCGGTAACACAACACGAGGTAATTATGGCCGCGGTATTCTGTAGGGAGGAGGTACTTCCTCGGTCGGACTACTCAATTGGACGGAAATACCGTCGTGTCCTACATCCTACAAGTAAGTTTATCAAAGCTTTGAAATGCGAGCTCATTGCCTGTCTAGCCCGCCGTCCGACGCCTGATTAGTGCTTTGTTTAAACTTTCATAAACAAAATCAAAGGAATTTGTTAGCTAATGAGCGTCAGATTATTTTGTAAGGTTGCTAATTTCAGCGATAAGACAAAGTGACTGTTGAAAATTGTTTTTAGCTACAGCTGTTTGACTTTAAGCTAAGTAGATTAGACATATTTCATCGTTTGGTTTACTGCGATGGAACTAAAAAGGAATGTTATGTGTTTAACCTGTATGCATAGAGTTGGTCTTTTCATAAGTGTACTCAGGTTTGTATTCTTTGCCTTAAAAATAGCATATTTTGTGCGAAAACGAATTATTTGGTGCAAAAATATTAAATGCCTAAGTGAAAATTTCTTTTGGCAGGCTAGACCTGGGCGGGTTAGCCAGTGAATGCGCTACTTAAACGTTACTTTCTTAATAGCAGTTTAGAAAAGTGACCGGTAACAGTCATAGAATTAGTACTTGTACAAAGCCAGTTGTACTTCTCACTCTTTCTTTTTGTTTTTAATACACCTTGTATCTAGTTTATCCGAAAACATTACACACATACACCTTACTGTCCATCCTAAGGTTGCCTGGAAGAAATCGTTTCTAGCGATAAGGCCGCTCATTGTACAATGAATTTATGCTACCTACTAGTTCTGATGTAAATCTATTGCTGTACAATAAATAATTATCTATTTATCTATCTATCTTGTTATTACACATATTTTAAAAGGGAATTTCAAAGTGAAACATTTTAATTATATGTTTCTCAACACGTTTCCTATAAAAACAAAATTAACCATAAAGCCATTAAAAAAAACCATTAATACCGACTTTTATACCGACTTTTACTACATTTGTATATGTCAAATGAATACGTTAATAAGAATCGTGCTCTTTTTTGTGCGACGCAAGGGTCTTTCCGACCCGTCTAATTAGGTTTGGGAGGTCGACGCGACTGGCAGCGTGTTGACCACACGTTATGGGCACTGAGGACAGCCTTTATTATATTACAGTAATAATGTCATGTTTGTAATAAGGTTATTGTATAAAATTGCTCGGAGTCCGACTTCTAAATGAAGTACATGAGTATGTTTGTTCTATTTTTACGTAGTTTTGATAGAATTGTGGTGATATCCATTCATACAGGAAGAAATATAAGTTTAACGTAGTTCTTGCAATGAAATCTCCTAAGAATTTTAGTATATCCACACTGTATATCTGTTGGTGTACACTAAAGACTTATCTATTTATTCGCCCATCCCAATAATTTCGCCCTAACACAAGTTTTCTAGAGGGTTTATGTGGAAAGCTAGAAATTGCTGTTTCTGAAAAACTCCTTAAAAAAGTACGTTAATTTATGTTGTGATTTTAAATATATACACCATATGTCTTCAAATAGTAGTAATTTGAGAGCATTAACATGAAGAAGGTTTGAGGTATTTAAGTTTTTATGTACACAGACACACCCTACTAGTTAATATATTGTGGTGACACTACACTCCCGCAAAGCCGGTACCTACGCTAATAGGGTCCATTCTCCTTGCAGCTAAGGGGTCTTAACATTTATTTGTATTTGAACTAGCTGTGTATTCTATTGTGTTATGTACAACATACAACACATGTTATATAATATTCTATTGACAACAATACACTATTTTCATTTTGTTAATCTATTTTTTTTTCAAATAAAGTGTTGTATGTAAAGGTGGCATCTTAACTCCTTTGTCGACTGTGTACACTGTCTTGTTATTTTTTGTTTAAAAAGTAAGAATATTCTCCAGTGGCTATCGTTCGCTTGCAGCGGCAGGACGTTCGAAACCGGTTTCTCTTATCGCGCGGCTTGTTATTGTTATATTAAAAGCTATGCACTATATCCCTACTGGCTATGGATAGCGATATACATTTAAGTGAGTTGGACCATGATAGTGTAGCGGATATTTGTTTGCAAGAGGAGACTGACATGAATATTGAACCTTCTTTGGAACGAGAACTGAGTATGAATCAAATAGATGAGGATTTGAGTAATAAGCGGGGGGGAAAAAGACTGCGGGCCGTGGATGAAAACGAAATATGGAACGAGGTGGGTAGAAGAGTAAAACTTATGGCGCGTAGTGATAAACAGAATGATACAGGGCGAATGGCGGAAGAAACAATAGAAATCAGTCTAACCTCAAAAAGTGAAAAATTACCTAAACAGTTAGGGTTGGCACGTATACTTAAAAATGAAAAAATACTTAATGTGACTAAAATTAAATATGTCAATGCCTATAAAGTGTTACTACATTTTAATAACGAAGAAAGCGCACACAATCTTCTCGAATGTAATTATTTCATTGAGAAAGACTACAAATGTCAGAAAACATATGAGGTTGGAGTATCTTATGGTATTATTCGAGACATCGAGCGAGAGTTAGACGAGGATGCAATTCTACGACAATTAGAGAGTAATATACCCATAATAAACATAAAACGCCTCCAACGCCGCAACTTTGAGAATAACCGTTTTGAAGACAGTGAATGCGTGAGGTTATGTTTTAAGGGGTCGATGTTACCCCCATTCGTTTACACGTATGGCATTCGTATTAAAGTGGAGCCTTACGTCTTTCCGGTAACACAATGCTCGAGATGTTGGAAATTTGGCCATAACTATAAAACATGCTCATTAAATGATCACATCTGCCCTAAATGTGGTAAACGCCACCCTAATTGTGAGACTACAAGCTTTCGATGTGTGAACTGTCAGGGTAAGCATATGGCTTTATCTAAGCAATGCCCAATATATCTTAAGGAGAAAAAGATGCGTGAGCTAATGGCTGAATTCAACTGCTCCTATAAACGTGCACTAATGCTTTACGTCCCACCCTCCCCACCAATTGAAAAGACTTCAAACACATATGACGCTGTGGAGTCTGTGCAAGTAATACCATCTCAATCCGATTATTGTCCTACATTCGTAGAAGTACTTACAAATGCTGTAGTTGATGTAGGTAAAAAAAGCACCAAGCCGGGTATGACTCAAACGAAGACTACAAAAACAAAAAGAGCTGTGAAGAACGTAGAAAGACAAGGAGGACAGGAAGGAAGTTCTGGAGAAGACGAGAAGGTACAAGACACTGATGATTATACGCAGAATAAGGAGGGGGAGAGGTCTGACTTTCAGGTATTAATAAAGAGATTACGTGATATTATACTTAGGAAGAATATCCAACTAGGCGAAAAGTTAAAGTCATGCGGGGGGGTTCTGATGAATTGGATTATAAACACTCTAATTGATTGTTTCTCGGAGTGGCCGCTCTTAAAATCACTTATTCAAAATGGATGGACAAACCTATCACAAGGTTAATATATTACAGTGGAATTGTCAAAGTTTAGGCCCAAAATTGCCTGAATTGGACCAAATATTATCGCAGGAAAAAATACATATTGCCCTATTGAGTGAAACCTGGCTCGATTTAGAAGATACAGTCAGACTTTCCAACTACTCTATACTACGTCAGGACCGAGATGATGGATATGGTGGTACCGCAATTATTATCCACTCATCCATCAGGTATCAACTTTGCCAAGTCCACAATAACAATCCCGGCATTCAGCTAATTCATGTTAAAATTCTAAACTGCTCTAGTCTTGAAAATATAATCTCATTATACTGCCCTTCATCTATTCAAACCTCAATTCACGACTGGGAAATAATTTTTGGATTAGGCCAAAGGTGCACCTTAGTAGCAGGTGACTTTAATGGTCACCATTGCAGTTGGTCATGTAAGACTGATACCCGAGGAATTCAAATCTTTGATACCATACTTGATAAAAACTATGTGACTTTAAATGATGGTAACCCAACTAGAGTTAAATTAGTGAACGGTAGACTACAAAAAACGTCCCCTGACGTATCTATGGTCACCGCTGATATTGCGTTAAACTTTGAATGGAAAGTTACTAATGAAAACCTTGGAAGTGACCATCGAATTATCAAATTATCTACGTTGTCTGCGCCATGCTTATTTAATGGCAAAAAGCGTAATTTTAAGAAAGCAAACTGGTCAGAATACACAACTATCCTCAACACCACCTTTCCAAAAATACAAATGTCCAATGAGCCTCAAGAAGCGTATAACCAGTTCATAAATACAATAAACTTTGCAGCAAATAAGCATATCCCCATGGTAAGAGTATGTCAAAATCCGTTACAGATTGAAAAATTCTCCCCAAAGCCTTATTGGAATACGGACATCTCACGTGCCGTGGCCGAGCGCAGACTTGCTTTGGCCACTTTTAGAAGGAACCCCACTCCCCAAAATTTAACATTACTCCAGACAAAAGTTGCATCGGCACAACGTATGATTCGATCAGCAAAAAGGAAAGCCTGGAGAGAATTTTGCAGCAGTATAAACGAAACGACATCAGCTAGCGACATGTGGCGACGGATGAAATGGCTGAAAGGACACCGACCCAATAGAAATGTAATCAATGAAGTAACGGCTAGTAATCTTTTACACAGTCTGGCACCTGACTTTGTGATATCACCGAATCCAGTATTTACATCGATTAATCAAGCTCTAGAGAGACCTATATCTAGACAAGAGCTAAACCGTGCCATTAAACCAAAAGATACTGCCCCTGGAGACGATGACATTTCTTTCTCTATGCTGAAGCACCTGCCTGATGTGGGCCTAGAATTCTTAATTGCTATATACAATAATTTAATTGTGAAGGGTGTCATCCCTGTACAATGGAGGAGAACAAGAATTAGTGCCATACCAAAGTCTAGCAACAATTCACAACCAGGGTCAGATGCGCGACCAATAGCTCTCATGTCTTGTCCTTGCAAGGTATTTCATACAATTCTAAAACATAGGCTGGAATGGTACCTAGAAAGCAAAGAATACTTCTCAAAATTTATGGTTGGATTTAGAAAATCTCGATCCAGTTTGGACAGCCTTGCTCGATTAGTTTCGCAAATACAATTAGGATTTTGTAACAACACCGTAACCTTGGGTTGTTTTTTAGATATAGAAGGTGCTTACAATAATGTGAATATATCTGTATTATTGGCAACATTGGATAGACTGGGGGCTGGATCTAATATATGCAATTACTTATGGAATTTTCTAAAATCTAGAGAGCTCAGTATAAATCATTCTGAAAATCTGACTATATCGCGAACTACGGGGCGAGGCCTCGCACAGGGTGACCCGCTTTCCCCCATATTATTCAATGTGGCTACAATGCATATATGTCATGATTTTGTTAATGTGTGTATATCTCAATATGCTGATGACTTTGTGTTGTTTGGTTCGTACAAAACAGTGGAAGAGGGCTGCCTCAACATTCAATTAGCCCTAGATAGTATGGTCGAATTGCTCGGGAACCTTGGTTTGGATATGTCTAAAACTAAAAGCAAAATATGTGTGTTCAAGAAGGGCGTTAATAGAAGGCAGGTTAATATTAGTCTCTATGGGCAACAACTAGCGGTAGTAGATAGTGTTAAATATTTGGGTATGTGGCTTGATCGCTCATTGAGATGGGGTAAACATATAAAAGAAGTTGCAGCAAAGACACTAAAATTCATGAATGTACTTAAAGTATTGGCTGGATCAGATTGGGGCCTTCATCCGAAACACCTAAGAAGATTGTACATTTCTATTATACGGAGCCGCTTGGACTATGGTAGTTTTCTGTACGACTCGAGTGTAAAAACTAATTTGTATAAACTTGAAAAAGTTCAAAACCAATGCATGCGTGTTATTGGAGGGTTTATTAAGAGCACTCCAATTCACGTAATGCAAACGGAGCTATGTTTACACCCTCTTCATTTACGCAGACGTTATCTGGGCGGGAAATTCTACTTAAAAAGTAGCTCGGAGGAAGATAGTGTAAACGCGGATTTAATTGTTCAGTTATCCAGACAATGCCTTAGACCGGGACGCTGGACTCGCAAAATTCCCCTTCTGGTGAATATTTGGGAGTTTTTTAAGGATATTCCCATACACTCGTCAAAAGTTTTGGAAATGTACAGTCTGGACACATGGGTCCAAAATATTAATACGGACAATATTTGGTGCTATTTAGACGGTAACACTAAGTCCAAAAAATGTCTGGGGACTTCATATTTGCGAGAGAAATTTAACGAAGTTATTAATAACAAATTTAGCGATTATTATAAGATTTACACCGATGGCTCCAAAGAGAAATCCGGTATAGGAGCAGCCTTGTTCGACCCACAGACTAAATCCCATATCAAATTTAAAATTGGTACCAATATCTCAATAATGTACGCGGAGCTATTTGCACTGCTCGAGGCCTTAGCATATATAGGCAGTATCAATCATGACAAATTTGTGGTATTGATTGATGCTAGAAGTGCGCTTCATCATGTGGCTCGGTGCACCTCGAATTTTCGAGGAGTTCCGATAGCCTACAAAGTTTTAGAGTCCCTGCAGCTACTTAATATGCAGGATAAAAAAGTTATTTTACAGTGGGTCCCATCTCATGTGGGAATATGGGGCAATGAGGAAGCGGACCGTCTAGCGAAGGAGGCCGTAACAGATGGGATTTCCACCTACGTAAAGCCACTTTATACAGATGCACTCCCAACCCTGAAAAATAACATTTTCAAACTATGGTCCGACTATTATATAAATATTTCACTGAGCAAAGGAATGTGGTATAGGACAATCTGCTTTATGCCTTTTCACTATCCCTGGTTTGAATCAGGTAGGTTAGACAGGAACTCTCTGGTCATAGCCTTTAGAGTTCGCTCTGGGCACATTCCACTAAATATGTTTGCATATTTAATTAAAAAGTCTGAGTCACCAAATTGCACTGAGTGCGATATGATCGAAGATGTGTATCATATTCTGATGGAGTGTGTGCGGAACGAAGCAATAAGAAGTACCATTGTAAACAATATCATTGATTGCCGTATTGATGTAGGTTGGTGTAACACAGTGTTGAGCCAACCAGATTCCTGGAAAGCCAAAGAACTGTACAAATTAGTTAAGTTCGGAATAAGAGCTAGATTGTAAGATGTTATAATATATAAGTTGTATTACGAGGGCGACATGGTCGCTTTCTTTTGTGTACCAAGCCCTCTATAAAGAAAATAAAGATTTAAAAAAAAAAAAAAAAAAAAGAATATTCTCAGTGATATAATCCACTGGGAATATTTTTAATGATACTAAACCGTTACTTTTTCATTCAAGGTATTTTCTTAAATGCAAATTGAAAATTAGACTAAGTAGATTGCAGAAGCATTCATCATAGCATTCATAGTGTTAGTACTTACTTTATATTAGATTTCTAAACTTTTGTAATTATATTATATTGAATTCTACCTTTAAGTCTTGTATTATTCTACGGCACATCCCCGGGCATTCACTGAAATAAATTTCAGCTTACATGTTCATGCCATGTCTATTTTACATGTGCACCATATTAACCAAACAAAATTAGAGAAAACAATGTCTCTGATGTCTGCTTAAATAATACTAGAGGTGTTCCTAGTGCACTTTACAGTGTACATAATTTATGTGGAATACTTCTGTGTCTCAGCAAGGCACATTTTGTGATTTTTCACAAACGTATACTATAACTAACAGCTTTAGTAGTCCGGTGAGACTGTCTCGTTAGTCCCATAACATAAGTCTATGTGCTATTGTAAGGTCCGGGAGTCGATTTCTGGGTTGAACAATGAAAGAAAGAAAGTTTTTCAAATTATTTTTAGAAAATTCTCAGTAGGTGGTAGCATAGACTTTGTATATTTTATATACACTTCCTCTATGTAGGGTCGATGTTTATGTGGGACTAAATGTGTAAGTATAATATTAGCGTGAGTAAATAAAATGGATCTACTTTGAAATGCACCATGAAGGCTTTTAATTCTTGTTAGTACTCGTACATTTAGTTAGTAGGTCCACAATTACAGAGTGTCGTAATTTAGGGCCCTAATTCATTGACTGAATTATTTATACAAAGCGAGCTAGTGAGATAAAGTGACCGGATTAAGTAAGTCTCACACGCAATAGTTCCGGACGCAATCTACGGATCGGACAAGTACAATCAAGATTTATTGATAAAAGACACAAATTAAATGACTAAATAACAGGCGTAAATACGCCTGTGTGTAGTTTAAAATATATTGAGCATACATATATTGCCCAAATTAGTGTTATCGTAAGAATGATGGGTCTAATATCAGTGGAGGAAGTTTGTGAAGCATGTGATTACAGTGCTACGTGCCTTTGTCTCTTCCAACCCCAAACGGAGAAAGTCAAGAAAATATGCATGTTTGTAGTTAATGTTTTAAGTAAACTGCCTTGTAATAAATATTTAAATTATTGTCTGAATAACTTTAAATTGGGTAGGTTTCTTCTTAGTTCCATGACTTCTGACGATTAGAAGCCAATTCTAAAAAAGAGGCCTCAACATCATAATTTAAATATAAATTATCGAACACGTTTGACCTGCAAAAACTCGCACCAATCTGCAAATTAATAATCAACTAAATCAATGCTCGCAGTACCACACGTATTTCTTACAAAAATATCAATCAGTTTGCGAACAAAGCCAGGGTCCAACTGAGGTGGATTCATCGGGAGCGAGGCATTGAGGCATCGAATCAAAGTCGGCAGGAGGCGAGTCGTTGATCGGGTCCCCGGGGGCGGCACTCAGCGCGTGATGGATACAGCCTGGGCTCGCCTGGGGATACAACGAGTGGCACAAGTTATGAGTTAAATGCGGTTAAGCCAAGAAGATACTTAAAATTTTTCTTGATGTTCTTTGCTGTTGTTGTTTGTGTTTCTTTCTTTTATTGTTTATTTTATTACGTTGTCTTTACGTTGTCGTTGTCAAAAAGATACCATGTCATTGAAATCTTTTTGAGTACTTTGCTTGTCAAGATTGAACTGGTACTAACTGTGCGACTGTACCTCATGAATGTATGTATGTGACTGAAATTCTTTTAAAAAGAAGAAAGGATTTTCATGGAATTTCTTGTGTGGTGGCAGATCTCTGGCACAATAAATATACTGAGAGATTTTATAGTCGTTTCAGAATAATTTTCCAGTAAAACCTAACGTACTTTGACTGACTTTTAGTCTTAAATGTTCTGTGATTATCTTTATTACCAACTGTGATCATCATCGGGCTAACGCATTTCTAGGTGGTAACAAAAAAAACATCTGTAAGGTTAAGATCACTGAATAGTCTATTATATCCAAGTCTGATTGAGTTGTTAAGATTGTATATGATAATTATTATAATACCGATACCTTCATGTACATTATAATACACATAAAGATTTCGGTTCTATACTGATGCATATAAATACTTATCGCTTGTCACTGACAGTTTCGCTTTATCGAAATTTTCCCAATATTATTTGTATGGTCGTGATATTTGTTCGTTACCCGAGGGGTACGTAGTACGTACGTCAGCCTGTGGTTTTGATCTCGACAGTAAATGTATGCAGAATTCAAGTTGCTTCGAGGAACGGGACCAAATGAGGAATTGCTAATGGACTTGCGGCGAGTATAGCAAAGCAAACACGGTTGCAAATTGTGTGCTATTATTGTATTCAGAAATCGGGCAGGATGTAACCACTAACACTGATTAAAGGTCGAGTTATTGAGCGCACTTTATATACTAAGTTTATTACAGTAAGTTTTGCTCAGTCACAACTATTGTTTATTAAATGTGTCGCTCCTTCATCTGGCTGTAAATAACCAAACAGTTTATTTAATGTTTATTTTACACAAATTTAGTTAAATCCAGGTGTTAATATGTAAAATAAAATCTTTAGAGTAACTAATACAGTTTACATTTGAAATCACAAAGGATGTTTGAAAAAAGAAGACAGAAAGCAACTTTAAAACTTATCGATTTTTCTACGTTTCGTATAGGAAAACCACTTCATTATTGTAATATACCAGCCCATATATCCTCATTAACTTGGACACCTACACTAGTTTTGACTCCTGGACCTTATATTACTTTACTGAATTCGGTCACGAAACTACTTAAGCATTTTATTCTGAGCCGTACTAGGTAACACCTTATATTTGTGACCCTTGGTAAACATACACACCCGCCATTATTATATTATACCTAGTGAATTGACTGAGGGCCTGTGGGTCAAGCTGATTTAATATACACCAAGAGCTAACAGGATAAAGTCGTCTACAAAATGATTGGGGTTACCTTCAAATAAGTTTGATTACTGCTATTGCTTTGGCAAATTGCTCTTCGTCTGTGAACTACGTAAGTAATTCAATGGTGCTGGGTCTATTCAAGCAATCGGTTCAGCGAGAAAATCAAACTCAATAAATAGCAGCGACAAGTTATCAGGCTGGAAGAAAAAATATTCAATGTGTAATGAACTGAATAGTGTGCAGTTAGTCTTGGACGGAACTGATAAATTCTTTTTAGAGAATTCGACGCCTCTTGATGCCTTGATAGATTGTGGGGTCCATTGTGATGACCACTCAAATCCCTGCTCGATAGTTGATGTTGACCAACATTGTTTGTTTGGTCAGTTTCTCTACCAAATTAATTTGTTCTTATGTTTAAATTCGGTTGCTATACCAACATTTATGGAAGTCTTTACAAGACCTAAAAAGTCCAACTAGGGACTGGCTTATTCCCAATTCCCCCCCGCTAACCTTAACTGATTTAGGAAAAGGGTCAAAGAACGATGATGACGTTTATTTGAAAAAAATATACAAATTTGACAAAGAGTATATTTTAATTATGGTAATAATTAGTTAGATAGGGAGTTAATAAATCAATTATTTATGGTAACTCTGTACTCTTAAGTGTAAACATAATTAAAATTATTTTGAGGATGAGTTTATAGATCTAATATGAAATATGTAATTACTGTTATCAAATTTACAGTTCGCTTTAATACAAAAACGATTAAACAGAAACTAGAGACTACACCTCAAAGAAAGGATTACGCGAGAATGTCTTCCATCTTCCTTAATATTTAATACGCTTACACAGTGCACGCCGTTTGCGAGCCACAAACGTACTACGTCTACATTTCCAGATACTGTACGTGTCTGTATCTATCAGATTTGCAGTTGGTTCTAGTCACACTCGATAAACAGTATTCATCTTTGTTTATTGAGTATAAGAAAAAAAAAACATTTCCATGAATCGTGAAAGTAGTATTTTTCAATTACTTGTTATAATTTATATGGTTTCAGTTTTAAAAATAGATTCAGCTTTCAAATTGAAATTTTCTCGGGATATCAACGTTATATTATTGCCTTTCGATAAAAAATGATAATTGAGATTGATTTAAAAGAGGAAACAGGAGAAAACAGGTATAAAACAAATGATTAAGTATTAGGAACCAAACTCCTCTATATTATTTTTTTGTAATGCTTCAATAGCCATTTTCTACCCGGTAGTACAGACATAGAATTAATCTGACTAACATTTTGTGAAATGAAATTTACCTTCGAGTCTCTAACCTCTTAAAAATGTTGCAATGGGAAACATTATCTGTGGTATAAGAGTACGTAACAGCTATTCATTTCTCCAAGAGGACCGGAAGCGGTAGCAGTGACGTCACAGGCAGCGGATACAAGCTCGAGCACAGAATTTATTCGTTCCGGTGCTAGGTGACGCCGCACGCCGCAGCGCTTTGAGAATAAAATGCAAGAAATACTGCGAGCTATTTCTTATTTTACAGTTTGTTGTTTACTACTTTTTTCGTACTCAATTTTGAATTCAATTGTTGATTGCCGCCTCAAAGAAATAAAACTTGAGACTTAATGTTTGGAAGATGTTTTTAAAGCAGATTCACCTTAGTCTTTTCATGAACATTGATTAACAAGCAAACGAAACGTCGAGAGCACTGTATATAATAATATAAAACCAAAATAATGGAGGCAAAATTCGTATCTTTCGTAAAAAGCAAATATTTTATATCATTCTCTAATCCACTGAACGTAGGAAACATATCTAATATAACAAAAATAGAAAAATATGAGTAAATCAAATTAATATAGCCGAAAAGCCTCACAAATCAAAGTCATGACAATTCATTCCACCATGCGCCACATTTGTCAGTTCAAAATAAGAAGATCATAAATCATTCACCATCCTCATTTCCATGACCAAGGTCCCATAAATTCTCATGAAATATGTTTCTACACAGAAATATGTCACAGCGGTGACGTCACACACATAAAATATATTGTGTGGCTGACGTATCGATACAGTGGACAGAGGATGAGCCGAAAGATGGATGACGGTAGCCGCGCTGCGGTGAATGTAGAAGGACGTTTTGTGAGTGGTAGGTTTATGATATCAAAAACTATGCACGGCCTTAATAGTATTGATATCAATTGTTGAATATAATCCCATTGAGAACAAAAATATGATAATGGGAGCCAAGTTCAAAAGTAAAAGTATTCGTGGATCGCCGACTAAAGAATTTATCTAGATCTAAGTGAAAGCCTAGTTCTGTGAATAATTTTGAAATTTTAGTTCCACATCAGATGTACCATTTTTCTCATAACAGATAATAATTGGGAAATAAGATAATTAACATTAATCAACCACTCCCTCTATTTTCAAAGTTACTTGAAACCATGGAGTAAGACTAGTCATATTCTGTCCTCCGTCTTGAAACTAACACTTTATGACATAAAATGTTACTAACTTCTACAGCTTCGTTACATTACAAATTTAATACGTTTCCTTGTGATCCTTAGAGTATTTTTCTACTACTGAATAATGAATAAATAGCAACATAAGAAACCCCTTTGAGGATATGGTAGAGTACATATTTGGTGGGGTGCCCTGCGTGGGCGAGTCAACGCCGGGATCTCGTTGCGGTCCTGGGCGTGGACGTTCATTCTTTGGAGACCATGGTGAGGGCCGTGGTTTCCGACGGGAGCAAATGGCACGCCGCCGCCGCTTTCTGCGAGCAGGTAATGCGCGCGAAAGAGGCGGCGGAGAGGGAGCGGGAGAGAACCCTGCCCCCTGAGTTGCGCAGTCTGCGGCGTGGACGCCGCAGACTCGTCTACGCCCGGGACTACCGACCTCCATGATCGGGGCCTGAGGACGGCAGATGGCCGACTCGCCGTCCTTACAGAAGCAGGCCGTGGCGGAGGCGTGTCGTGTGTGTCCTACACACGCTTGCCAACTCACCGACGCGGGATATAACCCGACCCCACCAGGCGAGGCCGCGGTGGCGGCCAATGTCCGCCGGCAACCCTGGGGTTATCCTTTCGAGGGCTTACCCGGGGTGCCCGGCAATGGACACTGGGGAAGGACACCGTGTGGTTTTAGTCGGTCCGATTCCGACACGCCCACCCCATCGTCGGCACCGATGGGGTGAAGCCCGTGGGGGTTTCCACACGTTAAAAAAAAAAAAAAAAAAAAGAGTACATATTTGTGGAATATTCAAGTATGCAACAATCGTGGATCTGTTACAATAGATTGTACGTTATATGAACAGGTAAGATTGTGGTTAAACGTGAGCCTATCATACATAAAAACCTTCTCAATAGAACGGTGCAAACGAGCGTTTCATTCTTATTTAGATAGTAATCGGTACAGTTGGTTCTGACCATTTTTTTGATAAATGTTTGGTGGTAACAACAATCTGGAAAAGTTGCGCCATTACTCTTGGGCCATTCACGAAATAGGTACTTACCGGCGAAATTGTTGCGCACTTACTGTTACGACATTGTTGTGGTAATATAAAATAGACGGATGGTAGTAAAACTATCACTTCTATGCAAGTGTTAAAGACTTAATGAAGATCCTAGTGTCTGTCAAATTAAACTTACTTAGTCTTTACTGCATTAAGAACAAAAACTGCTCACTTTTTATGTCAATAAACCCCGAGTGACTTAGAACTAGCCTATTTTTTGTAGTTAATATGATAATAGTATTATATATAGTTTGAAAATCAATAAACACGCTTTTGTCCATTGTAAAAATGTGCTATATTGGACTTATGTCCAAGTGATTGAATAAACTACCAATCGAAGGTTGTTTCTAGTTTTTGTTTCCAAGGAAGACCTCGGCTTTATTATCAGATGGCTCAGTATCAAACTTAAATAATTTCTTAATAATTATCAAAATGACTTAAACTGCCTAAAGGAAACCGAAAACACACATTGATATTGCATTATTAAAGTTCAGTTGCCAATAAATTTGTATTTGAACAATTCTCGATGCAAACAATACTATACACATAAATATTCGAAATATGCGATAAACACCACCACCGTACGCGTACCTCAGGCGACACTATTTATCGATATAAGTTTTCTGCTACAAACTTTTCACTACAGACAGTTGGATGGTCCAAAGTAAGAGCGCAAACTCATTTACAAAAATAAAAATAGCAAGGAAATCATTACGGTGACTCGAGACCGACGCCGATATTTCTAGGTTTTCAAATTGATTAAATATTTTGAAGTGAAAACTTCTTTAGCGGCGTTGGATGGGTGTAAAATGTTAAGGAAGCGTCAGGATTAGTTGACCTTTGAACCGTAACCGACAACTGACGTCATACAAGATTAGGTACACACTATTTATTTTGCAAGTTACGATAATAGCGTCGTAGCTTAATCGGTAAGCACTTCCACTGTAAGTCCTTATAGTTTCAGATAGTATCGGGTTCAAACCACCTGGCCTTCAGGGATTTTTTGTGATTGTTTTTTCTTTTTGTAATTTATTACTTATTATGATTATCTTTTCTTTTTGTAATTTATTAATTTCTTCTGACAGAAAATTAGCAGAAAATTAGTGATAGGTTCTATGATTGGCGCTATATTATAGGTATGGTATGGTATGTTCTTTTTATCTTTTTCTATGTATATAAAGAAAATGTTTTCACTTCTGCCGGCACTCCCAGAGTGCAACCCGTCTTTTTTTTTAAATTGCAATGGATAGAATGGAAAGAATTAAATTAGCGAACTAATTGCTTAAAAATATCACTAAATTTCCAGGTATTATTTAGCTATACAAGATCTGCTGTGACTTGCAAAGACAAACTTGGTTTAAGGCCAAAATTTACTCATTGACCAACAATTTGAAAGTTTACGATCTTTCTCGTCGTGTCAATGACCAATATAATCTTACAGTGATAAGGTGCAAATAATTAGAATCAATATGATAATATCACTGTCATAACAAGTCTGATTCTAACAGTACCACACTTGTTTACTTCTAATATTAACTAAAATCGTGTCACTTGTACTTTACACCTTCCACCTAAACGTAGAATGACAATAGCACAGGCATGGCGTACTTAAAAGTTTGTGAAGTAAAGACTTCCCAGTCGGGTCGATACAACTCGCAAGTAGTCGGAAGTAGTTGCTGAGACGTGTGGTTCCAAGTTTGAATATTATAACCGAGAATATTAGATGTCGTTATTAACACAAGTGCACTAGTTTCCAGAAATTCTTGCAATGCGTGGTTTGATTTTCTATGTGTCTATATTTCAATGGGTTTTGCTACCCAATTAGAATTTATTTTATACCACTGAGGCGACAGACAAGCACACGCTCTACCTGATGGAAACTGGTTACCGTGGCCTATAGACGTGTGTAACACCAGGGGAGTCACACTCACGCTGCCGACCCTATTAACACAGAGATTTTTTGTGCCGTCAGTGTAGAAGACAAAGCAGGAGCAGTAGCTTTTGGTCTTCCCACTGACAGCATAAAAACTCTCCAGTGAGCTCTGGTTACCCTACTCACCGCCGGAAACACAACACGAGATTCTTATGGTCGTATTCTGTAGGGCGGAGGTACTTCCCCAGTCGTACTGCTCAATTGGACAGAAATACCGTCATATCCTTATTTCGGCCGGGCGTCGGTAGAGGAGGTAGGTAAGCCTATAAATATAAATAATATGCTTATATATAGCCTATAATTCAAATTTCGTCTTCCTTAGAAGAATATAGTTGAAAAAGAGGAAGGTGTCTAGTTAGTATCCCTGTGCCAGTATAACGTGGGATCGAAAAACATAGTTTATTGATCACAAGAAGGTATTAATATATTTCTACGAGAATATAAATAGAACCGTAGAATTAAAATACTTCATTAGAGAGTGACAAAGCAAGTAATTAAGACCATTAACGTGACGTAAAATCATTGAATAATATTCCTGAGGCG
Organism: Eilema caniola; assembly: GCA_949126895.1. NCBI lineage: Eukaryota > Metazoa > Arthropoda > Insecta > Lepidoptera > Erebidae > Eilema > Eilema caniola. The sequence continues at coordinate 1,087,517 of OX421463.1, read as the reverse complement.
AATCACAAGCAGAGGCACGACAATTAATAACGTTCCATCAAAAATCGTCTGTGTACAGCTCTTGATCTGTTCCGCCACGGATCCATTAGCGGTCAGGCGTCGCTACCTGACACATGACAAATGGTTGGGTTATTGCCGAGTTTCAGAAGGTGGTGCGAGTGTTAGCGGTAGCGGGTATTATTATTTTAATTTAGGAATTACTACTTACAGTAGCCATGGCCATGCGTCTTCTTCTTTGTCTCTCGAGTCGGCGGCATTTCGTGTCACATTTTTTAAATATAATTGACCCTAGATCTTCCTAACATTGGTTGAATTTATACTCAATCCAAAAAAAAAACTTAAAATTATATGACGTTTAGGACTATCAAAACGCGAGCGGTTTTAAAACACAGTTTACTAAATTTAATTCGTTATCATAATATCATCAGTATCGATTAAAAACGAAACTCGATTACGTCAAAAGTTAATCAAAGTAGTCTGCAAAGTCAATACTGTTTCACAAAGTGTTCGATAAATAATAATATTGTTGTTTCTAAAAGTATTGTTTTGGCGTTCGCTTCTCGCTCACTCTCGCGCAGTAACGCATCTCGCATCTCAGAACTGGCTGTGAGAGGAATTGTGATGACAAAGTACCCAGCTGTACCCTCGCGGTAATGTTATGTTTATATTTTTTAATACTCTATCTACTGATAGAGTATTAAAAAATCTTTATAAATTTAATTTTCACCTTGCGAATGTTTTCAAAAGGACTTTTATATTACTAACTTTACATCCATCATAATCACGCCTTTCCCCCCTGGGGTTGGTAGAGGTAACACAATATATTTTTCCTCGCCACGATCCTGGCGTATGCCTCTCGTTTCCTCCACTTTTATAATTGTTATATACATAAAAGTGAATGAGAACAATATTTGCATATACCGAATAAATATTAATGTGTTGAAAGAGGGCTGAACAAAAGTACTATAAACCGGTAGATTACATTGCAGTGTTTAACGGCGCCGTTCAATAAAGAGCCTAGGCGGTTAATTGATTGCTTAATCAGTCGTTCAATTAACCGCCTAGGCTCTTTATTGAACGGCGCCGTTCAATTAGCGGCCTGAATGAGGTTTGGCGTTGCGCTCTCTAATCGGTCAGTAAATCTTTTTCACCGACTTACAAAAAGGAGGCGTATAAGCTTTTTATTAACTTGCAATATATTTCATGTATGTATATTTATGTAGCTATGTTTATTCGGCTCAAATATTGGAACTCGATTTTGAAGCAGAAGATAAAATTTTGCAAACTCTTTCCATTTAGATGGCAATGCATCAGGTACTGGAACTGTTCTGATCATGGAGTAGGCAGGTGGCCATAAGCCATGACCTTGACAAGTTTTCTGAGCATAAAGAAGTCGATCTACTGGTAGGCTTATAAATAGTAATACTGTGCTCGTACTAAAGAATCCCATATTATAGTCGCTTGGAACAACCACAGCAGAGAGTTCATGCCATAGCTTGAGCGTTTGCTGGATGAAATTCTTTTCATACCGTACTGTGTGCACCTATTCTGGTCTGTGTGTGGCGATCGGTGCGATGATAGAAAGTAGCTGTGGATATCATGTTAAACAATTCTTCTGAGTACAAAATATAATAAAGGCGGTAAAACATACACAGCAAGACAAAGTCGCTCCTGAGGCTGTTTAGAAATTATTGGCAGAAACGTTATGATCTTCTCCGATTACGGAAATTCAGAGAATTAATTAATTACTGCGAAGGTTTAAGTTCAAATCAGTAACTAATACGGGCGTCTTTGTTTTGATATTCTCAGAGATTGCTAGTATTGTGTTGCAAAATATTCATTACCCAAACCAAAAGGAAAATGTACACAAATTGAGATTTTAGGGTGTATACTGCCGAATAAATGAAGATCATGCCCACAAGCAGTGGTTGGCGAGGTCCATAACTTCATAGTTAGTGATAGTGATCATTCACGGAGGCAGTCATCAAGACTAGTAATTTAAGCTTAGGCGATTGGAGAGTGTAGCAGCTTACAAAACGACTGGCCACAAGATCACTGTGTGGTTTGAGAGTACGCTCTATATTGCTGTTTTATGTTACTTTAGTCAATATAATGCAAATATATTTTACTATTGGATTGATTTATTGTGTTGGTAAAGGTGCAACCAATACCTATCCTATCTATACCCAACAATCAGACTATCAATAAATTGATAAATAATGTAAATAATGACGTCACTCGACTTGCGTCTCATTCGGTTGAAAAAGTATTTTCGTTAGTGCTCCGTCATTTATCCTAAGTGATCTAAAAATAAGACGCACAATAGATAAGGGTTGCTCTAGGAACTGGAGCAGTCACATAATACTTTTTGGGTCGCCGATGTGGTTCCCTGTTTAAATTGTATGAGGTATGCTTCAGATGAATGGATAAAATGCTGTGACAAACAACAATAGCACAATAAAATTGTTGTGGACCCTTCGTGTTTTGTATGCTATAAAACATTATATTTTGTTATTATTTTTCTTGTAAGTGGATGAAAGTCTAATCTTTGCTTCACCACATGCTTCCTCATGCATGTAAATCCTTGTAAGATTAAACAGTAATGCACACATTTGAAAGAAAGAAAGAAAGAAAGAAAAATGCATTTATACCGAATAGCTGCAGCACATGTACAGTAAGTATACATAAACTGATAAAATAATAAAGTAATATTATTCTGATTTTTTGCAACGGCAACACTGTCCTCACTACCATATCCAGTCCATACCATTTCACCGCTTATTGTGAAAGCGGCTAGGCAGTTCACGCTACTCTGAGAATTTTCTAAAAGAATCCAATTATATTTTATTGTAGAGTCGCGATTAGAATAAATGGAAGCAAAATTAAAAAAATTAGAAAGAATCCACGACGGTTAGCTTAATATAAGCGACGTTAATTTAAAACATCGTGTTGGTTAGCCTTTTATCTTTGATATAGCTACCTCGTAATATTTGACGACCGATAGTATGAGAGAGTGCTTTACCAATTAGGTGTCCCCATTCACAATGTACGCTAGAATCAAAATGTTACATACGGAATCCATCCATACACATTTACATTATTTTATTATTTATATACTCATATCATAATATACTAACATTATACGATATAAATACATTACGCACCAATCATTGTGAAATTTGCCAGTACAGTAAACCATATTACCAACCTTGACCTTTTACACAGACGAAACAGTTTACGGTTTTATATATTTTGTTAATTGAGAATGTACAAAAAGTCTACAAAAGCTATATCATTCAAAGAAAATATAACGGTTAAGCTGTTTCAAAAGGTAGGTATTTAATTACTTAATACAGTTGCCTCCTTTGTAAACCATTAAAACATAACTAGAGGGTTTTCCAATAAAATTATATCGAGCGCAGATGCGTAATTACGTGGAGAATTCTCGCTTATGTTTGCAATGATTGAAAACATAAGTATCTGTATAACAAGCGTGCGCGATGCTATCATGGTCGCTTGATTTCAAGTTATAAACCAAGTCCTCAGCGTGGCAATAAAACTGCAAATAGAGACTTGCAGTTTGTCTTCTAACATCCAGTATAAATTGGATTCCTTTCTCATAAGCTTTTATACCAATAAAGGAAGCTAATAGTGAAGTGCTGGAAATATTTGTTGCACTCCGTGGTATGTTCACGTCGCGTTTTAGCGTTACGGAAGGCTTTATTCAATCAGTTATGTAGTTAATTACTATTTATAGTGAACTTTGAAATATTATATCTCCAGGTACAGATCTCCTGAAACATACTATGAGCATGAAATAACTCAAATACAGAGACTCTGAACTATAACATAACGTAACGCTAAAGTGGTATCTTTACATTTTGTTTTACTTTTCTTTTTATTTCTCGGCTTCGAAATACCTGTACCAGTATATAACACGAGACACGGTTCTGCAACCACTTAGAACTAATTCCACGAATAAAAAATAGCATTTTTTGTCATTCCGGACTAGTCTGTATCGGATTTTTAATTCTATATTAATTTCAGCCTGAACCATAACGAATCAGGCTGAAATTCAATACAGAATTCGGCTAAACAGCAGGTTGAACGTGATCAGATTGTAAATATTCAAACATCTATTTGCCTTTTAATACTACCTAGTACGACTAGCTGACCGGTATCGGCTTCGATAAGGAAAATTTGGTAAGAATTAAATTCTATAACTCAAACACCTACCGAGTCCTATAAATTATATATTATACTAGGATGTCGGTTATCACTTGGTCTTAAATAAAAGTAGCCTAAGTTACTCCTTATTACATCAGCTACCTGCCAATAACAGTCCCGTCAAAATCGGTCCAGCCATTTCAGAGATTAGCCGAAATAATAGACAAAAGTTGTAAAAAATGTTATTTTGGTGTATGTACCGTATTATATTCATACGCATGTGGTAAAAACAGTTATTTCTATATTACAAACAGACATTCCAATTTTATTTATATGTAGATGTAGAAGATTAATTTCATTTCGTTTTGGGCACATATTACGTCCGCGTATGTTTTCGGGCACCAATGTGCTAAAACTTAGAAGAACATTAAGTAGAGGCCGCTCGTAAACGCGATCCTATCTGTGATGAACTACACATTCGGTGGGTGGCTGCTCTGCAATTACTAACGCTATGGCATCATCTGCGCCCTGGCTACACGTTGGTAACTTCCGAGACGGTTGCGCGATAGTTGCTAACTTATATTTACTTTGTAATACGTATACTCGATGAGGATTTCCAGAGGTAATAGACCGAGCGAGCGTAGCAAACGAGAGTCTCTGTTTCGACAAGGTGGCCGATTTTGCTACATATGTCTGTTTGACAGTTCTGTTCTAAAGTATTTTGACCATACTTGTCACACATGTTGTTTGATTTAAAACACGAATTTCGTCAAGAGCTTTATTAGAAGTGTTAAAATGGGGAAGGGGAAACTTTTGCTGTCGCGTTATTTATTAACTAATATTTTTTGGCTGAAATATCAAGGACACGGTTTTTCGATTGCTGATGTGAAGGAAAGGGTGCTTGTGAGGTCTACTGGGTTCTTCTGACTAAAAAAATATGTACAAAATATTACGTTATAAAATTAATATTATTATCTGCCCTGTCAAGCGTAGCAGTTCCAGTATACCCGTATTTCATATTCTCTTGAGAGATAAATGTATATAATGCTTGTATGTGTCCGAATATTTGTAGGCAAAATGGGAGTTTCAACAATACTACCCCGTCCAGCGTTACAGCCTACAACATCGCCTTTAATCCCTGAGGAGGCGGCGTATTTCAACTAAAACTAAGGTCTATTATATAATATGATTATATTTTCGCAGTCGCTTACGAGTTGCTGTATTTACATAATAGAGCGTTAGAATTTAAGGCGTGTTACAAGTGAAGCGACCGAAGAACTTCCGTTGATTAATCCAATTTGGCGTTTAACCATCGTGTACCGGCGCCTAACCTAATCTCTTATTTACGATCCTTTTCTTGCTCGTATATAATATATGGGGAAATAACTGAGTGTTCCATGTGGTGCTTTGTCTTTATTAGTACTAATAAATATTCATTAAATAGGTGTGATTTGTGTCTAAGAATAAAATGATTTCATTTATATTATTTACGCAATTGTACTGTAACCGAGTTCTACTTATACCGGATTAAACTTTAATTTTGTAGGTTCTTCATGTTTTAACAAAAAAGCTTGGGAAAGCACAAGTGTCTTGAGACCTAAGTTAGTTTATTGTTAGATCGAGAATAGAATCGTAGCATAATAATCTTTTGATTCTTCGAAAATCTTACAAGAATTTACACTGTGGTTGAGGTCTTCTTTGAGGAATGTAATTATATTGTAGAGGTTGGTTTACATGCTCTATATTTTGGGTTCTAGACTATGGATAGACTTAAAAACATACCCACTTTAGTAAAACCTGTAACTGTTATAACATAGAAACATCCAAACTATTTCAAATAAACATTATTTATCGATACTCGAGTGTTCTCTCGTCACGCCACACAGGTCGTCAGTCGAAGGGAGTAATAACATCGGCTCTATATCCATAGAGCAAGCGAAGCAGACGAATGCTGAAAGTTCAACGAAGTGTGCGGATCAGCAGTAAATTCCAATCGCTACTCTTATACATCACACGCACTCGTATCCTGACACATCTTATTTGCAATGTCGATGTTACAATTTTACTTCGCTTACCCTTTCCATTGGGATTTGAATGAATTTTGAAGCAACTATTATCCAAATTTCATCGTATATTTCCAAGTAACTGAACTAGGCCACTGTCTGATTTTCCTTTGGGGATTTCAGCATACAAAGTATGTATATGCAATTTGGCGCAAAATGAAACGTACTAAAAATCAAGTCAATCGTTGACTAATTTTCGACGTTATTGAATTTTGGGGCCACCAATATACACATTATGTATTCTTTGAAGATTAGAATAAGATAATGAGTACTCTAAGCAAAACTCGATTCTGTGGCGTCCCCACATCACTGAATGCACCTGTCTATCAATTGAACAAATCATGCTTAAACCGGTATAAGTGGCGCGATTCAATGATAGAAGTACCATGCCCTCATTATATTTATATATATATATATTTCCGAAAGTATTGTTTTGGGATCAGTGAAGGAGGTTTACTTTTCAACTTGAATAATATATTCTGCATCTTGCAGAGGTTAGACTGCCAAAACATGAGAAATATAGTATTTTTCAAGTCGAAATAACTTGTTTTATTTATGATTATTATTCATAATGATTTATTAAATTTTGATTTAGTTTATTCAATTTTAAAGCAATCAGTAAGCTTACCATCCAACCGATCCAGTTTGGAAAAAGTGAGACACGTCTTGAGCATTCGAAATTCTCCTATACAACCATATCGGGGTGACAGTGGGAGTCATCTACCGATCAGAATCTTTTTTTCAATCTGAATCGAAGATTTTCAATCTGAATCTCATCGGGCATAAATATATTGAAACAAACCCAACTTCATTACCGAAAATTTTGTAGTATCGGATCACCAAGAACTAGCTTCGTTCATGTAATACGAATCCAAAAGTTGGAGCTACTTCGGTTACGAAGTACTACGCTACGGGTTGCTCTCGCTTAGTTAATAGGTATTGAGACAACTTTGCTTCGACCTAGCCTACTTCATGCCCAGTCGACTAATCTATTTCCATGGCCGCCACTAAGTCACCCTTTATGTTTATTAAATACAAATAAAGGTAATAAATTAATGAAAGTGCTTTCAGTGTCACGTCTCGGAGAACTATATCAGTCTCTGTAGCGGTCTCTTTAACGGTCTCTATAGTGGTGTCGCTTGCTATAGTTTGTATGAATACATGTTTTGTATCAAACTTATTTTGTTTGGTTTCAGATGAATGTTGTTTTTCCTAAATGTATGGCGGAATTTGGTATTAAAGTTGGCTTAGCTTTTGACAGTTGTAGTGCGGTCACTAAAAATAAAATTTATCGCTGTTAAGAGATCGTAATGTCAGTACTATTATCTATTCTGTATTTATTTGTAAGGCATTCAACTGCTAAATAAGAGGCCGCATTTGACCTTTTCGCTCAGTGAATTTACAGATATAATTCTACGATATATTATGTTAAGGTGTTTCTCGGTCCACAGGTTCGGTAGTTTCTATCAATCGAACACTTCTTCATGGAATGTCTGTTAAGTGTTGGATGAAGGACATATGAACGAAGTCATAATATGATCCTTGTACTTTATTTCATAGCCCATTTATTATCTAATGTGTATTTACACAGTTCATATAATAATATTATGTTTACAAAGTCCTATTAAAGTATGATACATCCATTGTTTTATAGTGCCTTTTGTTTCTAACATTCAGGAAGTAGAGATTTCTTTTCAATCATTAGCGGTGTATACATCAAGCTAGAACATTAACCGACACGCCCCCAAACTCATGATTAATCGAACGCATTGTGTGGAAGACAATGGTCCCGCCATGGGGTTGTGCGGGAATGTTTTGATTTATTTATAATGCTAATAATGCCTTAATCGTTGTTTGTGTGGCACCGCTTTTGTTTGAGAATGGGGACAACTTTTATTCGTGTTATACTGTGTTAGTAATACCTGTGACGAGGTCATTTATAGAAATATCTAAAATAGTCATAGTGTGCATTCAAGTCAGAATTATTAATGATAATTGGGTGAAAATGTTTTTCCTGTGATATAGATATGAAAGGGCTGGTATTTTGAACAATCAAGGCATGAAATAAATTATCCAATTGCATAGCGCGTAGAAGAGCAATGTATTTATCACCATAATAATTATTTTAGGACTTGATATTTATTAATTTTGTGCTCTATTTTGTTTTGAAGATCTATCACTTTGAAAGCAGTCGCCGCACGGCAGCATTTGCGAGCACCCGCTTGTTTGTTATCAGTAAAAATCCAGTGTTTCTCAAACTTATATCATTATGTTTAACTGCGCTAGCTGCGGTGCCCATCACTCTGATGGAACGGTCTGTATTGTATGCAAACGTCACTATGACTACCAGTGTTCTGGGGTAACCGAGGCTGGCTATCGGAAACTTGGCGACCGGAAGAATACTTGGCGTTGTCCCAAATGCAAGGCCACTTCATCACCATCTGTTATAGCAACATCTCATCCTAGTCAGCTGGATAAGATGCAGGACCAGCTTCAGAGTATCGTTCTCCAGTTGACTGCTTTGCCAACTTTGGTTGCGGACATGAAGTTGATCAAAGAAGAACTGAATGGATTGAGGGATTCTGTTGAAATGGCGCACCACCTCATTAGTACCTTCACTGATAAGGTGAAGAGTCTCGAAACCCGTATCGTGCAAGCGGAGACGGTGGCAGATGAGGTCCCACTTCTGAAGCATGAGATCGAGAGACTTACCCAGGAAATCCAAAAAAGGGACCAGTGGGCCAGAGCTAATAATGTGGAGATTCGAGGCATCCCCGAAAAAAAGAACGAAAACCTTTACGATATTGTCCAGAAGGTGGGAGGATTATCGGATTTATCAGTGAAGAGGGAGGATATAAACTACATCGCTCGCATACCCACCAGAACACCTAATGCTGAGAAAGCAATAATTGTTGCATTTAATAGTCGTTACACCAAAGAAGAATTCGTAGCAAAAACGCGCAAAACTAACAGACTCAATTTATCACATCTGGGATACTCAATGTCAAAGGATTTTTATGTTAACGACCATCTGACACCGTCAAACAAGGTACTACTAAGCAAAGCCAAACGCCTCGCCAAAGAGAGGAATTTCAAATATGTTTGGGTAAAGCACAATAAAATTATGGTAAAAAAATCTGATACATCACCAACATTTTTTATAGACTGCGAAAAGGATTTATCAAAAATTGCTATGTAATCATTTCCATATTAAAAATATCAGTCTCCGCTAATAATCATGTAAACAGGTTGAGAACCGCACTCAGTTGCATAGTCAGCTGCTCATTCGTTGATTGCACGCGTCTTGGTGCAATGATACAGGTAAGTAGGTACCGCACACAACTATTTACTTATGTCCCTTGCATACCATATTGCTTTCCGGTCATTATCGCTTGTACCTCCCGCACCGCGAGATGGTACTATCGCACATACGCATTGTGCATACCTCCATTACAAAGCATAACATCTTTTGCGCATACCCTTTCGATACTTAATATTTTTGTAGATCTTACAAGTGCTAAATGGTTTCTCTTTACAGTTATACCTAAAAAATATGTCTTTATTAATTATTATAAATGCATAAGAGTAATTTTGTTCGGATTAGGATATGTGTCAGGAGGTAATTGTGTTTATTTAGCTAGAATTTGTGAGCTTGACCGGATGCTTTCCAATAAGGTTACATGTAGAAATTGTAACGGAACTTAGGGCCTACGGCCCTACGCTACATGAAGCTGTGATCGTCTAATTGCTATTGTCGAAATCTACTGCACTAATCTATTTACATTCAATATTGACTCCTGATCGTATATATATATATATTCGTATAACAAATGCTAAAAGCGTCTATTTAAATCGATAGTTCGCTACCTTAGTGGTATATAAAGTGTGACGCTCTATCCCAACCTTTAACTTTAACTGTATGTATGGAATATATTATATAGTTTCACAGATCAGGTGAGCTGTGTGCTTGTTTGCCACATTAGTGGTATATTTAATTTTACTGGATGTATGGAATATATATTATGATGACAAGACTGTGGATTTATTTGGAATCAAATGAATTAGTATTAAATTCAAAATATAGGTCTGTGATAGTTTGATTTTATGTGTGGCCTCTTTGGGCGTCTTTTTCAGCTGTATTTATATTTTTATAGGCCTTTAATTGTCGTAGATATCATATATGATTTATAATATGTGATCCGGATCAATTATATATTTTTTTGTTGTGTATTGCAATGCAATATTATCTCAAGCTCCGAAGAGCGAGATTATCTCAAGCTCCGAAAAGCGAGATTTATATCGATTCCGAAGAATCGATAGCTCTGATCAATAGATCGAGCTCTCCTTCAACTCGTCACAATGAATTTAATTTAGCTTGTAATTCCTCCACTGAAACATCATTGTATACTGTAGATTTCAGTGGTAACGTTCAGCTCCAGTACAAAATGATGAATCCCTTTAACCCTCATGACATTACTGATTCGACTGAAGCAATTATGAATATAAGATGATGATGACTGTGAGTCTTTTTCTTTATTCTAACAACAGTATAGTATACCTTCCAAGTAACGATTGGCTGTCAGTTATTTATTGGATATTTAATTTCTCAGATAGGCTTCAGCAGAAAGACTAATGTCACTACACATTACAAACTTGGGCTCAAATACTGGTCCAGATGATCCAGGAGCTAAGTGAATTTACCTACAGATGTTTCAAAGAGTATAGCTTTGACTGATATGATGTAATGAGTGAGATCTTGTATATGTGGGAGATGTCAATTAGTCTCTCATTAGCAACTATGTGCTGAATTTAATGATCTCAATAAATAAAGCCTTTTGTTTATTCAATGTACTGACTTTGTGAAGTAAATTAGAGTTAATCAATGTATATGATTTAGGTATATTGTTAATATACTAACTTTAATCAAATTATAATTATAGTTACACTTGTCACTATTAATTTGAATAAATCCCGACTGTAAAAGCACAATAATCTGTTTATTTATTTATAACAAAATATAATACGTTATTATAACGTATAATTACCCCAATTTCAATTATTATATTAACACAAAATAAACGCACAAATTAACTTTTCACCAAACGTAATATATCAATTACCACTATAATTCTCGTAAGAATTCCTAGGTTCTATCGCAATAGAACGTCTATACCTGCATTCTAGCTAGAAACCTAGTGTAACCTGTAGACCATGAGCTCGTACCAAGAAGAACATGGATGTGTGTGATTTTAAATGTGTGTATATTGCGAATTGTGTAAAGGAAAACAAACTTGAAACTAGCTACGTGGAATAAGGAATGATCTAGTTTGAAACTCTCCTACAACTAGATCACGGAATCCTAGATGATCGGGATAAAGGTATTCGATTTGCCCCCAGAAGCCAGTCTCAACTTCCAGACTTACAGTCAATAAATCTACCTATAAGAACTTATCAAATGACGGCAAATCAATTGGAATTTTAGAATAGATAGAAAGGTATGATAAAGTAGTTAGGAACTTCTAAATATCAATTCAGAAGCGCGTTGTTTTCAAAACACGACTCAAAACACTGTCTTATCACATCCACAATATTTGCACTTGCTTAGAACGGCAGCGTCCAAAACGTGTGAATGCCAGTTAGTCAGCGTATTGAAGCGATGTCAGAGCCCAACTGGTCTCACGAAACGTTAGAAATCACTTTTTATTGAGACGCAAAGTCTGGGCGTCCCGCGCCCTGCGCGCCCCTTTCAGGTAGTCGCTTGCGCCGGGAGCTCGCTAAATCCTTTGTGTGTAATTTAATGGACAATGTATTTTGTTGTCGTGCAGGTTATAACTATATTTAAATGATAACATGCCTTCGTGCAATGTAATTAATTTCTTTCTACAGAATATCAAACCATGCAAATTGATACCATATAATAATATAAATAATATACAAACAGTATATACTCAATTCAATCAATTTAACCAATTTAACCAGCTGGTCATGCATTTTAATGATATAATTACATAAGTATTATAGTACTATGCGCTTATCTCGGCGGAGCTCTGATTATTATTATTTTTTTTGATAGAATTCTATTTTATGTATTTTTTTTATTTGCATTTTTGGCCATTTATATCCATGGGTCAAACTCGCATGAACCTACAGTTATATGGTGCCTAATCATGGCATTTAAATCAAATCCACCCACTTAGTCATCTTAATAATATATTCCAACAATAATGAATATCATTGTTTCATATTTGCATTCGTTCAAGCAAGATAAATTTAGAAGTATTATAATATCGGAATATTTTTAAAATACCATGTGCTTACAATAAGGTATCGTGTCTGTACCCAAAACGCTTAAACCAATTGAATATAGCTTTGTTCTAAAGATCCTTTTTTTTTTCCTTGAATTCCTTTATTTCTTTGAATAGTTTTGAAAGTCGTTGGCTATTTTTTTGCACTATGAACCACCAGATGGTTGCAACGCAGTCCGACCTTTTCGTGTCTTTGTGCTCCTAAATGTGTGAATTTAAACTTATCTGGTAATTACATTGTATATGAATGAAATAGTAATATAAATAGACATATTCTAAATACTTAGGGCAGGCGTATATTGGAATATACACTGTCCCGTCTCAAAATTATTCCTGTGATACGTGCTATTCTAATTATACTACAGTTATTGTACAGCAGCAAGCGCTTAGTGCCAGCTATATTCCGTATAATAGACTTGTGTATGCGTATTGTGGATGTGTGTATATAAGTAAAAAATATCGTTTTAGCCTAATGTTTTCGTTCAAAATCAAGCGTGTAATAATAAAAAAATTTTTTTATTTAAATTGTCTAAAATATGCAAATAAAATATTTATTATTGTACCGTATAGTGAATGGAGGCATACGGCTGGAAGTCTTCTTAAACTTACGTCTTGCATTTGTCACTCCTCATATTTTTGCTTAGCACATTTAACACATATTGACATGAAATCGTGTGGGCGTCGTACTGTGTTCCATATGTTTCTTCAGCATTCAAACTTCTGTTTGGGGGCGATTATAATATTGTTTTTTAGTTGGTATTTCCTAATATATTTGGAATGATGGCCAATATAAGTTTATATTATCAGAATACAAGAGGGCTGCGTACAAAAACGCATATATTTAAGCGTAATCTACATATGAGTTCGTATGATATCATCTCACTGACAGAAAGCTGGTTACCGGAGAGTATTGGAGAGTGTGAGCTCTTTGATGGCAGATATGTCGTCTGGCGCCGTGACAGGGATTACGTAAAGACAGGTCAGATCTATGGTGGCGGTGTACTGATAGCAGTACGTCGGGAGTTTGCATCTGTGTGCCATCCGGATTGGTACTCCTCTGCTGAAGACCTCTGGGTCACGGTAACACTTAACAAGAGAAAGACTACCTCTTCTAAAATACATTTGTGTACCATATACCTTTGTGATGAGGGTAGCGGTAACTCTTATAACACTCAGCTTAGAAACTTCACAACCAAATTATCATCAATCATTAACTCGTGTCCCAATGATATATTTATAATCATGGGTGACTTTAATCTCACAGATATTAGCTGGAGTTATCGGAACGATTGTCTGGAACCATCAGGTATATCAGGGCAAACCCAGGTTTATTTTTTTGATACCCTCGCGGAATGTAACTTAAACCAATTTAATTCACACCCCAATAAAAATAATAGATTCTTAGACTTAGTACTTTGCAACACAAACTTAACAGTTAATATATCAGACGGTCCCCTAGTCCGCGAAGATGTGCACCACAAATCCCTTAATATAGTCTACTGCTGTGCGAGTGCTAATCCCATTGAATCTACTCCTCGAATCAAATATTTTTACGAAGCGGGTAAATATGATAAAATTAAAGCTTCCTTAGAGAAAATTGTCTGGAAAGATCATTTGACAGGTAATTCGATAGAAAGCGCACTGGACTTTTTTTACAACTGCCTATATAAATTAAGGGATCAATACATACCTCGGAAGCTCGTTTACCCTTCGTCATTTCCGCCATGGTACACTGCCAATTTAAAAAAGATTTTAAAGGAAAAACACAAGTTCCTACAAAAATATCACAAATACGGTAACACTAGTGATTATAATACCTTTAGTTTACTACGGAGGAGGGTTAAACGTGTTGAGGAGGAGTGCTATCGTGCGTTCATCACTAAAATGGAAGAGTCAATAATTTTGAATCCAAAGTCCTTCTGGAAATTTATAAAATTAAATAAAAAAGGTTCTAATACCCTCCCTTCCACTCTTCACTATAATGGCATCTCGGCAGATTCTAATGAAGGAATTTGTAACATTTTTGCTTCATTCTTCCAATCAACATTCCTCCCATCGTCCACTCAAATGCACAATAGTTCTCGCCATGAATATGAATGTCAGCTCAACGCTCAGACGATAGGTGACATTGAGGTACTCCCCGATACCGTCTTTAACCTGTCAAGTGAGTAAATAATAGACACAATAGGTAAACAATAGACTCGCGGTGCGATCGCACCGCTTGGGATCTTAGACTTTAAATTGCTTAAATCAGTGAATCTTACCAAGGGTGCTGGGCCAGATGATATATCACCTATATTTATTGTCAACTGTGCTGAGCAGTTGACCGAGCCGCTTGCCCTTCTGTACCGGCGGTCAATCAGAGAAAGCACTGTGCCCAATATTTGGAAGTCCGCGTTTGTGACCCCAATCCATAAGAGTGGGAATAAAGGAGACGTGAAAAATTACAGACCTATCTCTAAATTGTGTATCTTTGCTAAATTGTTAGAGCGCATTGTGCACACACAAGTATATGACACACTCAAGAGTATTTTCATTCCTGAACAACATGGTTTTATCAGAAACAGGTCAACCACAACAAATCTATTATCCTTTATAGATCTCGTTACATCACAGATGATGGGGGGTGGTCAGGTGGATACGGTATTCACTGACTACAGTAAAGCCTTTGATCGTATCGATCACCAAATACTTTTTCAGAAGTTATTACGTGCTGGCATCCACGGAAATTTGTTTAGGTGGTTTTGCTCATACATCGCTTACCGTACCCTCTGGAGTCCCACAAGGTTCATTACTGGGCCCTCTTTTATTTAACATCTTTATAAATGACATCAACACGTGCTTTCTTCACTCGCAGTTCTTAATGTATGCTGATGATGTGAAAATCTTTAAGCAAATTATAGTTGATACTGACTGTTCTGATTTGCAGCAGGATCTATTAAGATTTGAACAATACTGTACACTTAATAATTTAGGAATTAACACTGCTAAATGTTACACAATAACTTTCTCTCGCAAACCCAGAGTACATGAATTTAACTACGCCCTGAAAGGAGTTACACTCGCAAGAGTGACCGAAATCCGTGATTTAGGTGTAATACACGATTCTAAATTAACATACGAAAGGCACATCGATAACATTGCCACAAGAGCAAATAAAATGTTGGGTTTCGTGATGAGGGCGTGCTCTCAATTCTCAAGTGTAAAGCCAGCGAAGATACTTTACTGCTCATACGTGCGCAGTATCCTCGACTATTGCTCTCAGGTCTGGAACCCACAGTACGATGCTTACATAGAAAGATTGGAATTAGTGCAGCATAAATTTGTCAGGTATTTGCAATTTAAGTGCAACGTATACGACGACAGTTATGAGAAGAGGTGTAAAAGGCAACACTTATTGCCACTTCACGAACGGAGGAAAAGCGCAGATATTGCATGCTTAGTTAAAATAGCACACAGTAAAATAGATTCTCCTTGCCTTCTTGACAAGCTACAACTGAGAGTTCCTACTAGATCGGTTAGGATGCAATATCCACTTCATGTTCCCCGCGGTACCACTAACTACCGAAACAGTTCATTTGTAGTGAGAGCGGCTGACTATGTTAACAAAATAGGAAACCACCCTGAACTTGATCTTTTTAACACCAGTCCATTCTCCTATAGTCGCTTTATCTCTACGAGGTGGTTTGAGTCGGTTCTCTGACTGTATTAAAAATGAAATTAATCCAAAGTACAACTGTACAGGCAAGCACTAAATATGTATATGCGAAAACTTCTAAATGGTTTTAAGTTATCCAGTCAGTTGTGTATTTAGCTGTTAGATACTGTTTGTTTTCCAAATAAAATAAAATAAAATAAATAAAAATAAAGTTTGAAGACTTATTAAATGTTCTATTTTTTTTAAACTAAATACTGCTGCGGATATATTTTCACAAAAAGAAATATTAAAAACAATTGAAAAGCAACAGAATT
Organism: Eilema caniola; assembly: GCA_949126895.1. Classification (NCBI taxonomy): domain Eukaryota; kingdom Metazoa; phylum Arthropoda; class Insecta; order Lepidoptera; family Erebidae; genus Eilema; species Eilema caniola. Next base: position 1,071,010 of record OX421463.1, on the reverse strand, counting down.
ATCATTGATTAATTACAATTATATAGTTTATGACAATACCTATCACTACCACGTCAAATTGAAATGAATATTTAATACATAATATGAATATTAAACGTCCATATATATTTTTTTATAGAAAATGGGTCTCACTTTTGAATCTTTAAATGAAAATCTAATATCACTAGTAGAAGCTAATGTTCACTCATTTATGAACATAATTCTCGGATATCAGTTCTAAGAGGGAGAGCGTAACTCATAAATATTACTCGAGTATTAATATCGGACAGTAGCACTGAATTCAAGACTGTCACAACATACGTCCGTAGGCTTGGCTGCGAAGTATGAAATTTTAATAAAACAACCGGTTCTTACTGTCCCGCTGATAAATCTTCCTTAGTCGCAGTTTACGATACGCATGGGAGACATAAATACAAGAATCTAATACAAACATTATAAAAGAATCTAGAAACACCTACCGCTATAAGATAGGGGAATAAAACGTACAGTCCACAAACGATATAAGTAACTGTATCTACCTATTACCCTTACATATAAATTTACTTGAATAGTTGTATACTTTAGTCATGTGTACGTAACTTCACAAACGATAGAGTTTTGACGGGGAATATTTGTTTTTCAAAAGCATTTATTATAAGTCTCAATTTAGATCTCCTTTTTTGACGGTTAATGTACCTACCTAACAAGCTAACATGTTGAGCATGAAGACATTTGCATCTTTACAAAAATATGTGAAAACGTGTCTAAATGTCTAATCTTTGCTAAAAAACTACTTCGTTATGTACAATTGGTATCACTTTATTTTCTTTCAATCATTATTAGCACAAAGCTTTAAAAGGTCTACTTAATTGCATAATATACAGGGGTCCTCAAATAAAACTCAAGTAATATGAGGGTAGGCTGAAGTGGTTTGGCTTAATTCCGTTGTTTTCCTGGGAATGATTTATCATTGCCATCGAAACCAATGGCGAGTTTCCTGCCAATATACAGATAAAAATGTATATAACAGTAAATATATAGTGAAAATAGCCCATTCTGTCGTTATTTATGAATACATTAATCAATTTTTATCTAAAAGGTATAATGTGGAATGGATATGTCTGAGCATAAAATGTTACTGATATTATATTTATGAATGTGTTTGTTTTTAGGTGTCGTATCTAGCGGTCTATGACATTATTATTTTGGTTGTTACGCACTATGCGCTACAAAATGTTATCGAGAATAGATAGAAATTAATGTCACTGATATTGCTGGGCAATTTTAGTACATAAATAAATCTTATTGTTCAAATTCAAACTTTGAATACGGAGAATAAAGTAGTATTATTGTACTGAAAGAAATAAGAAAAAAGAAATTACGAATGGGCTAATTGATTGATGGATTGCACTGAAAAACTATTTTTATTGGAGTTAATGGTAATGGTGGTAATATAAATAATCTTGGAAGTAGTACACTAGGTTCGACAATGCAGATATAGACCCAACGTCCAGACCAATGTAAATAGATATAATATATTCAGGCAAACCAAGCGGGTATCAAACCTGCAACATTCTCACCTACTGCAACGCCACAAGTGGTGCTTGTAGTGAATAAATACGTATAATAAAATATATTGACGGATTTTAGATAGTCCTGTAGTTCAACTAGTTGATCAGACTCGTAGCAGTTGGCAAACAAATTAGTCCGGCAACGTTGCAAAAAAAAAGCATTCGGAATTTGGATAGCTTCAGGCGTGGCTCAGTGGCTCAGTGGTCAGAGCATTCCCCCTGTAAGGGAATGATCGCGGGTTTGAGTCCCGCCTGAGCGATTCACTTTTTCCTATCTTAATCGATTTGAAAACGTCATTCGGGTCAATACATCAATCAATTAGCCTCACAGCCTTGCATTCCTACTAACTACTACTACTACTACTACTACTACTAATGGACATAGGCCTATCAACGGAGGCCAGATTATGATTGGCCTATCCCAATCTGCACAATTGTTCCCGATCCTCCGTCCCTCCCAGCTACCTTTTTCAGTTCGTATGTCCAAGTATTTAGGTATCTACTATTCATAAAATATTGTACGGGGAAAATGTAATAGTAGTGGTCTAAAATCACGTCCTGCAGTGTACACATACATACATTTTTGTTAGCACAGTGTTAGTTGGTTCACGTTAGTTAGTAGCAAAGTTGTGTTGTCGCTCGTGTAGAGACACTTGTGGCCCGATTAACGGGGCCGCTGCAACTACGCGAATTTTTAAAACATTTTTTTACGCAACGTTATTCGTCGTGTAATCAATTTTGGAATTGTTTCTTTTTAGTGGTGGTGAAAAATATTTTGCAGCTGGTAAAGATATTTATATTATTAGATACGTAAGTAGATGCCACGGAGAGCACGTTAAGCCGTCGGTCCCGGTTGCCATGCGAAAATCTATGGCAGTCGTTACGGGTAGTTGGAGCCCGCGACATCCCACAACTGGTCTAACTGCAATGTTTCGATATCGCCTTTGGGTAGTTGAGGTCATATGGTAGTCGCTTGTAAATATTGAAGTTCAGCCAAATCTGCAGTTAGACTGGTAAAGCGGACCCCAGACACCAAGCTGAAAGCTTTGGGTGCGACTGGGATTAACGCTAGGATGAACAAGAAAAAGGTATTGTGTATGTAAGTTTTCACGTTAACTTGAATTCGATAAATTGATTAGATACATTTCATTTATTATATTGTTAACTTGTGTATGTCATGAAATAACTATGCTTGGAAACAACCAAGTGGTCCAAGTGGCCAAATTGGTAAGTGAGTACCGTGACTCATGAACGCTTAAAATGTTAAAGGCTACGTATTTAAGAAATATCAAGTTAAAAAAAATATTAATTTAACAGACATCTAAACACGTTACATTACACAATTGCATGACTACATATTTACGTTTTCAAAGCTCGCATAGTTTTTCCCTAAAATAATAAACCAAGAACAACATTACATGCATGTCTGTCGGTTCCAACCTCGCTTTGATTAACGACCACGTGAAGTCTCGACGATGTGAAAAATATTAACATTGCATGCAGTTTTCACTTAACAATGGAGCCACCTCAACACACCCCTCCCCTGGGAGCTGTAGGGGCAAGACTTAAGGACGGCGAAGGGGGATGAGATAAAGGGAGCAGCTAACAGCTTCACTGGTCTCTGGCTTCATAAAACGTATGCTCTTAGCTTTTTCAAGTGCAACTGTCTATAACAAAAAAAAAACGAGTTGAAGAACAATTAATGTTGTAGTGGCTTTTGTAAATTTTAAATGAATAAAACAGTAATTACACAACCTGCAAATTGCTTGAATTAATTGCTTTTAAATTAAGCGACAGCGTTTTAATAAAAAAATTGAAGTTTATTGAAAAAAGGGAAGGGCAATTAAGTGTCCATTCAAAAAATACTTGTAATAAATTGCTTTAATGATACCTTTGTGTGAGGCCCTATCAAGGGAATTTAGGCCCCAAATATCCTTACTGGCTAGCCAGTACACCTGTTAAACTTTTGAAGAGGCTCCGGTAAAGGCTACGCTTTTGAAGGTTTATGCAATTATTAGGTAAATAATTATGTAGTCATGTGTTATATTATATAGTCAGTATATAGATGAGTTCCTCCAGTTAATTCCAGCCTTTAGTCGCATTATGTCCAATTCGCAAAATGTCCAACTGTCCAACTCTCAATAGGTCCAGTTCGCAATTGGTCCAGTTCGCAGTTGGTCCAGTTCGCAATTAGTCCAGTTCGCAATTGGTCCAGTTCGAAGTAATTTCAGTTTTAATTAAACGATCATATTTTTTGTGTGGTTTAAAAAAAAAATAACCACGAAGGCTAAGGCGGGAGCTCCGCTCCGCTTCGCTCCCGCCTTAGCCTTCTAACCTAACCTATCCAAGTCGGGGTAGTCTGAGTCGGGGTGTTAACCATATTGGACATAGTGAGAATTGGACAATTTGCGAATTGAACGTTGTGAGAATTGGACAATTTGCGAATTGGACGTTGTGAGAATTGGACAATTTGAGCCCATAATGCGACTAAAGCAATTCCAGATTCTAATTCCCTACACCAAAACCACAATACATATGCATAGTCCTAGGTCATTTAAATGAGATCTGGATACATCGAGGCCATTGAACTGAAGATCAACATTTTACATCGATTATTGCTATCATTGATAATGGTGGCCTTTATTCTTGAGACTCCTTTAGCCCGTCATCAACCATCAGGTTAGGTAAAGTCATATAGACGTGCCCTATATAAAAAGCCATTGCAGTGTAAGAAATATCAAACCTGCACAGTCTTCAACAAATTTCCACATTTAATATACTAGCAGGTTTTACATCGCATCTCTTCAACTCGCAAGTCTCTCCTGAAATATCTTCAATAATAAAATATAAGCGACGAAAATCTTAATTACTAGAGTTTCAAGTACATAAAGTCGAGTGGAGACGGCAAGTTGGCGTAATTATGTTTTAGTGGTGTCGGTTTACGAGGCGCGGGGGCACGCCGAACGCACGCCGCTCGGCCGGGCGCGCCTTTACGTGCAATGTCGCAACGTTTTCACACGAATGTTTATGGAAGCAGATAGTTGGGAATTAAAATACGTTCTATGCCTTCCTTTCAAGTTTTCCTGCATTAAATTCTTACTAAGTAATATTAACAATATAGGATATGTACACAGTAGTATTTAGACTTAAAACTGAGTATGTCTTATAATATCTAGAGTTCGTATAAAATACTGGCATGAAGCGGAAATTGAATCTGCTTCCTTTGATATGGCTCTGAAAGGCTACTGAGGTTGCTATGCAGTTCATTTATTATACCTACCTATCCCTAAAGAATTTTATGATCATTAAACTTGTTATACAAGGCAATTGCTCTAACCTGTGCAGTGTTCTTAGAGATCGATGATGACCAATTTACTCATTTACTTATTGTTTCTCCTTAGTTTGTATTTTAGTTTATTTATTTACGGTATTGTCAAGATAACAGAGTCATACCTTGTCTGAAGCAAATAGATTGGTAGGAATGCCCTCTAAAATCCAACCATACGTCCTGATTGAATCTCGTTGGGGCGAACACACGTAAACAAATTTACCGGCGTGGCTAACGTGGCTCTGATACACTTGATATTAGCAATAATTTTATAATACATTTTACTTGACATCGGTAAAATTATGGCGATTTGCTGCAGAGGCCATTTTTAAGAACTTGCGGTTGATTGGTAAGAAACATAACAGGCTTAGAATCACCATCCTTTCACCAGTGGGTGGACGCAAACACTGAGGTTCCCCCTACTCCCTGTGAAATCTGGTGAGGAACGGGCAATGTGTCCTCTTAATTTAACGACATTAAGTTGTACTATATGCGTAGGTAGGTACTATTAGTGAAACTACAATTGACTCATTTTTTTCTTCCAATTTGGTTCTTCATATAATAACACACGTACACCTCCGATATTGCAAGCAGTTCTTTGCACACCTCCAATATTGCAGTAGTACCTGCTTATAATCCGACGGCTTGTGTGCTTGATTACAACCATACAAGTACAGAAAAATACTCCTGGAAGTAATTAACTACTTTCAGCCTCTATGTAATCATGTTCGGATTAATTCAGTTGCTAAATGTCAGAGTACGACGTGCGACTTTCCACTCATAGAAACTAGCCCTAAGGGTACATTCCTACAGAACGAGCTACGGATGGCAGCCGGCATTTATTACTAGAAATAGTTGCAAGGAGCGTTGCCCCTCCATTACCCACAAATAACTGTAAAATGTTTCTTCCATAGATATTATTCAAAATGGTTCGTAATATTTTGTTCCAAAACGCCGTTGCCAGGCGCTGCTCTTTCAGTGAGAACTGACCCTAAGCGAGAGTCGTAAATTAATGAGAACGCATTAGTTGAGTCACGTACATTTCATAGCTTGTTAAGTTTTGTGGTGATGGTCGACACTAATGGACGGCGCAACGTTAACGCTCTCAAATAAATAGGCAACGGGGTCTGAGGACAGCAGCCGTACGTGGCGGTGACATTATGACGATGACGGAAGGCCCACATTACAAGTTTCACTTACGATTTAGGTGTATATTTGACTAAAAGGGATGTAGACTGAAAACTAAGCTATGCTTAAACTAAACTATCTACGCTAAGCTAAGATAAACTAGAGATATGAGAGTGAGGTACTGAGCGAAAGATCAGCCCCTCTAGACAAGTGGCAATTCGCTAGCTGGCGTTTGGTGGAATAGAATGGTAAATATGTGGGATTTGACGTATATGACATTCATTAACGCATGTCGAATACGTCAAATCCCATACATTCGTCATTCTATTCCATCAAACGCCGGTTAGCGAATTGCCACTTGTCTAGAGGGTTTAGCGTTGTGAATTGCAATTTAGCAAATAATTCAAATTCAATTTACAGTTAGAGGGAGCTTAGTTCAGTTCGTGTTCTATTCTATTCTAGTTAGCTCACATAGCTCAGTTTTCACTGTTTATAGTGTGTATACAATTACTCCAAACTGCGTCAGCTTTAAAGTTGCACTAAACTAAGCTTTGTGTTCGGTATCTAACTCGCACAAGCGGCAAGCCGACCATATTTCGAAATTCGTTGGTACATTTTTATTGTTTGCAACATTAAGACCAGACGATTTAGATGTTAGCTACTGAACTGTATCGTTCAAATAAAATCATCCGAATACAGCAGTATTACAATTGATTGAATTTCAACACATTATTACCTAATTTTGGTAATTTTTTCGAAGAGAAAACATCTTTAGCGGCGTTGTACACTTTTTGGTAATGGGAAAAAATGTTAAACTCGCGTCAGGACACGTGGCCTGGGCCCTGATTCTGCTATTATTTTTTACATGCTAAAACTACTGCGATACCACAGACACTGTAACCAATGCCATTTAATTTAAGACTTTAAAACTATATTTTTAAAGTCTAAAATTAACTGACAATCTTGTCGAGTGAATGAAAAATGTTATAAACTCTTCCGTTTTTTCATTTTGGACTTTAACACTCAGCAATAAAGTCTAAAATTTAATGACATTTAGTGCAATGTCAGCGGTATGATAGTGGTTTTGGTATGTCATAAAATTAGCAGAATCGGGGGCCTGATCGAAAACTCGTTAGACGACGCAGGGCGCTTGCGCGAATGTCCGTGTTTTACAGCGTACCACGCGCATCTATGGATGGTGACAGCTGATGGCTCGACCGTCTGTGTAGTAGCCACATTGCTGCACGCAAGTGTGGCAGTTACACTTGGTAGTGGAACGACGAGGTACCAAGCTAATAGACTCTGAGTATTATTGACAATGCAGCTACCAAGGATAGAAAGGTACTCACACCAAGCCGGTCTATGAGAGCGGGTCTCTAAGTGTCAATATAAGATAGATAGATAGATAGATAATACTTTATTGTACACCATAAAATTTACAGTAGAGACAAGTAGGTAGCATGCATACATTGAATGTACAATGGGCGGCCTTATCGCTTGAAGCGATTTCTTCCAGGCAACCTTGGGATGGACAGTAATGTGATAAAACAAAATTATGGTGTAGTTATCATATATTAAACTAGATATAAGATGTTCTAAAACAAAAAGAAAGAAAGAGAAAAGTAAAAAATAAGTAGAAAATAAAATAAATATACCACTATACGTAACGTATTATAAATATATAAATATATGTACCACATAAATAGATATGGGTATAAAATAAATAGTTGGTACATACCAGTATGAAGGTTTAATAATAGGTGAGCTTATAAATAGTGAGCTATATAGGTGTACACGATGCTAAGTAGTGGTCCTTTACCATACTTTTAAAGTTATTAAGGGTTTTTGCCCGCCTGATGTTCAGTGGCAGTGCATTCCATAAGCGCACAGCCCTGACAGTGAATGACTTGTCTACAAAGTCAGTAGAATGCATTGGCATTTTCAGCCTAAAATTCTCGGATGACCTCAGGCATCTCGTATGTGTGTCATAAAGGAACTGGAAACGTTCTTTGAGATAAGAGGGAGTGGTGGGATTAAACAATACATTATATAACAATGTTAGAATATGAGCATTCCTGCGAAGCCGAATTGGGAGCCACTTGAGTTGTTTACGAAAATCTGAAACGTGATCATACTTGCGTAGACCAAATATGAACCGTATGCAAAAAATTTGAAGTCGCTCAAGTTTATCTAGTTGTTGCTCTGTGAGATCGGGATAGCTGACATCGGCGTAATCAAAAACAGGATGAAGAAGCGATTGTGCGAGCGCAGTTTTAGTGGCAATTGGAAGGAAGTTTCGGAGCCTTCACAAAGCACCCGCTGACGCGAAAAGCTTACGACTGATTTCCTGTAACTGGATATTCCAAGAAAATGATTTATCCATGTAGATACCCAAGTTCTTGACATTATCACTAACTGGCACGACTGCTCCACCCATAGTAACCCGATGAAGCTGGGTCCAATCTATTTTTGCAATCAGCTTTGGACTACCAATGACAATCAGTTGTGTCTTGGAAGAATTAAGTGAGAGTCCATGGCTCTTGCTCCACGTGCAAATCCGCTCCAGGTCCTTGTTGAGCACAGTAAATGCATCGGACAAGTTGTTTGGAGTTGCTTGGGTGTAAATTTGTAGATCATCAGCATACAGGTGGTAGGATGAAAGTAATTTTTCAGAGATTGTATTTATAAAAATGGCGAAAAGTAACGGAGATAGAACGCCACCCTGCGGTACACCAGCAATAAGATTCGACCTGGTCACGGGACCGTGGATCCGTTTGCCCGTAAGGATTGTTCCGAGGAAATATAGGAAGAATACGTCTCTTATGATGTTTTTTATAAAACTAATCAAAATTTCACATTTGCTTTTTAGTTTTTTTTTATACTATAACTTACATTTATCGAAGACAGCAAAAACGGTGCCGTATCGAAATAAAATTAGGTATCACTACATAGTATAAAACAAAGTTACTTTCTCTGTCCCTATATCCCTTTGTATGCTTAAATCTTTTAAACTACGCAACGGATTTTGGTGCGGTTTTTTTATAGATAGAGTGAATCACGTGAAAGGTTTATATGTTCCTATATGCTCCTATGTCATAAAAAATGTATAATACATGTTTAATATAGTAGAGGGTGCAGCGGGAACGGGATCTGACGCCACGCGGGCGGAAAATTATTTACGAAGTTCGCCGGGTCAGCTAGTACTTAATAAACTGATGGATTTTTTATTAAACTGTGGTTATTCCCAAGAAAACAGATTGTGGAAGCGACACCGAGCTTAGAATCGAGATAGAAATACACATTTTAATAGTATATAATATAATATATGTTTAATATGATACGTGCATATTGAGAAAAATGATACCATTCTTACAAAAAATAAATCAATATTATATATATAACTGCAAGGTATGATTATCAGCCATGCCGCGTAAATTAAGGCTTGAGAAATTCACCCATATAATACTTCGTACTTTACTTTCTCCTTACAGACTTACTGCTATACTTACTTATAAAACCCAAAATACTTTTACAGAACGTAAAACTATTGCAAAGAAAATAACCTATTTGCTTTTCTCCGTTCCAGTAACGGCACAGGTTATGTGCCCCGTGGGTCGCATCGTGCCCTGCCTACATTAGCCCGCCTGTTTGGCCGAGATAACACAAATGAATCGGTAATTTTAACGTTATTGCCCAATGTGTGACCACTGGGGAGTTGGTAGTGCTGGCTAGTGCGCACAAATGAGAAAATAAAAATGTACGGCGCTATTGTGGCTTAATGAGGGATATGCTATATATTATGTATGCTATTTGAGGCGATGGGTATATATAGTCCTATAACGTCACACTAGTTTGACTTCCATTCTTTCGAGTAAGAGCGTTTTCACATGCATCTCACTCACGCCGATAGCCGACATCTTGTACTATTTTCACATTTATCCGATAAAATCGGCCCGATACGGCCATTTACTCGAAAGCACAGACTAGTTAGAGATGCTAGGGATGAAAAAAAAAGAAAAAAGTGCAAGCAATTTTTGACCTTATTGACATGACATGGTATAGAGTTCCTTTTCTTATATTCGTGATCAGCCTCATCAATTAACGCGAAAGGAAACTTAACTAAGAAAATGTCCTTAAGGTAGAAAATTGCTTGGTCACTGTTTTAGTCTCTTTGTGATCCGATATTGGACCAAAACAGTTGTGTTGGCTCCGATAATCGATATCGGGCCGGACAATGTGAAAGAGAGATACATATGTCATACATTTGACTTCCTGCGATATAAGATGTCGGATATCCGATATCGGACAATGTGAAACGCTCTAAGGTATGTGTGTATATGTTATGGGCAAAGTGATAAATTGGGCATTATGATAAATATGAGTGCTCGTCTCGACTTTTGTTAGAAGGCTAATACGGGAGCGAAAAGGAGCCTTCGTGGTAATTTTTTTATAGCCACCCATCCATACATGAACCGTAATTGAGTCGGCATGAACCTATGTCTGATTGTTTAAACTTCCATATTTATCAAAATACCCGGGTATTATTAAGGCCCGATTTATCACTTGGTCCCTAACAAATACACACTACATAGTCATCTATATACCTAAATTTTTACACTACTCAATGTAAGAATTTTCGTTTTCAGTAAGTGAGGTTTTCTACGCCTCATGTTATCAAAATATCATTAAAATAATATGATTCTTAATTTATAAGATATTATATATTTTTTTATTTATGCTGTTTTATCAGACCGTTTTTAGTTAGGGAAGGTATCTCTTGTAGTACTTTTATTTGGAACTACCCCTGGGTTGTCGCGATTAAAAGTCATAATCTTAGATTTATTCAACTATCGTTTATGTAAGTATTTAAATTGAATTGAAGCAAATTATAAATGCTTAGCCTCCAAAAACCGCCTGCTCACTAGTGGGCAAACGTATGTTTTGAATGATCCCTATCTAGATTTCCGTAATCCTCAAGGGTAGAAATTTTTTAAAACTTTCAAGGGTTACAAGATCCTACTGGATCTTGTTACCCTTGAAAGTTTTAAAATACTGCCAAGCGTCCCGTGGCAAAGTCATTAACCTCTGAGGGTTGAATCCGTTTTAACATAAAGTCCATACAAGTATTCGTTACGAATTTTGTCACCAAACCGATCACAGACTATGTAATCAAGATTTCTCGTGTGTCACAGATATTTATTTATTTAATCATTTATAGTTACGCTAAGAAATGACTGAATAAATAAATAAATGAAGTAAGAATCAGATGATAGCTAATCTCGTAATTAAAATCTGTTCAAAGTTCACAATCTTCATTTTATCTCAATCACCTAAAATGTCATAAACGGTTTAATCATATTACAATTTTCAAGACCGAATATTAACATTATTATTGTTTTTGACATTTGGAAAACTGAGACTACATCAAAACTGACTTTCAAAAAGACTTTTATCACGAGTATAGGCCTTTTTGGGTAAAAAATAAGGAGTTGTACATTTGCACTTGAATTTCAAGATTTGTTTAATTCTAATTTTTAAATATAGACTAATAACTATTCGTTTCATGCCTTTATTATAAGGCCCACCATGCGTAATCTAGTGCCAATTTCTCGAACTCATTAACCCAAGCAAACTTTTACTACTTGCCTGACATCACAAGCAGTTGACCCAGATCGATCCAATTTCAGCTGCGGGGCATCGTCGTACAAACAATCTACCAAATGCTAATAATGCAGATAGATTCAACTCAATCGCTGTTGTCATTAATAGAGAGATAAGTGAGAAACAATGATTTGATTTTGAGTGCAATTATTACGAACCAACATAATATATCGTGTTTGAGAAACAGCCGAACACGCCAGATTGTAACAATAAATAATTAGGTTTTAAACAAACATTTTTTTTTTTCGTCTCTTTCTTTGAGGTGTTGGTAAGGGGTAAGGGAGTATGATGTAAAATAGAAAAAAAATATTTATAGTTACTACCGGGGTCACAATAGTCGCGTGATTCCCGGTAGACTACAATCTGGGCCACCCCATGTGGTGTCGTGCAAGGCGACTAAGGGATAGGGCCGACTAACTTTAGCATTAGACAGATGTACAACCCAGACTTAGCCTCACATGCATGGCTTTTAGTCAACAATAGTGCCCAGAATACGGCAATAGGCTCACCTCCTATTACGTGGGACCGAATACAGATAGGTGAAATGTGGGTATTAATTCACCTCTGCCTAACCCTGGCGTAAATAATAAAGGCGTGATTATATGTATGTGTATGTATGTACTCCCGGCAGTGAGTAGGGTAACCAGAGCTCACTGGAGAGTTTTTGTGCTGTCAGTGGGAAGACCAAAGATTATTCCTGCTTTGTCGTCTACACTGACGGCACAGCAACTCTAGTGTTTACAGGGTCGGCAGCGCGAGTGTGACTTCTCTGGTGTTGCACATGTCGCCACGGTAACCACTTTCCATCAGGTGGACCATTTGCCTGTCTGCCACCTCAGTGGTATCAAAAAACATATAACTTCTATGTTATTGGGTCCCGCTAAGATCTTCATGGTTAAAATCAACCTAACCTGAAAACCTTACTTGGTGATTCACAGACGAGGCTCTAACGCAGTTTTTCTTCTCGGTGTTACGTTCGGTATCCAGGTTTGATCGCAGTGTTTTCATTTTAGCAGTTACATAAATACGAGTAATTATTTAACTTTTAACAACAACGTGATTATGGTACAGGAGTACTATTATCTGTTCTCTCTGTGGTATAGACATGTCAAAGATGTATGTATACCATGATAACGTTAAGTCCCGTTAACAATACTGTATATTATGGGATGCGATGGTTTAAAAGTTAGAATTATCTAACTTTATGCACAGAAAAGTATACTGAGGTGGACTTAATGGCGAAGGCATTGGCATGTACAGTCTAGTTTAGGGTAATGCAGGTGCAGAGATGCTGGATAGGTGTAGATGAAACCTACAGCATAATGAATAATTCACCCACAACAAATTATTATGTACAGAATCTAGAGATTCAGCATTTAGGTGCTGTATAACGAGTGACTAATTAGAACTAATACCTGTAATTAATGCTAGCTACGTGATAATTTACAAAATACAGAATTCAAGGAGCAATGTCATGAATATAAAATATCGTTAAGTCTTTGCCTTGAAGCTAAGGAATTCCGTGTAAAATGATAGAGCACTTGTAATTGCTATCTGAATCTATGTCATTAATGTTGTAAGATACCTGTATAATTTAAATAGACGTTATTAATTACAGTTTTCCTTTAATTAATATAACAAAACTATAGTATGTGTAATGTAAAGAAATTTCCTACATGAATCGCTCACGCTTTGTGTTCATTTCAAAAACGCAACATTTAACAAAACGAAGATATCAGAATTTTTTTTTTAACTTCAAAGTCACCCGACTATAGAGATAACCTATGAAATTAAATATCTACCTCCTTTTTTTTTTCTTTTTTTTTTTACCTGCGGGAAATCCCCACGGATACCCACCCCTCCGGAGCCGGAGGGGGAGGTTATGTCGGACTCGAACCGATTAAACCACACGCCGCACAGTGATCAATTATTAGATATTAGGTGGATAATATTCAAATTTGACATTGTGAGGGTATGTAAAACAAATTATCACTATGCGATTGGGGATACTTACCTCATATTATTGTTTAATATGAACGGTAGAAGGTAAGTCATTACTGAGATATCAGCTAGTGAATGCAGCGTTCTCGCTAATTGTATCGATTTGTTCAATTTCCTTCTTGTTTTCGCGCACGGGTATCTATTTGTTGTGACTTAACAGTGCATTATAGCGCATCAATAAATATGGTACACATTAATAAAGGTATGTGCTTCATTTTGTTTAACATTTGGTAGTTGTTAATTGTTACAGTAATTTAGGAAGGAATATTCAAAACTTAACTTAGAATTTAACATTTTTTTAAATTTTAAAGCCTGTATCTTACGAGGAACATATTAGAACATAGACATTTTTACACTAGAAGATAATTGGAAGTCTATAGTATGATATTCAATTAAAAAAAATACCCCAAAGTACCCCTGCCTGAACAAACTTTTCATTTATACAGCAAACGGTGGTACAGTTAGAAATGCCGATTTGTTTAATTATCTCAAAAAACACCCGCCAATTAAACCTGCAACTAAGAAATCTAAAGATATGTTATTGAGCTATATTTATGAGGTTATTGGAGTATCAGATTTGAAAATACAACAACAAAATGAGTTACGAAATTCAGTACACAGCTTTTGTTTATCAGCTTCCTGAAATTGGATTAAAATCGACAAAGATGTTTCGAAATTTGAAAAAAAAAAAGAAAAAAAAAGTTTCATTTCATCTGCTAGGCACAACTCTACTTCACTTCTGGATGATACTTCGTCTTTTTCCTTCTATGCTTAGTTTTCTCACCTAAATCCATGAAATCCTTTTTCGGGCGTCCTGTACCTACAGACCCAGACGTTGAAGGCTGTTCAATATTATGATCTCCAGATGTTATTGCGCATTTAGACAGCCAATCCTCATTTTTTTTTCAAATTTGGAAACATCTTTGCCGATTTTAATCCAATTTCAGGAAGCTGATAAACAAAAGCTATGTACTGAATTTCGTAACTCATTTTGTTGTTGTATTTTCAAATCTGATACTCCAATAACCTCATAAATATAGCTCAATAACATATCTTTAGATTTCTTAGTTGCAGGTTTAATTGGCGGGTGTTTTTTGAGATAATTAAACAAATCGGCATTTCTAACTGTACCACCGTTTGCTGTATAAATGAAAAGTTTGTTCAGGCAGGGGTACTTTGGGGTATTTTTTTTAATTGAATATCATACTATAGACTTCCAATTATCTTCTAGTGTAAAAATGTCTATATTCTAATATGTTCCTCGTAAGATACAGGCTTTAAAATTTAAAAAAAAAAGTTAAATTTTAAGTTAAGTTTTGAATATTCCTTCCTAAATTACTGTAAAAATTAACAATTACCAAATGTTAAACAAAATGAAGCACATACCTTTATTAATGTGTACCATATTAATTGATACGCTATAATGCACTGTTAAGTCACAACAAATAGATACCCGTGCGCGAAAACAGGAAGAAAATTGAACAAATCGATACAATTAGCGAGAACACTGCATTCACTAGCTGATATCTCAGTAATGACTTACCTTCTACCGTTCATATTAAACAATAATATGAGGTAAGTAGTAATCGCATAGTGATAATTTGTTTTACATACCCTCACAATGTCAAATTTGAATATTATCCACCTAATATCTAATAATTGATCACTGTGCGCCGTCTCTGGGTCGTAGTGCTAGGCCGAAGGTGAGGTTGTCATGCGACATATCCCTCGCAAAATATCTACCTCCGTAGGTTAGTACCTACGGAGGTAGATATTTAATTTCATAGGTACCTTGCCAGGCATAAAATATTCAGTATAATCACTAAGTAATGTGTGATGCCAAGATAATATAAAATCCGTGAGAGAAAAAGAGAAATAGATGGCCGCGAGAGTTTGAATGCGCTTATTCAGAACTCAATGTTTTCTCAAGTTTAAAAAAAATATGTGTGATAAAATTTAACTTTGCCAGTCCCTTGATATTTTTATGCTCTGTTTTCTCATAAAAACTTCGATATTATATTTGATATTGGCATCTTAGTTTAAAACGTATTTATAATAGCGATTTGGAGTATTTTACAGCCATATTTGACGCTAATTTCTATCAAGGCAAATATTATGAACCGTATTTCTGCCTTAACACGTCCCTAGATGGTTCAGCCTACTTTATGAATATGATTTTTATTTGGCGCAATTTGCTATATAAGTTGATGATAAATGTGTTTAAAATGTTGAAAACGATTGTAGTCTGAGGCATTGTTCACAATATTTATTACTAAGTATAGGTGTACACGACCCATTATAACCGCCAATTGTGAAGAAAAGATAAAATAGAATAAATAAAATCTATTAAAAAAAAATGACGATAATTATACAGATGTATAATAGAAAATTTCTATATGTTATTACTAGCTGATCCGGCGAACTTCGTACCGCCATTTTTTTTTCCACCCGCGTGGCGCCATGTCCCGTTCCCGCTGCACCCTCTACTATATTAGGCTTCTATATTAAGCTACTATATAAACCTTCCTCTTCAATCACTCTATCTATCAAAAAAACCGCATCAAAATCCGTGGCGTAGTTTTAAAGATTCAATCATACATAGAGATATAGGGACAGAAAAAGCGACTTTGTAGAGATGATATACCAAGAAGTCTAGTTATATTTAAAGAGAAAACCCGGGAGTGCACAGTGGCATTGTAATACACTTAGAGGTAACGTCTAGTGTACAATGTGGAGACTTCATTCTAAGAAGATATAAAAGAGCCAGGCAGTAGTCATACATACACACACACATACCACGTTCGACATTATATTTTTTTGTGATAGGGTATCTCGATAATGTTCTTCTCAAAAAAGTGTATTATGAAGAAGATCCTAATTTGTATGGCAAACCCTCATTTTTAAGCGTAGGAAGGAACAGATGTGAATAGCAATAAAAAAGTAATATATTAAAAGAAGCGGAACCTACTTAAAAATTTAAGCTTTTTTGGCACTTGGACACTTAGCCGTAATAAAACACAACACCAAACATGAGAGCTTAAAACGGGACCAATAAAACTGAAGTAGGACAGGACATTTCTGTTCTAAATGGAGTGAATCATCAAAATGATTCGTGGTATAAATATCAGAACAATATTATTTAGGTCGGTTCGAATTTACTTGACTTTGAATTTGCACGTACTGGCGTGGTTACCAACTAGGTTAACACATTTTAAGGTTAAGCTACACTAACCAAGTCAGTCTTGGGATCGATGATCCCTAACACATTGTGCCTCGGAGGAGCACGTTTAGCCGTTGGTCTACGAAAACGACAGATACGAACATCTATGGCTGTGCCACAATTAGTCGAACTACAAAACTTGGATAACGCCAAGACAGAAAATATCAAAGTTCCACCACGTCGCATTTAGACTTTACAGGCAAAATTTATATAACCTACCTCAAAGGTAGATTAAATAAACTTTGCCTACGTAAATCTGCTTTGACAGAAGTATCTGATGTCATTTCACTTAGTGTATAATATGAACGAGCTACGTTCGTCTCCGCGGCAAGACAAACATTGACTTAGCAGGTAATGTACTTTCAGAGATGATGTAATAGATATTTTTTCTCAGGAATATCAGACAACCCAGATTTTTTTTAGTTAAGTAAGTATAAAATATGTTTAATAATTTCGTATAGTTTGGTTACATTTTTTACTGTAGGTCTCGTTTCAAGTGAAGATAAACTATCCGAGATAAACTATCGATAACATATCCGAGATTCATAAAACGTTTATTGTCAGGTGGGTTCAAATAAATAGAATATACACATATAAGTCTTCAGGCTTTCACGGCCGGCGTTGCATGTAGAATATACTGCTTCCGGGCTGATTCGCCGTGGTCCATGTGAAACTTGCGTTCCAGACGTTTCGTCGATCACTGCGGTCGACATCTTCAGTGGCGCAGGGCCGGGCGACGACAACTTCGGAGACCTTGCCTCGCCGGCGGCTGACGTGCGACTGGCGCGATGCCTTGAGTCACGGCTGTATTTATAGGCACGGTCGGAGCGGGGAATCGACTCACTCGATTCTGATTGGCCAAGCGCAGTGGCGCGGACGTACTCGATCCTGATTGGTTGTTTGCACTTTGATACCGAGTGGCTCTCAGTGCTGGGTACCAATCTTTTTGGAGCTGAAATCCCTCGTTTTTTCGGTTAAAGTTGTTGGGATGCTTGAATATTTCGATGGCTTCTCGAAGTATACGTGGGAAAAAATGTGTTGTGGTAGCTAGAACTTTCGTGTTCTGAAATTCGATGGTATGATTCCCATCCTCTTGGGTGTGTTCTGCAACCGCTGACTTGTCGAAGTGGCAGAGGCGGCAATTACGTTCATGTTCCGACAGGCGGATCTTGATGCTTCTTTGGGTGGTGCCCACGTATACCGAGCCACATGAGCAGGGGATTCTGCTCATGTGGCTCGGTATACACAGTATATTCTACAGAATATACACAGTTAAAAAAAGTACTGCCTTTGTTTAGGAATGTGGGGCAAATAATTACGCCGAATGTGGACTAGCCGTATGAGTGTATGAAACTCAAAACAACCATACAGTAAACAATCTTCGCTTTTTTTAAATTCAATTTTGTTTGCCCATCTTTGTTATGTCTACGAGCTCCTATTAACATAACTAGTGCCTAGACAAAATAAGAATTTTATATTTTTAAATAAACTCATTTCTTAAGTCTCATTCTGTTGCTACATAGAAGAATATTTCGACATGTCAATCACTACGTACATTAAACAATTGAACTTTAGTCCATTTCTTCCACTGTCAATCCTCCTTTACCCACTTAAAATTCTTTTGTTTTACTACAGATTCTATCCATTTCTCATTAGAAACTCAAATGATAAATATTAAGTTACGCGGTCTTGAATATAATAAAAGATTTTAAAATTGCCTAAACTACGGTAATTTCGCGTAAACTCGTACAAGGGGTTAGATAAACACTACTTAATGGCATTCATACTTGCTTGCTACTAAACGGGTGTTGAACTTCTTAGCATTCCATAGATTCACCGTGTCGGTCCCGGGTCCATCGTATGGCAGAGAGAATGTCTAAGTTGATTCCGAGACTTGTGACATGGGTGAACGTTTAAAGGATCTAGACTATCTTCAGACTTTTCTTCTTTCTCTAATTACTCTTTCAGGATAAGTAATTGTATACCTTTTGTTATCAAATAAATTGAAAAAACTTAGTAATTAGTTTTTACTAGTTGCAATTTAGTACTCACGTGATGGTTGGCGTTGGGTTAGCATGAACGAGACAGGGCAGTGTGACGTCACCACCTCTCCGCACGACGGTTTCCCACTGGGTGTGAGAAATACTACGAGGCGCTGACGCGACGCTCATTGCTGGATAAAAAATAAATAATTATTGCAAATACCTTTACACACGTAAAATATACGGTTTATGGGCCCTCCCAAGGTCTCAGGGCCAACGTGATCTCTAGGCTCTGGCGCGGGTATTCCTCTCAGCGTTGCGTGTTCAGACGGCTAAGCCAAATCTAAAGGAGGAGCAGGAGTAAGCATACCTCGGGTTATTATAACGAAGATGATGATTTTAACATTGGGTACACGCAATAAACAAGGAAAATTTCGTTTCGGTGATGAATGCACTTGACACTTGCACACTAGCGAGTAAAAAAATTTAAAGCAAAACCACTCTAATAGGTTTTAACCCAATAAAAGTTGAGCAGCAAGCTTAGCCTCGTTGCGTCGAGGTTATTTTTTTAAAACTAGTTATAAGTTCGTATAGCTGTGCTCCATCGAGTTATTTAGTTAGGTATTTATTTTTGGAACGGATCTAAAACATGCCACTTTTCCCTTGATAAATGCCTTATATAACTATTATTTTTTAAACAATTTCGTCGTTATAAGTAGAAATACTTTAGTCTCTCCTTACACAAATGGGGAAGAGGCGTGTATAGTCAGCATCATATCGATTTAAACCTACAAAGTACTCAAAAAGATCCTAATACGTATGCCAGTCTATGTAGAGCGGTCTGATGCTGACTGGACCGCATGTATGTAAAAATACTTACGAGCTACATCAATATTTATAGGAGTGCTTCTACGCCTGTCACCGGTGAGCGAGTCAAGCACTGAACATGAGTAAAATGCTTTAGAATCTTCCAGTCGTACTGATCTCAGGACCAGTTTCCATCCTTCGTCTATTAAAATTGTTGAACCAGCTGTAAAAAAGAAAACATTAAAATTTTAAAAAGTTTATAAAAGTAACATAAACGACGGCTAGACTACTTTTTTTACTAATTGCTCGCAAGGGAGACTTACCACGACTTAATCAAAAAAGTGTACAGAAGTTGTCGTAGATGATTTTACTTTCTCGGTTTTAATTACTATATTAATATTTCAAAGCGACGAAATTGTAAGGAATACCAGATTGGCAGTGAGCTGTATTAATTTCACTTTGCTCTAAGATAGCTGGAACTTTGTGTACGTAGGTTATTTTTATGTTGTGTCTGTGTTGTGTATTACAAAGTCAACACATTAAATTGTGGAACAAACTGGTCGTTACAAAGTGTTTAGGTTGTTGCAAAAAATGGGTGAATCATAAAACACGTTTTCGCACGCCAGCCATTTCAAATCACATATTTATTAATTTATGTCATAAAATAGCACATACGAGCGATACAATTTACGTATTGCTTGTACATCAATTTTAATTTGATGTTTTTGCCTTTTAAGACACAGGTCCGCAAAGCATTGATAAAGCCTGTGAGAAAAGGATCTAGTACAACAAAAAATACTCTAATATTTTTAAATATTTAGTTAAACAGTCATTGTACACTTACAGATGTGATCAACGGTAGGCAGCACGGAGTCATCTCTATACCAGGCCGCGACTGACGAGTGGTCCCTCAGGGCAGCTGGGGCCACGCACGTGAGAAGGGCCGGGCCTCCAGCCTCCGCTGGCGTGGCCGTCACATGGACCTCCCAGTCCTGCCACACTACTGTGGACAAAAGATTAATTTAGACGAGGAACGATCGATAGGTTATAGGATAGCCGGTTTTTGTGGACCAGGGGGAAGAATATAAGTCTTAAAGGAATGCTAATAGCATAAAGTGGATAAAACATCAGTAATACTTTATAGTAGATGACAGGCTTTTAAATGCCTGGTCTAGAGGGAAAAGACGTTATAATAAACAGGGTGGAAGATTTGAACCTTACCAGGAGGGGAAGTACTCTTAATACTGAATATAGCGAATTTCACTCAAAGGAAACAATCCTTTATTTTTAAAAACAAACAAAACTGTATTCAAAAATTTTCGAAAACTATTTCCACTCCCGGTTGTCGAAACGACTAAAATCTGAAAAATAACATCCTGTATTTTTATGGCATCAATCGATAGTGACAATAATAAGGATCAAATCTCTCTCTAACAAACATGGTAAATTATATGAACGGAAAACCCATAATTAAATTACTCGTCCCCTTTCCCGGTATTTATTTTATCAAATTGAACTAATAAGTTTAGATTTCAAGGATTTCCTTACATTTAATTAAGAGAGATATTTATATTTGCTAGAGAGATTTGATCCTTATGATTGACTCTATCGATTGATGCCATAAAAAACAAAATGTTATGTTTTTCGGGTTTCAGTTGGTTCAATAACCGGGTATGGTAAGTCAGTTTTCGAAAATCAATAAACGCCGTTTTGTTTCTTTAAAAAATAAATAAATGTTTCTTTTGAATTCAATTCGCTATCTTCAGTATTTAAAGTAATTCCCCTCCACGTAAACTCAAAATTTTCCACCCTGTATATGTAGGCATAAACACTGCATACAGTTTAAAAATGTTCATTAGTGAAGGCCGCCATAGCGAAATGAACCAATAAGCAAGATAGAAAGTAAATAAAGTGTACAGTTCCAACCAATCAAAAGAGCATTTAAACGAAATTAAATAATAAAAAAAACAGTAGCTTTGATTGCGTCTGATTAACCGTAAAAGTTTGTTACTGGGGACAACCTCAGTAATAGGGTGGTGCGGTAAAAAAATGGTGGAAAAAATGTATTTGCAAACGAATACATCCGTGATTTCAATCTGTGAATAATTTCTGATTTGTCCGTAATGTATTCGGCGCAATTTGTCGGCGTTTCTAGACGACGACTGATTGTGAATTTGCAACCTAACGGTATAATGTAATCGGAATCGTATTTTTTTTCTGTATTGCTGGTTAATCAGCATTGAGAGCTACGACAATGTTCTTCTGTTGTCTTATACTATTTACTAGTACAGCAGAAAAGTACTATATTTTTTACTACCTCATCATCATCATCATTTCAGCCGAAAGACGTCCACTGCTGGACAAAGGCCTCCCCCAAGGATTTCCACAATGACCGGTCCTGCGTCTTCCGCATCCATGCCCTTCCCGCGACCTTCACCAGGTCGTCGGTCCACCGTGTGGGAGGCCTGCCTACACAACGGCCATCTGATCTACGAGCTATGTGCCCCGCCCACTGCCACTTAAGTTTGGCGATTCTGTGTGCTATGTCGGTTACTTTAGTTCTCCTGCGGATCTCCTCATTTTTGATTCGATCACGCAAGGAAACTCCGAGCAAAGCACGCTCCATCGCCCTTTGGGTGACCCAGCCTTCTTATGAGGCCCATAGTAAGGGACCAAGTCTCAGTTCCGTAGGTCATCGCTGGCAACACACACTGGTCGTAGTCTTTAGTCTTGAGACACTGCGGTATTTTGGACGAGAAGATATTACGAAGCTTCCCGAACGCTGCCCAGCCGAGCTGGATTCGACGATTGACCTCTTTCTCAAAGTTGGACCTGCCTAACTGGACTGTGTGTCCCAGGTAAACATATTCGTCGACAACTTCGAGTGTAGAGTCTCCAACCTTTAAAGAAGAAGTGGGTGCGACATGGACATTTGCCATAATTTTCATCTTGTCCATGTTCATTTTGAGGCCCACTTGTTGGGAGGTTCTACTGAGGCCATCGAGCATTGTGCCTAGGTCTTCCAAGGTCTCAGCCATGACTACGATATCGTCAGCGAATCGAAGGTGAGTGATGTACTCGCCGTTGATATTGATGCCGATCCAGTCCAGCCGATCCAGTCCAGGAGCTTGAAAACATCTTCCAGGCCGGCGGTGAACAGTTTCGGAGATATAACGTCTCCCTGTCTCACCCCTCGCTGCAACTGGATAGGTTTTGAGCTTTGGCGGACTGACATGGTGGCGTTTTCGTACAAACACTTCAGCGCTTCGATATATCGATAGTCAATTTGGCACCGTTGGAGAGACTGTAGCACAGCCCAGGTCTCGATCGAATCGAAGGCTTTCTCATAGTCCACAAACGCCAAGCAGAGTGGCTGATTATACTCCTCAGTCTTCTGTATAATCTGTCGCAGCGTATGTATGTGGTCTATGGTGCTAAAGCCTTTTCGGAAACCGGCTTGTTCGGGAGGCTGGAAGTCGTCGAACCTGCGAGCGAGACGATTCGTAATGACTCTCGAAAACAACTTGTAGACATGGCTCAGAAGCGAGATGGGTCTATAATTCTTCAACAAGGTATTATCACCTTTTTTGAAGAAGAGTACCACCACACTGCTGTGCCATGCCTTAGGCGTTCGTCCCTCGAGTATGACGCAATCAAATAGCTTCTGAAGAGCTTTAAGTACCGGTGTTCCACCAGCTTTCAGAAGCTCAGCCGTGATCCCATCATCACCCGGTGCCTTATTGTTCTTTAGCTGTTTAAGAGCCATTCTGATCTCGTACAGGCTGACGTCCGGGATATCCTCGGTATAGTGTCGGGTCAATCTGGCTCTTGGGTCTTTAGCCAGATTATTAACAGATTGCCGTACACTCGTGTATAATTGTCCGTAGAACATCTCGACCTCTTCCAACAGCTTTGGCTTTGACGAAATAATTCTGCCATCCTCTGCCTTCAGCTTAGTCAGTTGGCTTTGACCAACAGACAGACCCCTAGCGAAAACCTTTGAGCCTTTGTTGCTCTCAATCGCCTCCTTAATACGAGTCGTATTAAATTGGCGTAGGTCGCGAGTCAAGGACTTGGAGGTCTGTCTGTTTAAACGCCGATACTGAGCAGCATCTTCAGAGGACTGCAGGGTTCTGCAGTAATTTGGTTAAATTTCGTCTTTGTTCCATGAATATGTTGGTGAGATCCGAGATCTTTTTGGTTCTTTTTGAACGACGGGCTTTGAAGATCTTAGACCCAGTCGTTTGGACAATTTCCACAAATCTGTCATTGTAATCATCCACATTTTCGCAATCTCCCAGGCATTCGAAGCGATTCTGCAACTCGAGCTGAAAGTGCTCAGGGTTCTAGAACTGGATAGGTGCTGGTCGGAGCGTAGACTTCATCAGTCGACATCTTTCGAGCTTTGTTCTAAGATACAATGTGCCTCTTACCATCCGGTGATCGCTTCCTGTTTTTACTGAATTGATCACGGAGACATCATTGAATATGTGCCTCTTCGTCGACAACATGAAATCAATCTCATTTTTTGAGACACCGTTAGGGTGTAGCCATGTCCACTTACGCTGTTCTGGCTTTCTGAAGAAGGAGTTCATCATAAAAAGGCCCTCCTTCTCCATGAAGCCGGCCAGCAGATGGCCACGTGCATTCCTCTTTCTATATCCAAATTGCCCCACTCTCAGCTCATTGTCGCTTCGTTTGCCCAGTTTCGCGTTAAAGTCGGTGTTAAAATCACAACGGTATAGTGTGTTCGGGAGCTATGTATGGCTTTAGAGATATCCTCATACATAGTCTCCACCTCGCCGTCGGGCCGTTTCGAGGTCGGTGCGTGTACCTGTATGACCTTCAGCGAATACCGTTTGGTGATTCTGAGTATAAGGTACGCTACCCTCGTCGAAACACTCTCGATCTGGACCACGTTGTTGACAAGGGACTTGTGGACGATAAACCCGACTCCGACCTGGGACAGTTTGTCGCCCTCCCGGAAATAGAGCAGGTTACCGGATTTGAGGATCATGGTGTCCTCCCCCTCTCTCCGGACTTCACACAATCCTACGATATCCCACTGTAACCTGCTCAATTCTTCCTCGAGTTCAGCGAGCTTCTCGTCGGTTCGCA
Organism: Eilema caniola; assembly: GCA_949126895.1. Lineage (NCBI taxonomy): Eukaryota > Metazoa > Arthropoda > Insecta > Lepidoptera > Erebidae > Eilema > Eilema caniola. The sequence continues at coordinate 1,046,215 of OX421463.1, read as the reverse complement.
GTGTGAGCGTGTTGTACGTTGCTAGGGCCAAAGGTCGTCGGGGTTGGTAGCCTGGCATCTGCCGGGGATTCTTCGCACCCCTTGCCCCGCCGTTACCATGGCCGCTACCATAGCCAGGAATAGCGGGGCCGCCGGGGACTCGTTTGTTGGGTTCGTTCATCATGGGGGGTTATGCCGTAATCGCCACGCTTGGCAGGCGGGTTGGCGATCGCAGTTTGGTGGCTAGTACGCGGAAAGATGCTGCTGCCCATCCTCCGGTATTTGAATCCCTCGGTCGCCTCTTACGACACCCACGGGAGGACATGGGGTGGTGCTATTCTAGGGCCACACCACAGGCCATTTACTACCTATCAGTATACTATAGGATATTTTAACTTGAAATTAAGAATGATATAGTACACACATCTAAATAAAATCTTGTTTAATACTCAACAGTTGCCTAATTCGTCCCTTTTCAGAACAAAGGAACTAAAACAACGTCGGGCAGGCGGTTCACAACTTTTTCTTTAACGTTTTTATTGTCTTTTTTTGCAAACTTTCTTGCATGCAGTACAACTTTGTAGCAGATGTTCTCAAACTTTTGTGTTTCGTCCTCTATTCTAACTTACTAACTTTTTTAAGCGTGGCTCTTGGGAAATCTTCATCTTATATTAAACGAAATAGTACTTGAATAAGTCAATTTTCGCATAAACTCACACGGGGATTAAAGTTTCGTCTGCTAAACGTAAGCATGACAGATACTAGTAATTATCTAACTTACCTAGTTTATTGCTTATAATTGCAATTAAACATCTTCTTCATCCTAGCGTTAATCCCAGTCGCATCCGAAGCTTTTCAACTTGGAGTCTGGCCGCTTTTGGTCCGCTTTTTTACCAGTCTAACTGCGGATTTGGCTAAACTTCAATATTTTCCGTGAAACAACTGCCACCTGACCTCCACAACCTAAAAGCGATATTGAAGCTAGACCAGTTGTTGGATTTTTGAGGGCTCCAACTACACGTAACGACCGCCATAGATGTTTGTATGACAACTGGGACCGACGGCTTAACGTGCTCTCTGAGGCACGACCAGACCAATGCAAATACCCATATTCATGCATACAAATAATTGCACTGAGCGGGAATCGAACCCGCGCCTCCTACGCAGCGACCGCGTTCACTACCGCTACGCCACGAAGACTTGTTATAATTGCAATTAAACATATTTTAGGTTATTCCTGGGTAAATTGTGACCCTGCCAGAGATGAGTAGAAACTTTTATTTAGAAAGAATACTCATGATGGATCTTGTGTTGTACCAACTGTATAAAATAACATTTGCATTATATAATACAATCATTAGAGTTCACACTGTATTTTGATTGCTACTCTTATGCAATACAGAAGGAAAACCACCCAGGTATGGAGCGGGACGTGTCACAAACAACATCAGACAAGCTTGTTAACAGACATGTCTTAAACTTTTGTGAGTTTTTAGCGTGCTGTCAACGTGTCATGGAATGTTCCCTTCAACACGTCTTAAATCTGCGGTCGGTGTTATATTCTTTTATATTTGCAAGCAGCAAATGGAAAGAAGTGGTCTCTGCCTACCCCGATGGTAAAAAGGCGTGACCTTATGTATGTATGTATTTGCACTAAACAGGAATTTGACTCTAAACCTCTGAGATAATAGTAGTCAAATATTCTACAGTCCTAAGTGTCATCAAATATCTATGAAAATAGTGTTAAGTAGATTTTCGATATCAGTTTTGATATCAACATCATTCCAACTCATCTGCCAGCTATCGGATCGTACCGAACCAATTTTGGGCCTTCAGTGTGTGCCTGTGCAGACCCATAATTGGCTTCTTTGACATTCACGACACGAGCACAGACACGATATTGTTACAGTTAACTAGATCGATGTAATCATGATCTAATTTCAGAAAGGAGATATCAAGTTAAGTACGTTCGCCATTATTCGGGAGGAAGTACAGAGTTTTGAGAGGTAATTTTTGAAGGAATACTGTTAGTCGATTAGATCTAAAGTGCTTTCTGTCATTCTAAAAAGGGGATTGTCAATTTTCAACTGAATATTTTTAGGTGACTTATAAAACTTTCGCATTCCATGAAAGTAAATAAAGTTATACCACGCTGTTACGCACCAACATCAACTCATACCGGTATAGTATTTTCTAGTGAATAAAAGTTTAGAAAAATAGATATTGGGTGAATGAGATACCATAGATCAGAGTCTATGTTATTATCGCTTTATGATTTACAGATCGTGATCTAGCGCGAAAGTTATCCTTGGGGGAAGGAAGCTCGTGAAAACTGAAATAGACAAAGAAGTGAAGTAAAAGAGCGAACCGGGGGCTAATAAGTTCACAATTTAGATACAAGTGAGATTGAAAAAGTACTAAATACTAGTAGTGTAGTTACTTTATACATTATGGAGTAAAGGCCATTTTTATTATTCCTGGTATAATTTCTCTGGTCCAGTCTCGCTACGAAAGAAAATGGGTACTTAACAATATCCTCGGCCAACAGTCGAAAAAGCTTTCACAAAGTTTCCCAGTGAAATATTGTTATCGTAAGCATAAACTCGAAGTCTATAAAGCAATTTCTGGTCTCTAGCCCGGCCACATAACTCTCGAAGTCAGTAATACTTCAACCGGCCGTAATGCTCAGATATATAAAACTTACTTTTATTGTACACATCAACTTTTATACGAACGTTGGTGGCGAATAACTATTTGTATAACGCTTTATATAATATTTTTGTCTAGGTCTATTAAAAATTATTGCATTCTTTATATCTCTCTAAGCTAGGATTAAAATTATGTAGGTACTATTGTTTACTATACAGACGTGTTATACAACGGTTCACCTAAGGTAAGTTGTGCATGAATTACATTTTGGTATTTTATGATATTTCCATCCCAATTGAGCAGTCCAACTAGGCAAGTACATTCACCCTACAGAATACTGCGGCCAAAATAACCTCGTGTTGTGTTCCCTGCAGTGATTAGGATAGCCAGAGCTCACTGGAGAGTCTTTGTGCTGTCAGTGGGAAGACCAAGGGCTATTCCTGATTTGTCTTCTACGCTCTAATTCTCTGTGTGTACAGGGTCGGCAGCACAAGTGTGTCTTCCCTGATGTGGCACATGTCCATAGGCCACGGTAATCACTTTCCATCAGTTGGGCAGTATGCTCGTCTGCCACCTGAGTGCTATAAAAAGAACATAATATATTTTGAAGGTTGAAGTCTGCGGTCGCAGCTTCATTTTCCACTCACTGCTAGGTATGTATTTAGATATGAAATTCCGTAAGGCAAAAGGTCGCGGGTTCGAATCCCGCCTAGACCGATTCAAACTTTTCCTATTTTAGTAGATTTCAGCAACTTATTTTTTTTGTGTCACAGATAACTGGCAAAACGCAGTACGATTAAATTTAATCGTCGGCAGTATATAACGGAGCGATTTAGCCTAAACCCAGCTAAAGATTTATTTCTCGGAGCGAACGCAGAATGTCGCCCGACCACACTCGCTGACATAGCTAACCGTAAAAATGTCACTGGAGCAAGGATCATTTTGTTTATTGCAATGATTTAGTATATTTAACGTTAAATTGTTTACGAGTTACGAGTTTGTATTTTTATATTTAAATTACAATTACAAAACAAGTTTTATGTACACTAACTAAAAAACTAGAATAGTAAACTAGAATACAGTAGGTACCATTTGGCTGAAATCCGCCATTTGGATTATTTGTTATCTCTCATACCCAGTAACCTTGTGACACTCGCACAAAAAACTTATTATGTGTCCCACTTACACAACAAAATACAGAATTTTGTTCATAGCTTGTATGAGTTTCGAGCATTCTCAAAACTCTTGAACCCTTTTTGACGTAAATGTATTTTAATTGGCTATCGCTACACCGGTTGTCCCTTTGCAGGATCCCCGAAATCTCGACGCGAGGCTCCAGTGCGATTGAGAGAGGTAAGGGACACTCCCGCGTGGATTCTGTTATATTCAAAGTTTCATAATTCGATAAATTTATGCACAGTAAACACGTTACCAGATATAAAATGGTCCACGGCGGCGGCGCGCATCGTAGGACGATGCGCGCCCCCCCCATACCGGGGGCGAGTTGGGGACCGCGTGGTCCCCCCTCCTGAGGAGGGCCAGACCGAGAGGAATGGCCCTGGGTCAGCCGGGGTGCGAGGGATATGTCACAAGACAACCTCACCTTCGGCCTAGCACATCGACCCACAGACGGCGTGCGGTTTAGTCGGTTCGAGTCCGACATAACCTCCCCCTTCGGCTCCGAAGGGGGGGGGTATCCGTGGGGATTTCCCGCACGTAAAAAAAAAAAACCAGATATAAAATGAAATAACTGGACGCGTTTTTAAAATGTTCACGTCGGTGCAATTTATAATGATTGTATAAAAGGAAAAAATTGAAAAAGAAGAATTAAATTAACTTCAACGAGAAGGGAATTAGTGAGTTAGTGATTAAAGTCATGCATGTTTTTCCCTTTAGGTTGCTATTTTTAGGATTTACCTGCACAAGCTGCTTCATGGCAAATATCAAAGAAGAGCCAACCCGTAATTTAATTGATAGATGGAAAAGATAATTTAGTTCGACATAGGTAATACGAAGTGAACTAGTTTGGTGTAGTGGTTGCCTAAACAGATAATTTGCTACTACTGTGAACATTCTAAAAGAAAACATCGGGATCAAACCAATAGCTTATAATTAGCAGCCTTACCAACTTTTACAAGTCAGTCTCAATCTCAAAAGAGTTGATGAACTAACCCAACTAGGTGCGTTTATTATCAAAAAACAAATGTAAATGTTTAGGTACAAACTTACAGAATTAATGTCCTTTAAAGTTTGAAATAATTGAAATGACCCAGGCCCCAGACAATTTCGTTCTGTCTTGCTCTGTATGTATATTTGATTCAATTAAACGGTCCTATCTGCCCCCACTGAATATTTGAAGGCCTCTCCACTAACCGTCTATGAACTATTTTGTTTTGGTATATTATGCAGATGGAGAAGAATGGATAATTTGGGATAGTATGGCAAAAGTAGGCACTGGATTAAAGTACAATGACACGCTGAAGTGAAAGTCAAATGTTTTATTCAAGACTTCTAAATACGGACATTTTCAAGCAAAGTTTAAGAAGTAAGTTTACGAACTAATTACAAGGGACTCGCTAAGAAATCTCACGGGGTAAGAATCTCTTCGTAATTTCTTCTGTAAATAATTAACTTGAATATCGGTGAAAATAAATAAACTACATTTTATGTACTGTTTTTATGTTCGTCATGACTTAATGATAGTATGTGAAAAATACAACAGAATTCTTTCATAAGTGCTTCTGTACTGTACTTCTGTACCAACAGCTTTTGTCTCTGCCTATGCCGGCGGTGACAAATCACGAGTATAATATAGCATATATGCATGTAGGTATCCCGAAGGGGTACACAGGAGAAAACAGTCAAAAACATGAGCATTTATGAATGCAGCTACATTAGACCTGTCAATAATCAGTACCTCGCGACGGCGAAATTAATAGTCCAATCCGGCGGAAATATATTTATTATTAACGTTGCTATCAAACTCGATGGCTGAAATTTTTCGATGACGTCACTACCCAGAAGAGTACCCGTTTTAGTAAAAAAATAATTTTGCCTCATAATGTCTAACCGCAAATTGAATTATGCATAAGTATACCTAAGGGAAAATATTTTGAGGGGACTTGGGTACCTTAGAGTACAGTTCCGTGGCATTTGAAGTTCGCTCACTTCAAGTTCAAGTTGTGTAAAGATCTCTTCACATTCATTTAATCGGCAGGTCACATGGGCCACAACATGATGAACAAAAAGAAAAGAAAAAACGAAGTGGCCTCAGAGACGCTTGGTAATAACTAGGCAAGTGAACTACCACTACTACTACTGAACTAGTACCTACATTTATATTACGCGTAATAGTGAGATGAAAAAAACAATAAAATGGAAAAAGCCAGGATCTTTATTTATGAGTTAGGAAACAAGCGTAAGACCCGTTTTAATACGATTAACTAGATATAAACTCTACCGGGTAGGAAAGAAAATGAATTTATTAATAAAAAGCGGTACGTAGTAAATCTCTATGTTTTAGTCCGCGAAGTAACTGTTCGAAAAAGGTATTGAACTGAATAATGCAGTTATTTTGACTATCGTCTTAGTGATATTCGCCCGCACTGAAGCCCTTCCAAACAAAAAGCTCTTGTTACTATGCAGTGCTTTGACTCAGACCTTATCACACGCAGCCATAACAATTTATGAAGTCTCACTGACACTTACGAGGGCAAGCCAACCCGTAAGCCGGTGCAGCGATTGAAGAACGATGATCTGGAGGCTTTCATTTTTTTGTTTTTTTTTGTGTTTGGGATATAAACGGTCGTCGCTTCCATAAAAGTAACAAAAACAATCAAAGCGTTAGCGAAATATAAAACTCTTTGTAAGTTAAGTGACCCAAAAAATGTTGTTAAGGAAATTAAGAATCAAATTATATTAAAAAATTACATCGGTAGGAAGAATGTTTACGCAAATTCATGGAGCCGCCATGAAATATTTACAACACAAAATCTTTGACCGTCATAACTTAATCAGGAAACACTGTAAACTCTTATTAAAGTTTAACAAGGTACAAATTTGTTTAGCTAAGTGGATTACATAGAGTTATATAGAAAATAATATTACAAGAACAATAGATTTTATGTGGTTTAAATGTACTGATACAAGATCTCTGCAGAATTTTGGTGGGTCAGTGAATTTAATTTCGTTGAAAGGGAAACATTTTTTATTAAGAAATTCAGTGCGGGAACGTGAGCCAAATTCATCCGTGTGTTTGTTCGTTCAATCGAAAGAATCATAATATCAAAGGCTGCCAAGTTTTAAGAACAAACTGATTTTTATCCTAAAATGTTTTTGAAATATAATACATCATCTGTGTTTTTCTTTGTCGCTAAGATATAGATAATGAAGAAATTCCTAATATTATCATAAGTATTTTTACATTTATACAAAAAAAATGTAGAAATATACATCTTACAGGTTTTCTAGTGTCTAAAGTAATTTGCTACTTTCTAAAATTACAAAAAGATTTTTTCTGCAGTCAGAATAAGTATAAACATTAAACCGACATTGAGTTACAATGATCATGAAAACAATGGATAGATACAATCAACTTATATCTGAACTGAAGTAAATTAAACTTAAACACTAATTTGTATTCGGTTCCACGTAATAGGGGGTGAGCCTATTGCCGTATTCCGGGCACTATTGTTGACTCGAGCCATGCATCTGAGGCTGAGTCTAGGCTGTACATATCTGTCTGATGTTAAAGTTACACAGCCCTATCCATTATTCGTCGTGTATGACACCACTCTGGGCGGGTGGCCCAAATATTACTCTGCGAGGATCCACGCGGGAAATGTCAGTGACCATTGATCAACTCGCAAGTTTCAAGAAATTGTAAATTTCTACAAATTTTCATTAGGGAAGGTATTGTTTTATTCACTCAATTAATCTTACAATTTCAATTATTTCGGAATGAAAATTGAAGCCAGCGACCGGTAACTTATTTTAACGCTATTTTATGACTGGCAATAATCAAGTTTTTATTTCTGCCTAATTTACATTTTTATTGGCTATTTCGGTAGAAAGTATATTGAACAAAATGTCTTTACAATAAGAAACTAACGATAAAGGGCGTTGTGTCAATATCCTTGAGGCCTAAGCAAAACCATTAATAAAAATAATTGAAATTTTTTAAATCAATGTGGTTGAAATAAGATGCACAAAATCACTTATAAATGGTGTAATGTAAGGTTTTTTCAATATTTACAGGAATCATATACAATTTTGTCCGATGGGCTATAAATAAGCCTATCGTGTTGTTTCCCCTAGAGAGTCGTCAGAATCGTATAGATCACACCCCGCGGTCCCGCATCCGTTCACACGCTTGAATTGTTGCATTGTTATTTTCATGGAAGAGATTTTTGTCGCATTTAGTTTAAATTTTGAGATGATGTGAAATGTTATGTTACGCATCCGCAAACACAGGTTGGTAGGATGTACTTATAGCTTATTTTGGGGTAATAGATGCTTAGGTACCCACTATTTGTGATTTTCAGCCATAGGTACGTACGCTAGTAATAGTTATAATTCCTTACAACTTCCTTTAAAACCTACAAAATAATTACTTAATAATAAGATTTAGAAAGTAGTAAAAAGGCATGAGAGTATTTTAATTCTCTCAACGTTGTAAATATGCAGATTATAAACGAATACGATCTCAAAGAGGATGCCAGCTGAAGGAGATTATTTCTTAAATGGTTGATTGACAATATTCAAAAAACTTTTAAAGCAGCTGACCTAAATTTGAAGCATCAGAATATTATGGCTTTCTACGTTGACCTCTGCAATATCGGGCCGCCACTTGAATTCGTTTCTTTTTAGCCAGTTGGTTAAACTGGTTCTTGAGTATAGCGAGTGAAACCAAATAACAGACGTGTTATGTTTTTGAGCTATATGTATATATAGATATATGTGTGTGTGTGTATGTCTATTTCTCCATATGATGCCCGGTAACTACTAAACGATTGAATTGATTTAGATGATGATTTTTAGGTTAGTCTTTATTACATAACAGAATGTAATGTAATTGTAAAATGTAAAATGTGATTGTTAGATTGCCGTCAAGTTTACGCTTTTAAATATCAATTAATTATACTACCTAGATTTGAAATACTAACAGTAAATAAAAAGCAAACTACCAAGCTGATAGTAAGCGGATACAGTGTGATATGAGTACTGGAGACCCTAAAGGTACCACTCGCAGCAAACGGGAAATGTAATGTAAAAAATAAGAAGACTTCTAAAATAAGAAGAAAACATGAGAGCAACAAAAATTCCAATCCGACAATAATCTTACCACAATATTTTTATAACACAAATTGACTTCTGAATCTTCTGATTGGACCCACCTTAAATTCAAAGACATAAAAATCATGTCTATAAGGCTGATAGGGTATAAACATCAGAAATGGGTGATTCTTGCGTTCGTGACGGCGCCGCGTGAATGCTCCTATTTCGGGATTGCCTCGTTAACGAGAGGGATGTGACAACGAAGTTAAGGTTTACGAAAATATTCGGCAATATTGTTATATAATTTATGCTACTAAATTCAACCGCTTTGAACGAAGATGACTTGAATTATGTTTTCCTACATAGAAGGGTATATAAGTCTGAGTTAGTGTTTGCAGAAAGCTGTTATTGGGAATCGTCAAATGAAGAGTAAATAACATAATTTATTTAACACACAAGAAATAACATTAAAGAGAATAGAATATTAGATGGTGGAAAATAGTACAACCAAATAACATGCTACGTCATCGACCATATCATGAGTTAATAACAGGTCAGTCACACGGGTCACCGGGCCTAATGACAAAATTTTAAATATTATATTATTAATATTAAATATTCCGTATATTTTCCTCCTGAGGGACGGAAACTTTTCAAAAAGGAAAGCTTCAAACTCCTGCACAGAATCTTGTCATAGTAGAAACGACTCTATTGTCTGTCTGATAGTAGTTAAAACAGGAATGTCTATAAATAAATATTTTTATTGTGGTTATTATATTTCGTGGATGACATGGTTACATCACTAGTCGGCACGAAACGTCCGGTGTCCGATGGCCCGTGAGCACTTTGATCCTCTATTACGGACATCATACGACACTCAATTTAGATCCTATCACATAATTCATGGGAGTTAGTTATTACAGTATTTCATTTATTTTTATAGGCTTTTTATATTGCTCATGTTAATATAACTTCACCTCACCTACCTGCAAGCTGGAAGTAAAGTCTCAGGAACGGGAGACACCGAAAATGTTACAATGACCCTTAGCTTGACGGCCTAATCAGATGCTTTTTCACGCCCTACTTGAAGGAAGGAAAATATTACTTGTAGTTTTGTACGTTCCCCAGGATGTTTAAGTTGGATCAGATCTTATTGTAAGCATTTTCAAGAAATCGCACCCAAATTGTCACACCCAATCACACACTCATTGATTAAGAATTATTATGCCAAGTAAGCTCAACTGAATTGACAGAGTATCTTCAAGGAATCATTTGAAGTCTTCAGGTTATTGTGGTTATTATTTTTCCAATAATCCGAATTAGCATACTGAAAGCTTTAATGTTTATTTGTACAAGATGATTCTGTGAGATCTATTTCATTTAGTGTAGAGTAAACATTGTTTTTTATTTATTTAAGTACATTTGCCTTCCAACTGCTTACATTCATACGAGTGTGTTATAGCTAGACTGCTATAATAGCTAATAAGTCTTAAACATAGGTTACCTATATACCGTTACAGGAACAAAGGATATAAGAATGAATTAGTTAAATATATATTCAGATTTTAATAATGTTAACCAACCAATACCGATGACCTAAAACTGACGATGACACAAGTATCAAATGTACATATCAGTCTAAATAATGGCCAATTAATCATTACTCAGTATCTGTGGGCAGCGATCAGTCATGGGAAATGGCCAGAGGAGCTAAATAGCGTCCGGTGGCAGTTGTAATTCATCGAAAGCCGATAAATCAATTGTCGGGAGTGACTAATGACCTGTGTGCGTAGTCAGGATAGCTGGCTTAGTGTTATGGGTAGACATGATCGAATTAAAGTACCTAATGGCTAAAGTCAATTTTGTCACAGTTAGTGTGTATGTAAAAGAAATATACACAGCCACGTGGGGAATGAAAATGACCCATTTTGTAAGAAAGAATATGTCCAATTTCTATATATTGTAATTACTAGCTTTTGGCCGCGGCTTTGCCCGCGTAGATGTCGGTTATGACCATAATATCGGTTATCATTATAAATTGTAGTCTATGTGATATTCTCATGCATAAGCCATATTATTTTAGGTTTCATTAAAATCCATTTAGTAGTTTTTATGTGAAGGAGTAACAAGCATCCATCCATGCTTACAAACATTCGAGTTTATAATATTATAAGGATTCAGCAGCTAGAGAAAAAGGGGGCATTGCTTAACCACTGCGTCACATTCCAGGTGATTTGTATTCACTAAATAACAGATATTGATTTTGATATTACAAAGATGCACTCCATGTTTTTATACATGTGTATGCACTTCAAAACCGATAACACACAAGTATCACAACTCGTACCACAGTTCCCCAGTGCTAAAGTTGTCTTCCAAAACATATATAGACATCTATTATGGATTCGATTATCTCAATCTACCTCCCAATTGGACTAGTTGTGACAATACGATAATACTCCCGGGACGGGCATACAAGGCCAAAACTATGTTGTGAAAGTTCACGTCTGAAATGAAACAACTGGGGAACGGATCACCTGAGTCTAAGTTAGCGAACTGTCGGATTAATTGCAAAATTATTATCCTTTGGTAGGTATTAAACTTGATCGATTAGAAAACTTCATAACAGGATTCATTACGAGAATATTGGAATTCGGATCCTTGATTAGTCTTTTTACCCGACTGCGCCAGTGATGGTAATGTGTTACGCGGCTGGACGAATTTCAATGAATGAGGTCTCAAATGAAAGGAGTTCTTATCACAATTGTCATAGTGAATAAAAAGTATACGGTGGATTTTTGGTGCTAAAATGTATGTTGGCTAAATTATTAATTAACTACAATGGTACTGCACACAAAAAATATTTTACACAAATTTTATGAACGTTTACAACACTATGATTAATATTGTTACTATTAATTAAAAACATTGTGCCCTCAATACACGAACATTATTAAACTTAATTTATTAATGAATGCTTCGACCGAGCTCGCGTTGAGTGACTGTTTACCAATTATCACAATTCAGATCTCAGAGTGCCTTTTAAAATTAATGCTTGTTTTCGACGTGTATTATAAATGCCATTAATATATAATAGCTATTGGTACAACATACATTTATGTATCCTGACGAATTAAGTATTCATGACTATTTTTTGCTCCTGAAAGTGCATCCAAAGCTTGCACTTCAGGGCAGGAAATCCGCTCTCCTACTTCCTTCTCAATGTGTGTTTGAATTTGACTTTTAACAGATGCGACTGATATGACAGACGTCCACTAATCCTGAGGTTAAAGCGTGCAGATAAAGTTGAGCTGAGCCCCGAATATCTTTGCGGGTCTCATGCACCCACGGTGTCATCCGGATCATGTATGAGGTTTGTTGATAGCAACAAGATGAAACTAGGTACCTATTGAACATAATGTGCAGGTCATAAGCACTCGAAACCGACTGGCTGGTATGTAAGGTTTAATTATAGTCTAGAAAACTTCTCAAGTATGTAAAGGCGGTGGAAAAAAGCATGAATATGATTAATTGCCACAATCAGCGTACCGTGACATATCCTTGGATGTGATAATATTGTTTATTGTTTTAATTAATTGGGGCTTCTTAATGGTGCCATGTATCCGTATCGAAGTTTAACAAGTTATGTATGTGAAGACTGAAGACGACACGTCATCCGACTGCACATATAGCCCATAAGCAATATTATCAAATTGAAGTCTATTTCACCGAGCCATGTTTCTGCTGCTGTGGACTGAATTCGTACATTTATGACTTATGATTTATCAAATTTCTTGGCATTCCCATAAGTAATGTAAACAGAACTAAACTACCATTAGTTTTAGTGAACCGTAAGAAGAATCACTTTGGCGATAACAAACCAGCTAACTTCGCTTTTATTCTATTAACTTCGGGCCATTACCTGGCATTATGTATGTGTTTTTCACTTGTTTTAGCGTTCAAGTTTTCTTTAGGGTTGTCGCTACCATTTTCTTTAATTATATTTGGTTGGATGGCAATCAATTAAAATCAACTAAGGGTATTAAAACTCATTAACGTGTCTTATAACAATTATATCTATATTTAACAAATTATAAAAAATATAGTGTAACATTTCGTATTCTAGTGTTTTGACTATTTTAGAAGTAGTAGCAAGAACAACACTGTTAGACTAGTGCTGATATTTAATAATTGACTGAACAACCTGATCACAAATTTTAGAACTAATAGCACCACTAAAAGTTCTTCGACCGTAAACCACGCAGTAAACGAAAAGTCTAAATATAACATATTCGTAAAGGGTCTTATATAAAAGCTGAGCAAGCGTACAGTGTAAGTAGGCAGTTATTTCTGCGCTTATCTCAGACGAGGGTGCGACAACTGATGGGCACCTTCGTTATTTTACTATCTCTATTTCACGTCACATTACACTTAGACACAATTGAATATAAATAACAAATATATATTGTCCTGATGATAGAAGTACGCAAGTCTTTATGACAGAAGTGGTAAGAAAATGATTAGTACGTACTATATTGCTAAGGTGAATAGACGGCACAAGTATAATAAATCGGTTATAAATTTTAAGCTATGAATATTAACAATAGACTTAGAATATAAATGAACCAGAATATAATCTATATACTTACATGATCTTTATAAAGTCTTTTAAACATGTTCCTCCACATATAATACAATATACCTAAATAAACATAATGTCTGACAGAAAAATACCTCCATTATATATATAGAACGTTGGCAGGTAGATGATGTTGAACAATATAAAAACCTAAAAGTACTTGATTTTATTTTGTTAACAACCCTAACAGTATAGCGTCGGTAAATGCCAAACAAAAGACCTACCTACCTACTAAACCTACTATGAATGCCTAACATTTTAAAAGCTATAAAAACAATAGGTTTCTCGGAGATCAAAGCAGTGAGCCGGGCCTAAGTGAACTGCTTGCTTTCTTAAATGAAAAAGGTATTCATTACTTTAAAAAAATATATCAGATAATATAAGGGCAAGATGAATCGGGGCGGGAGAGCTTCTCAAGCTTTCATGGAAGCAGGCGTGAAGGGCAAGGCTGACCATCACTCGAGAAGAATCAGGCTCAAGATGGCGGCGTGTCGTGGTCCACGTTCGCTTCTCATAAACAAGGGATGTCGTTCCCAATAAAAAAAAAGACACTTGTAGACTTCAACCTTACTGCTAAGTTTGCCAGGGTTACTGGGGCAATACTGCCTGAGTACATCCGGAGTCTTAGTAACAGACTCAAGTGTACGAAACACTTGTAATTTTAGTCAGTTCAATCCCGAACTAGTCATTTCACAAACCCTTTTGAGCAGTCAACATCAGTTCATCTCTAGTAGCGAAGTACACAAAAAGATCTTATTATTACTGCCTAATTGGGCTGTTAAGGACTGTAAAAGATAGGTGCTTTTTATAAAGACTTTTTATTGGACTGACACGTTTAAAACAACATTGTATCAAAAAGGCACTTAAAACCATTGACAATAAAAAATAAATATGTAAAAGGTGCGTTGTGTAAGTATATGTACCATGGTATTGATCTGCTGGTGACGGTACCTGTTAGGGGTATCCACACGTTCTAAAAAGGGCAATTTAAAGCTAGCCAAATGGAATAATTTAATATCAATAATTCTCGCAGCAATTTCAGGGCATGGCAGTTGTATAATTGATTAATGTACGCTACGTCTCCCATTTGGAACAGTTGTAAATGGTATTAAATTGTGTCTAATTTGGGAAGTTCAGTAGTAATAAACATAAATTTTCTGATAGCATTAAATTATTGTTAGCTATTAAATTTGTTTATAATGTATGAATATATTATTTAGGAGTTAAATAATTAATGGAAATAGGATGTGGGTATACCCACCCAGGTCGGCCACGATTTATTTATGATGTGTAATCCCAGCCAACTAGCTTATTTCGCCAATCAATTAACCACCTAGCGTGATAATTATATACATTACTGCTGTATGATGTTCAACCGCATCGTTTGTTTCAACATAATAAAATTGGGCGAGCCTATTGCCATAAAGCAGGAATTTTGTCATAGGCGCAGCAAATTGCCAGAATGCACACAACAAATTGCCATCCACTTTCACTGCATGAAAGTGATACTTCTTGACAGGAAGCATTTTTCTTGGTATTTTGCTGTGTTCCTTTTTTTGTGTGACAGCTAAAGACAAAATCAGCAAGCATACAGAAAAATTTAATCCACTTCTTGATACGTGATCATCATGACTGTAAATATAACATCTAAGTTATGCATTCTGATCATGAAAGAATACATTCCTTTATCAGAAAGAATCTAAAGCGTAAAAACAAAGAGTGAAACAAAAAATATCTCAAGTATTATTTATTAGTGGAGACGAACAAGAGCGTGTCTCGATAATAAGTAGGTACATGGTGGAGATAACGAGGACACTTGTAGCACAGACGCTGGTCTGTAATGATCTCAGGTAATATGGCAATTCAGCGACGGGTCCTATTGTATTCATTACGTATTGTATTTCAATCAAAGAAAGGAATTAATACAAGCGTTTAGTTCTAGTGGTAGCCATCATATTCGTGATGTCGCAGGGAAACTAAAGAAGAAACGTAATCACTTGTAAGGTTACATCATACGAATAATCATGCGAAGTGGAGCAGGAGAGGAAACAATAATTCAGGACTTCGAGATGAAAGCCTCGGGTGCAACTTGTATTATATGCATTATTTGATTCCCTACTTTTCATTTAAGATCGAGATTTGAGATTGAGTAGGAATCAGTATCTCATCTTATAAAGCATTTCTTGTGATAGTAATAGAATCCTTATTAAAATTCAATTTGCTTCCTGACAAATATGAAGCTTCATATTTGCGTATATATATAGTTCCTATGCTTTTTTGTATTTTTTATCTACTTACAATGTTAACCGGAAAAAAGAAAAAGTTTCCATACTCAAATTCTCGGCAAAAATTTTCTGTAATGAAATGTACTATTGCCTCAAGGTATTCTTTTAATGATTTGGAACAAGGAGCTCGTTTTGTGAAGCTTCGACCTATTCGCAATATATGTCGATGTTACGATGGAAACAAACGTGTATTGATAGGCTACGGCCTTGGAAGATGAGGGGGTGACATATTGCGGAGCTTACAAAATATATTTAGACTATATGTTCGGTATGAAAGGATTTTTACACACATATCCATATATTTACGCCTGTAAATCACCGATTGCGTAGGCAGAAGTAGTTTGACACCAACATTTCAATATTTATATTTTGCAGAATAATGTAAGCTCCAATTTAATGTCCCAAGCGACTAAAATGTGGGGTTCTTCAAGAAAGGCATTAGAAGGTTTCTCCAGGGTCGGCCTCGCGAGTGTAACGCCCCTGGTGTTGCATACATCCATAAGCCACGGTAAACACTATCCATCAGGCGGACCGTGCACTTGTCTACCACCTAAGTAGTATAAAAAAGTAAAAGTATAATATGTGGTTATTAATATATTAAATTTAGATTGCATATTGAATATGCGACGTCCTATAGCCAGAAGGACTATATTCAGACATAGATATATAATACACCTCCTGACACGAGACAAGCTAAGCCTTGGCACGCGCGGATTGTTTTGTAATTATCTATGTTTGGTGAATATGAGCTCTACGTCGTCGCTTATGAATAAAATTAAATGAGTTTAATCAGTGTAGTCTATTTCGTCATACATGTGCACATACCGTATGCGGGCAGGACTGTTCGGCCGGAAGCTCTACACAATGAGGTTCGAGTTACCGGTGTGTGGTTAGACTCGCAACGACAGCCATATTGATGTTAGAGTGGCAACTGGGACCGACGGCTTAACGTGTTCTCCGAGGCACGACCAGACCAATGCAAATACCCATATTCATGTAAACAAATATGAACCTTTACCTCCTGCGTAGTGGTCGCGTTTACTACCGCCACGCCAAAGAGGAACAAGAGTATAATTGAATGCAAATGATGTAATCTAAATCCAGCAAGGCGAGTGTGCCGGACCCACATACTATTATGTTGATCTCTAATTCCGCCTCCAGTTATTAACGTTCCAACGGGTTGTTTGATTAAAGCCACACGGGTCTACCTTCACCTCCACGGTTGTACGGGTACAGGAAGGAGGTATATCTGTGTATATAAGTTCACCTCGTGGTGTAAAATGGCGTGTTCTTGCACTATAGGTAATACTTGGGATTTACATTAATTGGTATGAACATTAGTAGGTCCACTTTTTAGTATCAGTACAGTATAAGGAAAGCTGATATTGGTAGATGCTTTTCCATTTATTCAATTTATTATTGTTGTTTCAATACATATTCAGTACAATACAATATATTACTATTTATTTATTATGAGGCAGGCCGTTTTATCGCTAGGTGCGATATCTTACAGACATCCTAAGTAAATATAGTCTGTGGTTGTTTATACCTAATTATGACAAATCATTTATTTATCAGATAGCAAAATGAATTTTGTTGTTAATATTTTAAAATTTATAGCCGTAATTCTATTAGTTATGTTAGTACCTATTTATTTTGCTCGAGTTCGCTTAATGTTTCAGATTATAGGGACAATGTTAAACAGGTATGACATTAAAGGATAGTGCCCTGTCTCCACGGAATATTTAATTTTCCAAGAAATATTAGGTATGCTTTAATCCACATTCTTAACCCCCGTTTGATATAATATGTCCTAGAATATTTATTTTCTTCTTTAACTTTTAAATTAGACCAGTGTTCCACTAAAACTTACCAAAGTAACTTAAAATAACGAGCTTAATGTACTATTTGGCTCCATACCATGTACAGTGGATGCTACTAAAAGGTTTTCCAGCAAGCACGTAGTGAGTAATTACAGTTATAAGTGCCTGCCGCGGGACGCCAGTGGCAAATTGTGACTGAAATTGTCACATTAAGCAATATACACACGGCGATAAAGTTGATTGGAGGGAAAATATCAGGAATAAACATCTATGACATTATTTTGAATTGTTGTTAAGTTTAAGTGCGTGAAAATGAAGTATCATTTAAGGAAGACACTGATCTGAAGATATTTGGTAGACCTGTACCCTAGAGAATGTGGAGAAGTCATTAATTTCGATGGAGCCGTTTCAGAAGAGAGAGACAGTGACATGAGATTTTACTTACTACTTTTTTGACAAGGATAGCATACCGTCGGGAAACAAAATTGTCATAAATATCTTTAGTCATTGGTTTTAATTATGTCATTTAGTTATGTCTTTTTAATCCATCACATAAATAGAACATTTTGAATACTTTATTTATTCAAGATTACCGTACAATTTTAAAAAATAATGAGTAAAGTTGTTGCGGTCGCTTTTATCTTCTCATTTGAAAAGCCAGTTAATATCTTAAAGAAGAAAAACAATGTGTAAAAAGGTATACTTTGAAGATTACTTGTTTCACTTGTTTGGAGTTAGGTACGGTCAGTAAACATGCCTTAACTTCAACTAATTAGTACTGAAACCTTTCATCAAATACTAGACACGAAATACAATAATTTTATCATCATCTTTGTTAAATACCTACGTTTTTAAACATCATTTTTAAATAATGTATTGAGTGTGGCAACCTTTAGCTATGCACATTAATAAATGTGGTAGATATCTGATACTCGGGCTCCCATGTGTATAGGCCTCGACACGAGGATCAAGGTATACATACTTACTACGCCTGCTGATTGATGGACAAACTTAACACGAATAATGGAACGTATATGGAAAAGTACAAGGCAGGCGCTCAGATGATAGTTAACCTTACTGAGTTATTGTAGAATTCCTGATTAAGAGAAACCCAAATACACCTTATTCAAGTCGAGAATCGACATCGATACCTCGCAATTGTACGCACACACTGATGTGATGTAATATTCAGTCTAACCTCCAGCTAGGCTAAATTACTTGTGTTAAGAGGCTAATGGCCAGGATTCGAACCCGAGACCTTTCGATCGTTAGGCCGACTTCTTAACCATTAAGATACCGACGGTTTGGAGCGGCAAAGGAGGATAGTTTAGTTAATTAAATTACTTACTGTTTATACATTTAACTCCGCCATACCTCAGATTGTAACTGTAATAACATCTTCATCATTAAACAAATAGTTCACCTGCCTGTCCGTGGACTTAGATTTATGCCCATAAGGCTTGTTGACTTCGGGCATTAAGAATAACAGTTTGAATGATTACGTCAGTGGCACACGAGTGTTTATAATATGTTTGAGAATTATGTGATTGATTCAAGAATCAAGACCTCAAGACCTCCAAGATCAGAATCCTACCCCAAGGGGTAGGAGTGTGATATTGGGTTTTGTAAAATCTTTGGTAAAACACATCTGAGTGGTAATCTTAGTTGAATTTAAGGCATGGAGATCAGGGTCCGTTTGCCTGCTTCTCCTTTCCATGAACGGTATTTCTTTAACTTTTACATCAGCAAGTGCCAGCTTTTTCCCAAAAGAAAGCCTGAGTCAGAGCCGTCCTTATTCTTATACTTCGATAAGTAATGTAATTTATGTACATATTTAACTACGTTTCTATAAATACGCGCTTTTGTTCTCTGAGTAATAAAGTGTATTCGAAAATAAATGCTAAGAATAGATAGGAACTGCTTTCACTTCTATCAACTTCGTAAATATTTATTTTGGGTTATAGCAATAGGTTAAGTAGACCTGTTTAAGTAGAATTAATAAGTATTTTGTAGATATTTTAAGTAGGTAGTAAATGTAGTTGACTGATTTAATGTGAACAGTGCAAAAAAAAGCTTTGAGAGAATCAAAACTAATAGTAAATGTTCAGTAGGTAAACTAACTTATGCAGGGCAGTAACTGATTAGAGGGTTACGACGATGTTATTAAATGAGCTTTAATAGTTTTGTTTTAATATCGTCACCAGCAGATCGCAGCCTATAGTATTATTTCTAATGGTGACAGAACAGTTCAGCGTTGCAGTTCAAACTATTGCGTACATTCTATAAGATACTGCTTCTTATATTTTTCCTTTCAATGCACTCCCACTTGTATCATCATCATCACCTGGTTGAAGGTAACGCGCTCACCACACCCATTTACACAAGTACGCATATGATACGGCCATGTTTAACCACTGTTACTTTATATTACTACCGTCGTAGGCGTTGCATCTATATATCAAAACTGATATAGCAAGGGATATATTAGGAACATGTAGGAAGGAGAGATCGTAGGAAGCGCGCCCACCTAAACAGAGTCGTGCGCTAATGAGCAATTAATTGGCTGCGCACACCCGCCGTCGACTGCAGTAATTATTCTTATCTACTTATAGTATGATATCTACAGGTTCATAGCATATTATTGATTATGGCTTAAAATTTTAAAACAATTTGACCAGTTAATTTTTATATTTTTTAGTTCTGATATTTGTTATGATAATGTTGTAAATTAAGAGGTAAAAAAACAGACAACCTACTTAAAACTGTACCACATGTTTCTGTCCTTTGGATCGTTTATGTGGTGGCGTGAATGATTTCTCTATGGAGGCCGTCAAACTGAAGACTATTAAGTAGTAATTAGTGTATTGTGTATGTTTTTAGGAAAGGAAACTCCTGACTCTTAACATCTCGTCTTTTTTCTTCTTGTTCCTCTCAGTACGTGAGAGCCTTAGTTACCGCTTGTCATCAGTTGGTAGACCTTTGCATTAAAACTAATCTCAAGTCTTGCAAGTTTGCACACTAACCTGCCTGCGTCCTCATGTCCCTGGAAACGATGGTGCCGTGTGCGTTGTTGGCGCGGCAGCGGTACACCGTGGCGTGAATGTCCTGGCGGTACTGCACCGCGCTGAATGGCAGGAACACCAGAGTGCCGTTGTCCAGCACTTGTCTGCGAAAGAACAAAACATATTTGGAACTTAATCAAATAACAAAACATTAGATTAACGCTTGCTTTCGTATTATTAATAGTATTAATTATTAAGGATCATTTCCCTCTTAGAAGCACGGGTTCCACACCAATCTCAAATGCTGAGGTAATCCTCGCTGTGTCTAGATGACTCTCGTGCCGCTCTCGTAGTAACTAAGAAAAATTAATCCATAAGGATAGAAAGTTATAGAACAGACCCCGGGCCGCAGAAGGCAAGTTTTCAAGAATCAATTAATTAATTTCGTTTATTCAGTTTAGGCACATAATGAGCATATACGAATGTGAAAATAAACATTGAATGAAACGTGATTGGTGCTCGGCAGGTGGTGAAACAATAATATATTTCACAGTGATGTTTTATCCATAGCGTATCTATAGCGTCCTTTAACGTCGCGTTCACAACTGTAAAAATTAAATAAAAACGAGGATTATTTGAAGAGTGAATTCCCCATGATTGGAGCATAGGAATCGTAAGTTGTGAGTAATGTAAGTAGGTGGCCCACACCCGTGGGAGGGTTGATAATGACAAAAGGGTAGTGGGTGCTTAATCTTCGGCCCTCGCGAATGGACACCCTATTAAGTTCGTAAGGGAACGGCGGCACGCGGAGTTACAAAGACTGAAGATAAATCGAATGTGGTTAAGTACCCGTAATAAAAAATGACCTAATTTATCTGATTTTTGTTGAAATCAAAGCAGTAAAGCAACGATTTTGTTTGTTTTACGTAGGATAACCAGAAACGCGTATTATTTGTAGCATATAATATTATTTTATTAGTTACAATGGAACAGATATTTTTAACTTACCGAGATAACTAATAATTCTCGTAAACCCGCAAAGCTTAATTCTTTGTGTTAGGAGTGGTTTCACATCGGTATTGTAATGGCCAAAATGGCCATATACCGGGACCCTTAACCACTAAACTACTCACGGACGCTTATAATTACGCTTATAATAACTTTCTAATATTTACATAACATTTTAATATGTATGTAATTCCATATTATATAACTAGTTATACTATCATCACATAAGACGTGTGACGTCTCTAAACTTGCAATAAAACCAATCGACCCAACTCCTTTGATCACAACTCAACCAAAAAAAAGGTCAATTGTCTTAAGAACTTAACTCAAGAGGACATAAAACAACCGCACCCGATTGTTCTCCATTGACTTTAATTCCCACGATGAAAAAAGGATGAGAACGAATTAAGGAAAAATTGCAACGGCTTTTTCCACGAACCACCGACGTAATTGGCTGTACAACTGGTGCTTATTTTTGCAGAATATTTTTTTCAGCTAGTAACCGTCAGGTGAGCGTTGGGGAAAACGAATAATTGGGTGCTCCAATATACCTAAAATATGTGGCTTCAATTATTTTAAATCATTATATATGTATGTATATAACTGTATTATGTATGTATGTACTATGTACATTTTGTTTTAGTACACATGTAATAGTGAGAATGTTACAAAGTCTGTGTACTATTATATTTTCTGGAAGTATCTTTGGAGCACTGAACGTAATACAATTATTATGCTAAATAGTCCAAAGATGACTGCTCGATATGGGTACTAATAGAATGTTGTGTCTACTAGGGTAGACTTTCATGTTATATTTAGATGGATTTAAGATTTAAAGGCCCTCGTGGATTTTACAGACTGTACTCTGCTTTAAAAAATGTACGCAGAACTAGAAATAGCTTCTAGAAATATCCGTAATGTTCTCATTTGTAGCTTCAAATGTTATTCAGTACTGGGTAACTGTTGGTTCTAACTATTATCTGATACAAAACACTAGTATGTACTAAATAGCGTTAAATAGAATAACGTTATGATCTCTCATATCTTCTTCTGTAAAAATTGCGTCAGAAAAATCTTAAACACAGCTCTAATATTCGAAGCATCGCAGTACCCGCAGTGCCTTTATTGAGATACAACCGACGAGATACATAAACACGAATCTTATTACACCAAAAACACATATCAAATCAAATACACGCACTGAATACTGAACAACTACGTCACTGCACGAGCCCCAACTTAATACCACCTGTTACGTGTTCCCCAAGGTCTCGATTCTAATTCACTTGCCTTACGAATTATTTCCATTCCCTTTTATAAATCGGGTTTTATAATAAAGATTATGAAAAACCTAGTTTCTAGAAACTAGGTTTTATACGAAACAAAAACGAATTTTACCTGAAACGAAAAACCTAAATGGCGCTGGCGTCAAGTGCCCCTCTGCAAAAAGAGCTCCGTGTTTATTTTTAATTTAAAAATAGTAACATAATAGTAATACTGGCTTTTTTGGAAAAAAAATCTGCAAAAAGTAAAAAAAAATATTGTGTTGTTTAACTTTAATATACCTAGTAATATATTGATTCAAGCTTTGCAATGTCGGGGCACCACGGATAATTCCTTCCTAGGATAGTTCAATATATGACGGAGTGCTTTAGCAGTAGAGATCCCCGACACGACAACGCTTAAATCAAAATATTACTAGGTATGTCAAATGTTATCCACGAAATTCATTTTGCATTTTTGCAGTTTTTTCATGACGGTGGTTCTCCTAATAACAGTTTCGAGTAAAATTCATATTTGTTTCGATTATTTACTTTTAAAAAACAAAATTTTGTCATGATTCTTATTGTAAAATACGATTCAGAACTAACCCACTATCTTTTGGAGTTCTATATTAGAAGGACGTTTTTAAATTTTTATTTTTTCTGTTAGGTTTTCTTTTATATCTATGATTTGACTTCTATATATGATGAAAATATAATATACTGGGTAGAAGATTTTGCCCTTCCATGGAGGGGAAATACTCTAAATACTGGAGATAGCGAATTTCACTCACAAGCAAAAATCACTTATTTTTACAAAGAAACAAATTGCATTCATAGTTTTTTGTAAATTCGCTTGCTACCCGGTAATCGAACCGACTAAAATCCGAAAAAATGATATCCTGTATTTGGAGTGCTTTTCCCCCAGGATATGTCAAAATCTTCCACCCTGTATAAAGATCTGTAAACTTTCTGTGAGTCTGTGACTTCATGCAAAAACTACCAGGCTCACAGAAATAGGTACTTGTCTCGAGACCGAGAACCATTGGAACCTGTGAAGTATTCCTATAGGCGCACTTGATACTTACCTACACGTTTTATAAACGTAAGTGTTTAATTATTATAATTAACGCGATTAATGAATACCTGCTATGTGTGACTAGTGTCTGACTTTTGGTTGTTTCGTTCGATACCTGGCAAAATATTGTACTTTCTGATAACGTTAATATATCGTGCAACTTAGTAGGCTGTAATATTTATACAGAAATGGATTTCAGTAGGTTGGTGCATAATTGTATATTTAACAAAAAATATTTATTTATGAGAAATATATACGAAATACATAAAAGACACTAATAATTTTAAGTTTTAATAATAATAACATATAAATTAACTCAATGGAATGCACTCACAGACTGCTTTCATAGAGAGCCAATATCTCTTATTAGACTGGATGCTAAATAAATGACATATAATTAAGTACATACCTCGGAGTTTACAATTACCAAAATCGAACAACCACATATTCTGTGCAAATCTCTAAGAGAATAAATCTATCGAACCAGTTACGTCACATCATATCCATGAACAGAGGGCGTCAATGGTGGGTGATGTGCACATTTTGGCCACGCTGCTGGTGGCGACTGCGACGACGCCACACAGATTGACTGCTGAGAAAGTTCAAAAGAAAGCCGAACTGCGCGTGTACCAGGGAGTTGATGAAGACAACATGAAATATCCTTATGTGGTCATTGTTCACCCAATCCCTTGTACTGGCTTTCTTATAACGCCAGATTGGGGTCTAACCGCAGCGCATTGCGGTGAAGATGAACTATCACACATACAATACGGCAATCTTATCGATATAGCACTAGGTATTACTGGTGAGCCCTGGAGTGTGTATGGACAAGTACGGAACTATTCAACACTGTTTGGTCTCTCTGCAATGTTCATTGGCGGTGGATATACGTTCATAATGAAACGTAACACTCGAAACAATTTGAAACGCTATATGCTAGATTTACTGCGACCCGATGCAAATAGAGCAAGGTGTTGTCAGTACTTGTGAACCTAAATTTAGAGGCTTTATTTGTTTATCATCTAGTTGTTCAAATAAACAAATACCTTTGCCTGGATATTGAACATAGTTGGAGTCGCTACAGGGGATCCTGTTGAAATCTAGTATGAGGAGATTGAGGAATTTTTTACACCAATAAGTCCACATCAAGCATGGATTCACAGCGTTATCACTTCAAAATCCACCTAAAATAACAATCTAGCATATTTTCAAAATGGTGGTGGTTGGATCTTAAAATATAAGTATTCGTCACTTTGGTTCTTCTTCGTTCTTTCTTCACACAAAAACTCTTGAATCAAAATATTATAAGGTACCTATGTCAAAGTTAAAGGGCTTATAAGCACGATTTATTTTAACTTTTAGAGGTGCTTTTAGTGTCCAGTTTCTTTTAATGTATAATTTAATAGCGGCCGTCTGGGACTTGATACGCGTGGTGTAAATTAGATTTTCATACAAACTACCATCACTTGTTTTAACCCCAACGAGGCCATTATTAGCACACCTTCACACTATCTATAGAGCATACATTTTAAATTTTAAGTCTCTTACTTCAAAAATGTAGGAGTTTCTTACAAACTACCAACCCCAGTAGCGGTGAAGTTTCGTAAAATACATTCTCGGCAGATGTCTATAGCTTCATCAGTGAGTGATATTTCACTTATAACATATATCTCCGTTAACGTACGAAGAGTAGAGAGTAGAGACCTTCCCTAACTTTTTAAGATATTTTAAACTCCACTCACAGATTTTGGAAAAAGTGTACAGTCAGCAAGAAAAATGCTATTAGTCCAAAATTTTTACATTTCAGCAAGAGAATTAAATTTTTGCAATGGTCAAACTTTTTTTACCTGCATATTTCGCACTAGATAACTTCGTGAATTATTGGACTTAATATAATTCCACTACTGGAAATAGGCCTCTCCCAATGTTGGGAGGCCTACTGTTCACGCTACGCTAGCCAAACCGGTTGGTTTGACTCCCTCGCAGTGATATTGTTTGCGTATTTTCTAGTAGTCGACTTCAATTGTAAAATTTTCAAATTATTTAAATAAAAACACAATCAACTAACTAAAATTGCTTTTGTCCCCAATTTTTGTTCGGAGTTTTAGGCGTTGCACTAGAACAAAGTTATATCGAACACTATGTGCGAGCTGGCTAAAATATAATACTATAGTGAACGAACTGTAAATGGCCCAGAGGAGGAGAAAAAAATATATTATTTTTGAGTGTGACTTAGGATAATTAGGAAATCTATGATATGACGTTCAGGAGCGTAGCATTGAGCTAAATAAGTCTAAACGAGTTAGCCTCACCTCTGGGATATAATGTGGGGCTTATTTGTCTCGTAAATTAATATTACTCTGGCTTTTAATTAAAGTGGGCTGCTTTGTATGTGACGTAGGTAGGCAACGTTAATGCTCAATATCAAATGTCCGTATTAATATAGGTCACAAATGAACGACATAATTTACGCCTACTATAATGTATGTTTATTTAAAGTCGGATTCAATAGACATAAAAGTATCAGTGAGAGGGTATCCGAGGGGGTTTCAGCTCGAAAAAGGTAATTTGATATCAAGACTACTACTGAATTCAATGGATGAGTCATTTAATTAGGATGTAGGACTATTATAAAATTTTACCAGTCACTTCGTGGGTGTTTTTTTTTATATTTATTTTATTTATTTATTAGGTCTACCAACAATGTACTTTGTAAACACCGCATACAAAGAATGAAAAAGAGAAACTTATATTAAGCTAAAATAATATAATAGAGACTTAAAACTAAATAACTTTACATAAAAAAAGATGGGCAAAGGTAAAGAAACAAGCTCACGTGCTCTTAACTAAGAGACAGACTAAATATCTATATATCTAACTAAATAACACTAATAATACCTAAAATACGATTTTGTTTAGGCTGGGTATCAAAGTAAAAGTCAATCCTATAACTGAGACTGTTTACAACTCTAGAAAGTCTCGCGCATGGAGAATTGGAACCTAAAACTGTCCTTCTTAGAGGTGGGCAGAGTGGTGTGACTGGTTTGCGAGAGATCCTAGATGGAACATTGAATCTTAGTAAAGCTAGCAACCTTGGACAATTAATTTGTGTTGGAGGATCTTGAAGGCAAACTTTACCTCATTAATTTTTGTGCGTTGTTCCAAAGTTTTCATATTAAAACGCTCCAAGCGGCAGTTGTAAGAACGCATTTTCCCATCTGTCTAACCCTTGTATGTTTGTATGTTAATTACAGTCAGTATCAGATCAATCTTTACTAGTAAAATGGTTTATTGATTAACATTGTAATACCGTCCGAACTAAAGGTACGTACTAAATATCAGGACAATCAGTTAACAGGAACGGGAGAATACCATGGTATTAAGATCATTTTGAGTACTTTGCTAGTCTAGATTAATCTGATGCTGAATTTACTAGCCATAACAAGCATGAATCAACCAACGATCAAATTAAAACCACATCGAATAAGCAACATAGACCAAGCTTATAACGAGTAACTATTTGCCGTACAGGTGCAACTGCTGCAATAGCCGTGTTTCACTGATTGCCTGCAAGTTTCGGGCTCAAGCGACAGCGGCGAAATTTCTGTTGAAATAGGATTACACTAGTTGGCATTGTTTGCTTGATATTTTGAAAGTAATACTTGTGAAATATTACAACATTTTGTTTAATAAATCCCATAGTTTAGATGTAAAACTATAAATCAACATATTACCTTACAATTAATAATGAGATATATCCAGTAATGCTTATATACAGCTCAAACTACCTGAATTACTTGTTAATATAGCATTATGTATATCGCTCACCTCAGGTTTATCTTCGAAATGTCATATAGGGGAAACGTCTCGGATACCATTACGTGTGGAAGTATCAACGTCTGTTGTTAGGAGCTATTTATAAAATGCTTTGTTACCTTTTCATATCTAAATGTCGGGATGAATTTTGAGAAACCTGATCTGTTTCCACCTTTAGATGTGGGTTGACATTAAGCTCTTTTCATCCGCCACTCTGGCCTGCGTCGTCGGCAACAGTATCTGGTATCGTAAGCATTTTATTATGTACATAATTTTATTTGTTCCGAATTGCAAAAACGTTAATCAATTAAACATTCAGAATGTAGCATATGTATTTGTTTTAGTAATTGTACCTAATTACGGTGATTTTGCAGTTGTGAAAATCATTTAACGTCGATTCTATCGATTATATTTGAGATTATAATTTTGGTTTACACAGAACTGTTATCATTCTTTCTTCATTGATGACTTCATTATAGCAGTATGCTTAATTTAACCTGCGACGTGTTTCCCTAATTCTTAAGAAACGGGTTCTTCGAGCGAAGTGTGGAAAGGCAAAGCTGTCAACATAGGTACTACCATTTTAGGGTTCTCAACGTCTTGAATGGTGGCACATATCATCTGTACTTCGCCCAATTGATAGGCCGTATGGATTAAAATTAGATCATGGGATTTTCCACACTTAATTTGAGATAACATTGCGCCGTATTTGAAGAAGAAGAGTATCCTTAATGCGGAAGTAATCTTTCTAGATGCGATATTGGATATCATGGAAGCCTTACTTACGTATTATATCCTTAAATAATAAAATATTGGATCTGTATGTACCGATACATGTTCCACTGTATCACGAGGACTACATACACGTGTCATCATTGAAGGGAAGTTCATTTCCCCTGGGAAATTTGCAGATAACTCCGAGGTAACGGACTTATAAGAGTTCTGCCTAAATTACCGCACCGGCTTCTTTGTTATAACCTATGTGTTTGTGACAATATTAGGTTTACCCTATGATATGGAGCGAGCTATATCTAGTATTTTAGTTGAAGAAAATTAATTCAGTCCTGTGTGTATAATATAATTATTTGAGTAATGGGGTGTCAAATTGTCATATATTTTTGTCAAAATTTTCAACCGTAAAAACGAATAGATGAGCACTTTAGTCATTTCGTTCCTATAAAATACCCTTGAAATATTGTACCTAATAGTCCTTAATGTGCCCTTGAAAGAATTTCTATTTGAATTAAAAATTAATAAAGAATTCGGGAATATAATGTGTGTGAAAGCTAAAACTAAACAAATAGATACTAGATACTCATGAATAGGTATATGAAATGGATGATCATTACAATTACATGCATCAATCACGAGATTATGTTTGATATTTGCTGCGAGTAAGTTTACAACCAGTAATTACTATAGCGAAGCAAAGCTCTTCCGATACTCATCTACTTACAGTGCTAACTATGTATCGAGTATGCTAATAGACGGACAGTAATTGCAATTAAACAGGTATCGTCTGTATCAGATTCAATGGCCTCGCCGCATTTGCATAGAAATAGTGCCAAGATTGAAGTGTACGCTTCAAATTCCTTTCAACGTAATGAAAAAGGACTTTTGCTTGTCTGTATCATTATAACGAAATGTGTGCAGGTACTCTTTTGTGATTGTGTATGGAATGGATAAAAAAAATCATTCATTCTGTCTCCAACCCACGGAAACCTATTCTCAAATAACGCTCATGTTCTACTCCAGATTACGTCAACTTATAAATATGCTCAAATCATCAGAAACTAAATTTCTGTATAATAAAAATTTCAATCAAAACAAATAATGTCAAATTTTATTGTCTAAAATTTTTGCTGGCTCAAATTGCAATTTAGATAATTTGAGGCATCAAAGATTTTAGACAAAAAGCTATTTAGTTGAAGTGATTGGTAACTCGGAATGTCTTCGAAAATCTTTACCGGGAGTCCTATTCACCATTATTATATTATCTGTGCCATCGCCAACTATTCTAAGAACTTTGGGTGTGTATATATTTTTTTTTTGCTGTATTTGATGTATATGTTATGTGTACCGACATTAGCTGGACTTTAATTAAATCAAACACAACTAACTCACGCACAAGTGCAGTCGTGATTGAATCGCACCGTAATTGATAGTGTGATAATGTTGTCTTGTATAATTAAATTACATTATACTATATTATAGTTAAACTATTATATAACTTTGTATAAGAAAATGGTGGATATAACAATTTATTATAATACGTAATAAGTGCATTTCTTTTCAGTTTTCTAAAGTAACTCACCAAACAGGAAAACAAAGACTGTGCAGCCGGTCAGGTTGAAAAATAAAATACTGTGTAAAGTACAAGTGTCTTATTCAACATGAGAAAGATAAAGAATGTTAAATCTTCTAAATGTACGGAAATGCGTTCAAGTTAGATCGTGACCTGCTCTAAATGTCCCTTGCAAAGCATCCAGCATAGCAATATTATTTGGTCATTTAATATAATACGTCGTATAGCTGCACTCGAGTGCGGGTGCTTCTACATTCTTTGACTACGAATTCTGTTGCCACCAACTTATTCCCAACCGCTTTCATTTTAGCGTCGGCTTCAGACTAGGACAACGTTCAAATTAATGACATTGCATGACCCGATCCTTTTAATATAGTAAACTAGCTGTTGCCTGCGGCTCCGCACACGCGAATCATTGTCGTAGAAAATGGGTTTCTAAATGCTAATGTCAGTTTATATAATAGTATATTACTCGCGATTAATAATACTATTTATACAAATGGTATCCTATGCTATGCTATTCTCCGAAATGATTGTGTAAGTACTTACAAAAAATATTGTATTCTATTATCTTCATCAAATTATAAGTATGCTATTTGATCTTACTGATGAATTTTATAAAAAAATAGTTTTGCGTTCAAGGCGCAAAAATTATATACATAGGTACAGACAGAACTGACCTCCTTTCACATTTATAATATTAGTATTGATTAGATAGTATGATATAAATTATCTAACCAACATTTTATTAGAGTTATGAATGTAATGGTTGGCGTTTACAGACGATGTACATAAGTGAGCCGGACAAATTATACTTATTGTAAGATAAGATTGCAATATAGTGACCTCTAAAACAGGAACGCTAGAAAAATGATTACATTGGTAATTTAGATATATCTATATCACCAAATCTAATTCAAATCTAATTCTGTTTACCCGGTTAATTCTCTTAAACGAACAATTACTGGTAGGCTAAACCGCCTTATTATTGTCCAAACAAACAAATGTTTCTGTCGTTAACTTTTCACATAAATTTTTGTCGCCCCATTAAACCGCTATATGTAATTTCGAAGGGATAAAGAAGGCTTTCGCTTATTCAAAATGTAGCCTTTGTTGGTATTCTCACCGTTTGTTTTTGATATAGTTATAATATCTAGGTCCAAATAGACGTTATTTGGGTCAACATTCGTTTTATTTATAAAGTTTTATTGGCTAATCGGTAAGAAAGTTTTGCTATTAAGTCTTGGACGAGATTGTTACGATAGAAAAAATAAGATCGTATTTTAAATTTATTAGCTTATAGGGTTTTTTTCCCTGTAGTGGTGAAGAGATTATTGTACCTCTCTGTTACTAGTCAGGGAGTAGATAGGATAGTCTATATCAAGCATAAAAAATACATATTTGTGGTGTAATATTCTAGTAAAACTGTACGGCATCACGTATTTCTCTTTTCTACTACACTCACACACACTACGACATCTGTTATCTAGACAATTACCTTTCTTCATTAAACAGTAAAATTCTTTAACGTTTTTACACGGTGGAATAATAAACAAACCAACATCCAAAATTGAATAACAATAGTATTTTCTAATAACGTATAATATGCGTGCTAGTTTTAGCTATTACTCAGACGAACTTAGACGTCAAGCAACTATATGTGCTTGTAACGCTTGTTAAAGGTGCTCGTAAATTTTAATTATCACTTAAATTCATCCTTACGTCACGTTATTCATCTTCAAATATAGCGCAAGTTAGCGAAATTCACGATTAATATCTTAGTTGCGTGTGTGGTAGGTACTTTACCGAAGGTTTTTCTAGGGAAAATGGACAACTACAAAGAGGTACAATTGTGCACTACCGATTATCTTGGCTCAGCATTATTCTTTATATGAAACTAATTTGACTCATCACACTCACGTTGTAAAAAAACACAAACATTTTTTATACAAATAAGTCAGTAAAAACACCCGTACCCCGCTCAACTAGTGGTTTAGTGCTTACCGTGGCTAATGAACGTTTGCAACTCTAGACTAAACACTACCATCCACATATCAAAGTAACACTACAGTAGCATTATCTTTAGTATTTCTTTACTATCAATAGGGATAAAGCGTGAAGTAGCTTCATAAACGTTCAGAGTTCCAAACTAGTAGGTTGCCGATATTTTGCACCACACAACATCCTCCCGTAGACATTTGCGGGTTAGTGCTCAAAGGCTGGCCGCGTTCGTTAGTCGCGCACATCACGGCTCGTTTTTAAAATAACTACCTACAACCTGTGTTTCTTTTACTAACCGTGGAAGGTGATTTTGTATAACACCGAGATAGGAATGATGAGAAGCTATCCTTATATAACAGTATAGGAAAGTAGTAGGAGCACAGAAACAGATGGTTTGCTATTGTAACTGCCTGTCCTTGAAATATAAACGCTTTAGTATAAGTATGAAATGTATATCATAATCTAATAACATCTTTCAGTATAATAGGTAGAAGCAATAACCTGTTATTTGCATATGAAATTACGCACCTTACGAGTTGACTCTATTAAATTGAACCCTTAAAACAACCCTTAGTTGGAACCAATTTCATTCATGGACCTACTGCTTTCCTTCTGTCCAATAAGATCAGTAGTACGTAGTGATATACAGAACCATCAGACGTGACGCTGGGGTAGTCCCATTGAAATTTAGACACATCGAAATTAATCAGCAGTAAATTGCAGAAGTTAGAAACAACACTACCCTTGAGCAAACGTAACAATGGGTAAATTGACTATACTGCCTATTAAAAAGAGGCAGTAATTTTTTTTTGGTAAATACATACATATTATACATAAAAACACCCAGACCAATGCAAACAGACATATTTATGCCTACAAATTTTTTCACTGAGCGGGAATCGAAGCGAGCCGAGCAATCGAATGCACTACCGCTACGCCACAGAGGCCGTCAACGATCTTAATCCTTGGTTTAACCCCTTCCTGCTGCCTGATTCGGACACCTATAATTCGGACAATAATACAATGTAAATTAATAAAACGGTTTGATTTGCTCCTCATACGAGAGTTTTAAGATCTTTTTGAGGCTTTGTAGTTAAGACATTACTGATGCTGATTGTAAAACGGACACAGATATTCATCATCATTATCATCCTTGCATTAGTCCCCCGGTTGCTTCCTCACACAGCCGGAGACCGCGGTTCACTTTCGGAATTATAGGTATCAAAACATTGATTGACCTTCGTTTTATCATATACAACAATAGCATCAGCTACATATACTCCTCAAGTAATTACAGTATGCGAAGTCGAAGTCACATTTGCTATCATATTAACTTTGAGGGCTTATCATGCATTTCTTTCACACATAATTGCTTAACGGGTAGTCGGAGTTGTTACATTATAGAGGGTTGAAAAACCCGCGAATTTTCCTCTCAATCATTTATTTCTTACATCAAGTAATTCGAATGTTTATCTTTTTTTATTTCTACTGTAATAATAATAAGGGTATACAAGAATCGTTAAACAGAAATGCATCTTGCACAGTTTCATTGTTTTCGTGCTACTGGAGCGTTATATAACATTCGCAACGTCTGCAACGATTTTGTGTTTGAAAAAATTCACATTGAACAACGTTAAATACTGACACTTTCACATACATAAAGTAATTTTTGACTGTTTATTTTATTCACTTTGAAAGTAACAAACACATATCTTCGAGTAACAACTTTTGATAACTGGGTTCAATATTATTATTGCTTTTTTTATCTGGCATCTATTTATAGTCACTTAAAATCCTTGTCGGCAAACTATGGAAACAAAGCGACGAAATTCACACTCTGTGCCTGAAATGAACGAAGCGTTGACACCCTCTCTTTAAAAATTTTACTTTGTTGACAGGCATCCAGGCTTTATTCCTTTGTGAACAGATTCTCTTTGGATAGTGTGCAAACCCGATTACTTTCATCTACGGCATTTATTCACAGCTTTTTTGTTGTATTGTGCCCTTGTGTTCTTAAACACGAATAAGAGCTCCCCACTATTTAATGGTGTTACTTAAAATGAATGAATTGCAACCATTTGTTTGATGTATGGATTTTACGATCGAACATAATTTCGCTAGTTCATACGTAAATGCTTCTCGAATCTAATATTTTTTTCCAAAACTAAAAGGAAAGGGCAAAGCTATAAGACGATGTTTGATCCTAGTCGTAAGCTTATTTGGGTAAAACAGTCCTTCACCATACTTCTTCAGTCTTTGACTTTATATAAAAGAAAACTAAACGACCAGACCAAAGATAAACATAGACAAGGACAAAGTACATAAAAGAAAGACAACTCCGTCAAAATCCGATTAAGTCCTGTCTCCTTTTCTTTATTTCTTAGAGAATAAAAAAATAAAACAGTTATTTCGGTATCAAACAGTGGGCGGGCGGCTAATAGGGTGGCCAGGTAGAATCCAATAAGGTAATCGAGTTATTTACTTGGTTACATGGATTAAAATTGTGCTTTCGATTTTTTTTGTGTGAAATAATCGTTCTTGTATTTATATAACTTATCAGTTATCACCCATCGGCCTCGTGAAAGGGAGCGTATTATGATAATTAATGTTACTGGATTTATAGTCACTTGAAATCACACTTGTATACCACTCGCATAATTGAAAGAAGTTTCATACCTGAGTAATAAAATATTTTATTTTTATGATACGCTTCGGCTCATTAGGGTAATGTTATAGGATTTGTATTACATTATTTAATAGAACAATTACGACGCATTTGAACTTTGAGAGTGTATATGTGGATCTCTATTTCAATTCAAACTAAGTGGAATAAAAGCAGTGAAGAAGATGTGAAATTTTCTTTTAATGAATATTCTATGATATTCTACACCACACTATCTAGTAATGCACATCATTATAATGAATCTATTCGTAAGAAAGATTCAGACCATCAATACGACGAGAAAAATACAATAAGATACATGAACTTAAATGTATAAAAAATATTGAATAAATGAACAAACACTTAGTCTCTAAGGCCCATATTCTAGAAGTAATATTAGTAAAATAAACAGCAATCCAGAAAGGTGACTTAACGCAGAGATATTTGTCAAATGAACGCTCTATAAACAATGGCGTGTTGCTCCTTCCCTTTCGGAAGCTAATTTCGATAGGCAGTTTTCAAGTAATTTGTGATATTAACTCGTCAAATTCAAAAGCTCCAAAGTACTAATAAATTGATGGCTGCGAAACGTTGCTGCCGTTTCATTTGTGTTTATGACGAGCGAGCACTAAACTTAATTAAAATGGATTACTTTTAACTTGAAATTCGCGTTTGAAAAATAGTTATTTAAAACTGCTGGTTTTATCCCGGATTGCAAATTAATAGTTTTATTTTACCAACTGAAATCGTATAATAGTTTCTTAATGAACGACTTCTGTGGCGCAGCGGTACAGCGTTTGACTGTAAAGGGTTCGATTCCAGCTCATTGCAAATAAGGCTGTTAGAATAAATCTTATATTGCATTGGTCTGAGTTATTTATTATGTAATTAATATGTAATCGCTTTTAAGAACCCATACCTACCTAACACAAGCTAGTTCATATATGCTTACCTACTTTGAATCTAGATAGCGCTATGTAGGATTGCCTTGAATATTTATTATTATGATAATAGTAATTCAAATACAATTCTGAAATAATATAGGGCTAATAGGACCATGGTCAATAATCTCCAAGCCACTAGCCACCAATACAGGCGGCTAAGGCCGGTTGAATTCCCAGCGATTTCCTTCGTAGAATATACAGGGCCATTTGTAATTAACTAGCATCCTCCCAGGGGTAGGTAGCAGACATCATAAGTAACAACTTTTGTTGTATGACTTTTTGAAATTCGTTAAATTTTACTTTCATACATAAATAAATATTTCTTTAGTTCGGGTCTGAGAGTTATTAAATCTACGCCGCAGTTTACGCGCATCGTAAAAATTAGGTAAACAAACTCGTG
Organism: Eilema caniola; assembly: GCA_949126895.1. Lineage (NCBI taxonomy): Eukaryota > Metazoa > Arthropoda > Insecta > Lepidoptera > Erebidae > Eilema > Eilema caniola. The sequence goes on along the minus strand of OX421463.1, from coordinate 1,010,086 downwards.
TCATCAATTCATGCAACGCACGGATAGGAGGCGGGGCGGGGCGCGGAGCGGCGTGGCGCTGGCGCCTTTGACCTTAACCCATTTCTTTTTGCGAGCCGCCAGTCGGTCGCTAGCTGCGCGCGCGTCACAGGTGTGCGTCACTTGTCCTTGTGTGCCACGATTTTTCGCGTTACCGTGTTGCGTCGATCTGACTATCGCCATGCCTTACCACTATTCCAATGTGGAATACACGGAAATGGTAAGGATGCTTGCTAGGTGTGATGATAATGTGGCCGAAGCCTGCCGCCAATATGCAGTAAGGTTTCCCAATCTACCTACACCGAGCCGGGCAACGATGTTATCTGCCACACAGCGATTACGCGATTACGGACAGTTCCAGCCCAGGTTCACGGATAGTGGTCGTCCACCGAGGCACTCAGTACGGGAACAAGAAAGGATACTGGAGTTCTTTGAGGATAATCCTGCCGCAAGTACCTATGACGCCGCGCTACGGTTTAATGTATCGCAGTACTTCGCGTGGAGTGTCATTCACAACGAAGGAAAATATCCTTTCCATCTTCATCGTGTCCAGGAACTCACCGACCCAGACAAACCTGCGCGTGTGGATTTTTGCAATTGGTTGCTGGCTGAACGTCCTAAAGTTCTGTGGACAGATGAAGCTACCTTTGGTAGAGTGGGTTTATTCAATACCCACAATGAACATTTGTGGTGTTATGAAAATCCTCACGAACCCAGACCACATAATTTTCAACATCGTTTCAGTGTAAATGTTTGGGCGGGAATAATAAATACCACGTTACTGGGCCCCGTTTTTTTAGATCGACTCAATGGTGAAACATACCTACAATTTCTCACCGAAACGCTACCAGAGATAGAAGAAGACATACCGCTTGCAGACTTACGGGATATGTATTATCAACACGACGGCGCACCAGCGCATTATTCACGGCAGGTCAGAGACCATTTAAATAGGACGTATCCCGGCCGATGGATAGGACGTGGTGGACCTCGTGCGTGGCCTCCCAGGTCACCAGACATAACACCTCTGGACTTTTATTTATGGGGACACGTTAAAACAATGGTGTACTCTGGCGCAGAAATTGAAAGCCGGGACGTGTTGAAAGAAAAAATAATTAGTGCCTTCAATCTAATTAAAACTAATCGGGCAGTGTTAGCCAGAGTGAATGAACAGTTAATTTTTAGGTGTGGTCTTTGTGTTGGTGTTGAAGGTGACTATTTTGAACGGTATGTGCGGGATACTCATCGGCATGCGCGGGACTTGAACCTCAGAGGTAATAATTAATTGTACATACCTACTTTGTAAATTTTGTAATTGTACATACTTTGTAAATATCAACTATTAGTTCCATTATTGTAAATACGCTGATTCCACTTTTTAAATACGCCTGCATTAAAAAATCAAAAGTGAATCATATCTACCTACCTACCAATGTTTGTTTAGACATTAAAACATGATATTAGGTTATTAATCGTTACTCGGATGATAAGTGTAGGTACGTTTCATCTTTAGCGTTTTTATGCATTTTTTTGGTTTTTTAATGTAGCCAGTCCTAAGCCTGGTAAAGTATGAAGGGATTGTGGACTTAGTGTAAATACCTAGTTACTTTCTACACGCAACAAACCACGCGAGCAATTAGTAATCTGGCGAAGAAAGTACCTGGGTACTAGTAGGTATTATTCGGCAGCGCAAGCGCGCGGACGTTCGTGCGTCGACCTACAGTTTATGAATGAAATACCTACCTAATTTTTACGATGCGCGTTTGCGCGTAAACTGCGGCGTAGATTTAATAACTGTTAGACGCAAAACTAAATTAATATTTATTTTTGTATGAAAGTAAAATTTAACGAATTCCAAAAAGTCATACAACAAAAGTTGTTACTTATGATGTCTGCTACCTACTCCTGGGAGGATGCTAGTTAATTACAAATGGCCCTGTATAATGAGCCTGGTACAGAAACACTCGTATCAACTGGTTCAATACTTGGATTTTTATAAATGAAGTAACAGTAACTGTAAACATTTTGTACTACAACAAACGATCATAACTTCAAATAAACCAGCCAAGCCCCTCAACCAGGGTAACCCCCGAAATACATTTAACTCGACCGTTTTGAAAGACTACAAATTATGTAAATGTAAGAAACTTTCTGACAGACTATTATTAAAATTAGATATTCTGATGCTGCCACATTTTCGTGGTTGTTTTCATGGTGCATTGGAGTGAGTATTTTACATTAATATTATATATAGAATATTTCCAACAAAAATGTTTTAATTTAAACGAGCATGGTTTTCGTAATTATAAATTAAAACATTACTATTAAACCAGTGCGTCCTACCTGTTATGACTTACGGTGCCGAAACGTGGACACTAACAGTAGGGCTAGTCCATAAACTAAAAGTCGCGCAGCGGGCTATGGGGCGAGCTATGCTTGGAGTTTCTCTGAAGGATAGAATTCGAAACGAGGTAATCCGACAAAGAACCAAAGTTACCGACATAGCTCTCAGAATAAGCAAGCTGAAGTGGCAATGGGCTGGCCACGTCTGTCGGAGGACCGATGGCCGTTGGAGCAGACGAGTCCTAGAGTGGAGACCGCGAGAAGGCAAACGAAGGGTAGGACGCCCCCTAGCCAGATGGACCGATGACCTGAAAAAGGTGGCTGGGACGGACTAGATGCGGAAGGCGGAGGATCGTATGAAATGGCGCACATTGGGGGAGGCCTATGTCCAGCAGTGGACTGCAGTGGGCTAATTGATTGATTGATTGATATTAAAGATATCAGGATCCTGAAATCTCTAAAAGTGAAACAAAAATGTTTTAAATGAGGAAAGCAACCCTTGACCTTACTTTATTGGCAGTAGCACTAGCAACATACTTGATAATAGTACCATCAATAACTACAATAAATACAGTTTCAAGCTCTATTGTACTGTATTTTTAGAAAACGAATTATTGGTATCACCGCCTTGTAAAAAATATATATCAAGCCCGCCGATGTTCTAAAAATAGTCTTTCAAAAACATTTGTCAAAGAAACATAATGCTTCGCAAGTTTTCTCAGCAGTTTCCCGTAGCTGTCCGGGCTGTCTTCCCGCTCCGGATAAATCAAACGTTGGGAACCGAAGATTAACGAGCGCGTCCGAACATTCGCTGAGGAGCCTGCTGAATTAGCACAGCTTAAACTGCAATGAACTCAATGGCCAATGTTTCAACTGAGTTGTGAGATAATTCCGAAGACAAATAGCGAAATGCTTCTCAAATTTAGCTATGAAGCTCTGTGGATTGAAGCAGGTGATTAAAAGTTTTCAACACAGAAAGGCTAAGAACCTCCGCTGCTGAAAGGCATTTCTGGATACTAGGTTCGAGACTTTACAATAAAGCAAACCAATATTTAAATATAGCCACACTCTCACGGTATAGTTGCAGACGCGTAGTTGGAAACAGGCTTAGGACACTGTCCTATGATGAGATTGAAAACCTTCTTTATATAGTTACTAAGGTACGCACAAATACAGACACACACGAACACAAACACTTACTACTAACTATCAATACTAATATTATTAATGTGAAAGTGAGTAGGTGTATGAGTGTGTGTGTGTATGTGTGTGTGTGTCTGTTTGTCCGTCTTTCACGCATAAACCACTGAACCGGTTTTTTTGAAATTTTGTATTGGGGTAGATTAGACCTTGATAAAAGACATAGGTTACGTGGGCGGAGCCGCGGGTAAAAGGTAGTATGGTAGTATGCTATAAACAACAACCGAATGCCATATAGCACCAATTTAGATACATGTATATTCTATAAAAATCTCAAACTAACAAAAAGCTAACATAGCTCAGACTAGACTTTCAGTGAGCATTCTATACTGTATCATTTCATGAGTTCTGCCATTCTTTCCTGACAAAAGTTTCAAGATACAAAGAGGAATAAAGAGGAAATTAAAATATCTACGACAAAGGTTCCAGGTTCAAATAAAACAACACAAGTTGCAAAAATAAAAGCTGCTTTCATAATACAGCAGCAAGACTCAACTTTATCTGACACATTTCTATGTAAACAATAATAAAACATTCTCGCTAATTATCTTCACGGAAACTCGTAATTTTTCGGTCCTTTTACTGTTTTAATTTTCTAGGCAGCATCGTCAGGCGATTGCGAATTTCATGAAGTTACAATAAAGGTTATTTTGAATTGTAAAATGTACATCTAAATATTAGCGATGTCAGAATTTTTAGAGAAAATATTCTCGGACACAGCTTTTTCTGGAGCAAGTTTTTTTAAACATTTTTAAAGAGCGTGAGATATTTGAAAAGTATCTTTTGCCATTATGAAAACAATAAAAAGGGTAAATTATTTATACTGATTTATTACCTGGCATCAAATAAAGTAACATAAAAATAATAAACCTTGCGTTGCTCCCCGGTAGAGTCGAATGGGCCATCCCATAGCTTCTCGTGGCTATCATAGAAGTCGACTAACGGATAAGGCTGTTTTATATATACGAAAATATCCCCGTCCAACTGAGCAGTCCGACTGGGGAACTACCTCCGCCCTACAGGATACCGCGGCCATAACAACCACGTGTTGTGTTCGTGTCGGTGAGTAGGGTAGCCAGAGCACACTGGAGAGTTTTTCTGCTGTCAGTGGGAAGACCAAAGGCTATTCTCGCTTCGTCTTCTATACTGACGGCACAAAAACTCTCTGTGTTTACAGGGTCGACAGCACGAGTGTGACTCCCCTGGTATTGCACACGTGCATAGCCCAGGGTAACCACTTTTCATCCGGTGGGCCGTGGGCTTGTCACCTCAGTAGTTTAAAAAAATGCTATGCAATGCAATGATAAAGTATCCGCTTGATGGCAATTGGTTCACCTTCTATTGGGGTACTGAAAATCATTATTGGCCAAATATGGGCATTTCTCATTCAGTAATTGGAAGGTATGAATTAAATCGTGAAGAGAAGTAAATCGGATTCAACATTGATTATAAAAATATTACGTTAACAAAAACTGACTTCAAAAACTGTAAAGTATAAAATAAATTAGAGAAAAGTAACTGAATTTATATATTAGCTGTTCTGTTAGAACTCGGTGCCTAGCGCGAGAGATCTTATTTCAATTGATTCCAGCATCGTATCTAGTTTAGGCACCACAAACAAAGTTGGCACCGACTTATAACAAAACAGTAAATTCAATTATTTTTCTCGTTGTTTATGTCGGTTTTTTTAAACGTAGTTTTTTTTTACTTCTCAGTGTTTGTAATAGGTTATTCTAAAATTGTATGAATTTTTTCCCCATTTAGTGATTTTGACCATAGTTTTTGAGTTTTGCGTTGTAAGATCGACATAATGCTCTCAATAATATAAACAAGATATTCACGCTATATATAATTAAGGAGTTCTGTTATCTGCCACCATAGTTCAAGACTAGGTATTCCAGCACGTCTTTGACCATCATAATGTAGCTTACCTTGACACAGATCGCCCTAAAACTAGCTAAAAAGTAATTATTTCCCATTGCCCAATTGATTTTGAGGAGTTCTCTGATGTGTCTCCGTAGTCCAAGGTCCAGCATCCATGAAATTGTTATGGGACCACTTGTAACTTATAATGGTAATGGACTGCTAAGACGAGGTCTCAGGTTTGATCCCAGGTTTTACCATGGCACAGACCAATGACTTTTCGATGCTTTTGTGTATTTATCGCAGGTTTATAATTGCCCGGTTAATGGCAATAGGCTCGCCACATATTACATTGGGACCTAAACATAAACTGGCGAAATGTGGGTGCTAGTACCTCTGCCTACCCCTTCGGGGATATAGGCGTGAGTTTATGTTATGTTATGTATAAATAATAAGTCAGTAAAATTTGAAAATCAATTATTACAAAAATGTTCATAAATGAAAATTACCGGAACAAATCACATAATAATTTTATGGCACCAAACGGCAACAATTCCGCATCGAACTAAAAGAAAATCACGTAAATTTTTTGGAAGTCGGTTAAAAAAACTAATTTGTTTGGGACGCTATTATAAAGTACCAATAAGAACACAAATAATTTATTTTAACTAGAACACTTAACTCTTAGCAAAAGTTAATGCATGTTGAAAGTAAGATCATGAGTACCACGTTATGAAGTGTATTGCGGGCCTTGGTGAATGATACCACAGTTGGGTTTATCCAGCTTTGTATATTACTAATGCTATTTTTTTTTTTATAAATAGAACACGTCAATTTGACTTTACCTCGCCTGATGGTAAGCTGAAGGTAAAGTCTCAAGAAAGAGGGCCACCATTATATACACGTGCCATGTTAACAATGGTGGCACTCAGCTTGACGGTCTCATCAGATGCTTTTTCACGCCCCGCTTAAAGGACCCGGGACTGTAGGAAGCGGGAAACACGTGAGCTGGCAAGGAATTCCAGGTCTTAATGATGCGACAAAGGAAGGTGTTAAAAGTTGGCAATAATAATTGTATAAATTGGAAATAGTCAACTGTATTCTGGCAACACTCTCTCTCTCTCTCTCAATAAAATATCAATATGGCTGCACGCGTTTTTTTCTGAGCTTCTTCCTAAAACCCTACAATTATATAATTTGATGTGTGGACAACGAAAATCCCACAATTGGCGACCGTGACAGGACTACATTATGGAAGCAAAGAAATCTTTACGCAGCGTGGCCCGTAGGCAGTTCACGAAAACTGTGAAAATGATAGAAGCACGTGGTGGATTCACTCCCGACAGTGAATTAGATTTTACACTACTGAGTGAGATGGCAGGTAAATTAGAACAATTAAATAACCAAATCGAAGAGCTGATGTTAGCGGAGTCCGACGAGGCGGCCTTAGAAAAAGAATTGGAAGAGGTTATTTCTTACCGCAAGACATGGCTGGCGTTAAAATTACAATACAAAACTATTATAAACGATCGAAACTCAACTTGTGTACAAGAAAAGGCTGAAAATAAACGTAACTACAAACTACCTATCTTGGAAATGAAAAAAATTGACGGAGACGTGCGTAATTGGCTTCCATTCTGGGGCCAGTTTCAAAAAATACATGAAGACAAGTTGATGGACGATAGTGATAAGTTCCAGTACCTTGTTCAAGCCATGACGCCTGAGACGGAGGTAAGAAAATTCATTGAAAGTTTCCCAGCCACCAAGGATTCTTATAGACAGGCTTTGGAAGACTTAAAGAAAAGATATGCCCGTGAGGAGTTACTCATACAGGTGTATGTCAGAGAGCTACTCACTCTAATACTGAAAAAAGAAGAAAATAAAGGCCTAGCTCATATGTATGATCAACTAAGCACTCAATTGAGAGCATTGGAGACCCTAGGAGTGACACGAGATGGATACTCTTCATTTATACTACCAATGGTCGAGTCTGCACTACCTGTGGAGGTTCTCCGGGCATGGGAGCGAGCCCGACCGGCTGATAGGCGAGATGAACTCAGATTATTGCTAGAATTTCTTAAAAGGGAGGTCGAGAGTGATCAGAGAATAAATATGGCTACTGAATTTTCACAAAGCAAAGAGACCATACTGTCTAAAGAAGCAACTGCATCTACATTAGTGGCCAAAGTAGAAAAGCCACAGGTCAAATTGCTGTGTATATGGTGTGACAAGAATCACTCTAGTATTGAATGTTTCAAATTAGCCAAGATGTCTTTAGAACAACGGAGACAACATCTGAACAAAAAGAAGGCCTGTACACTATGTTTAAAGATAGGACATCATGCCAAAGTATGTAGAGGCTTTTATGTGCCAAAAGAGACACTCCCCGGTACTATGCCCTGGGAAAGATAACACTACAAAATCAAATAAGGAAGAACCCGCCGGACAGTGCACTAGTAACAACTTCACTGCCCAAGCTAACAGCGTGACCCTACTGCAAACGACCATGGTCAAGATAATAAATTGCGACAAGGAGATGACGGTGCGTGCCTTGATAGACAATGATTCACAACGATCATACCTACGCAGAGATGTAGCACAGAAACTAAGTATTGAAAGATCAGGTATTGAAACTTTTTCACATGCTTTATTCGGTGGTGTCCAGGTAAAGTCCAAAGATCATGATATCTATAATATTAAAGTTAAAAGTTGTGACAACTTATTTAAACTAAATATTACTGCCTTAGAGCAGTCTGTTATTTGTAACAATTTGCCAAGTTATCATAATACTGATGTAAAATTAAATAATTTACGAATGAAACACAACATTTTGTTGCATGATGACGATTGTACTGAAATTTCATTGTTGATTGGTGCAGACTATTCTGGTTACATAATAACAAATACTATAGTTGTGCTTAACGAAGGTTTAGTAGCAATTAAAACTAAATTAGGGTGGGTGATTCAGGGTAAAGTCCCCAATAAAAATAAATTCTTAACAAATATGTTATTCTGTTCTGCTGATATAACAAGCTTTTGGTCATTGGAGTTGCTCGGCATCAGAGATCCTGTAGAAAACAAGTCCAAGCTACAAGCAGAGGCTGAAGCAGTGATGGCGTTCGAAGATAGCGTCACCATCAACTCCGAGGGCAGATATGAAGTATCTCTGCCACTCAAGGTTGGATATGAAGAATTGCTGAGCAACCGAGGTCTAGCTGAGAGGAGACTGATAGCCACTACAAAGCGTTTAGTGTCCTCAAGTAAGTACACTGAATATAATAATATAATAGAAAATTGGGAAAGGAATGGAATAGTAGAGAAGGTACCAATAGGAGAAAATAAGCTGAACACACATTACTTACCACATAGAGGGGTAGTGAAAGATAACAGCTTGACCCCAAAACTGCGCCCAGTATTTGATGCTTCGGCGTGTGATAAGTACTCTAGGTCATTAAATTCTTATCTTAATAAGGGGATAAATTATTTAGATAAAATACCTCACATACTGACAGGTTTCAGGAAAGGGGCAATAGGTATTTCTGCTGACATAGCTAAAGCTTTCCTACAAGTTTCTATTCGACCAATAGACCGAGATTACTTGAGGTTTCTATGGTGGGAAGATGATATGCAAAAGAATATAGTAGAGTATAGGCACTGTAGAGTAGTTTTTGGTTTAACTTCAAGCCCATTCTTGTTGTCTGCAACCATATCTCACCATTTGAATCAGGTCACAGGTAAAGAACAAAATTCTGTAAAAATACTAGCCAAGTCATTCTATGTGGACAATTGCCTCACCAGTCTAGATACTAAGGAGGAAACAAGTAAGTTTATCTCTGAATCAAAGGAAGTTATGAGCCAAGCAAAGTTTGACTTAAGACAATGGGTAACTTCACTACAATATATTAATGAGACAGGTAAGAAAACTATTTCTGTTCTTGGTCTATTGTGGGACACAGTGACAGATGAACTCTGTTGCAATATTGACAATTTACCTACAACTGTTGGAAGGGAAATTACTAAAAAAGAATTAATGTCTCTGATACAAAAAATATTTGATCCTGTTGGATTCACTTGTCCAGCAACACTGACACCTAGGTTGATTATGCAAGAGACATGGCGCCGTAGTTTATCTTGGGATGACAAACTTCCTGAAGATCTGGTGGCAGAATTTCGTAAGTGGTATGAACACATCACATATTTACAACAGTGCAAGATCCCACGAAGGTTGACTGAATACTTCATGATAACATGCTCGGTAAGCCTACACATGTTTTGTGACAGTAGTAAAATTGCTTATGGTGCCTGTGTGCTACTACGATCTGAGAAAGAAGGTAAGGTCCATGTTCAGATGCTGTCTGCAAAGGCCAGAGTTGCTCCACCTGAAAGGGTTTCAATACCTAAACTAGAATTAACAGCAGCTCTTATGGGATCTAGATTATTGGCGGAGGCTAAGAAAAGTCTAGGTGTAGAAATAAAGGAGGAATATTGTTGGACAGACTCATGTGTTGCATTCTACTGGGTAACTAGAAACATACCTTGGAATGTATATGTACATAATAGAGTCAAAGAAATAAGAGAAAATTCGAATCCCTCTAATTGGCATCACATACCAGGCACACTGAATTGGGCGGATATAGCATCACGAGGTTGCAATGCAAAGGAGCTTCTGTCGCTTCGCTGGTGGGAAGGTCCGGCTTGGCTGAGACTCCGTCATGAAGAGTGGCCTAAGTCCTCTCTCCATGTCGATACAACAGAAGCTTGCAAAGAGCTACGGAGAACTAAGACAGTGTGCAATACTAATCTAATAAGTATCAAGGAAGGAATAGAAAGGCTATGCTATTTCTCTAAATATACAAAAATAGTCAGAATGATGGCATGGATTCTAAGATTTAAAAATAATACACTACATAAACATTCAAAGAAAAAAGGAGATATAACAGTAGAAGAATATGAAGGAGCAGAAAAGAAGATAATAAAGCTTATACAAATTATAGAAAGGGAATATATTACAGAACAAAAAAGAAACTTGGGTACTTACCATGATGATGAAGATGGTTTGCTACGAATCAAGACAAAACTGTTAAATTCAGATATACAGGAAGCCACAAAGTTTCCCATATTACTTCCTGCAAAAAACATGATTGTGAGAAGATTAGTAGAACGAAGACATGTAGAATTAAAACATGCAGGCCCTAACCAGCTGACTGCTGATATAAGAACAAGATTTTGGATTATTGGTATCAGACGTCTAGCAAAATCAGTAATTGCTGCATGCACAATATGTACTAGGTTCAGAGCAAAGAAGGCAGAAGCACCTACTGCACCTTTGCCGAGTGAAAGGATTGAATGCACAGCCCCCTTTCAAGTAAGTGGTGTAGATTTAGCTGGCCCATTGTTGCTGAAGGATGGAGAGAAATGTTGGGTGGTATTGTACACCTGTGCAGTATATCGCTGTGTACATCTGGAACTAACAAAATCCCTATCTACAGAAGCATTTATACTTACCCTAAGAAGATTTATAGCACGAAGAGGAAGAATCAAACAGATAATAAGTGATAATGGAACTAACTTTCAAGGAACCAAAAACAAACTTGCAGAAGTAGACTGGGAAGAGGTCCAGAAACAATCCACTATTGACAGAATTAAATGGAAAATGAATGCACCTACAGCTGCATGGTGGGGTGGATTTTTTGAACGTCTTATCAGAATAATGAAAGAATTATAAAGAAGAATACTAGGACAGTCATGTGTGAATTATGAAGAAATGGAGACTATTCTGTGTGAATGTGAAGCAGTAATGAATCAGCGGCCTCTCACATATGTTCAGGATGATAAGAATAATTTTCACTGGAACCGTTGACACCAGCTTGTTTCTTACAATGTATTCCACAGAATGATATGACTGATCTGGATGCAATTGATGCTAAAACCTTGAATATGAGACTCAAATTCATACTCAAGTTAAAGGAAGACTTCAAACAACGATTTAAAACTGAATATTTAACAGCATTAGTACAAAGAGGTAAAGAAAAGATAACCAATCTATGTATTGGAGATGTTGTCCTAATTGAAACCAATGACAAGCGTTTAAAATGGCCTTTGGGAGTCATAGAAGAAATATACCCTGGCAAAGATGGTGTTGGAAGGACAGCTAAGGTCAAAACTGCCTTAGGATTTAGACACGCCCATTTCAAAGACTTTATCCTTTAGAGGTAAGTAGTAGACAGGAAACTGTCAATTTCCCATGCTCAGAGAATATTCAAACTGCAGCAAATGATGAACAGGTGGAAGAGGTCAGTATTAATGATAGATTTAAGGATATTACAACCATAAAGAAGACTCGTTCTGGGAGAGCTATAAAGATGCCAAGTAAGTATACAATTTAAATAAATAATGTTTTTATCTGAATACAGAGCTGGTGTCGAGCAACTCCGAACTTGTTACCAATTTCTTGTGTTTTATAAAATTAATTACTTACACTTACAGAATGATTAATGGTTTAATGAATAGACTGCACATATAGTATTATAAGAAGTAATAAGAGATTGTTTTTTATTTGTCATATGTATAAGAAGTAATAAGAGATTGTTTTTTATTTGTCATATGTATAAGAAGTAATAAGAGATTGTCAAATTAAGATTAACTATAAGTAAAAGTTGAATGAATAAATATCATAATGTATTTGGTAAAAATGATTGTAAACATGATACATGTTTGTTTTCTGGCTGTGGAGGGTGTTAAAAGTTGGCAATAATAATTGTATAAATTGGAAATAGTCAACTGTATTCTGGCAACACTCTCTCTCTCTCAATAAAATATCAATATGGCTGCACGCGTTTTTTTCTGAGCTTCTTCCTAAAACCCTACAATTATATAATTTGATGTGTGGACAACGAAAATCCCACAGAAGGAGTCACCGAACCGCTTGATTCTTGAAGGAATGTTCTGCACCGTATAGGGGTGACATCTAAGTCCTGCACGTGTCGTCCTGTACAGGAAGGGGGAGGGTGGGACTAATTGGAATAGCTCTTCAGAACATTCACCATGGTAGAGACGGTAAAAAACTGCCAAGGAAGCAACATCTTTATCTATTGATTGATTTTTAAATTCTTATTGCTACCTCTTATACACTAGTATCTATTAACAATTATGTAGTGGGGTATCGCCAGTCCTTGGGTTTTTGCTGACTGACGATTCCGTTGTTATGGCAGAAGACGTGATTACTTATTTATTACATTATTATTTATATAATTCAATTTCCTAAAACAAATCGCGTCCTGCATATCCATGACTGCCATAAAGTGTATTAAACTGAATACTTTATATCGTCGGCACAATGTCGTCCCTAGTTCCAACGATACGTTCCCAAACAGTGGGCATTCGACGCTATAACAATTGCATTGGGAGCTGGGAATATTTGCACAACTCATATTATTTGTTATAAATACAATTGTTTATTTACTAAATATACCACGACACTGTTATTACTGATATTCAAAGGGTACTTATAGTAGAATCGGGTATGTATTGTCGACAGTAAAATAATGTTTTGTTTGCAAAATATAGTTATGAGCATATAAAAATAATGGAACGTATGCATACATACATAATTGTACGAAAGCCCTTTTCTCTCTGGGGTAGGCAGAGACAAAAGACGACCTTCTTTTTCAGTCCTTAAACATTTACAGAGTCTCTTAGCAGTACAACCTTAAAGGTTGAAATTGTTGGATGCAATAATAAGCGAAGTTCATTCGATTCACTTTTCCGCATTACATGATCAACTGATGAAATTTAGCATGTTCTTTTTTAGTGGTACATAAAAGGGTACCTTTCATCTAAATAAAACAGTTTTTTATGGATAGAAAATTTATTTTAGATGATCGTAAAATAAAAAGTGCAAAACTGCCAGTAAAAGCTAGTAACTTTATAGTTATAACACACAGTAACATTTAAAATGAAATTAACTTTTGCGCAAAAACCAGAATTTCCTAATTTAGAACAGTTGTTGGATGCAAAGCATAAAGCGGAGTAAATCGCATTTGACATTATTTCGAAGCAAAAACTAATTTGTTTGGGACGTACGTGCACTAGCCTGGGCTTGGTCCGGGTGTGCACGGTTCGTCCGTGGCTCGAATTATGACGATTCTCCATTACGGATGGTAGATATTAACTCTGGGTATGTCTGGTTCGAAATGTGTTACACACGGGAGATATTTGTGTAGCTTGGACGTGACGCTTGAAGTGTTTGTGTTTACCTACAAAGTTTATTTTGATACAGTGTAGTGCCGTCAGAGATTGATTGAACTTCAGATTGTTGTTTAGTTAAGGTATTTATACCTAGTACACGTTATTAGAACAAGACGGGTTATGTTCAGAATCTATTTGGTCGTGGCAACTGTGTTCATATACTTTTAAACTTATATTTCTATGGGACTGGAACTTATTTATAGACATCTACACACTTCTGTGATGAGTAGTTTAATGAATAAATTACTTACAATATCGGTTATGAAATATTTTGTAGTAAAACTATTCAGATTCGTTTCTTTGCAAATATACTACTTAATTCCGGTTTTTTTTTCTTTTTTATATAAAAGACCACTAATTACGTGAACCAGATACGACTAGCATTCTCATTAAATCTTCTAGCAAAGAGAAATTGTTTGTGTCTGGAGTGACAATCACTTAATTGCAAGTACAAAGCCATTACGCCATCGTCGCTTCTAAAGACTAGCTTATGCTTATCATTTCATTAAATTATGCTTAAAATGATATATTTAGTTCGCAATACGATTAGTAATAGCAATAAAAACATCAACCACAACATTTCGCGTGTAATAAATGCCTTGCACACAATACACACAACGCAAAAATGTATTGGACTGTGCAATAAATCAGTCATATTTGTCGTGTTCAGCGCGGTTCCGCCGAGAGCTTTGTCCCGTGTGCACCCCCCCGTTACCAGGCGTCCAGGTGTGGACCAGGGAGGCAGCATTGTTCCACATAATGTCTTGTTTTGTTTCTCCTCATGTATATTCATAAGCGGATTTATGCGCCCGTCCCTGGGCCGGGTGCCTGCGTCGTTGTCGAACGTATTAACGAAGGACTATATTTCATGGATGGCCGAAATATTCTGGGTTTTGGTCGGTGATTGTGAATTGTTGAACAAATATGAGCTTATACGCCAAATACAGTTCGCTAGGTAGTTTTTCATCTTCATACAAACTGTGACGTTGCTAATTAAGGTAGTTATTAATTTATACATTTGGTTATTTGTTAATGTAACATTAAAATATTAACCAAATAATAATAACGGGGCCATGTTGACTCGCATAACATTTTTAGTCCTTATTTCTGTTTTCCTAACGATTTATTCATCACTTTTCATATCACTTGTCATACAATTTTAAGCAATTTAGCTTAGTTGGAGGGGCTAGAGGAAATATTAGTAAATTCAATAATTTTGGTAGCTAATATTCTTTTGTAAAAAAAATACATTTTATGTTAAAATTATCCGGTTTTATCTTAGTTTTCTGTATTAATTTTTAAGTAGGAGCTAAAAATTAGCCCTACATTTTAATTGTGTTGCTAAGAAGGCTTGTGTTGTGTAGTACTACTACAACCATATACCTACAAACATATTCTCTCTCTCTCACATCAAAAAAGTGAGAATTGAAAACGAATTATAAGATGGTTCATACCCGTGGAACAGCTACCGAATGAGCAGCTACCGAATGCTAAATCAAGTATGAAGACAACCGTACCTTACATTTGCTTTTCATGCTTGATTGGACAAGTCGGTCGAGGTCGACTTCACAAACCTACCGGCCAAATTAATCCGTTTACAGGTTTTTTTTACGTGCGGGAAATCCCCACGTGTACCCCCCCCCCACCTTCGGAGCCAAAGGGGGAAGTTATGTCGGACTCGAACTGACAAAACCGCACGCCGTCTGTGGGTCGATTTGCTAGGCCGAAGGTGAGGTTACCTCGCGACATATCCCTCCCACCCCGGCTGACCCAGGGCCATTCCTCTCGGTCTGGCCCTCCTCGGGTCCGTTTACAGGTAAGAGGAACATGAAAATATTTGTACGAAATATTTAACAAAGGTAGACGTATCCTATGAGGCATGTTCGTAGTATGTATATATGAAGCAGTTACGGCATGATTGAGAAACAAACATGCATCCATGCAAACATTTGCATTTACAATTGTATTAAATAGTCAACCAATAACTCAATGAACCTACCGCATTCCACTGCTGAACATAGCTCTCTCACAACGTTAGGTCCTGGTTTTGGCCTACTGTTGCCAGTATCAATAGAAAATATTAGTGTTGACAGTACCAAGAATATGGTACAACGGTGGCCCCTTTACCACCATTGTACCATTGTAGTACAATGTACAATGGTGGTAAAGGGGCTACTTCTGGAGTTGACTGTACAATGTACAATGATTGTACATTGTACAGTCAACTCCAGAAGTAGCTTAACAAATTTTAATTTATTGATCACTGTGGCTGCTAATGCTCCCATAATTTAATTAAATTAAACATTAAAAATATTTACTTACATACAAACAACTTTATAAAAGATTTGTAAATATGTTAGTGTTAATCAACTTACGAGGCTGACTGTACTTGTGATCAGAAACAAGTCAAAGCAACTGCTTATCAACAGATGCTTATTTGTTACTTCAGTAGTATAACTGACGTATTGTTATGTGTAGAGTATGTGTGTATAAAACATTTACAATATGTGATTTAATCTAGCCTTAACGGTTGCTGTAGCTCATAAACAAGGCAGTTATATTTTTATGAGTTCGTAACAATATATGAGCAGTTCGCTGTAATATTAATGACCAGCGTTAATAATTTTGACATAACATGTAATATCGTTTCAATAATTTCCACTTTTATGAATACAATATACTAATTTATTAGAAATATGCAAAATCATACATATTGAACTATGAATAACATACGACGTATATGTGTGTGTAACGTTGCTTACGTTGAAATTTAGTTACAATAACAATGAAATATTATCATTTTCAAAATTTTAGGTTACATCTGAGTGACTTAGAATAAAACGTTAAATAGGATTGCCCAACCTAAAAGATAAATAATATTTTAGAACATTCTATATAACGCTCCTAGATTCAAAGTAGGCATAACTTGTACAGACTAATCAGATCATATTTAGCATATACTCGTAGTATACGTACACTATACATATTATTATGCTAAAAATTACATTTTAATATCAATAGTTTGTAAGAAATTAGAGAGACTACACAACAAATCACAAATCCACAACATTTCACACAACTACATCCATGGAAAGCATAGCTTAACTAGCTTGTGTTATGGAATCTAGAATGCGGATAAACATACTTAGATACTTCTTTTTGTAAATACATACATAATATACATAGAAACACCCAAACCAATCTTCTTAATATATATAAATCTCGTGTCACAATGTTTGTCCTCAATGGACCACTTAACCGATTATAATAAAATTCGCACACCATGTGCAGTTCAATCCAACTTGAGAGATAGGATAGTTTAAATCTCAAATTATAGTCCGATTCGCGATAACCGACATCCACGTGGGCGGAGCCGCGGGCGACAGCTAGTGCAAATATATATACCTATTCATGCATACAAATATTTGCACTGAGCGGGGATCGAACCCGCGCCTCCCGCGTAGCAGCCGCGTTCACTACCGTCACGCCACAGAAGCTGTACAAGCACGGTAAAAATCTCAAGACTCCTTTACAGAAAACTACCTTACAAAAACGTTAACATTTTAATAAAACTTTCAAAATCCATTGAAGACTCAAACTATTGTTATTAAAGATTAAAACAAAAAAGAAACAACAAAGAGTTTGTAAAAATGCGATGTTGTTATTTGCTCTCCGCTCACCGCTCGCGCCGAGCGGAGAGCAACTTCAGATTTACTGCAACTCTTAATGTTTTCCTTCCCCTCACTGTTGCAGTTTTGCATTCTACGACATCACGATTTGAAATTACGTAATGGCCTTTCGTTGTACTGTTTGGTATAAAAACAGTATCTATATTTTGTTGCTGTCGTAAGGAGAGTAATGTATGAAGTAAATTAAGCTTGGTCTGGCGTAAAGTTGAAACTTTGTGGTGAGTTTTACTTTAGATTTTAACCTGTGAAAATATTAAATTTACGTTTGTGTATTCATGAAGGAGTAAGCTAACTAAATAAATTCCTTGAATCATATCATAGAGGTGAGAGCATTAGAGTGTCAACCTGTTATTTTTTCCAGAGTTCGGAAGACTTATCGAAAATGCCAGTTGTATTGAGTTCCGAGTATCCAATTTAAGACTTCGTAGACAGCAGTACAGTTAAATTACGTAACTTTGAAAAGAACTATTCTTGATGTTAGTCATTGATTGCTACGATTGTTCGTAGACATGCTACAAGTCTACGACAACGCTACAATATTTCCAAACTTTTTAACATACATAGGGTTCAATCAAATTCTTTTCAATTCGTAGTAATTTCAGACCCATCGTGGCATTCACAATGCTTAGCTAATGGTCATCTCTTGCAACTAATTACAAGTGTACAGTTAGAACAAAGGGTTAGGTACCGCTGACCCTTAGTAGTATGACGTATCAATGAGCTTTGATGCTATTTTATAACAGAAGGGGTCGAAATGACGCACTCATCACTCATGCACGGTACCTGCCTACTGTGAATCAATCGCAAAGATCCGTTCTTTCGATACTTTTAATTTACGAGTATTTTAAAAAAAATATTGCATTCAAAATTATTTAAATTATCATCATTTATTATTCATCTTATGGTATGCAAACATTTTTGTACTATTGATCATACTATTCATCTCCACTGTACAAAATAGCCTTTTATTGGGTGGGCAGCGATTATATGACTACAAAATAATGTAAAAGAGCTTATTACTTATTTAGACTATACTTATCTACAAATACGTAAATAATTTCAAGAAGCGTCTGATGAGGCTGTTGAGCTGAGGCCATCATTGTAACATTGTTGGTTTCTATAATGATAAGTATACCACTTCTTGAGATTTTACCCTTAACTAACCATTGGGTGAGGTGAAAGCCAATTCGATGTACGCCTTTAATTCCCCATGCATATGGCTATAAAGTAGTGGATTGTCAAATCAAATCATTTACTCTTTATGCAACGTCAGAAAGATATACACATGAAAATCATAAGAGAACAGAGATAGAGAATACTCAGAAATCATAAGATACGATGCGTATATTACATAATGAAACTTTTTTTAAGTTCGTGAGCTTCAAAATTAAAACAAGAAAATATTTGAAAGGGTAATCAAGCCTTCTTAAACAGTATCCGTAAAACTCGTTATGCTAAAGTATATTATGACATAAAATGCGATCAAGGGGATCTCCGTACGTTCGTATGTATATTTTTTAATAATGTTGCCGAAGCCGCGCACAGCAAAGCTTCCATTTCTTTGTGCAACGTCACAAGCAATCTCCCCACGTCGCGGCTCAGCGCTCGCGACTGGCTTCATTTGCTCCTTGTCAGACTAAATAACAACTAAACTTATTCTATCATAAGACTCACCTACAGTGTGTTTATATTTTTGAAGTGAAAACTTCTTTAGCGGCGTTGGATGGGTAAAAAGTGTTAAACTCGCGTCAGGATTACTTGACCTTTGAACCGTAACCGACGACTGACGTCATTTAACATTACAACAGCTACAGAATGTTTTTTTTGTTACGTGCTTCGTAGCCTAGCTGATAAGTGATTCGAATGTAAGTCCTTGTGGTTTCTGGTAGTACCGGGTTCGAGCCTGGGCATCTGACACTTTTTGTAATTTATTACCTTTTGTGATTATTTTTTCTCTTGTGAGTTATTACTTTTTGTGATTATGTTTTCGTTTTGTAATTATTAATTCTTTGTGATTATTTTTTCTTTGTGTAATTAATTACTTTTTGTGATATTTTTTTCTTTTTGTAATTCATTAATTTCTTCTGAAATTTGTGATAGGTTCTATGATTGGCGCTATATTATAGGTATGGTATGGTATCTTTTTATGTTTTTCTCTGTATATAACGAAGAAAGAAAGAAAGTAAAAGTTTTCACTTCTACCGTCCTGGAGTGCAACCCGTCTTTTTTTTTCACATACTTATGCTTGTTTATCTCTGAATGGGTAGGTAGAAATGTCGGTAAACACATTGTCAAGGATAGGAAGATAGCCACAATGTCAGTTAGGGAATTGTTACCATGGGCGGTGCCATGGTAACTTTTTGATACGTAAACGAAATGACGACGTCATACGTGTTTCAAAATTATAAAGTTGTATGTAAAGGTGTATCCATATCTCTTTTGTCGACTGTACTTCAATTTTTTCTTTGTGACATTTTTATCTATCTTTAATATTCAAGTATTTCATACGAATATTTTTTTATTTAAATTATAAGTTTTTAAGTGGCCAAAGAAAATTAAATGCATCAAAAGTTTAAACATAAAATGGAAAATAAGCCCACAATACATTAAAAGCCTGACATGGGACCATATTCATAATTCTCTCCAATTAATTACGACATAAATAGCTGAACAAAAGAGTCGAGTACAATTATATCCTTTGTGTGCATTTGTAAGAGAAAGTTGTTTGTAACAGCTTTAGTAAATATATTGTTTGCGTAGTCGTGTGTGTTTGTGACTAATTTGAATATTAAACTTACACACGTCAGTTATATGTTTGTACTTTGTACTGGGGTCTCGAACATACAAACAAGTTGCCTCCTAGTACTAACATTTTTAACTTTAACTATAACAGGGATTTTTTTGTTTGTAGGATAAGTTTTACTTTATTATTCAACCCATCATCGTTCAATTTTGCTCATGGCATACCTAGATCACTATCCGCGTGGTGACGGAGAAAGAATACAAGTATCACCACCCCATCTCATCCGTAGGGTATCTTAAGAGGCGACTAACGGAAAAATACGAAGACGATATCACGGCAAGAGAAGGAAGTCTCGAAAGAAACCCTGTACCAACCTGTCTGGCCAGCGTGGAGACAATAACCCAAAGCCTCCCAACATTGGGAGAGGTCTATGTCCAGCAGTGGACTGCAATAGCCTAATTGATCGATTGATTGAACCGAGGTGACTACAATTTTAGTTCTTTCCGAATTCTTTACATATAATGCAGCCGACCAAACTAAAAAATAAAACTCATCAATCGCAAAAACTATTGTGATTGGTTGAATGAAATTTTGAAGCATTTACTATGCTAACTTTTCAAATCGATTAAGATAGGAAAAAGTGAATGCCCAGGTGGGACTCGAACCCACGATCTTTCCCTTACAGGGGGAATGCTCTGACCACTGAGTGAGTGATTGGTGCTCGAGGAGCTATGATGAAAACGCTGCAGTAGTCATGACATTAATGATAAATTAATTTTCCTAAAAAACTAAGCTTCTTTAATGCTCTCGACAGGTTGCAGCGACGTGCGGTCCGCATTATCGGAAATCCTGAGGTCACGAGTACCCTCGAGTCTCTGCAGATGCGTAGAGATGTTGCTTCCTTGGCAGTTTTTTACCGTCTCTACCATGGTGAATGTTCTGAAGAGCTATTCCAATTAGTCCCATCCTCCCCCTTCCTATACAGGACGACACGTGCAGGACTTAGATGTCACCCCTATACGGTGCAGAACATTCCTTCAAGAACAAAGCGGTTCGGTGACTCTTTCCTTTGTCGCACCGTTAAGACCTGGAATTCCTTGCCAGCTCACGTGTTTCCCTCTTCCTACAGTCCCGGTTCCTTTAAGCGGGGCGTGAAAAAGCATCTGATGAGGCCGTCAAGCTGAGTGCCACCATTGTTAACATGGCACGTGTATATAATGGTGGCCCTCTTTCTTGAGACTTTACCTTCAGCTTACCATCAGGCGAGGTAAAGTCAAATTGACGTGTCATATTTATAAAAAAGAAAGAAAAAGACGTGAAAGTAAAATCTCTCTTTTCTTATACTGCAAAAGAAGTGAACATAAATGGCATTGAAGCAAACTACTAAGATTAACACATTATTCACTTCTTACTAGCGGAAGATTGCATGTTAGGAGTTTGTAAAACCAAACCAAACGTTTTGGTAAGTAAACGTCAAACTTTGTTTTGCTGGACTTCCTGTTCCAACTCGCATCAAAAGTCTGTTACCTTTACAGAATCAACAGCATAGGAAATAAACAATTCAAAATTCGGAAAGTGAATTCAATTTTTGAATTTCAATGAATGTTATAATAATCTTACACTCCGAATATGCACATTCCATCGAGTTGGCCGTGAGCTTGTTTGCCACCTACGTGGTTTAAAAAAACGTGTAATTATAACTGTGAAAAGATTTATGCGTGTTTTGGTGTATCTTAAAATATATGTATACTCCATAAAACAAGATTAAAAAGCGTGCCTAGCAATAATTTACATACCAGTGATGAATCAACTACGAAATGAGAGCAATCTTTGCCTTAAGGTAGTAGTGGTTTTTACAATTTGTAAAATTTATCATTGAGTTATACAATAAATTGCACCAAATAAAAATCATATTCATAAAAGGCTTAGCCCGTCTAGGGACGTCTAAAGTCAGAAACACGATTCATAATATTTTACTCGACTAATAAACATTAGCGTCAAACATGGCTCTGAAATACTCCAAATCACTATTTTAAACACGTTTTACACTAAGACGCCTTTATCTGCCTTTATCCAATGATTTCGAAGTTTGTATTTAAAAATAAAGTATTAAAATATCTAGGGACTGGTAAAGTTACAATTTATCACTATATCTCTCTCTCTCGCTCTCTGTCACGGACCTTATATTAGCAGTGCGAATAGTACGGACGTAGCACAACCCAGAATTAAATGATTAAACACTAATACCCACTGCAGCCTCCCTTCGCTTTCAACTTCAAAGACAAATTGACGAAGATATGCATTAATTCAGCTTCCAACTACAATGGGCTCGTCTCGAGGGTATTCGCTTTCTATCAACTTTATATAATCGCACTACTCTGGGGGACACTGATGCGCATTGTGCGTAATTGAGATGCTTGTTTGGGGTTAGCTTAAATCTAGGTCGAAGTTAAGTTAAGTGCGAATGTGATATTATGGTAATAGAGTTGACTAATCTTCAATGAAAACACTTGTACTATTCCACATTGTTTATTGAATTCCTGACCGGTTTCGCCTTACGGCATTATCAAAGGTTAAACCGGTCAGGCGAAACCGGTCAGGAATTCAATAAACAATGTGGAATAGTACAAGTGTTTTCATTGAAGATGTGTAGCAAGTTCCATCAAGTGCCATCAATCAACAGTATAAGCAGAGTTGACTAACTTAAATATTGTGTTTAGATGGAATACTTTGTAAAGAAGTTTTTAAATTTTAATATGAATATTTAATGACGTGTTTAGGCTATTCCTTCAAGAATCAAGCGGTTTGGTGACTCCTTTTTTGTCGCACAATTAAGATGTGGAATGCCTTGCCAGCTCACTTGTTTTCTTCTTCCTACAGTCCCGGCCGTCAAGCTGAGTGCCACCATTGTTAACATGGTACGTGTATGTAATGGCGACCCTCTTTCCTGAGACTTTGCCTTCAGCTTACCATCAGGCGAGGTGAAATCAAATTGATGTGTCGTATATAAAAAGAAAGGTTAGGTTAGGTTACCAAAAGATAGTTAAATATTAAATTAAATGTCATTTTATTCATGGCAACTGGGCCCAAATTAGTTCAACATCCATGGTCGTACATACAATTCTTGCTAAGGGAATTATTTTATTTAGTTTAATAAAATGATACATACAAATTATATGGTCCTATATATAATATGTAATGTACGCCGTTACAAAAATATGTTCCTCAGTATGTCTATTTATGTATTCATAACCGAGCGACATAGTCATATTGTGGCTAAGCTCCGGAAATAAAGATTAAAAAAAAAAAAAAAAATATTCATAACCATAGCATACTAGCTTAGTTTGGATCTAGAAATCCTAGAATTGCCGAGATCCTATAGTATATGGATATCCTAGAATATACAAGTGTTATCGTTATATTTCAGTAAAGTCAATACAAGGATATTTATGAAGTCAAAATATATTTACTACACACACTTATCAATAATCAAGTTTCTTGTGTTACAATAAATTGGATATCGAAGTATATTTTTCATGCATGTTTACTGTCGGGTAGAAAACAGCCCTAGCTCTAAGTCACCTTGTACTGAGCACATGAGAAGAAAAAGGGTACTATCTACTTCGTCTGTAAATACACGCAACAAGTTTATGTGAACTTTGAAATAATGAAGAGTTATTTAGAGATTTTGCAACCTCAGTATTTTTAAATCTCCGCTGTCACCCAAATTCTATTATATCGTTCTTCTAGCATAGTCACGAGAAGTTCTTTTTTAAATATTTAGTCCGTCAATTGACTGCATCCCACTTGATGGTAAGCTGAGTTAGGAGATACGGGCTACCATTTTAGTAGTGTACACCTCAGAATGGTGATCGATGTTGACGGTCTCGATAGATGCTTTTTTATGTCCATACCCTTGAAGAACCCAGGATTATAAAAACAGGGATTATGAATATATGAATGAAAGACGATACAATCGACACTTTTTTCTGTAGTGGTGCTCCTCATTTATGTAGCTTTAGGTCACCACCAGGCATGCTGAGGTCAAATTGAAAAATTGAAGTTACCGTTATAAAAAACATTTAGATCTACAACGGTAGTTCCAAGGCTAGAGCCAAATCTGCCATTTTTCTCTATCAACACCTACATCAAGAGAACATTTAGTTGAAAAATCACATTCACATATAATCGCGCGATCGCGTGTCTGTCTGTCTGATCGCCGTGACGCGGAGTATCTGGATGTCTGGCCGATAAGCAAGAAATACGAGCGATATCTATCAGACGCCGAGGCCACACGTCTAATGGTCGGTTTTGTTACTGAACTGCACCAAAATTAACTGCTATTGTGTGGCTACTGAAACCTGTTCCAAAAAGTTGAGATTGGAATCGAGTTATTCCAATTTTCGATATTTGATACAGTGGTAGATCTGTCCTTATGAAACAAGATCCCCTAGTTTGAGAGACAGGGTTAAATATTGAAATTGAGTTATTTATTTTTTAACATTTAAGTCCTTTTTCAATTTATACCAAATGTGTTAAACCGCCAATTTGTAAATGTTAAGCATCATTATCTGTACTTAGCATGTATACTTTAGAACCAATATTTTTTTTATTTATTTTATAATGTTAAGTTTATAAAATAGTAACACACACATGTTGCACCGACCCATAAATAAACTTGGGATAAGGGCAGAAGAATGATGGCAGATTATAAATTCCAATTCCACAACATTCTACACAATCTTACCTTGACCCCAAGTAGGCATAACTTGAAATAACATATAGATTACTTTTCATCCCTAAAATAAAATGCTATGTGTTGAATTCCACCTGATCGGAGCCGTGGGCCACAGCTATTAATGGATATTTCCTAGTAGTAATTCTCTGACAGCATAGCTGGCCCCCGTCCAATTCAAGAACCCAATAACAGAACTTTCATGATGTTGTTTGTTAAGTCGGTTAAGTCGTCCAAGAGGGCTTCAATGACATTACACGTAATTGTCAATACTGCATATCCCCGTAACGGTAATTCAGAATCTAGCCTTGATAAACATCCTGACCCTTATATCATGGTTTACGAGTATAACTCTTTGTACTATCGATCTTTCAGAACTTGGAATCTATTTTTACAAAAGTCATAGCAATTTCACAATTAAACTAGTGCTCAAATTCATGAAAATTTGTATCCTTAGTTAAGATAAGTTTCGAATACCTAAGCTATTATTACAGCTCTATTTTAATTAAATGAAGGTGATTGAAGGTTATAAAAGAGGTTGCTTGTTTTAATTAGATAAATGCCTCGCTGATTACCAGAGCATTATTAGCACAATACATAAATTAAATTTTACTTTGGGATTTAATTTAAAGGTACGTTATTTTTCCAGTGAATGTCTAATTTGAAGACATTCAAAATTATCATTAGTTCACTTGTGATCACATATTAAACTAACTTGTGATGGAGAGGACATAAGAGGTTCGAACATAGTAAGCTAAATACTTTAAAATCAACTGACAATTATTCAAACTACGTGATAAATACATCCCGCGATCATAGCTACTGAAAAGTGGTCAAAACGTCGGGCTAATTGTAAGTGATACCAAATAAATCGTGATAGAATCGGTTAATAGTACATTATGGTACAAGTGTATAAAGTTGGTGATTACCGCTGAGGCACCATGACACGGTCTTAAGAGATCATACGATAATTTTCAACATTATTGTGAATAAAATAATACTAAAATAGATATTTACCCTTACAGTCCTCAGGTAGCAAACATTCCATAACGTTCAGGGCTTCACATCATTTACATCGTATATCGTACGTTGTACAACATAAATTTTTTTTTTCATAACAAGTACTCGTAGATATTTTAATTAAAAAATACCTATAGTTTCAAAAGTTAAAACAAGTTGTGAAATTTGTTTTCGAAATAGCAGGATTTTTTTCCTGTCGATCGGCCATAGACTAAAAGAGGTTACTTTTTATAGGTGTCATTATATGCCCAATTGCGGTGAAATTAGATCCAGTTTATGAGCAAGTATGTTGAAAATGACCTTATTTCAATAATACATAGGTATGAGCATATATATTATAGCACGCTGTTAAAAATATAGTTCTAAAAAGTGTACCATTGAAATCACCTCATTCAAAAACTTATGCAATAGCCTGGAATGGCTTACTAAAGCCCGTAAGCATTACCTCTGAAATATGACCCCTATTGTGTAGAAAATAGAGGTTATTTATTGCGACATGTGAGCTCTGTATGGTTCGTAAAACTTATTTATAAACTGAAGGCATCTGTTCAGTAAAGAAATATGTTGTTTAATATTTGATAGCGATCATAGGGTGCTGAATAGGTTGTTGTAACAATTTCTGTTATTAACCTGTCAAGTGAGTAAATAATAGACACAATAGGTAAACAATAGACTCGCGGTGCGATCGCACCGCTTGGGATCTTAGACTTTAAGGAGATGTTGAACATGTTTGTTATTATTTCACTGTTGTTGGCAAAAATGTGGCGTAACAGTGTTATATCTAATGCATGGCTTTTCTATTTGACTACATGTTGTTTGTTACCCGAAATCAATGCGTAGCTGGACTAACATTTAAGAAGTAAAGAACTAAAATGGAAAAGTTATTATCAATTTCAAATGAAGGTATTTATTTAGTTTGACCGCGTCGAATTAAGTACGCTAAAGTCTTTTCACATCCCACTTAAAGAACCCATAGGGAGAATAGTTTTATTTTTGGAAGTTTGTTGGAAAATTTACTCCTAAGTACCCAACTCCTTCCATAATAAGACTCCAAATTTCGTTAGTCACTTAGTATAACAACGTTCCACACTCCTTTAGGTACTTAATAACAAGCTCAGTGTGATAGAATTTACTAGAATCATAATTTTAGACAACACTGGAACAGACACTTAGTATCATTTTTAGATCCATAATATCTTTTTCTCCTGTTATTTTTAACGGTAATATTATAAGGTGAGCTGTAAATAGTCAAGAAATAGATCCAAACTAATGTAACGTGCAGACGGCTTGGTATCATAATACCTTTTTAGACATATAAGCAGTACATTTTCCGGATGAGAAACGATCAATAGTTTATTCTATATTAAGAACCACTGCGCTAATAGGTAGTACGATACTGGAGTATAGTATTGGGTTACATAAGATATTGGTATTTTTGATTGTTAAATTTCCAGAATATTTGGTTTTCTAGGTAAGAACCTACACATTATCGAAATTTATTTCACCCATTTGAAGTGGCGTTAGTGTGAGGTCTCATCAGTAGATTTATATGTGGTGGTGCCTTGCCTAGTATGATTGGGAACTCAATTAGGACACTTGAGTCGTTTTCTGTCACGTGTTATTTGGACCTTCAATTTTTTATGAAATTATTTGAGGGCAAATTCGGAAACCGGGCTACTAGAAGTCATTAAAAAATATTAGGAAAGTTTAAATAAAATTCAAAAAAGAAACGCTGCATTTGTGAAACATCACTAAAGAAACAGGACTTTAGTCACGGAACTGTATGTACTGTAATAGCAGTCTGATCCATAGAGTAGACAACTAGGTTGGGAGTACAGTAAGATTATTAATTTAATGACTTAAAACATTAAAAAATTTTAGTTTAAGTTTGGTCGAACTGCATTGATAAAAAACGGTCACGTTCGATTCTAAGACTGCTGAAAAATATATTAATGAAGTGTTTAGATATTTGCTACGCAAAATGTAGTGCAAAGATATATATACCAGGAATAATACAAAATGTCTTTTTATTTCAGGAATAGGTTCGAATGCTTTGCGGAAACGGAATTAAAGTTCCAAATGTATGATTTCATGGACAGCTCGTAAAGCTAGATAGTAGGCCTAATTTAAAGTACTACTTAATATATCGTGAGTTACCTTTTTTATCAATAAGAGAAAAGGTCATTGTGTTTCCATGGGTCATACTGTCGTAAACCTTTGTTTATAATTATTCCACCCAGTCACAAATCTAGTAATATCTTTGTAACAAAATAACCAAATCAAAAAAGTAAATATCACTAATAGAAGTAAGTAA
This sequence comes from Eilema caniola, assembly GCA_949126895.1. Classification (NCBI taxonomy): domain Eukaryota; kingdom Metazoa; phylum Arthropoda; class Insecta; order Lepidoptera; family Erebidae; genus Eilema; species Eilema caniola. Next base: position 981,914 of record OX421463.1, on the reverse strand, counting down.
AGTGAGATGAAGGCTCAATAGTACCTAACTGAAAGTTTTGACCTGCCTAATCACGTTGAGAATACACAGGTTGTCCCAGTAGAACAACATTGAGCGGCTTTAAATACACGACCCTCAATATTACATTGAATGTTAGTTTAGGCACATGGCAGGAGGCAGTTTTGAAAAGAGATGGGTGGTAATCACACAGGGTAAATATCTCTCTGTTTATGGCATCTATTTATATTTTTTACCTTGTTCTATTTTTATACGTATTGATGGCAAACAGATTTAAAAGTCTCTTAGGATATTTATTTGAGTAGAAAGAGGTAAGTTAGGTAAGGAGAGTAATGTTGAATGACTGTATTTGTTTTTAGAAACAGTAAATAATTAAACTGCTCAAGCTCTGAGTGCACAACGGACCCGTCGCCGCAACTGCAAACTATTCAAAATATCTGCTACATATTTCATGAACTCCGCATCCAAATTCTCACTACGCCCCGACACTCGGCTTATTATAAAGATATATATTCGTACCGCAAACAGCTATTGAAATATTTTACACATCTTTGAAATATGATGTGCTTCTCGAATATTCCTTTCTTTGATTTTGAAAAAGATAACTCCCAAACTAGAACCTCTATATGGAATAGAAATCATATTCATAGAACGCTCGCTAACTAGGGCTTAGTTCAGATTCATCTGACTGTTGGACTAATCCAGTTTTATACGAAGGCTTATTCTAATTATAAAAACTATCTGCTCTTTAATAGTGTGTGAACCGCGTCGTATATATAAGTCGATACTATTTTATCCGAGCTATTATGTATGTACCATAGCTAGTTATATAGTTATATTTTAGAGTATATTTGCTAAAAATATTATTGCAGAAAACTATGTTAGTTTGTTAAAAGCTATGTAGGAATAATATCTCCTACAGGCAGTTTAAAAAAGGCCTGTTTTAAAATGTTTACCTATGATACAACTTTTGCAGGTTTATATGTATTAGTGAGGCTGGATATGTAATTAAATATTTGGTTTTTTTATGGTAAATATAGCAGCAAATATTCGTTAATTAATTAATACTTTAATGAAGTTGAATCGCAAAGCGTTGTATCGATAGTCTATAATATCTGGGTGTACCAGCTTACGTTTGCCGATTTTCACTGTTCACGGGAGCAAACTAGTTCTAAGGTAGGGAGGGACTCCGGGACAACATCGGTCCTCGGCAGATGTAGCCAGCTCATTCCCAATTCAGTATTTATACTCATCAGTCAATCAAACAATAAGCCTATCGGAGCAAACTGCTGGACATAGGGGTTATATTACCATGTATATTCCACAGGTAGACTCATAGTTAATCCCCTAAGCTCACCATCTTAGCTACACAGAACTAATGTTTGAATGTAATTTATTCGTATAAGTTTGGTCATTATAATCTTAAATCCCCACAATAACTTCTCAGATAAATCCATACTGATCTAATTACACGAATTTGTTTATCATCCAATAAATTGTGTAGTATTAGTAATTCAGTAGACTATGTGTTGTAATAATACTTCGCGTGATTTTCCTTAACGGCTACATAATAAAGATTAAAGTTAGAATTCGTATCGTCTAGGGCACTACATGTAAGTTTTGATAATAAAAATCTAAAAAACAAACATAAACCTCTCTGTTTACATTATGTAAGATTTAAATAACAAGTCAATAGTTAAGATGCTCCTTTCATAAAACTTAGAATTAAGAGTTGTCGAAAACTTGTTAGATTTCAGTTTATCATCAGGCAAGGTGCATCATCATACATTAATCCCGGTGCTATCCAAAGCTTGTACTGTGGAACCCAGGCAATGCTATCCTCATTTTTGGAAAAACGGATGTCTGACCTCCCAACCCCGAGAGTAAAACCTGTGATAGAGCCTTTTACAGGTTTAATTGGCTTAAGCCCCAAATATCTTGATGTGGCTCAAAAGTTCGTGATGGGACTCCAAGAAATTCCTTTTTATTAAACGAGAGCCTTAATACTTGTTCTATTTCCTTCACAAAGCATTGTACTTTGATCTTTTCGCATTTTGCTCAATCTGAGCACACACAACATAAATATTAACATTTCACATCAATATCTTGTAGCGTAACATGAACCAAATATACTACCAGTAGATTTCTTATTTGGGAATATACGCACGAACTGTATTGTGAATCGAGGTACTTTTACTGCAAAGCAGAATTTTTCCTTTGGCAAATTCAGGGGGCACCAGATGCGGATGTGATCCTTCTTATATTTTATAATAAGGTTCGAACATACATATGTGTATATATTTTGAACCTTGGGACATATATCTTGTACCTTAAATGTTCTTTATAGCACGCAGTACACCTTTCGTGGGGTTTTTTGAAAATAGCACGCGGTGCCACTGTAATAAGCGAGTTCAATTTCACCAAACAAAGATTATTACAGTCCAAGCACGCCAGGGCCCCGTTTGTTTCGAGACTTGGGTCCAAAATATGGTCCCGAGGTATACAAGGGGTTGTATAGAGGTGAACTGTGACACGAACTTACACTATGTGAAACGAGGAAATAATATTTACATAATATTGGAGTTTGAAGCCAAAGCCCTCGCTTGCGTAAGCAAATTACGAGCGTGGGAAGATTATCTACCAAGTTTGAGTTCTGTGATATTACCGCGGTGGGAATTTGTTGCCGTCAACGTGTAGATTCAGATTTTCAATTAAAACAGTCATTGAGTGACAGAAGACCTATACATAAAATAATGAAGTTATTGTGAACTGTGTCACTTTTTCGTATGCTATGGCTATTATTATCCATGTAAAATTATTTAAATGTCCATATAAGGAAAGAATTTTGTAAATTTTTTGTAAAAGATTTATTTTAAACCACTTAGGTGGCAGACAAGCACACGGCCCATCTGATGGAAAGTCGGTACCGTGGTCTATGGGCGTGTGCAATACCAGGGGCGTCACACTCGCGCTGCCGACCCTTAAGATAAAAGTAACAGCAAGTTTTGTGTTAATCCGCTTTTCCACGGCCCTTGATTTCTCAGACTACGCATCGTAGAATTGAGTTCATCTGTGACACTGTAGACACGTTTATCATCGTAAATGCAATTGTGTCCGTGTCCGTGAAACCTCCCACTGTGGAACCCGATGTAAGACAGGCTTCAAATTGCAAAAATGAATGATGCTGCAAAAGTATCTTTATTCATTAAATAAAGATACTTTTGCAGCATCATTCGTATTCGTCACTTTGTTTATTTCATTATTCTCTCACTTACCTCAGACCCGGCACGTCATTCAGCTGTGCCCCATCCGGTTGCTGCCAGACGATCTGTGGCGATGGGAACCCGTGAGCCGCGCACGAGACCCTGGCGCCAGTAGTGTTGGAGAACACCAGCCGAGGAGGCGGCTCCATCAAGAACACCGGCCCGTGTTCTTGGCCCTCGCCACCTGAGAGAATTAAGTAATGAGTTAGTTTCACACAAATATCGCGAATTTTTAAGTTAATATTAAATATTCGACAACATTTCACACAACACTATCTCAACTAGCTTGTGTTACGGAATCTAGAATGCGGATAAACATACTTAGATACTTTTTATTTTAGTGAATACATACATATTATACATAGAAACACCCAGACCAATGTAAATATACATATTCATGCATACAAATATTTGCACTGAGCGGGGATCGAACCAGCGCCTCCGCGTTCACTACCGCCACGCCACAGAGGTTGTCGTTTGTTGTAAATAATTAAACATTTATTTTATTCTCTTTAAAAAAATAATTAAATGGCAACAAAAATACGTCATCCATAAAAATGTCCACTGTCTAGCTATTACGGCTCATGAGAGATACAGCCTGGTGACAGACAGATAAACGGATAGCGGAATCTTAGCAATAGAGCTACGTTTTTACCTTTTGGGTTGTTACGGAACCCTAAGAATGATAATTGTGATAACTGCAACTACGGAAATACTTTGTAAGCTCACTAAGGAAACCTATTCTTGAGTTAGAAGACTAGTTGTTGCGCGCAGCTCGCGTAGGCGTCGATTATTAAGACCATGCATAGCCTATGTCCTTTACCGAGCTCTAATCTATCTCTGTACCAAATGTCGTCATAACTGGTTCAGTAGTTTATGCGTAAAAGCATAACAGGCAGAAAAGGTGTAGTTCCTTTCGCATTTATAATATTAGCATGGAGCTATAAAAAGAGTAGTGAATGATATTAATGAAGCTATTGCTATGCTAGCTCTTATGAATTTTCTCATAAGGCTAACAGGTTTAATAACGGTTTAGTTTGTAACTTTACATAAAGGGTTATGATAAATATGTAAATATGTACGCGCCATAAATTAACTTTTTATCAGTTTTATGTATTTTCTCACAAACAAGGCATCTTTAGAATGTTTGAGTATTTTTAAAAAGTATATTCTTTATAAAGTTGTTCCTCTGGTGACCGAGATAAAGCCATAAATTGACGGAACATTTTGGCCTAGTTCTTATCTATCTAAAAACTTGTGCTTATAATTTTTATGATGGTTTTTTTAAATATTTATTTCAAAAAAATATTTGATGCTTAAAAATAACGGTTCATAATGAATACAATAGTACTAGAAGAAGATTGCATTCGACTGCTCCGTAGGAGGTGCGGGTTCGGTTCCTGTGTAAATATTTTTATGCATCAATATGTCTATATGCATTGGTCTGAATGTTTCCGTGCCTAAGAGAGCGTGTTAAGCCGTTCATTTTAGTGGCCATACGAATATCTATGGCAGTCCGTCGTTAAATAGGAGAAATGGGTGAAATCAAAACAAATCAAATCATAACAAATCAAATCAAATCAAATCAAATCAAATCAAAATTAATTAATTTCAAGTTACAGTGACTCATACCATTGAAATTCGTAATTCATGTTATCAATAAGGCTAATACACAAATGTCATGAAATCAATATAAATTCAATTTCATTATAGAATTATTAAATTAAATGGAATTGCATTAAATTGAGTAATTAGGTATGTCAAATGAGAATGAAATATCTTGACGAATTGAAATTAAATAATCATTATTTTCAGTGTTTAATATGGATCACCTCGGCTGCGTCCGGTGAGTTGATAGCATTACATTATCATTCAAGCCTATCTGCTATCATACTGAGGAGGCTGTTAACGCTGGCCCGCATCCGGCGCCTCGCAATGGCCCACACAGAAACGTCGACCAGTCCGGTCAACGGTGTCCTCAGTGGCAGTGGTAGTAGTAGTGATAGATCAAGGTTTCTAGTTTAACATGACGTCATGATCACTATTAATACCGGATTCATAAAACTATAATGTCATTTTTCATTCATGTTAACTACACAGTATTTATTTGCTGTTAATGTTTAAGAAATCTAGAAGTAAATAATTAGAATCTACTTTCCTTATATATAATGTGTCACTTTAAACTACATAGAGCCTTTACTTGAAATACGCTTCTAAAACTGGCCTGAAGTATGCCTCCAGGAATCGTGAATTTTGATTTGCCTGTTAGAGATTGTTATAAAAGCAATAGCACTACCTGAGATTAATATCCATTAACCTCTAACTTTGCTTCATAATGACATTTTCAAAGTTTTTGAATGAATACTTAATTTTCACGTGGTTTTGTGGAAAATTAAACCAGTTTATAGCACCACGGCGGCCGAGGAATACTGACCAAACAAACGAAAATATAACATTCACTTAAAATGGGAATGACTCCTATATTTGAGTTATATTAGTACTTATATTTAAAGCGAAGTAGAGGATGAAAAGTCATAAAATGGGGCCCCCGGGCTCCGAGGTGAAAGCCTCTGATAACACACTGGGTTCAGTGGTAATATGATAATGTTGAAGTTAAATTAACAAAACTTTACACCTGGGATTGGCTGCCCCAGAACAAGCCGTTGTATAGGTCTAGATAAATGGTATACAGAATTTTTTTTTGTTTCTATTAACTGAACTGAGACTGTGTTGTAATGTGAGTGATATGACTAAGCCTGATCCTACTGAAAGAGCAGCGGCAGTCAGCGACTTGTTGAGGTAATTTTGTCTTCTATTTGCAGATGAAAAAGTTCATAGTTATTTGAAGTCAAAGAAGAAGCGACGTACCGTGAGAATTCTCGCAACTATTGCATATCAACCAGCCAATGATGGATAGATTGTGGAAACGAGGCCATAGCCATGAGAGGCTTGACTTAGGAGTTGATCTCTAGAATGTATGGAAGAAAAAGTAAATAACATGCGCTGACCATTATTCATTAAAACAAGGGCATGCAGATGATGCAAACTATTGCATTTGAACTATTAACAGTACACTATGACAATGTTGAACATCATATTGCTGTAGAGCTGGTACACGTTATAACAAGACACTAGCGACAAGTTTTAACTTATGGAAATTAGCGCAACGTTCGAGTTCTCCTTGCTGCTTCAAAGACATTCGCCGTTGGGTCCCCGCCACCCAATCACTGCCCTCGACTCGAGAACAGCTACTAATTGATTATTCCAAGAGAGTTTGCAACAATGCCTTTGTATGCTATTCATAATTCCCTTAACAGAGACAGACAGTGTGGCAGAACTTGGTCATAAAATCAATTATCTGGGGAATGTTTGGAGTTCTAAATTGTTAGTTCATTCAATATAGGTTAGCAGCCTTTGACCTAGTTTTTTAATAACACTTAGGTGGCAATATTAAATAAATAATGTTAAATATTCTACAACATCCTACATAGCGCTATCTAGACCAATGGTAAGCATCGCTTAACTAGCTTGTGTCAGGGAATCTAGACTGCAATTGAAAACAATGATCATTGTTTTGGGTGTTATTAATCTGTGCCTAAATCTTCGGGGATAAAATCATGATTACATGTATGTATGACTTTAAGGTGGCAAATATGCTTACAGCCCACCTGATGGAGAGAGATCAACTAGGGCATTTGGACGCGTGCAACACCAGGGGATTCGCACTCGTGCTGTCAGCAGCACCAGTGTGAGTCACTTTCTCTTCCTTCCTTCGTGCTCCACTGAGCCCCATCTTAAAAACTAAAGGTACCTACTTTCTTCCGTCGATCGTTGACGCGATTGTCGAACACTTTACTATCACATTATACTTATAGTCGTTTTACTTATACCAAGAACTAGGAAAAATATTCGAACATAGCATATATGGTTTGCAACTTTTTCTATAATTACAAAATGGAAAATTTAATTTAATGACATTTTAAAGCATTTAGCATAATAAATTCAAATCAATTAAGATAGGTCGAAGACGGATATTTAAAGGAAAAATTTGGATTGACCCAGGCGCGGTTCAGTGACTTCGCCCGGAGCATCGCTCTGGAAGCGAAAGATTGCGAGTTCGAATCGCGCTTCAACCAATTAATATTATTTTATTTTATCTTAATTCAAAACGATGATTTTTGTTAAACCTAGAGGATCCTTTCTCGGTTCTCCGTGTTCAACCGAGATTTGTCAAATTAGACACTGGGGTTAACTGCCTTAACCTGGTTACCGCAAACAGACAGACGGCCCGCTTGATATGTATAATACGCGATTTGAATTTCAAACTCCAGTCTCCCGTAAACTGGATTCAACTAACGTTTGCCACAATGTTATGGCGGCATTAACATAATAAAGCCACATAGCTAGCTGCGGATTGTTGGGCGGCGATTGCTTTATTGCGGTTCGGTATGGATAGTTTACTTAATTACCAGTGCCAGAGGTACTGCCACAAGATACAGCATACCTGAAGGTATTTTGTAATACTAACTTTTAAATTCTCGCGTTCTATGACGTAATGGCGACACATGGCGAAAAGAAAATGACAAAGATATTCAGAATGTGCGGGTTAATGAAGAAGCTTCTACCTCAGCGACTAGAAGACGAGGGTCAGTGAAATCTGGTCGAAACGTCAGGTAATCGTATAACGTTTATTTCGTTTACTATGATCTCGTTAATTCCCGTGAAAGTTAACACTTTTTGTTTTAGACTGAAGCTTAGAGTTAGACATGCAAGCTTTGGGAAGTACCTACACTCGTTGTCTAGGAGGGAATTTATGTTAGATTATCTGGCATTACCGGCTTCGCATGGACGTAGCTCCAACATTTAGAAGTTTGATATAAATACTTACTGATAATAAGAATTTCATCAAACCTAAGATGTGAATATAAAATAAGTATATTTGGGCAGTTTTTGTGCTTTAAAAGTTAACAAAGGTGATATTTTCTTTATAAGTTGATTTATTAACAATGACGATTAACTCGACAACAAAGCAGAATGCGTACCACTAAGCTAGTCAGCCTGTACCCACGGTAAATACAACTGGTCATTACGTCAGGTAGTTTAAAAAGTATAGGTACAAACTACCACCACCGTGTTAATTATAATATTTCAGTAAACATAACTGTAAAAGAAGCGAGTGGTTTAAAATTCAGGAATTAAGTTGGCACAATGTAACACCACAATAAAACAGCGACGAGATAAAGCCACGATGACCTAAAAACGGAAACAAACGTGCCCGACGCATTCACAGCCACAGCTCCACCTAACTCTCGCAAAAAATATGAGCCACGTACAGACGTATACCTCCTCTTATGTGGGTGCACATAAATATGCAATTCTGAAGGCGATACGACAAAATTCACAAATACAAACGTTTCATTGATACTGAAAGATAGGATTTTGTTTCATAAGAGGGTGCATAATAATGTATCACGTTCACGCTGAAGCTGCGTTGTCTTTTGAATAAGACACAGTTTTATTCTTGCGTGGAATACTATTCTTATCTCTAGGATGGATCACAGCCCTAATTAGATGCTCTCAATAGGTGTATAGTCCTCATTGTTGGAAGTTCAGAAGCCACCAACACCCTTGAGTCATTGCAGTTTCATAAAGATGTTATCTTTTGACAGTAAATAGGCACTTATAACTTATTTCCGCGCATAATATATGTAAAAGTTCAACCACGCCAATAAATGTTAGTATTCTGAAACCGTATTTAGAATTTACAATTGTACATTTGCTATTGTGGTGATTTATGAATAATAATAATTTATGAGTACTATTCACATAGGTAAACCTTCATTTCCATAACACATTGTTCCTATAAGCATCATTAAAGGAAGGCTTAGTACGACCTCAGGGGTAGACACCCTCCATTACTTTATTGGCTTAATATTTTGAAAACACAAAATATAACCAATACAAACTTTTGCAGCGAAAACAGTGCAAAGGTTGAGCTTTCAATAATAAATCCAAAAAAAAAACCTAAACCTGTTGGGTAGTTAAAATTCAATTAGAAAAGTAAGCAGTTGTTAAAAATTTTATGTTAACTTCAATTGTATTGCACGTTTTCAATTTTTACTCGCGACGGATACGTATACGTTTGGGGTGAAAGGAGCCCTATAGTAAACGCGCATCAATGGTGCCAATTTTCTCCAAAATTACAAGTCCGATTTTGATGCAGTTTTTAGTGAAAGGTTCGGTTTGATTGCAGCATGTTCTTAGATCTGTGTTACAGTGATAACTCACCAAGGCGCGCTGCAGCAAATGTTGTTTGTGCAAATCAATGCTATCATTTTAAAACTACTGGTCCTATTGTGATGCAGGTTTCAGCTATCTGCTCGGGTTAGATTAGCGCATGTACTTAAATAGATGTTACGGTGAGGACTTACCAGGGGGCGCTGCATGTAACTACTGTAGGCGAGGCGTATCTTCCATAGTGAATTCAAGTGAGCGCCCGGGGCGGCACGTTATGTATATAATATCTACGCTCCCTAAAAAGTTAAATAGGTACTAGAAAGAGAATTATAAAAGTGCGAGCATAAAATAATGAAAAACACGATTTTTAAAATTATTTTATGCTTTTTTTTTTCAATTACTTCCTAACCGTCGTGGATTCTTAAAAAAAATATATTTTACTGTTTATGCCAGCCTGATTTCTAATCACATGACAACACAAAAAGAGTTCAATTGAATAGAAGTACATACATAACTATAATTATGTATAAGCTGGTGAAAATAAAAAAAACAAGTTTAGTTAGGATTTACAGTTTAATAGTATTAATAAATGTAGCTATTACTTACACATTAATAATTATGCTTAAAATAATATTACCAGTAGATATCAATCTATGTAATTCGCTTCAAATGGTTCTCTCACATTCACCCACTACACAATGTTTTCTTCACAAACTGTTCATAACCGACTGTTGGCTTTACAAATTTACTTAATGATAACGTTACATATGCTCATCTATTTATCTCCCGAATACGGCTAAAGCCCCAGGGTGTGCACATTGCTACACAGATTCATTGTGGCTCAGCGCAGAGCTTGAATTTTACAATTTTAAGCCCTAGAATGGCGCCATAAAGTTAAAGTTTATTTAACACTGCGCCGGGACTTGTTTTATTTTACACGAAGCTGGTGTCTTTATCGTATAACTGAAAGAAAAACAATTTTTAACGATTTGCAAATTGTTCTTACACTTCTTGAATAAATGTATAGGACATAGGGTGCGCACAGGATATTACGCCTAACTAACGTCGGGGTAAGTGCCCTAGTTTAAGCTAACTAGTTTACCATAATGTCATTATGGAATCTTTCTTCACTCGAATATCCATTCCAGTTGCATTCCAAACTTAAAGTTTGGAGCCTGGACTTCGTTATTCTACAACTCCGTTGTTTGGTTCATTTATATTTTTATGGGAGCGACTGCGGCCTAAAATGAAGTATTTCCGTCCAATTAAGCAGTCCGACTGGGGAAGTACCTCCGCCCTATAGAATATCGCAGTCATAATAACCTCGTGTAATGTAATGTGCTTTCAGTGGGAAGACCAAAGGCTAGTCCTGCTTTGTCTTCTACACTGACGGCACAGAAACTCTCCGTGTTTACATGGTCGGCAGCACGAATGTGACTCCCTTGGTGTTGCACACGTCCATAGGCCACGGTAACCACTTTCCGTCAGGAGGACTGAGTGCTCGTGTGGACTGTGTGCTTTCCATCAGGTGGACTGTGTGCATCAGGTGGACTGTGAATATTAGCTTGCAGGTGAGGTTGGCTTGGTCCTGAAGACTTTTTTGGGGTCCCATATATTTACCTATACGTTGTTTCTGAGTAGTTGATTAAACCAAAAACAGAATCATTAGACATCTCATCCAGCTAGAAATACACGTTAACTAAAACATCCTAAAATATAATATGTATATACTTTAGTAACAATATACATCAATGTATGTAATATTGAGTACGTACAATATCACACTGAAAAAGTAAATAACTAAAAGAATAACGTAACAGAAGATAGCCATAAAAAGGAAAGAATCGCGCTAGATATGAAACAAATGGATTATTATGGCGGCCGTAAGTACACTCTCTTGGATTACTTTTTTTTAGCTTAATCGTGTTGATGTTTGCGGGAACGAGTCGGCGCAGTAAATAACACGGTCTGAGTAAACAGGCTCGCCAGATTGCGCTCTGATGGCTATTTATTTGTTAGACAATGCTATTATAGAACTACATATAATAAGTTCGTAATAGTTTTGTCAAAGTGAGGGAGTGAACTGAACAACGTCCTATTGATGCGTAGATATGAATAAAATGTATTATTGTCGTTTGATTGGTCTAAAGTAGGTATATTAAGTTTATCAAAAGGGGGTGAGTAATTAGGTCCTATAATAACCTCATCTAAAGGACTTGTCCTCGTCCTCTTACAATACTTACTCTCATATTTTTAGTATAGACGTTTAGGATTATAAAATACTACTTTTTTATTTATTCATAGACCCGCATTTTTACCGCCAGGTCACTTTTAAACTATCGCATTCCATGATATCTGCACAGTCAAGACACCGGACAGTTTGCTTACAGAATAGGGACATTGTGGGTGTGATATGTGACAGCGAAAAAAAAAGAAGGGTTGCACTCCGGGAGTGCCGTCAGAAGTGAAAACTTTTTCTTTCTTTCTTTCTGCATTATGTGCAGAGAAAAGATAAAAAGAGCATTCCATACCATACCTATAATATAGCTCCAATCATAGAACCTATCAATAATTTTCTGTCAGAAGAAATTAATGAATTACAAAAAGAAAAAATAATCAAAAAAAGTGTCAAAAGCCCAGGTTCGAACCCGGCACTATCTGAAACCATAAGGACTTACAGTCGAAGCACTTACCGATAAGCTACGAAGCTTCATAGCGTACCTAACAAAATAAACAATCTGTTTCTAATGTTGTATGACGACAGTCGTCGGTTACGGTTCAAAGGTCAAGTGATCCTGACGTGAGTTTAACACTTTTTACCCATCCAACGCTGCTAAAGAAGTTTTCACTTCAAAACTGAAAAATATTGAGAGTATACGGGTAGACAAAGAGCCTTCTACATCACGAACTCGAAGGCGGCGGGCGTGAACTACTGCGCCAGTAGCTTATGACCACGGCTTGTGTAACCTTATCGAAACGTCGGGCAAATCAAAGGTACGAGTATGTATATACCTATACCATGATCGCGTTAATTCCTGTTAACAAAACACCATGTCACCTGTTGTAAAGTGATAGTGTGGTCGATAATTATTGAACACGCTTACTAGGAAGCTTTCACTATAGACTTGATGCGATAGTATACAACAAGCGTAAGTATTGTGTGACGTGTTGAATTGAGCCAGCAGTAAATTCAACAACATGTAAGTTTATTACTCATATACCCCATATGATATTTCCTGCAGCATTGTAATTTTTTAATTTACTTCTTTTTTATTTATGTTCACCTTTGTCAACAAAATGTTTTAATTACGACCTGTTTATGTTGAGCTTAAAACAGAGCGGTCGGCCCTCAACAATAGGGGCAATTCGACTCGCTATACTACGAACAGCTTTTGTTTTAAAAAATAAATTTGCTCGACAATAGAAAACTCAAATATTAATATGTACTTCCATTGAAAAGTTTGGAATTTTTAAAAACAATGAATGGTTTAGTATTTTACAGAATGCCTATGTGTATATTCAGAGAGAGAGGTACCTATATCAAGTTTTCAGTATGTATACCAACATTCCCAATGCGGTGGTATAGCACATTGGCTAATAGAAATTATTAAAGTAAAAACTTATTAGGCTTAATACCAATTTAGCAACTAATTATACAAAGTCTTATATCTGAGGAACAAAGCGGTACCCCCTAGCAATTACTTGCCCTTAGTTTCATGCACACTTAGCCGAGATAAGCATCGCCACTATCCCGGGTTTCAAAGCAATTTGAAGTCTCTTGAAGAAACTAATTTAAACAAAGCGTACAATGTTTTTATAGAAGACTCAAAAGGTATCTTGTTAACAGTTTTGTTACGTCTGAAACATTTTGCAGCTTAAATGTGATTCAGTAAGTAAAACCTTTGCCAAGATGGCTGGAGGGTGAGATGGCCAACTATTTCAGATATTTAGCCAGTATTTAAAAATTCTAATAGGATGGTTTGTTGCCAAAACAAATCTTATTTTTTTTCTCATCGCCGATAACATCTGTATAAAATAAATGTTAAGAAATTCTAGATGACATATCTGATAATGCTTCATGAAACAAGAGGCGACACCCTCATAAATAACTATTAAATTAAAGAAAAAGCTTAACAGAGAGTTTCAAAAGGTACCCAAAACCGATAAGTAACTTGTACTCAAAGCTAATATCTTAAAATGTCCAAGTGTTACACTAATAGAGTGGCCTTAAGTGACACAAATTCTAGGGATTTCGCCTATGTGTAATGCTTATCGAGTCATAAATTTGTAAAAGGGAGACAATTCTAAAGAAATTTATTGCAAACACATGTGGCGTTTTGCAGGACAACACAAACACAAAAAATGCATTAGCGTGGGAACCTTCGAAAATCACAACATGACGCTAATATAAACCAATTAGGAACAGTTTACTGGCTTGATCTTTTCTCATTGGCAGACAGCAGCGCAGGAGGCGGACCCAGCAGAGGTTGGCTGCGCTTGCGAGTGAGGGACAGACGGGAACAAGGATCTGAACCGCTAGAGATCTCGCGCGTCTTTGCTCGCTGGAGAAAACTGATAGAAGTTTTGACTAGCTAATGCTAGCCCTGAATTCAAATCTTAGTGTTATCCTGTAGAAATAAGTCTAACTAGTAAAAGTAAAATTAGATTAATTTGTATAAGTTAGGCGGGAGTGATAAAGTTGAAGCTGAGAATTGACGGGTAATGTATAAACCTATTGTAATTATTTCTGTGCCTCATACCTTTGTACATTGTTGTACAGCGTTACATAAATAACTGTCATTTGTAACGAAACATAAATAAACAAACGATTTGACAATGGGTGTAATATCTGATAAGGAATATGAATTATAGAAATAGCAATTTCCTATATCTCAATTATAACAATTATCATAATTATTGTTGTGCTGATAATGAAAAGATGTTGTCGAATGACAGAGACGAGAATGGTAGAAATACCATTAGAACCCATACAATTCGCCTACTTAAATGTATTGAATTATTCAGCACTTACGATTCATGAAAGATACAGTAGACTATGACGAACGGTGAACAGAGTTATGAGGAGATGTGTATATAATGTGTATAAACTGTTTTAAATCATGTCTGTGTGAGATGAGATGTATAAATATCCAAAGATCATACTAAAATCCAGCCCAATAACGAATCTTCTTGAAATAATGTGCTTGGTAACAAATAATATGAGTAATTGAGTACATAATCATATTATTCTAGTTCTAAACAAAACCACTCTCATGTATGTCGAGTCGCTATTAAATTTCAAATCCAACATATATGTATACATACACATGTATATATCATTATGTTCTGAGCAAATAGCCAGACATAAAAACTTAATACAGAAAAACTGAATTGAATAACAGACAATCTAATGTCTTTTGTATGGCAACATAAAATCTACCGATCTCTTGCAAACATAAATAACAGTCATGAGAGGTCATATAAGATAGTACTGTGAATAATTACATAGAGACACCACTGATAAAAGTGTGCCTAAAGATTATCTTGGATTAAATTAGAGTTCAATCATCAAATCAATAACATCTCACCGAACACACAATAAGCGTGTAATTTACTGTGAATGTTTCTTTTGTTATGAATAGATCTAAGAAAGAAGCTAGAAATAAGTAATACGGCATATAAGGGTTTTTTATTTGGGCCTACGTTTTCCCTTATATACGAGCCTAGGAACTGAAGGTCCGGTTAGATGAGATATATCGGTCACATCTAATCTAAATAATCAACTTAGATTCGCCACTGATAATGATACAATTTGGTTATGAAATAAATAATTCTTAATTTTATATTTCTGTAATTTCAATGGTCTACAATTAAGTCCCTTCCCATTTGGTTAAGGTAAAATGGAGTTTTAGAGGATGTTAATTATTCAGCTCTTAAGGTCACGCAGAATGCGAATTACACTATAAATAAAGTACATAAGTACAATTTTCATCCACAAAACTCCATGGTACAAACCCAGGCTATTTTACGAATTTATACACGAAACTAAGATTTCTATACTTGAATTCTAAAGTTTGAAAAGCCAAACTTCTATCTGATCTTAACTGAATGAAGCCATTTCTATCTAGAGAAGTCAAGTAATAGCTCAAGCTATACTCAGACACTATAACAATTAACAGTCACAGAGTCTTAAAATTTATATCAAGCATACATTGCATATCTAATTGAACTTTGAATACTTTGGTCTCAAATTGAATACAATGCACGGGAATAATGGAGAATTGAGTCTAGTAAGTATTGATTTACTATACGACAGATTTGGAGATCCTGATCTTACCGCATAATCTGGACACTAAATTTATTTAGTCTGGTTAATAATTTACAAGACAGTGGTTATTTCAATGCTTATAGTCAAAAGATGGCACATTTTATATGAATTCAATTTTGCATTAGTGTGGAACTTTAACTCCACTAAGGGTGCAGACCAAGTGACACTCCCTTGTGCGGATCCCAATGGACATCTACACGATAGAGGATCTTCATTGTGTATCCGTCGCAATAGTTGATCTTGAGATCGACCTGAATTAAACCGCAATTCTGGGTCAGAATTGAACTGTGCATAGGTTGTCGGCGGCTAGCTAGCAAATCTGGGCATCAAATACACACATTCCTCTCTTATCGAATCAACTCCGACCTCTATTCGGCCGAATAGAACCCTAACTGATATATAAATATAATATAAAACTATACCATGGTGTTGGGGCAGGCAGCTATGTGCGCCATATAATTATCCATGTCCTCGGACGTGTTGATTTGACCGCTTCTCAGCGATGAAAAGGAGTTGAATTCGAGCCCCATAATTCCATGCGTGGAAGCCTTGAGCCAGGCCGTAGGAAAATCCCGTAAATGCCAGAGTGATTTGGGCAGCAAAGATGGTCTTACCATTGACTCAATTAACAGTCATATACGCGCGTCGGAAGCACTTACTCGACCTAATTTGCCTCAGCACATTACTAATTCGAGACAAACTATCCCTGAGGTTGTAACGACCTCTTTCGTCAAATAATTAGAGGTCCATTAAAAGTAAGCTGAAGTGAATATATGACTTGTTATTTTGGGAACATCCATCACTACATTGCACACACGCACAACCAGACGCGATTGAATTAAGAAAATTTGCCACAAAGACCATCACTAAACTCATAAGCACTGAAGTTATCCTGTAATGAAGTGACTGAGCTCTTATACATAGATTCAAATATATAGACGATCACCTAACTGGGCTTGAACCACCACAAGGGGTTAAATAAACGAACTTAAGATAGTAGAGTTGACAGTTTAAAATTAGAGACTGACTATAAACAAGATTTCTGAACTTTCAATCAAAGATCCGAGTGTAAATAAATGAATTAAGGAATATTATAGTACCATCTAGAGTCAAAATATCTAGAATACGAAATCGAAAATCCATTTATTTTTGTAAGTATATGCAATTATTAAACTTACCTACATATTTACATAGAAGAGTTCAGAAAAATACAAATATTTGAACAGTATTGAAATTGTCATAGATATTGCAGGCACGCTTGGTTGGATTTCATTCTATATCTACTTTCGTTTTTCAATATTCTTTAGGTCGGGGTCACCCCTATTCTGGTTATGATAAACTCGATCTATATTTAGTTCCTCGGTTTTAGAATAAAAGCTATCGATCTAATCCAATGGTAAAGTATTCAAAGATCCCAGTGCTGTCAGACATCACGTATTTTCTGACGAATGAAATGTACGCGATTGAGTAGTATTAGTATTTTCTATAATCACATGCCTCCAATTTCCAGATATCAGGTAATCAAGGTACGCACATTAAAAAATCACGTAAATTCTCCGCATTAATTTTTATATCATATTAGCTTTTGCCCGCGGCTCCGCCCGCGTGCAAATCGGTTATCGCTATAATATTGGTTATCGTTATAAATTGTAGCCTATGTGTTATTCTGATGAATAAGCTACATATAGTATTATTAAGTTGTATTAAAATCCATTCAGCTATTTTTACGTGGAAGATTAAAAAAATATCCATCCATCCGTCCATCCGTCCAACTTTCGCATTTATAACAATAGTATGATTGTTCAGATAACTATATTAAAATATCTTACAAGAAGATCGACCGATCTAAGGGGCCTTCGTCGCCTAAAGTTAATTTGAATGACTCTGTGGGCATTATATTGACACATAAATTAAACTGTCTTTTTCTCACTTACTTTAATTTTTGAAGTGAAAACTTCTTTAGCGGCGTTGGATGGGTAAAAAGTATTAAACTCGCGTCAGGATCGCTTGACCTTTGAACCGTAACCGACGACTGACGTCATACAACATTAGCAAGTGATTGTTTATTTTGTCAGGTACGTTATGAAGCTTCCTAGTTTAGCCGTAAGCGCTTCGACTGTAAGTTCTTATGGTTTCAGATAGTACCGGGTTCGAACCTGGGCTCCCTGACACTTGTTGTGATTATTTTTTCTTTTTGTAATTTATTACTTTTTGTGATTATTGTTTCTTTTTGTAATTCATTAATTTCTTCTGACAGAAAATTAGTGATAGGTTCTATGATTGGCGCTATATTATAGGTATGGTCACAGAATAATTAATAGTTGGTATGGTATGGTATGGTATAGTATGGTATGGTATGTTTTTTTTTATCTTTTTCTCTGTATATAACGAAGAAAGAAAGAAAGAATAAGTTTTCACTTCTGCCGGCACTCCCGGAGTGCAACCCGTCTTTTTTTTAAGGGATCTTGTTTTATGATGTACCTTGTTTACTTGATTTCTGGAAATTGGCCGCCTGGTCAAACTAGCATTTAGGCTTGCGATCATAGTACACACACTCTTCTTCATCTTAGTGTTAATCCCAGTCGCATCCGAAGCTGTTAACTTGGAGTCTGGAGTCCGCTTTTACCATTCCAACTGCGGATTGGCTAAACTTCGACCTCCACAACCCAATCGTCCAAAGTCCAACAACTGGTCTAACTGCAATGCTTCGATATCAAGCATTGCAGTTAGATCGGTTGTTGGACTTTTTGAGGGCTCCAACTATTCGTAACTACTGCCATAGATGTTCGTGTGGTAACCGGGACCGACGGCTTAACGTGCTCTCTGGGGCACGACCAGACTATATTCATGCATACAAATATATATTACACTGAGCGGGTATTGGACCCGCGCCTCCTGCGTAGCGGCCTTGTTCACTACCGGTACGCCACGGAGGCTGTATACGATCAGAGTACATACAAACAATAGCACACATTTAGTTCTTCAGAAAATACGTGATGTCTGGCAGCACTGGGATCTTGGAATAAAGACTTAACATTTGAAGTACCGTGTCGTCGGCATAGCGCCGCGCGTCACAGAGCAATCGAGTTTTACAACGAGGCGTAAACACTTGGCGTACGAAACATCCAGGGAGCGAAATATTACGACTATGGAATCGTACATTGTTTTCTCCACGCAAGGACTATTGTAAATTAGGTCCTTACATATGAAATTGGCTTTTTATATGAAAAAAGAAAAACTATTTTTTCCAGTTTTTTTTTTAACTTAATCAATCAAAGCATGTACCGTTGTTATCTATGCACTTTTGCTATTTTATAGGCAGTTCATTGATTCCTTTGCTGTAGAAATTGCGTGAGCGAGAATCAACAAAATCTTTGAAGGCGTTTTGGACTGCTTCATCTGAATTGATTTTTTTTTCAATTAAGAAAAGTGGTAATCGGTTGGAACGAACACAAATTTCAGAATTTCAGTGTCAATTCCTTTAAAGTTAGTGCTGTAGAGTAAAGAGAATAACAAGTTCCAAATTTGCAATGTTATGTTTTCATTCTCATAGTGTTTTCTTTTCATATCGCTGCACAAGATCCGGCGCGGTGCACCACGCATAAGGAGCTCTCAGTTACCTCCTTTTAATATCAACCGGCCTTCATGACCGTTACTGTATGTAATATCTTGCATCATCCTTCTGCCTTTATACCATATTTATTTGGTTTCGACACAACATGTAAATTTTTTCCACTCATTTCTGGTAGCAGTCATTTCTAAATTCAATCCTGTTTTAGCCATATCATCTTTAATACAGCCCATCCATCTTCTTTTCAATTTTTCTTTCATAGTTAACGCCTTCTTAACGAAATTACTTTCATGCCTACACATGAGAAAAAAGATAGCGAAAAAAGAGGGAAAAGATTCACTCTACAAGGGATTGAGATGATGATGAAAATTGATAGAGTATAAGTGGTTTTATTTCAAAGACTCCAGAATACTATGTAGGTGTCTGTTACTAGTTCAGATACATATAACTTATATAAAATGTAAAATCTCATGAACTCGGTCTTCATACTTATTATTTTCATTCATATCTGAGTAACAAGCTTACCACAAGATAAGAAATTGGTTTTAAAGTTCAAAACGCAGCTCCGGTGCGAAATCTAATAAACGAGTTGAACGACGCAATCCAATTGTCCTGGCAGACGGACGGACGGGGGAACGCGATTTGATGGCCAATAGAATTTATGACTGACGTGTATCACTCATTTCAGTTTATTATGTAATCAATGAAATTAACGATCGTAATTTGTGATTCACACAGCTATGATTATCAGAACACATATTAAGAACACTTGTACTTTTTCCACAGTATTTATTATATAATATAGAACTGAATTGAACTGATCAGTTTCACCCTACGGCTTTTTCAAAGGTTTACTTTGACGTTATGAACATTTTAAGTCTTAAAAAGTGGAAGTGTTCTCAATATGTTTAACAATTAATTCCGCCAAGCGCCATCAATCAGCAGTATAAATAGTATTAAAAAATCAGAACAAATTTGGCCTACTAAATTGGCTTTACCCTAAAGATTTCCTTTGTATCTAAAGACAATAAATAACAGAAAGTGTATAACAGGAGCTTAACATAGCCTTATTGTACCCAAAGCCGAAAGAAACAAACAAAAAACTTTTATACTTTAACCACCGGAGTATGTAGCAGTACCCACAAACTGTATTTACCGAAACGAAACTCTAACGATACCACACAATAAACAAACGAAACAAAAAAGTAATATAAAAATCCTTCTAATTCCCAGGGACGTTTATCGTACCTCATTTCCCGAAGCTTGTTATTCAAAAAAATACCCAAAACTGTAGTTTTAGAATTCAGAATTGTATTGTGCAATATTCGGTTTTGGTTGCAGGAGAGCACATTAGCATATAAACAAGAGAAGACAACAACTTTTGACGTCTTTGCTCGTGTCTTGAAGTTAATGAAAATGTTTTGCAAGCTCATTACATTTTAATAAAGCGGTGTGGGCGTGTTATGAAATTTTATTTCACTTGGAATTTGGAAGCGGAGAGAGATTACTGGATCACATTTGAGTTGGTTTTATTAGGTTGATTTATTTGATACGGTAATTAAATCTTATCTTATCTTTTCGTAGCCTACCACTGCTTGTGATATCAATGGTGTTTGTTACACGTTACTTCCTGCAGAGGGTTAGTAGGTAAGAAAAAATAGCAAGAAAAGTAAAGGATAGGTCTTCGATACTTTGACAAATCGTACGATACGTGGTATAAAGATACTTAATATCGATAAGTTTAAACAATACCTATAAAACTATAATCTGAGAAGACCCGCGACTTCAGTGCTTACATTAAAATGCTCCAACGCTACGAACGATTGTCAAAACACGTATCCACTTATAGTATATAATTTTAACTGTTTCTGTATAAAGTTACAAAGAAAAGTGCTAATTCTTCTATAAGACTCTTCCTGCCTCGCACAGCTAAACTGTAGAATGAACTGTCGCCTGCGGTATTACTGGACCGATACGACCTTCAAACCCTCAAGAAGAGAGCGTACTCCCACCGTAAAGGCCGGCAACGCACCTGTTTTTTTTTTTTTTTTTAACGTGAGGGAAAATCCTTCATGGATGCTATGCCGGACTCCTACCGACTAAAAACCCTCACGTACCGCCTAATAGCCTGCGGTTGGTAGCCCCGGGTAAGCCCTCGGAAGGATGTCCCAGGACCACCAACAGGCCTGCGGCTGCGGCCTCACCTAGGTGGTTCGGGTGTTATCCCGCGTCTATGGGGGGGGGGGGGGGTTCGGGTGTCACCCCGCTTCTTGGGGGGGGGGGGGGCGTGCGTGATCTCTCACGTCACGCTGCCGTCATGGGCCTGCTTCTGTAAGGTGTTTCAGGGCTATCTGTAGATAGCTTCCACCGTCCCCCGTAGGTGTATAGGAGAATTTGGCACTAGCACTCAAGACGTGACTTGGTAGCTCAGTGGTCAGACCATTCCCCCTGAAAGTGACTGGTCGCGGGTTCAACTCCTGCCTAAGTCGTTTCACTTTTTCCAATCTTAATAGTTTTGAAGCATCCTTATTGCTGTAAAATTTCATGAAAAATGCTAAGCCGAGATTTTTCGACTGAATTGTTTGCACTACGAGTATAAAACACTTAAGAGTTGCCTGTTGTTGCAACAGAAAAGTTACCATCGGAATAGAATCCCTCTAAGGAGCCTCAAACCCCAAGAGATATTACAGCATGTTCTACCATCCTTGAGTGAACATTTTCAAACGAAAAAATTGCATTATGTTACCCAAACTGGAGTAACGTAATGTTTATCATTTATTCATTGTACGTGTACTGATAATGGACCGTAGAATGAAAACTAAAGAAGCTTAGTTAATGAGATTTAGCGGCTATGGTATCATAGGTACTTTTAGTTACGTGTAGCTGTTTTATGTTTCTATTACATAATGCTTTTGGTTTTTTACGGACTTTAAACTCACAAAATATTTCACTTTTCACCACTTCAGCTTCTGTCATGTCGATGTTAGATAGGTTGCCTGCCTCAAATTGTGCTGTCACCTTAATGACATTAACAGCGAGATTCACGAGTTCCTGAGGCGTATATAAACCATTTATGGGTATGCAGCACACGCTAGTAGTTAGGGCAAAGACTAGGGAGTACCATATACTCTCCATACACACTGTAGTTCACCTTACCTAAGAAAACTCACTAGAATCTTAAAGCCTTTCTCACATGGTCAGTTTCTCCGACATCGGGACGAAAGAGGTTAGTGACGGACTCCGAACTTCCTGGGTAATGTCTAAGTCTCCTGATAAATTCCTAGTTTAAAATTTAATTTAGTTGTATGTAGAATATACTGCTTCCGGGCTGGTTGGCCGTGGTCCATGTGAAACTTGCGTTCCAGACGTTTCGTCGATCACTGCGGTCGACATCTTCAGTGGCGCAGGGCCGGGCGACGACAACTTCGGAGACCTTGCCTCGCCGGCGGCTGACGCAGCCGCCGGCGAGGAAGTTTCACATGGACCACGGCCAACCAGCCCGGAAGCAGTATATTCTACATGCAACGCCGGCCGTGAAAGCCTGAAGACTTATATTAATTTAGTTGTGATAACATTTCGACCTAATATACCTACCTACTCTTCAAAGTTGTTAAAGTTTGGTTAGAAATTGAAACAGAATATATAATATGTCAGTAAAATAATATAATGGTAAATTTCTGAAACAAATTCTGCGTAAGTCATCTCCATAATTCACATGAGTGGTTCAGTATAAATATTCAGAACTTTTAGTTTAATTTACTTTTGATTAATTTTATAACCCGCATAATGTTAAGGGAGTGTTACGCTTCAAATATACCAATCCATACTAATATTATAAATGCGAAAGTAACTCTGTCTGTCTGTCTGTCTGTCTGTATGTTACGCTTTCACGCCTAAACCACTGAACCGATCTTGATGAAATTTTGTACAGAGGTATATTAGAGCTTGAGAACGGGCATAGGCTACCCTTTATCACGAGAAAGGGGGTTTAAGGGGGGGAAATAGGGGATGAAAGTTTGTATGGAAGTTTGTCATTTTTGAAGATATCTTAATGAAATTTGGTACAGAGGTAGATTAGAGCTTGGGAACGGACATAGGCTACATTTTATCGCGAAAAGCGGGGTAGAAGGAATGGGGAAAAGGTATCCTGATCAAATTGATATAGAGATAGATTAGAGCTTGAAAATTGACATAGGCTACCGCTTATGGCGAAAAAGGGAGTGGAGGAGGGGGGGTGGAGAATATGGCTAGGGTGTGTAAGTTTGACAATTTTGAAGATATCTTGATGAAATTGGTATAGAGATTTATTAGAGCTTAGAAATGGACATAGGCTACCCTTTATCGCGAAAAAAGGGATAGAAGAGGGAGGGGGGAAGGGGATCATTCTCATTTTTAATTGCACAAAAAAAGACGGTGAATATGTGATAAATAGTAAGAATTTTTTTTAAGATGTTCTCATGAAATTTGGTACAAAGGTGAATTAGAGCTTCGGAACGGACATAGTCGAGTAGCGAACCAAATATAGAAGCGAGTGGAGAGGCGAGTAGAGATTGTTATAGGCAGAGGTCGAGTAGAATCGACTACAGGGGCGAGTAGAGTGCCACTAGAGAGGCGAGTATAGAATCAAATAGAATGCAGTAAAGGGTTGAGTAGAGAGGCGAATAGTGAGGTGAGTGGAAAGATGAATGTAGTTGAGTAGAGGTACGAGTGGGGAGAGTCAAGTAGAGAGGCGAAAAGAGAATCGAATGGATAGGCACGTAGAAAAGCCAATGGAAAAGCGAGTATAGAGAAGAGTACAAAGTCGAATAGAGAGGGGAACAGAGATGTCAGTAGAGAGTCGAGTGTAAATTCAAGTATAAAGGCGAGTAGAAAGTCGAGTAGAGAGTCGAATATAGAGGCGAGTGGAAAGTCGAGAACAGAGGTGAGTACATAGTCGAGGACAAAGTTGAATAGATAGGCGAATTTAATGCTCAACACTAAGTAATAACCGATATCCACGCGGGCGGAGCCGCGGGCAACAGCTGGTTCAAATATAATTATCCCCCTGTCCTAAGCCTATTAGTAGTTACTATACCGCATAGCAATAATAGAAAGAAATGGTGAGGTATTGTACATCCCCGGGTAACACTTTTATACGAAACTAGCTTTTGTCAGCGGCTCCGCCCACGTGGATCTCGGTTATTGTGACCCATGGAGGATAGAATATGATTAAATTTCCTTCTCCATGTTATGACCATAGCTTATGTGCTTTCTCAAGGTCTAATCTACCCGCATACCAAATTTCATCAAAGTGGTTTAGTCGTGAAAGACGGACAAACACACACACACACACACACACACACACACACACACACACACACTTTCCCATGTATAATATTAGTATGGATACAATAAAATAAAAATCTATTGATTTTCATTAAACAAACGGGTATCCAGCAAAGCATAATTTTTTACGTTAATCGATATTTATAACAGTCGCTTTAATGCTTTTTAAGATAACGAATGAGAATAGATGCTAGTCCATTTATTAACATATATAAACTAAGTTAACTGCGACAGATTAGTGGTACCAATTCCTGTGAACATTATTGCGTATCACGAACGCAGAGGTTTGAAAGTTTATACAGCATACTGCTCAACGTACTCATAGGGTAACATTCTACAGGACCCACTTATTAGACAGATATACAATTCCTTTTACTACAAACAGCTGTATAATTTATGAATCTTTAAACGGTTACCACAGTGGTCATTTACAAGAATGAACCACAATTGAGATATGCCAATTTAACTTTATTATTTATGTGACTAATTATATTATTAATAATGAAAAATTCTAAGAAATTGCTTTTAGGTGTGAGCACATGAAAAATCCTTTAAGTTTTAAATTCCGCTTATAAAACTGGCATCTGGGGTGACGATGACTTGTTTGTTCAGGTATTCCTGTATTTGTTTGACGATGAAACCTGTGAACTCTGAGCCTGCGACCCATGAACACACACACGCCCGGAAGGAAGTTAGAGATTTTTTTTGTACTTTCCGGACATTAATTACAGTTTCAATTCGTTGAGAACGTGCTTGGGTCCTAACTCGACGGTATCAGACATTAAACATAATTTATGTTGTGTACCGTGCGTGTTCTTGGGAATGTTATATGACAATGATTATAAAAGTGGAAACGATTATATAGTTAACATTGGACCGAATTCAATTCTAATTTATATGGGTATGTACAGTCAACGTCTGAAATATTGTGACTACAAAGTCCCAAAATGATCCTAAAACTGTGATGTTTAGAGCGAATCAAACTGTTTTATGGATTTAAATTGCATTATTGTGCGAACTTAAGGTGCCTATTAAATATCAGAACAATCCGTCTACAGGAAGGAGGGAAAACCAAGGCATTATTGAGCACTTTATTCATTAAGATCGATCTGATGCTGACTGTACAAAACCTTAATACGTATTTCAGTAGAGTCGTCGCATCGTCGCTATCCCGCATCCAATAAAAACTGTTTATTTATTGTACTCTTTTATTCTTTTATTACTTCTCGTAAAACTTAGTTTAATATTCTTACTGATCTGCTTATAAGAGGCACACAGACGGCTTGATATTCGCAGCTCGTAAACTTAACAAGATACAATAGGTAAATAAATTTCTCAGGGGTGATGTGCCAATTCGTCAAATATGAAAGGGTAATTTGTTTCGAGTGCTACTGACATATGGTATTGGAAAATGTAATATGAAACTGGCTTCCAAAATCAATCTTTAAACGACTTGAGTCTTTCTAGCTAGAGAAAATGATTCTTATTTGGTATTAAGTATAAGTTAAATGTTACCATTATGTGTGATAAACATATTTTAGCTATATTCGTGACTTTACAAGGTATGATTTCGAACTCTGAAGCATGCAGCAATGGCACAGCAATGTGGTGCTGTTTGTAGTGATGTACTGTTGTTTATTCATTTATCTGCATGCAGCAGTGCCGTTCAGATCGGAATTTAATGTCATATAAGCTCATAGAGATCACATGGGGACTACTTGTCCCCATGTGATCTCTATGTACTGCGTGCTGCAAAGTTCGGAATTATAGCTTCAGTTCACAATGGCTGTCATCTTACAGAGCCTCACCCGAACTATTCCAAACACCATGATAATTAAAGATACATGGAGTTGGAACATTCCGAACAATCAAAACCACAAAACCATGTTATAGTGCTAATAAGTAGAAGTCTGTCTGATAATAAACATAATTGCTAGTTTATAAAAAAGGATATAAAGGCTAAGGGCGTGAAGTCAAGAAAGCGTCTTAAATAGAACTGAAAAACTGAAAATAGATACGAGAGTCTATCAGAAGGTACATTTGCAACGTAATATGTTATTTTAGGACTCACTCGTGGGTATCTATCTATTTTCATGACCTGTAATTAAATCTTGAGGATAAATGAATATTGTCTACCGGCCATGAATAGTGACAACTAAAATCTAAATAAAATTTGTGAAATTAATATGATTGTAATCTGAAAGATAAGTTGGGACAAATGCTTAAGTCTAAAGAGGATGGGACTAGGTGTTATAATTAGTGATTAAAATTTATAAAAGAAAATAACCTTTGTAGGAGATATTTATAGTTCATTAACCACTTCGCAATGAATAGTTTACATCACATTTCTATAAATCCTCGCTTAAATCCTGCTTAATCAGTTGTAATATGAGAAAAAAAAACCATCAATATTATGTTCAGTCCTTCAAGCAGTCTAAATGATAAAGGACAATTACTATACATTCTTCAAAATAAAGTATCTGTTGGCAATAATCATTGAAATATAACAAGGGCTGCGTCGACATAGTTGGTTTACATTTGACGTGATGTAACACGATCTCTGATCAAACGCTACACGAATCGATTACATAGTTCCAGCCACATGTAAGAGGGAAATATAATGATATTAACATGTATATTGTGTTTCTGCTTTCGTTGAACTATCTTGTATGGTAGAGACTAGATAAGTGTTTCTGATGTTAGCATCTGTTGTTAAAATCAGTTCACTTTATTCATTGAAGTATTCCATCTTTAGATTATATACTCATGCAGATGGGCCCTCAAGTATTCTAAAATTACAATAATTAAG
This sequence comes from Eilema caniola, assembly GCA_949126895.1. Lineage (NCBI taxonomy): Eukaryota > Metazoa > Arthropoda > Insecta > Lepidoptera > Erebidae > Eilema > Eilema caniola. The sequence goes on along the minus strand of OX421463.1, from coordinate 954,384 downwards.
AAAAGATAAAAACAAAATTAAAAATCTAAAACCCGACTAATGCTGAAAAGATCTGAACAAATTTGATGGCGGTACCCATTTATTTTTATCCGGTTTATGATTTATAAACTTGTTTCGATCTCAACAGCATGAGTCGGGTTTTGTATTTTTAATAATTGGTGTTATTTTATCGTTTTTAGTTATTACATTCAAATATTTTTGTACTCCTCTAAATAGCCTTCTAATTTCCTTCTCTTTGATAATCTACTCGATAAGTTTGAGTGAGAATATTTTTTGACAGCATACAGTATGGCCCCTAAAATCTAACATAGGTTTCGTTCACATTTTAGGTACCCAAGAACCATTGGAAGAAGAATACCTTTCATTTGAGTATCAATCAATGAAATCCATACAGTGGTTCAGAAGATATCAGGTAATAAAGAATATTAAAAACATTCATAAACACATACATACATACCTACGAGATACGCGCAGAAAACATAACCCTTATTGGCAGTCAGGTAAAAAAATGGAATAAGTTTTTTGAGGACCATGACGTCACCCCACCTATGAAATTTTTTTATACCAAGGTCAAAACTGCTCTATTTAGAATCTACAAACTTACATAACAGTGTTAGTTCTTGAGCCGAACTTGCAACTTATAAAGTGCCATACATTGTTTCCACTGTGTTTCTTAAGCGATCCTACAGCCACGTACCAGCTATTGTTTAACAAAGGACGCATCGCTCGTGATATCAACACCAAGAAATCTGTGGTCTTGGTACCGAAATAGCTGTGGAAGTATGGCGCTGGAAGTACACTGTATTGGTAGGTATATTATCTTCGATTGTATAATAAAAGTGCACAATTAAATGAATATAATATGTCATTACATGCAATATTGTATAATTTAATAATAGCATATTGCATGATTGTGTGTCGCACGGTGGATAAGACTACCGCAGACGTCCCTTTCTATCTTTATTATCTTATTACCTATCTCTTACGTCATACTTCTACTTCTTCTCTATCCTAGCGTTAGGCTCAGTCGCACCCAAAGCTTTCATCTCGGTTAGGCTCGGGGTTAGGCTGATTTCTGATGTTTACGTCATACTTTTACTAAACTATAGCACAACTATAGGATATAAATGCCCTCTTAGTAAGTTTCTTATGTTATGACTTTCTTGGGATGATTGCTGTACTGACAATGGCATGTAATCTTGTTTTTTTTTGACCCAGTGTACTTGCCCTACATGACGTTGTCAGTTGCAGATATGTGACACTGACAGCTCTATTCACTATAAGTAGGTAAACAAGATAAAAATATGACACTACATAATACTTGACACGATCCCGGTAACGACCATGTACAAAGTGAATGTCGTGATTTTTCATCGGCTGTCCCGTCAATTAACATGTAAATTGGATCCTCTCGCTGATGAACCCCCGTGCACGTAGGGATGTCACTCTTTCACTGTGAAGAGACCCAATTAAGAGACTCAGAGGACTTTTAAAAAGCTCTCAAATATGTCGCAGTGATGAATTGATGGGATTCTGTTTTGTACTTTAGTTCTGTGTTGTGTACTTTATAATATACAAACATGGTGGATTATAGTGATGTTATCATGTGTTGGTATTAGGGGATTCTCTCTGAAGTAACTAAACAGAATACAAATACAAGTATTCCAATTTACAAAAAGGTTTGTAACTTATTCATGTTAATCAACTTATGTCGTTGACTGTCTGATCATCAGGAAGTTTGCTATATAAATAGTACAAAAACATTTTACAATAATTTGTATAATCAGTTTTTCGTGTACTTCTTAATCTCCTCTGTTTTAATCACCAAGTGCCAACCCTAGACTATAGTTATACCTACAGAGTATACATTTGGTGTAGACATTTTAAGCGGCAAAGAGGATTTGCTTAATAAAACATCGGATTTATTTAATTCCGCGACCGACGGATGTTCATACAAGACTTAATTAACATCCGCATTTAATACTTCCGTAATATCGGACGGTAACTTTGAGGATTATTTTCGTATGTATGAGATTATTGCGCACTGACTGTACTAAGTTGGCTTATATTTTACAACTTGAATTAAAGAAACTAATATTTATACCTTTATAGATTGAAGTATGTATTTAAAAAGTATCTCAGAGACGAATTGAACTGAATGGAAGTACGATCGAACGGAAAGAAATGAAATAAGCACAGGGGCGTACTCTCAAAACTGAACTAGTTTGGTTGTAGTTAGACAGGACTAAAATGAATCAACAATACTGAGATAGGAATAAATTTAGTGCTGTCAAACTCCTTGAAATATATTTTTCTAACAGAAACGTCGGGTCGTATTTTATGACAGCTCACGAAAATACGATTAACTTATGAAACGTCTTAAAAATAATAATGGACTTTTTCTTTAAATGTCTTAGACAAAGGTTCTAAAGATAAAGCAGAGCAGATCCGCGCTGACTGAGATAAGTTCAAGTGAAATGTCACGGGGAAATTGAATGGGAGTTCAGGTCGGCCTTTTTATACAAGCCTTTTGTCTACAACCTCCTTTGTTTGGGCTCTGGGGTCGGGCGGAGGTTTCCGGGACGTGATTTCGGTATTAGATTGATAGTTGATGTGATTGTACGCGGTTCGTATTTCAGGATTATTAGGCATTTCAATCTCGCAAGTGATTGACTGGGCTTGAAATGCTTCGTCACTATAAATAGCTATGGAAATATCAGAATTTTTTACAATCGTAAATTATGTTTAATCATTGTGTGTGGAATATACAACTGAACCGAGATCTTGATGTTCAGAACCAACCTCATTTGCAAGTCCGGACACTTCTAGACTGACGAATCTGGCAACGACTTTTCATTAATTAAAGTCGACCAAATATATAAACAGGTGTCGTAATGTGGATTTGGAGCTCCAAATGTAAGCTTTTGATGCAACCGGGAGGGTAAATTTTCGAAAAAAAAATCTGTTCAAAATTCAATCTTAATCTTCTAACGCCCTTATTTCAATTTATTGTATTAATTTGGTCAGTGTACGTATCGGACTGCGCCTTACATACTTGACGTTTTCGCTCCACACTCATTCGTTCTACGTGCCTAAACCATCATGATTGAAGGATTAAAAATTATGTATAATATGTAGCTATATAGCTAGTGAAAATTATTGAAAGGGAAGCCGGTGAAGAACAAATCTTACCTCGATCTAGTTTGTAATGCACTTAGCAACCCGTTGGGAAGCCGGCAGGAATAGAGTTATGGAGACCCTCACCACTGATACTTAGTAATTAATTGATTGTTAGTGTATTAGTGATGAATTGATTCCTATTTTCAAATCTTTAGTAAGTATTTCACAAGTGAATCGCAGGTTCACATAAACTCAATACCTACTTATACAAACACTGGGACTCTCAAGTTAATCAACTAATAAGCAGCCTCACCTTACAGTTGGACGGATAACAGCACTTGACTAAGTTTACGGATTCCCTCCAGGTAGATAGAAATCAATATCGGCTGCAGAGAGGACTGGCACAATGATGCTATAAAGTGAGGTTTCATAAACGTACTCGACCTATGAATATAAAAAGACTTATGTTTCATATCACCAAAATGAAGAAATAAGTCCACTAAGCTTAATTTCTTAGATTTGTAAGAATACATAAATTGAAGAAATATAAGTAAATGCATGTCCTACTTTGGCAAGTTTTTTTTTCTAAAGAATATTAGCAACCGAAATTATCGAAATTACTAATATTCACTCTAACCCCTCCAACTAAGCTAAATTGCTTGTGCTAGGGGTGGGTTCACGTCGGTAGTGTAATGGCCAGGATTCGAACACGGGACCTCTCGATCGTAAGACCGACCCCTTAACCACTAAGCTACCGACGCTAAAAAAAAAAAAGACGGGTTGCATTCTGGGAGTGCCGGCAGAAGTGAAAACATTTTCTTTTTTCTTTCTTCGTTATATACATAGAAAAAGATAAAAAAGAACATACCATACCATACCTATAATATACCGCTAATCATAGAACCTATCACTTATTTTCTGCTAATTTTCTGTCAGAAGAAATTAATAAATTATAAAAAGAAAAAACAATCACAAGAAATCCCTGAAGGCCAGGTGGTTTGAACCCGATACTATCTGAAACTATAAGGACTTACAGTCGACGTGCTTACCGTTTAAGCTACGACGATATCTATTGTAAGTTGCAAAATACATAGTCTGTACCTAATCTTGTATGACGTCAGTCGTCGGTTACGGTTCAAAGGTCAACTAATCCTGACGCTTCCTTAACATTTTACACCCATCCAACGCCGCTAAAGAAGTTTTCACTTCAAAAAAGTAGTTACTGACCCAATCAGTCTCTAAAAGATTTCGTGTGACTAGCTATTTAGAAACTGAAGTTAAAGTCGAGGAAGTTTAAAGCCTATATTCTTCATTTTCGCGTGACTAGTGTTCATTCCTAACCTTCCTCGATAAACAGGCTCTTCAAATTAGACCAGTAGTTCCTGAGATTTCTAGTGAAACGAAAGGCGGTGGAGAAGGAAATAATCAAATTCTGTCCTCCGTGGGCGGTGTTAATTAAAGCTGACTGGCAAAAATAATGGGACGTCACACGCCCCCACTTTAATCCACTACCACTTTAAAAGATTATAATATCTTGGAAACTAATTGATATATCGAAATAATTCTTGAATAATGTATTTTTTGTTTTCATCACAGAACACAAGCTAGAATTCATAATTAGTGAACATTCTCCTTTGCGTCCGGAAACATTGCATATGGCAACAATATGGGGTTCTACATGCATTGGAAGGTCGGCAGCACTTCTGGCACTCCTAGTGTTGCACACATCCTGTTTTAATATAATAATATCCTATGATCCATAAAATATAAAAATATGATTATAGGAAAGTGACATAAAAAGTAATCGTCCCACACTTACCCATGGCAAACAGGATGATGATGGCTGACACGACCCACGAGCACATGATGACTTCACTGAAGTCTCTGCGTCACATCGTACATTCACTGATTTGGTAACTCTGCATAAATCCGAAGAACGACGTCTGCAACAAACCATAGAATTAGAATCCATAATTTGGTTATTTCAAACATCTATTGTCTACACAGGTCACTAATGTCCCACTGCCAAAATTGACCGTGTAAGTGGCAATTCGGGTAGGCGCCAAGCCCAAAGTTGGACATGGGTAGCATTCAGCTTATGCCACACGGCGACGTATGCGGCTGGTGTTTAAAATTTACCCTATAACTGTAACGATTTGTTGCAGGCGATTTCTCTGCATAAACAACAGCAACTCCTATTCTGCACCTAGTCGCATGTAATTTTAGTCACCTGGATACATAGACTGTTTTATATCACTGTAGTGGCAAACAGGCACACGGCCCTCCTGTTGGAAAGTAGTTAGCGTGGGCACATCAGGAGTCACACTCGTGCTGCCAATCCTATAAACACAGAGAGTTTTTATGCCGTCAGCGTAAAAAACAAAGCAGTAATAGCCTTTGGTCTTCCTGCTGACAATACAAAAACTCTTTAAGGAGCTCTGGCTACAGTAGCTACCTACTCACCGCCGGGAACACAACACGAGGTTATTATAGCCGCGGTATTCAGTAGGGCGGAGGTACTTCCCCAGTCTTACTGTTCAATTCTACGGAAATACCGTTTTATCCTACTTCCTACAATAGACTCGCGCTTATGTTTGTTGAAGCGTTTTGTGAAGCGACTCACCTCACCTGACCCAACCACTCACCGTTGAAATTGAGAAAGGCTCTTTAGACTGATTCGTATGCTATCGCGTTATACCCTAATATGAAAATTCCTAGTTACAAGATTTACATACTCAGTAAGCGTCCAGTTAATGTCAATTTGATACGTTTGCCCCATTTGATGTGGCACTATGTCATATCGTAAGGGTGATCGCCTGTTAGAAATAGCAAAGCAACCTATAGACGTTTGCATTGAGTATACACCGTTGAACATACACTATAGGGGATCCTTTTTTTATAGTACTTAGGTGGCTGACAAGCAGACGGCCCACCTGATGGAAAGTGGTTGACAATACTAGAGGAGTAAGCCGACTCTGTAAGCAAAGAGAGTTTCTGTGACGTCACTGTAGAAGACAAATCAGAATACTAAAAGAATCGTTGTGAATAATACTGTATTTTGATAGTATAATAATTTCAGGTAAGCACTTGAAATAAAGATGTGAAAATAGTCTACCGGTGACCAATGACCAACCCTGTTGAAAAGTAACCGAAACAATATAAGTACCAAGAAAACATATTTAAGGATTTGTATATGCAACACTTTTTAATCCTATTAAATCACACCAAAAACATTTTGCTTTAGTCGCATTATGTCCAATTCGCAAAATGTCCAGCGGGCTCAAATTGTCCAATTCTCACAACGTCCAATTCGCAACGTGTCCAATTCTAACAACGTCCAATTCGCAAATTGTCCAATTCTCACTATGTCCAATATGGTTAACACCCCCGTTTAGTCGCGTTTGGTCCAATACGCGTTTGGTCCAATCCACCTTATTCGCGATTAGTCCAATTCGCGGTTAGTCCAATTAGCGATTTGTCCAAGTCGCTATTGGTCCAATACGCGATTGGTCCAATAAGCGATTGGTCAAATTTTTCTTTTTTATGATGGTGGTAGGTTAAGGGTTACTTTGTGAAGGGTGTAGTGACCGGGATTCCATCTTTCGTCATAATGGTTTTTGTCCTAATTTAAATTGCCATAACAAATTAGGCATAATTTTCTTTGTCATAATAATAGTGTGTCATAATTGGTTTTTAGCATACTGTGTTATTAAGCATAAATATTGTATATCCTAATGTTTTTATTCATAACATTGATATGCATAAAGTTGTAAAGCATATTGTTTATTTGTCTAATAGTTATTTGGGATAATGATAAACGCCTGCTAACATGGTGCTAGCAAGCTAGCAAGGATCTGGATGCAATCTGGACTTTAGGGCACCCCGACTCGGATAGGTTAGGTTAGAAGGCTAATGCGGGAGCTTCGCTACGCTCCGCTCCCGCATTAGGCCTTCGTGGTTATTTTTTTATAAACCACCCAGAAGTAGGTCGACCAATTAGGTCAAAAGAACATTAGGTTAAATGAACTTTGGTGTGCCTACAAGTTTGACGAGAGCAATGTATAAAATAGTGTAATATTGTTAATACAAATTTTGTAGTGAATTATTCAGAATAGTTATGGTTATACGTCATTATGCTTAAGTAAACTTATGCTTTGGGATATTCTAATGAGAATGTAACTTTTCTTTTCGTATTCTTAACTTTTTATAAATAATAACAAAGAAATATGTACCAATATGTCGTTTTATTTAATAAAACCACAAATTGGACCAATAGCGTATTGGACTAATCGCGAATTGGACCAATAGCGTATTGGACTAATCGCGAATTGGACCAATCGCGAATTGGACCAATCGCGAATTGGACAAACTGCGAATTTTTCCTGTTTTTGACAATTGGACCAAATGCGTATCGGACCAAACGCGACTAAACGAACACCCCGACTCAGAGTACCCCGACTCGGATAGGTTAGGTTAGAAGGCTATGGCGGGAGCGAAGCGGAATGGAGCTCCCGCCTTAGCCTTCGTGGTTATTTTTTTTAAACCACCCAAAAAAAATGATAGTTTAATTAAAACTGAAACTGGTCCAATTGCGAACTGGACTAATTGCGAATTGGACCAATTGCGAACTGGACTGATTGCGAACTGGACCTATTGAGAATTGGACAGTTGGACATTTTGCGAATTGGACATAATGCGACTAAAGGAACATTTTCATGTAAAATGTTGCCAAGACGAGTCTATGTAGCTCACCCTGTAAAAAAGTTATCAGATCTCGTATAAAGCCAAGCTCTAAAGACTGCACGCGCTAAACTTACAAGCTCTATACTACACCTTACTCTAAATATATTAAAAAGTGGTCAGATCTCATGTATAGCCAAGATTTTTGGTCTATGCGCCCTAACTTTACCAGGCCTACCTTCACAAATTACGCATTTTAGTCGAAACGTGTGGCTTGGCCGTTTTGTTTCACATCCAATAAACGAATGCCTATGAAATCGGTAGCAAAACGACCAAGTCACGCATTTTGACTAAAATGTAGAATTTGTGAAGGTAGGCTTGGTAAAGTTAGAGCGCATAGATCAAAAATCAGTATACAAACTTCCACCCTATTAGGTACTATTAATTAATCTGTGCTTCCTGTTAGGCGTTTTATATATTTTTTTGTCTTTGTATTAATATTAGCTTACATACCAAATTTCAGCTTTCTAAGACTTCAGGAAGTACCCTAACAATTTTGATGATCAGTGAGTAATGAGTCAGTGACAAAATTAAGGGTTTTGAGACATTAGTAACATTTAAAGTAAGGGAGAAAAGGGTGGGTAGTACCCTTGCGCTTCACTTGGCTCGTCTTGGCAGGGGCACTGCCGTGCCCCCAGATAAATGCAGAAACTAATGGCGTGTATAATTTTAAAAAGTCTGACACGCATTCAGTACTGAGATTTATATACAAACGAGTATATAGATAAGAAGTATAGATATCAGGACAAAAAACAGACATATGTAAAGACGAACTTTGATGCAGATGGCCTAGTTTACTCCACTGCCAAAAGGGAAAGTGGGTACTAAACTGTCACCTGTGTTCTTCAAACAGGTGATAATTTGGTACCCAATGGATGGCACTAGGAGAATGGGCTGAAAATGACCCTCATGCGTATAATATTGAAGAGTACCTAGGTTATTTTAATAAAAATATAACCAAAAAGCTACGCAGGAGGTGCGAGTTTCCGAATACTGAATTATTGTATGCATGAAAATATACATTTACATTGGGCTTGGTGTTTCTATGTATAAATATGTACGCATTTCCAAAAAAAAGTATTTAAGTATGTTTATCCGCATTCTAGAGAATAATGAAGAATATTTATTATGATACCTTTTAATCATTCAAAAATATATCAAATACATCCTAGCGGTAGCGTAGTTTCAGCTTGGAGTTTGGTTTTCGTTTTACCAGTTTAATTGCGGGTGCGGCTGAACTGCGATATATTGCGTGAAGCGACTTATTATTACTATCTAGAAGTACACCATTCCAATAAGACATTCTAAATCTACCCATAATGACGGAGCTCCTTTTCAGAATAATCGTGTATCTTAAAAAATACCTGTTAAAAGACTTGTAATTTTTTTTTTCAATGTTTCAACCAAATAATTTCCTTCTTTCTTTTTTCGAATATTTTTGGACACCATAATTCTTTATTCATCAGTACTCCCATCACGCCATTTATCAGGACCACATGCAGTGACTCCAACTATGTTGTTATCTTCAAGCAATGACCCGCCTAAATCTCCAAGCATAGTCATTTGTTTAATTGAACACCTCGGTGATACACAAATAATTTGATTCACAGGGACAACAACACCTTGCCCGATTTGCAATGGCTGCAATAAATCTAGCATATCGCGTTTCAAATTATTTCGAGCGTTACGTTTAAACCCATATAGTGTTTGTATCGTTGATGTGACATATTTCTAATCACTTTACTCTTCGACTCGGTCTCATCTAACGGGATTGAGAGCTTGCCGTATTGTACGTGTTCGTATTCACAGCAATGCGCTACAGTTAGAACCCCCTCTGACGTTATAAGAGAGCCCGTACAGAAACGGCCTGAATGTTAAGAGATACCACATAAGACTATTTCATGATGACGTCATCAACTCCTTGGTACACGCGCTGTTCGACATCCTTTTGAATCTTCCAACCGGTCAATCTGTGTGGTATCAGCACCGTGGACAAAATGTGCAAATTACACATTTGATTTGCAAAGAATATGTGTTTTGAAAACTTTGAAACTTTTGAAAACTTCTTTAGTGGCGTTGGATGGGTCAAATTGTTAAACTCGCGCGTCAGGATGACTTTGTAGGACGAATGCCTAGCTACAGAGTGTTTATTTAGCTAGGTACGCTAAGAAGCTACGTAGCTTAGCGGTAAGCGCTTTGACTGTAAGTCCTTATGGTTTCAGATAGTACTTCTTCTTCTGACAGAAAATTAGGAGAAAATTAGTGATAGGTTCTATGATTGGCGCTATATTATAGGTATGACATGTGTAACGTTGTGGATTTTTTATAAATCTATTTGAAATAAATTATCTAAAATAGTCGATAATTTAGTATTTTCGACACTAAATAACTAATTTGTCTATGGGTGTGCGAGCGAGATTGGACAACATTACCTAAGTGTCTATTCACGGCGCTAATGTGGGCCCTTTCTTCGGCTATCCTTTGCCGTGGGAGGTCGCTTTGACCCCGGCGGCCAGCTGCTGTCGGCACCGGGTAAGTTTTGAGATCAACATTTCCTACTTCTTCAACAGGTGAAGACTTCTCGGCGGCGCAGCTTTATGCCTGCTAATACGCATGGCCTATCTATGTTTTAATTTATTATTTTATGATTCTAGTATGTGCTATTTCAGCCTACTATTTACTGCCACGAGACCGATGACCTCTACGGTCGGAGGACACGTCACCAGCTTGCGCTGCGTAATTATTAATTTTTCTTATAGCTTCTAGCTACGCTGTTCTGCCGCTGGGGAGATTATCTTCACCTGCTATTATTTTAGCGGGTCACTGGACGTAGTTCCCTTGTGACAAACTGACCCGCACTCTTTCTTTTTCCAGGGTCTTCGCACCGGGCTTCACGCCATCATTCGGTCGTGAGGCACACCAGCGAGGACCCTGGCACGCCGGCAACATCAGCAGCCGGGAGTCAACGAGCTAAGTGCATACCACCATCTCTGCACAACGGATCAAACAACGCCTCGGCAGAATATTTACTGCGAATCCACTCTGAGATTCATTTCTATAATACCAGATACTATAAATTCATGTAACGCTTTCTTTATATTGATTACAGTTGTATAAATTGTTAATCGATCTTTTCTTTTCGGTCTCATTAGCTAGCCAACCAAACATTATATTTATACTTTTTATAGTTCTCATAGCCACATTTTATTTACTCATTTAACTTGCACACTAAAACCCAAGCATCAAACTTTTTCTTACGTTACACATGGTATGTTCTTTTTATATTTTCTCTGCATATAACGAAGAAAGAAAGAAAGAAGAAGTTTTCACTTCTGCCGGCAACCCTGCAGTGCAACACGTTTTTGTTTTTCGATTTTGATAATAGTAAACTCCGAGATATTTACTTAATTACATAATATTTATTTAGTATCTAGTGTAATATGAGGCATTTGTTCTCTTGCAAGAGTGCATTCACTTGAGTTTATTCGTTAATATCTAAAACTAAGTCTTGTGTACATGTTTCATGTATTTTATTTGTAAATTAAACCTTGTTGTTAATGTAGTTTTATTTGTTATCGATTTGTATAAAATGTTACAGCCCACAACATCAGGTTGCACAATATTTCAACGTTATCAAAAATATAAATTACTTATGATTGTTTTTATGTGTTTTCATCTCGCGCTATTACTTTATTTACCACCGTAGTTAGCTATTACATTTACAAAAGAGTAGTAGGTAAATAGGAGATGAAAAGTAAGTTTTTTTAACTAGTTAGGAACATCAGCTCCTCCCATCGACATCCCACATCCCATGTCGGGTGCCCATCGACATCCACGCGATGTCGGATATCAAACGAAAGCGATGTCCTTTCCCAAGGTTTGAATCATCCCTGTGCCATAGTTCAAAATAGTAAATTGTAAACGAAATAGATAGAGAGACCGACAGAGTTATATGTATACATACACATACTCATGTCTGGAAATTCCCGTTGGGGTAGGTAGAGTGTATGAATATCCACATTTCACCATTGTTATTTTCTGTCCAACGTAACAGGGGGCGAATGCTGTCAAGCACGCATTTAGTCCTAGAGCACCGGGAACCAACATATAATAATATCAGGATATCACAGGAAAACCAATAACACAGACTGCTTCGCTCGTGGCTTCTTTTGAAACCCCATACCACCCTTTTTCTCCATGTAAAAATTACGGACTCCCGTACCCCGTGTGCCCGTAATTTTTTAGTCTTCAAATGATGTATAGAAATTACTAAATTTCTTAATATTTATGATCTTTGGTCCGCTTCCTTTAGTAGTAGCTTGATGATTTTTAGCTTCGTCGATAACCGGGCTATTCAACGCAAAAATAATTAGTCAATTCGAGCCAGAAATTTCTGAGATTAGCTCGTTCCAACAAACAAACTTTTCATCTCTTCTAAGAGCATTTTCACATTCATCCGATATTCGATATCGGTGGCGTACACCGATAGCCAACACCACGTGCTGTTTTCATATATATCCGATAAAATCGGCCCGATACAGCCATTTACTCTAAAGCATAGACTAGTTAGGGATGCTAGGGATTAAAAAAGTGCAAGCAATTGCAAATTGACCTTACTGACATGACAAAGTATGGAGTTTTTTTCTGATACACGTATCGGATGTCGGATATTGGATATCGGACAATGTGAAAACGCTCTAAGTATAGAAGGAAATCTAATTATTGCTCATAATATATTTTGTCGAGTGCACGTCATAAATCTGTGATGTAGCTCCTTCTTAGGATAACCGTGACTAAACTAATTTTCACATTTTAGAATTGATTTTATGAGTTGTAATATTCGTTTTTTCATTACCATCATTAATTGTTTCTTTCTTTCTTTTGAATAGTTACATTTTTAGACGGTAGGATTCTGTCTATTTTGAAAACACGCTGGATTATTTTAGGTGAGTTTATAGTGATAACGCTATGAAGCCATTCTTGATGTGGACTTATTGGTATAAAATATCTATTACCTCTAGCGAGTAACTCAGTCTCAAATAAATCTGGACCTCCCTGAAGGACTCCGACTATTTTATTATCAACAAGCAATGGCCCGCCTGAATCTCCAGCCATAGCCCCTTGTTTAATTGTACACCTCGGTGATACACAAATATAGCCTTTATCATTAGAATCACATGGGCTGACCACACCTTGCCCTATCTGCAACGGTCGTCGACTATCTCGCCTATAGCGTTTCAAATTGTTTCGAGCTGTACGTTTCGGTATAAACGTCATTCCACGGCCAACGTACTCTGCAGAGAGACCCAACAGTGTTGAATAGTCTACCGCTGATAAAGTTCCGTACTTGTCCATACGCACTGCAGGGCTCACAAGTAATAGTGCTATGTCGTTACGTGATCCCAGCATGTATTCGAATCGTGGATGTGATACACTTTTAATCACTGTGCTCTTCGAATCGGTCACATTTAACGGGATTTGGAGATTGCCATATTGTATGTATGATGGTTGAATATAAGCACAGCAATGCGCTGCGGTTAGAACCCAATCTGGAGTTATAAGAGAGCCAGTGCATCGGTTTGGAAGCACAATGGCTACAAAAAGAAATTTCATGGTGACGTCAGCAACTCCGTGGTACACGCGCAGTTCAGTTTTCTTTTGAACTTGCCCAGCGGTCAATCTATGTGGCATCGTCGCGCTCGCCGCCAGCACCGTGGCCAAAATGTGCACATTCCCCATCACTGGCGCATATGATGTGACGTGACTGCTTCGACTGATTTATTCTATTATAGATTTGCACAGAATATGTGGTTGTTTAATTTTGATAATGGGAAACTCCGAGGTATGTACTTAATTTGAAGTTATTTATTTTGTATCCAGCATATGAGGCATTGGATTTCTATGAAAGTAGTCTCTGAGTTCAAATTTATATAGTTACTCATATATACATTTTGTCGTATATTTTTTATAAATAAGCCCTTGTCGTTATAATATTTTTATTCCACCTACTATAATCGATTTGTATGAACATGTTTCAGCCCACAGCACAAGTTGCACAACATTTCAACGTTATCAGAAATACAATTGATTGATTTTATTTGTTTTCATGTCACCTTATAGCTTTATTTACCACCGTAGCTTATATTAGATTATGTCATAGCATTAAATGGGTGTTAGGTAAAAAGCGGACGGAAAATAACTTCCTTATTACTTGTAAAGAACTTCGGCTCCGCAGCCCATGATATTTTCCAAGGTTTGATTTATCTCTGTATTAAATTTCATCATAATCAGTTCAGAGTTATAGCACAGCGTGTAATCGCCACAGACAGAGAGACAGAGTTACTTTCGTATTTATAATATTAGTATGGATGTTGAAATGGGTTTTCAAACCAAAACAATATCTTTAATCGAACCCAATTACCTACATATTTATAGCGACAATAAACTTATCAATAGAAAAAAATGATTTACAAAGCCGAAGCAAGCCAATCTTAGCCAGACTCTCCCTCTTTTCGTCGATATACATATATTCTCTCCAAAATTTCCAAAGGGGTAAGTAGAGGTGTAAACATTCATAATTCGCCAACTGCAATTTCGACACTATAAGGACGAGCCCATAGACCCCTATGGGCTAGCCGATCGCCGTTGCTTTTACATTTATAAGCAATGGGTATACATGGGGTACTCTAAAAGTTTTGCAATTCTAGCCAATCGGAACTATTTGAATTACAAATGTTATATTTTTTGAAACGTTGCAACCTTTTTGGTAATGAAAAAAAATGGTGGGAAATCATTTCTCAGTTGTTTTTTATCACACATCAAAGTTCTTTTTACGCAACGAAATGGATGAAAGTCGAAAAGATTTTAAAGCGATGTTTTTAATGATTTTAAAAGTTCTCTCTCTCCCCAAGGCTGTGCCGCTCGTGTTCAAAATGCTTTTGTGAGAGAAGCACCTTGTAATGAGCACCGTGAGGCGATGGTTCGCTGAATTTGAGAGAGGTCGGGTTTCTTTACATGACGAAATTCGGGAACGAGAATAAGGCTACTATTACTATTTACTATTAAGCGGCTAATTGAAGAAAACCCGGCGATTACCTATGAGACAATTCGAGGACTATTGGGGATTAGCATGAGCCAAATTCGGAAAATTTTACACGAAGAATTGAAAGTTCGGAAACTTTGTTGTCGTTGGATCCCTCATGAACTCACAGCGGAACAGTAGCGGGCTCGCATAAAATGGTGCTCACAGATGCTACTGAGGTACGACCATGGACATTCTAACCGTCACAGGAACCCAAAAAAAAACAGTAATCTTACGAATGGGTATAGGAAATAATGGGGAAAATGAGCTCGTTGTTTTTTCGCTCGTTGGTATTGTGTCGGAACGGACGTGTTTCTTGTGGGCTCTGGCAATTTGTGATTTTTAAGTTAATTAATTTTATTCGGAAATTTGGAATTATCGGTCCCTCTCGTTCCTGCTTGGGACAGTTGCCGTAAGACCTAGCGGCCATCTTGGCAAGTGTCGGACGTCTCATCTTTGTCTGTGGGCTGTCGGGACCACGAACTGTGAGTGTGTTTAATTTGAACTTGTGCATGGTGATTGTGATTGTTTGAAATTGAAGCAACAATTTCACAAAGAGGGTGGTGGACTCAGTGAGTCTCGAACCCGAGGCTTGGGCGCGCGGTTTGTTTTTGTGCAGGCGCCTTACGCCACTCAGCTAGCGTGACGTCTGCCGCCGCAGTGAATTTAACCCCCGCCTCCATACTCAACATTAAGATCAACTTGTATACATATAATTTTTATTTGGTTCCTGTGCACACATCTGGCAAATTATGAATAATTGTCACGGCTGTAACAACACTCTAAATGCAAATAACTTTTTAAGGTGTAATAATTGTGCCTCTAAATTTTGCTATGAATGCCTAAATGTTACCGCTGAGTCGAGTGAGCAGCTTAGTACTAAACAACTGGCGTCATTGAGTTGTCCGTGTTGTCAAAATGTAACAAGGCGCAAAAACAACGATGACAATACTCCCATTCGTCGGGCTAAGAAACATCATTCACCAAACGCCTCGTTAAATGTATCATTTTCTCAAGTTTCGACAGTTCCACATGTTGCTATGAGCAGTTCTGTAGGAGTCAACTTGAAGGCTGAGCCAGTTACTCTGGAAAGTATTGGTAAGCTTATGGATCAGAAGCTTTCCCCGGATTCAACATTTATGTCTAACCTACGTTCCACACTCCTGAAGGACATGAAGGATATGGTCGCTGTAGAGGTAGACCGAGCTATCGAGTCATTAAAGGCTGATTTTACCACAACAACGGATTTTATCGCTGCGGAACAAAAAGATATTCGATTAGATATTATTAAGAAGGGTGACCGGATCGAACAGCTTGAGTTAGAGCTTTCTAAAACTCAACAAGCTTTGACGAAACTCCAAAGCCGTCTATCGATAACGGAAAAGAGATCACGTGATTTAAACCTCGAAATTCACGAAGTACCTGAGAGCAAGTCTGAGAACTTGTTGGTGTTATTTGGAAAACTTTGTGAGTGTCTGCAGGTTAAGGTTGCTGAAAGTGATATCAGAGCTTGTCGTCGAGTGGCGAAGATGAACTCAAGCTCTAAGAGACCAAGGAACATTCTCGTTACCCTCTCTTCGCAGCGCATACGTGACGTTGTTTTGTCCGCGGTGACGCGCTTTAATAAGTCTCACTCCGATAACAAACTTTGTACTACACATGTTGGTCTTGGTGGCTCAAGCTGTAGGATATTTTTGTCTGAACATTTATCGCCCGAAACAAAAGAATTACACGGTGAAGCGCGAAAATTTTGTAAAGAAATGAATTATAAATTTGTTTGGGTACGCTATGGTCAAATTTATATTCGTAGGGATGAAACAAGCCCTGCCATTTTAGTCAGAAATACTGACTCGCTTAGGAAGCTTCTGTAATCGGTTGTATATTTGTTTTATATTCCTCTCATATATCATAAATTTTGTCTGTATATGTTACTTATAAATTAGTTTAACAATGGTTAGTATATACTATCAAAATGTAAACAGAATGCGAAGTAAGCTATCTCAATTTAGTTTAAACCTGTTAAATGCCAACTATGACATCATATGCCTCACGGAGACTAACCTTAACAGTGGTGTGTTTGACGGCGAAATTGTTGATGGTCGGTACAATGTTTTCAGAAGGAATCGTGAAGATTCTTCCTCTACTAAAGAGGAAGGAGGTGGAGTTTTGATAGCTATTCTAAAAAAATATCAGGTTATCCGTCAGGCATCATGGGAAAGTCATTTGGAGGATGTCTGGATAACTATTGTTCCCAGAGAACGTGATGTTCCACCTCTCAATATATGCGTTTGCTATTTGCCCCCCGATATAGCCCATCATGACTTGGATGCTTTCTACTGCCAATGCCAACATCTGATGCTTAACGTCTCACCGTCTGATAGTTTTCTGTTTATTGGAGATTTTAATACCCCTGATTACTATGATTACTACACTGCTATCTATAATTCTCGTATGGCTGCATTTTCTGTACCTTTCGTTCAGAGTAAGAAGCTTCAATTATTGAACGAGTAACTCTCACTTTGTAATTTAAAGCAATGGAACTATGTCACAAATAGTAATGACCGCTTATTGGATCTGGTACTCTCTAATACTAATTCTATAACTGTTAGTGTTACACAGGAGCTTTGTCGAAAGGATAAACATCACCCCGCTATTGCCATTACCTTACTAACTTCATGCGTGTCTAGAGGGCTTCAGAGAAGCACTTCAAAACGGCTTAATTTCGCTAAATGTAACTTTAAGAAAATTAAATCTGAATTAAATACGATAAAATGGCACGAAATTTTACTGTCATCCGATGTTGACTTGTGCACGGATATATTTTACGACAGTTTATTTCAAGTTATAAAAAAACATACACCAACCACTACTTTCAAACCTTCTTCATATCCATTTTGGTATAGCAAATCATTAATCAAATGTAATCAGGAAAAAAATAAATACCACACTTTGCACAAAAAATACGGTAATCCTCGTGATTATGATGCTTTCTCATTGCTTCGGGAGAGATGTAAAACTCTTACTAAAATTTGTTATAAAGAATACATTTCAGCTACTGAGGACTCTTTGAGGGTGAATATCAAGGCTTTTTGGAGATTTGTCAATAATCGTAAGGGTCAAATTTCAGTGCCTGATACTATGACATTTAATAATACCTCGTCATCTAATGGTCAGGAGATTTGTGATCTCTTCTCTGATTATTTTGGGTCAGTCTTTGAGAGGCATCCCAATTTAGGCGCTCGTAGCTTGTCCTCTGGCGAATGCTTTCTAGACACGCTGTCTCAGATTCCAGTCGCAGCAAGTGATATATTGAATATAATAAAAAAGCTTGATGTTGATAAGGGTGCCGGTCCTGATCTTCTACCTCCCTCTTTTATTAAATGTTGTGGGGAAGAGTTAGCCACTCCGTTATGTATTATTTTTAATAAATCACTGACTACTGGCATTTTTCCTAAACGTTGGAAGACTGCTCACATCATCCCCATATATAAAAGTGGAGATAAATCCAACTGTGAAAATTATCGGCCCATTAGTATCCTATCTTGCTTCGCTAAAATATTTGAATCAGTGGTTTATATTCATTTATACAATCATTTTAAACCCATTATATCGGAGCAACAACATGGTTTTGTTAAGAATAGATCAACGGTTACTAATCTGCTCGAATACAAAAATTATCTTTGTCGGGCGTTTGCCGTTAGCGGACAGGTTGACTCTGTATATACCGACTTTTCTAAAGCCTTCGATAAAGTCAATCATCACTTACTTTGTCTTAAACTTGCATCTTGTGGTATTCATGGCAGTTTGTTTCGTTGGATTTGTTCGTACCTTGATAGTAGAACTCAGTTGGTTGCATTAAAAGGTTTTGTCTCTTCACCAGTCGTGGTAACTTCTGGTGTCCCTCAAGGCTCTCATTTGGGGCCCTTATTCTTCGTTATTTTTATTAATGACCTCATTCAGCAACTGTCATGTAATTGCCTGTTATATGCCGACGATTTAAAGATCTTCACATTGATCACTAAACCAGAGGACTGCCTAGCCCTTCAACAGGACATTAATACATTATCACAGTGGTGTCAAACTAATAACATGTACTTGAACACTGGGAAATGTTTCGTTGTATCATTCACCAACAAACACAACAAAATTACGTGGAACTATGATATTGACGGTCATATTCTTAATCGGTCGAGTGTTGCCAAGGATCTGGGTGTTGTATTTGATGACAAACTCTCATTTCGTGCTCATTATACTGGCATCGTATCTAAAGCCAATCAACTTCTAGGGTTTGTTTTAAGATCTACCAAAGAATTCAGAAAGCCTGTGAGTGGTTTGTACCTGTACTATGCTCTAGTGAGAAGTATCTTAGAATATGCCAGTCCCGTATGGTCACCAAACTACAGGGTACACATTGATGAAATTGAGCGTATCCAGAGGAAAGCTCTAAGAATCTTAAGCTATCGTCAACACCCTGGGCGTTCAAGTATTGATTACCAAGGTAGACTTTGCAAATTCAGAGCACAGCAATTGAAAATTCGACGCATATATTTTGATCTAGTTTACTTGTACAAGATTATACATTGTCATATAGATTCATCAGGACTACTTTCTCAACTCACTTTTAATATTAAATTTAGTGCACGTAGGTCTAATGAGTCAAATCTATTTTCCCTTCAGGTTTACAAAAATAATATCTCTTTCTTTAACCCTTTAACAAGGATGGCCCGCCAGTATAACGAGGTGGCAAGGAGGAACAAACTCTTAGACATATTTGATTCCAATTTTAATAGATTCATTAAAATTCTGAAAGACATCCTCCATAGCAGTTCGGCCCTGAAAAATGTTTAAACACGTCATTACTATTATACTGTTTAAAAATTAGAGCTTTTCCTGTTTTTAACATATTGTTTTAGCTGTGTGCACATGTGGTTATATTACGATCCAGAACGGAACTGTATTTTAGTATTTTTGTTTTTCAATGATTGTAATGTGTTTTGTGCGCCTAAATAAATAAATAAAAAAAATAAAAAATAGGCCAACAAAAGTGAGGCGAGAAACGTTGGTAAAAAAAAAGACATTTTCTTTCTTTCTTTCTTCCTTATATACATAGAAAAAGATAAAAATAACATACCATACCATACCATACCTATAATATAGTGCCAATCATAGAACCTATCACTAATTTTCTGCTAATTTTCTGTCAGAAGAAATAAATAAATTACAAAAAGAAAAAAAATTCACAAAAAGTGTCAGAAGGCCAGGTTTGAACCCCGTACTATCTGAAACCATAAGGACTTAAAGTCGACTACGATGCTATTTATCGTATCTTGCAAAATAGACAGCTTATAGCTTTTGTTGCATGACGTCAGTCGTCGGTTACGGTCCAAAGGTCAAGCGATCCTGACGCGAGTTTAACAGTTTTTACCCATCCAACGCCGCTAAAGAAGTTTTCACTTCAAAATTAACGTGTTTTTTTTCTCAGCTACGGGTCCCATCTGCACAATTCCACTTCCATTTACTATTTGTTTACCCAGGGTGTTAGAAAAATTTCGCAAAAGATGACCAAAAATCCGCGTTCTCCTACATCATGACAACGCTTCTTCACACACGGCCAATAAAACAGAGTCATAGCACCCTGTGATTTCTGTATTTTCCACAAAATCAAAGATTTGATGAAAGACAATGATAGCGTTCAATCAGCACGTAGAAAACATGCCTTCAGATCTCCTCTGTCCAGTTCCTGTTTTAGAAAATGGTTCGATCGTATGAAAAAACGTTTGAAATGTGAAGGAGAGTATTTTGAAAAGCAATAAGTGTTATACTTTGGTTATACAGTAGTTTTTTTTAAGTTACGCAAAACTTTTAGTGTACTTACTTACCCTTATATTAGGTACTAACCGACCCGCCCCGGCTTAGCCCGTTGCATATTTTGAAACTACGTACCACCCCATTGAGTGGGTATTTTATTCAGGCAATTTTTGAATTTTTTTCTGTGTAAGAACCAGCCTCGTTTTGCAAGGAATATTCTAAAAAAAGAATTAACGAAATCGGTTCAGCTGTCCTCAAGGTTCGCGCTTAGCAACATATTCAGTTTATATAGTAGATAGACCCAGCTTTTTCTGGGTAAAGATGGGGGCGCCGTAGTCCCACACCTGAGGTGGCCAAAAACTCTATGGCCCTGGGCTAGTCGGCGTGCACGAGGGCTATGCCAGAGGCTACATTACCCCCGGCATCTGATGCCCGAGACGGGCTGTGCGATTTTAATTGGTTCAAGCTAGGCATAACCTCACCCTCTGCCACTAGCGGCGGCGGGTGTCCATACGGAATCCACTTACTTTTAGTATTTACCAGTGATATTCACGCTCGCGTTCTTTATTAGGTTTTTTTTTACGAGCACAAATGTGAGCGGCAGCTACCTCGAGCGCAAACTCACGTACTTTGCGCTCTCTAATTTGAAGTGATGTTATCCCCACAAAAATCTTCTGAACCGATTTCAAAAAAGGAGAAAAGATCTCAATTTCTCGGAATCCTATTTTTTACAAGCTTTTATCAAATTGCAATGTATTTCATGTAACAATGTTAGTTCGAATTAAATGTTACAACTCGATTTTGAAGCAGATATCGTCAACCAATTTAGATAAAATTTTGCAAACACTTTCCATTTGGATGGCAATGCATTAGTATGAAGCTGTTTTAGTAATGGAGTAGGAAGGTGACCATAGGCACTCCAAAATTAAAGTAACTTTTGTTGCGACAACCATGGCCCTTGACTGAGTTTTTGCGCATAAAGGAAGTCGAACTACTGGTAGGCTTATAGATAGTAATAATGTGCCTATACCGTAATAAGTTCCATCAAGCGCCATCAATATCCGTATCGTATTTAACGATCTCCTTACTACGTATTTAACAATGTTAGTGTATTAAAACATAAGTTACGTATTTAAAATTACTCGCGGTTACCGTACAAGTCGTATCGAGTGTATAATAATATGTCGAACCAAATTGTTGGTAATTAGCTCGCGTGTGTAACACGAATTTGTCCGACTTCGGGATCAACTCCCCGCAGTCGCTATTTATTATAAGGAAGCGAAATAGCAGGTTTTCAATACAAGATTTTTTCTTCTTATGGAGGCTGAAAAGTAATGGTTTCCTTTTGTCGTTGATATCATAAGAAAATCAATTACAAAAACTTATTCTTCCAGTTCTTATGATAATAAAGAGACACATGGATTTACAGATTACTTACCGTGGACCTATGAACAAAAAAAAAGCCCTTTTAGGCAGCTGGGTAGGAGCACAGTGTAGGCACGGAAAACTAATAGAAACGTTATAATACATTTAGTCGAGTATTTATGGTTATTCATGAATAGTGTAACACTTATCGAGATTTTTATCATGTTTTTTATTTGTTTTGAGTATTGATTTCGATATTTCGGCGCTGTTACAAGCCGAGAGTACTGAAATACCGGGTACTCGTAACAGATTAATAATATGGTTACTAATCCGATGAGTGTTAAACTATTCATGTAGACACTTCCTGCAGCCTCCACGTTATAACATATAGGTGATAAGCATAGAAAGAAATGTAATTATAGGTCATAATACATTTTGTCGAGTGCAGTTCATAAATCTCAGTGACAAGTTAGTAAAATGAAATGCGGCTATGATAAAAGAGTGCGCGCGAGTCGAGACACGTCTTCATTTCACTTCTAGTTGTTTTACGAGTTCGCAATTTTAGGAAGTGGAGGTGGGAGCGGGAGGTTTCATGGGAGTGTTTCGAAGCAGTTTTGAAGTGGGAAGTGGATTAATCTTAGATTGCATGTCAAGTATTGGGGTCAATTCGCCGTGATAACGTGAAAAGTTCTGAGTTGAGTAAGAGGTTTTTACTATCTATAAATTTAGTACTGATGCCATGGTTTTGTTTTTGTTATGACTGATATTCCAAAATTGGTACTGGAATAGATCATTTTTATTGATCATAATATTATATTATATACTTTATTTATGTATCATATTAAATAAATGTGATTACCTATATTATTAGAAAAATTGAGTGTATAAATTATAAAACACTAACGCCTAAGACTTACGCCCGCGGCTCCGCCCGTGGATCTTTGCTCCCGGTACCGTAACTATGGAACTATGGGATTTGGCTAAACTTCGACATTTTCCGAGAAGCGACTGCCATCTGACCTCCATAACCCAAAGACCATATCGCAGCATTGCAGTTGGACCAGTTGTTTGACTTTGAGGGCTCTAACTATCCGTAACGACTGCCATAGATGTTTGTTTAGCAACCGGGACTGACGGCTTAACGTGCTCTCCGAGGCACGACCAGACCTATGCTAATACCCATATTCATGCATACAAATATTTGCACTGAGCGGGTATCGAAACCGCGCCTCCTGCGCAGCGGCCACTGTAACGATGCAAATCGTCTATTGTAGTTTAAATTATTATTTACACATTTAGTCGATTAGTGTCGACTTAAAATTATATTTTAGCTACATTTTTAATCTGCTGTTCTATCAGTACATTTCATTTGTCTCTGACCGTTTGATTTGTCTCTGGCCGTGTGCGGTACACTATTATTCTGATACATTCATAATGGCTGCCGTTCATTGATGATGTAAAACTAGTGCTAATATGTAGCCCCGGAGAGGCAGTTTCGCCATATCCAACATTACCAGGAGGTTGGTCATGTGGGCCCGCCCACTGGCTGATGTCTGGGGGAGACTATAAAAGCTACTGCAGCCTCATTCGAGTCCTTTTCTCTTGACATCAGCTTCCTTCTGCTAAGGCTTGGGTGAGAATTACTGTTAGCTATATGCAGTGTGTGCTAATCTCTTTTTTATTTCAGGTGGCTCAATAGCGACATGAAAACGATGCATCCTATCCTGAGACCTTCTGTACTCATTGGCAATAATTTATTTTCGGTGCCACGTCGTTTTCATGTAGCTAATGCAAGCTCCTTCCAGGCAATTACCATGCTTTTTACGTGAGCATGGTGTGCCGTATTTTATTTTATCCATATAGTGTCATATATGGAATATTTTAACGCCACGTTGTGTGTGCATGTAACGGAGTGAAAACCCTGAGATGGATGCTGTTTTTTACGTGAACAGTGTCCATCATATTTTATTTTATATTAAACGCTTCTGCAATATAGTTGCAAGGCTTATTTCGGTTTGTTTCACATGCTTGTCAAAAGGACATTGACCCATGCGGTCGTGGGGTCACTGACCTCGTGTCAATACCCTCATGTCAAATTGTTCTGTGCACCCTTTCCTTTTGTTGCGATGTTGTGAGCTGTGGCTTTTACGGTAATGACTTTTGCACCACATGCCTTGGGGAAGTTTGACCACCTGCCTCCTGCCTACTGCCTGCCACGCCGCACTTGCAGTATGTCAGTCCGACATACTGAAAGGCTTTGCTTGCGTTTTTCAGGTGTGACAGAGCGGCCACGCGACCATACAGGCGTCAGCGCGGCACGTGCTTGTCCAGACCGGCGGAAGCAAGCTAAGTGTCCACCAACTTCGCAACGCGGGCTGTTCCAGTACCACCAAAATTTTAAATTCTTTTTTCTTTTGACTGGAGGTTGAGTATTCACGCCCTAATAATAATAATCAATGTAACAAATTGGATTATATTGTTGTTAACAGTTCTTAGTAAGACTTTCATTTCTCTCTGCTCTGCACGGGTAATTAATTTAAAGTATGGTAATAAAGTAAAGTACCTATATTGCTAATAACCTATTAAACAAACTCTAACGTTTCACCACGTTCACTACTGCTACGCTAAAGAGGCTGTCAAACTATTTTATCCCTGTACTAAATATCTGCCAGACCTGGTTCAGCCGTTAGTGATTACTGTGATAAGGTAGCGTGGTTGCGTTGATAACATACATACAAACATCTTCACAAACTTTCACATTTAAAATTTAATAGGATGTTATAGTAGTACTACCTACTTCGGGGCGAGGTGATGTTGGCGGTGTCCCTGGACATCTCCAACGCGTTTAACACCTTGCCCTGGAGTTGCATTAGAGAGGCGCTCGTGTATCACGATGTGCCTCTCTACCTCCGCATAGTCGGGGCATACCTGACGGGGAGAGCCGTCGTCTACCCGAGTTCGACCGGAGTCGGTAGGCGCGAGATGTCGTGCGGTGTTCTACAGGGATCGGTCCTGGGGCCGCTGCTGTGGAACATCGGTTACGACTGGGTGCTTCGCGGTGACTTCGCGTACGGTGCCACCGTCACGTGTTACGCGGACGACACGCTGGTGACGGTGGGCGGGGCTACACACCGCGAGGCGACCCTGAGGGCCACGACCGCGGTTGCTCAAGTCGTGGAACGGATCCGGCGGCTGGGTCTCGAGGTGGCTCTGCACAAGTCCGAGGCCATGTTCTTTCATGGCCCTCGGCGCAGGCCAGACCCGGGAGCCAGCCTTACAGTGGAAGGCACTCCCATCGACATCAAGCCCCGGTTGAAATACCTGGGGCTGGTGCTTGACGGTCGATGGGACTTCGGAGAACATTTCCGAAGTCTGCGCCCCAAATTGGTGGCAACGGCGAATGCCTTGGGCAGGCTGTTGCCCAACTTGAGGGGCCCAGAGGACTCCTGCAGGAGACTCTACGCGGGTGTCGTGCGGTCCATGGCCCTATATGGGTGCCCCGTATGGGCGGACACCCTGGGGGCCAGATTCCTGCCTCTGCTCCACGCGGCGCAGAGGACGACGGCCTCCAGGACCATCAGAGGGTACCGCACGATATCCTTTGAAGCGGCGAGTCTCCTGGCCGGATCGCCACCGTGGATCCTGGAAGCGAGGACCCTTTCGGCACTCTATCGGTTCCGAAAGGAGGCGCGGGAGCGGGGACACGATCCCGAGCCCGAAGAAATTCGGGCCGAGAGGTCCCGGCTCCACAGGGCCATGGTGACCGAGTGGGAGCTACGACTTGAGCAACCACGCGCAGGGCACGCCGTGATTGCGGCGGTAAGACCCATCATGGGGGAGTGGCTAGAGAGGCCACACGGTGGCCTCTCGTACCGTCAGACGCAGGTCATTACCGGACACGGTAACTTCGGGCGGTACCTGCATCTGATGGGCATAGAGCCAACGCCCGAGTGCCATCACTGCGACGTGAGCGTGGACTCGGGGCTGCACACGCTCACCGAGTGTCCGGCGTTTGAAGCGCCGAGGCGGGAGCTTGTGACGGCCCTGGGGGTGAGAGTGCTCACGCTCTCCACCCTGCTCGCGGCGATGGTCCGCTGCGCGGATGCGTGGGCGGCCAGCGCCTCCTTCTGCGAGCAGGTCATGCTCGTGAAGGAGACAGCAGAGCGGGCGCGGCGCAGCGAGCGAGAAAGACTCGCGGACATCGCTCGCCGCGTTCGAAGGCGGCTCGGGCGTCGGAGGGCGCAAACCGACCTCCGCCCCCCATGAGCGCGGGCCTGAGGGTGACGAGTGGAGCCGCTCGTCACCCTAGCAGAAGCAGGCCACGGCGGCGGCGCGCATCGTAGGGCGGTGCGCGCCCCCCCCATACCGGGGGCGAGTCGGGGACCGCGTGGTCCCCCCTCCCGAGGAGGGCCAGACCGAGAGGAATGGCCCTGGGTCAGCCGGGGTGCGAGGGATATGTCAAAAGACAACCTCACCTCCGGCCTAGCACATCGACCCACAGACGGCGTGCGGTTTAGTCGGTTCGAGTCAGACATAACCCACCCCTCCGGCTCCGGAGGGGTGGGTATCCGTGGGGATTTCCCGCACGTAAAAAAAAAAAAAAAAAAAAACCTACTACTATTACTGCTATTATCGATACACAAAAGGTATTATGAAATTAAAGAGTTACTGAAGTCCAAGTAAAAATATACCCAGTAGATTGTTGATATTGTAGCCAATGAGAATGAGATACCTATAAAGTGCACATAACTATATCTGCAATGTCGTATGGCATTAATTGGTTCACTTGGCACTCCGTAAAGACATTAAATATTGAGAAAAAATAGTAACAATTTCATTACATGAATTATTCGTACCAATATTCTGTAGGTAAGTAGGGACGGGTACATAAAAATGTTGTACCAGAAAAAGTATACGGCACTCTTATCTTGATGACAATGCCGCGGTCCGCACAATAAATGAGTGTGTAGTGAACTTTGTTTTATGGTTATTTTATATTTATATCGACACTGGCATAATGGAAGTTTTATGTCGGCGAGAGAAGTTGCTGTTGTGTGAAAATATAATATAGTTTTATAAGTACTTGTTTGTAGAGTTGTAGTGTTTGAGATGGCGCGCACGTTATACAGGGTGTAATCGTTAAGTGTGTCCAGGCGATTATTCCGTAACTATTACAGATATCAAAAAACTTTAAACTGATATCGAAAGTACGTTACCTAATTAGTAAAATGACATCAATAACTTTAAAAAAATCTAACGAGAGGTATCTAACATTTTGACATTAAACACTCCCATACATTTAGTATAAGATTAGTAGAAAGGTTTTAGTTTCCTTATTTTAAGTGATCTAGTACCCATTTTACCTTAATCATATTAGATGATTTTCAAGTAGAAACACGTGTAAATTAATTAACTTACCACTTCAAATTAGTAATAAACCGTGTTTCAATATCGCATTAAATAATTTCAGCTAACTGAAAAGCAACACACAACAAAAAAAAGAAACTATTCGGTGTTCGTTCTAAATTCAAAACTTTTATCTCGGGTTGTTATTCCCGTCAATTTGTCGTTGTTTTTTTTAATTTGCGTTAATAATCGTGATTGTTTCATTCATTGATTGCAAAATGGCATATTCCAAAAGAGAAAAGAGAGATATGCTAAAAATTTACTACAAATATGATTGTAACAAAAGAGCGGCCATTATCGCCTTCAGAAGAGAGTACCCAGATAGAGAAGTCCCTTCTGGTGTACGTACCTAAAATCTTTCTACTAATCTCATACTAAATGTATGGGAGTGTTTAATGTCAAAATGTTAGATACCTCTCGTTAGATTTAAAAAAGTTATTGATGTCATTTTACTCATTAGGAATTAAGCGTACTTTCGATATCAGTTTAAAGTTTTTTGATATTTGTAATAGTTACGGAATAATCGCCTGGACACACTTAACGATTACACCCTGTATACGTCGCAGTGCTATAGGTAGGTACTTTGAGTTATAACGATAGTGAGGAATGAGCGAAAACAATAATGATGCTAGTGTTACAAGCCCCAATAGACTGTTAGCGTACATTTTAATAATTTATGACATTTAGATATTTGGGTTCGAAATCTAATATTTATTAGCTTAAAATTTCACAAGGATCGTTCAAAGTGGTACTTAATCATCGTTGACATAACAGAACGTACAACGATAGACCGTTTCAGAAAACAAACAGTGTGAGGAATCTGTACATAGGATAGGTATTTAAGTCGTAAACAAGCTGTGTATATAGAAGAAGTAATTTCCAAATATATTTTTGTCATGCTGTTGTAAAAATTCTGTTTACGTTGCCAAATTGACCGTAGTGTCAAAAACTTAAGTTATAGTACCTACATTATGGTACAGTGTGTAAAGTTGCTAATTACCAGTGATTACCGTTGAGCCGTTAGGCGAGGGTCTTAATAGAGCCGAGGACGGTAATCATCAATGCCGTGTGCATGCTATGTATCATACGATGTTTTTCAACACTCTTGTGAATAAAATAATACCAAAATAGATATTTACCCTTGCGGTTTTCAGATAGTAAACTTTCCATAACGTTAAGGACTTCCCATCAATTACATCGTATATTGGACGTTGTACAACATAATTTATTTTCTTCATAACTAGCACTTGTAGACATTTTAATTGAGTGAAGGTTTGGTTTGTTAAACACGTACAAGTTGAAATTATCTAAGTATTCAGATACGAAGTTGCATGGAATGGGCAAGTAATAGGTTATTATATATTAATTTATTTTACTACTACCAACATTTCTATATCGAAACTTTAAAAATACAGCAACTCAATCAACCAAAAATTAAAAAAAAATATATAACTGACTTGTAATTTATAGCTTTGAAAAAGTCACAGTTTGATGACAGGTGTTATTATGTGCCAAATAGCGGTGAAATAAGCGTCAGTTTACGAGCAAGTGTGTTGAAAATATTATTAAACAAATATTCTGTTGGTTTGCGCATGCTTTAAAATAGACCGCATCGATTGAGCTCAAATTTTGAGGTGATATTCTTCGGGGATGGTTCTCAGCTATTTTTGAAAAATATTTATTATAAATCTCCATTACACACGATGGGCATTGTGTGTGATAAAAAAGAAATTGAATTCACGAGACTGTTCCCGCCACCGACACCACTATATATAAGTGTATCTACATTATATTGGCCATAGTTTTCAAGTTTCCTCTTCTGACGGCACTTCGAGAGTCCCATTATTATTTTTTTCCG
This sequence comes from Eilema caniola, assembly GCA_949126895.1. Classification (NCBI taxonomy): domain Eukaryota; kingdom Metazoa; phylum Arthropoda; class Insecta; order Lepidoptera; family Erebidae; genus Eilema; species Eilema caniola. The sequence goes on along the minus strand of OX421463.1, from coordinate 925,006 downwards.
GTTGTAGGATTTTAACGAATACATTGCCGGAGGAAACCCGTATCTGGACCGCTAGTGATATTTGTCAATAACCGAATGCATTATGCTATAGCCACTCGTTAAGGCTTTAGTTTATGCAAATGGAATTCGCAGCAAGACCTGGCTCTTAATTACGCAATTGTGGCTATAAAATATTTTATTGCATATTAGAAAATATAAGCACTGAAATTATTACTCGGTATCTTTTGTAAGTGAGCGCGGACGATTTTAATAGGGTCGTGATATTGAGATTAAGAGGTATCATTATTTTCAAGTTCTAAAGTGGAGTACGTTATATCTAGAGTCATCATCGTCATTTGAGTGTTAATCGTAGTTGTGTTGGCGCACAAGCTACTCCTACTCCTCCTTTAGTAGTTTAGCTAAGTGAGGGGTCAACTAGGAAAAATACGATCTAAGTTAATTCTAGTTAAAACTCAGTTAACTCGATGTTTGGTCTAAAAGGGCCAAGGTCCAGCTCAACATTTTTCATTCCGCCATTTTAGTTTAGTTGAAATGTCATTTATGTCATATATCATTCTTCCCATTTTAAGAAGCTTCTCGGCTGAGCGGTTAGCGCTTCGACTGTATCTTCCCATTTCTTCCGGCACACGAGTATTAAATTGCCATAAACCAAAAGTTGAAGTTGAAGTTGAAGTTGAGTATTAAATTTCTCTAAGGGTATAGATATTGTTGGGCCAATATTTCCGGGGATTTAGATTGTTAAACAGTGAAGAAAATACCCATCCGTGAGTGTAGAGTATAAACGGAAGGGTTCCGATACAATTACGTCTTGGGACGCCATAATTAGTAAAGTAGTGAGCACGTGCGACATCGTGGAGATTGCTGGTGGACGCTGGGATCAGTTCAGCGCCATAAAACACGCACAACAACGCATTACACAGACAAAAACACACCTCACAATACACACAACCTTGGTTGGGATTCCACAGGTGATGGTGACATTTACAACAGGTAAGTGAACATTTGTTATTGTTCATATTAGCGTTACTTGATTGTAGTCATGCGCTGCGTTACTTTCAGCCCGAGGTTGGAGTGGCAGACGGGGTCTGGCTCCAACACTCGAATTGAATTCGAGTTACGCAACTCGAGTTAGCAGGCAGGGCATGGTATAATGGCTGAACGGACGATGAATGAGTTCTCAACCACAAATGAAAGGTTGGTCTGTGTGGGTTGATCTGTTTTGTGTGCTGCAGTAAGCTGAAATAAACGCATTTTTTCTTTTTTTTATTTAATTTCCCGAGTATTACATAACATCAATAAAATGAATGCTTAATAAATAAAAAGAACTCGACTGCTGCTGAAAAGAGCGACATCATGCATCATTGCTAAACTTCATGGGGAGGATTGAAATAACAAGGTGTATATAGTTTACATGATTAAATATAATTTCGCTTCAGACCTACGATACCACCAGGAGAATGGCCAGCATTCTCCTGGTGGTATCGTGGGTCTGAAGCGTATAATTTATACCTTTCTCATTCATCAATGTATTATTGTGAGCTTCGCTTTATGTTAGCGACTACCTATCTGGCGTTGAAAAAGCGTATTCATACAAGATGTATATTATAAAAATATTGTAAATATAAGCGATCTCTTATTTTATTTTGATTTTATTCACAAATAACGTGTAAATAAGTACTGCTGATGCCGCACCTTGCGTAATACTTATATTTTTTTTATTATTCACATTACCTAACACCGCTTCCTTTGTTCACAAAAACAAATTCGTCTATTTTATAGAGAAACTAGCCAAAAATACTGTTAAAGCCTCCCGAGGAGGCGCAATGGGTTGTGAATACAATGTGGGGTTGAGCGGCACCTCAAGACGCTTAGCGGTAAGCTCGGTTCTTTAGCTCAAACCCGAAACTATGTGAGAAGCGACTGCAGGCTTTTTGTTGTTTATGTTTTATTTAAATTGAAATCGCTTCTTCATCTTGTTCAAATCAATGAACCTATGAAATAACTGAACGATTGTTACTGCGGTGTCGCGGTACCGAGTATGGCTACGGTCCAGAGGTAGGCAGTTTTGAGTTCTTAAATTTTTGACCAGCAGGTCATCTTGATTTTGAAATAATAGTAGATTTTACAACAAGTGCACAAAACGAACCATTTTTATCCGAGACTTTTAGCAGCCCGAGCCGGAGGCGAGGGCTGATAGTAATGTCGAGGATAAAAATGGTTTTGTGGACGAGTTATAAACTCTGCTTTTCACTTCGATTGCGAGGAAATAAAACAGTAGTATAACATTTCTTAGCAAATTGAATCAATTAATAAACGCACGAAAAAACAAGAGCTGTTTCCCGCCGCTTTATTTTTTTTTAATCTTACGACATTGAGGCGTGGGCTGCAGACCTATACAGCCTACTATAAAATTAATTTTGTAATAATAATTTTCTTAAATGAATTAAATAACCTACCGTACTTGAATTTAAATTTTAATATCTTTTAAGTCTTAAAAAACACATAAGGCAAAATAAATTAAAGTGAATGTTATAAAATAACAAATTCTATCTATGAACTTCTTATTGTGTTAGGCTGTATGGCTCATTTTCTTTGCCTTAATATAGATACATTTATGAGTAGATACGTTAATGCCCTTGTGCACAAAATTCGATTTTGTGCAGCCTATATCCTGCACAAATAAGCACTTTCAGAGCATGAGAAGTGAAAAATACATTATTAAAAATAAAAAACTCGACTGATGCTGAAAAGATCGAAACAAGCTTTATAGCAGGCGGTACCCATAAATATTCATCGGGTTTGACATTTGTAAATGGGTAGCGCCTGCTATAAATCTTGTTTCGATCTCTTCAACATTAGTCGGGTTTTTTTATTTTTATATAATTTATTTTATTTTATACTTTGTAGTTATGAAACATACATATTTTTTAATTTTAATTTCCTTTAAATTGATACCCCACTCTATAAATTTCAGTGATTTTTTTTTACCAAATTCTGCCATTTTGTTTTTTTTTTTTATTTTGATATACCCAGTATCTGTATGATATACACCTCTCAAGCTAAAATCCATCGAGCAGTTCAGATCGCAGAGTGTGCCAAACAATTATCCATACATTTATACAAACATACTCTCGAAAAAGCAGGCGGGTAAAAAATAGGGAATTCAACGAAACGTTATATAGTGACAAGGCAAGCATAATTTAACCAAAGCTTGAATTAAGGGTTCTAGAATGAGTATAATGATACAAAAGTACCTAACCAGACCAATGCATTAATACATAACATAATGCATAAAAATATTTCCGGATGTGATCTCGGCCTTGGTAGTCAATCGGTCTATCGCTATGCCACAGAGCGATCATCAAATTAACAACTGAGAAACATGATTTCCGTGTAGCCTATTAGCTAAGGATAATTAATATCAACCACAAGTTTATATGATAATAATATAGCTGTTATCCGCGGCTCCGCCCGCGTGGATGTCGGTTATCGCTTAATGTTTAGTCAAAGCTATTGAGCATTAATTTTTTTCTAAAATAAAAGTATCCCAAGTTACTCCTTATTACATCAGCTACCTGCCAATAAAAATCCCGTCAAAATCGGTCCAGCCATTTTAGAGATTAGCAGGAACAAACAGACAGAAAAGCAGACAGACAGACAAAAATTGTAGAAAATGTTATTTTTGGTGTATGTACCGTATTATATTCATGTTATGCATGTAGTAGAAAACGCTTATTCCAATATTACAAACAGACACTCCAATAGTACATTACTGCCGCGGCCACCAATTGTAGTGTTGCCGGACGACCGTGAAGTATGCGGGCCGAGGCGCAGCCGAGGCACGCATTACGGAGTCCGGCAACGCTCAGTTGTGGCCAAGGCTTGTATAGTGATTTTCTCAAACAATGCGCGGAAATTAAAACTCAAGTAGTATCTAGGCATAATTTTTTAGTTACCTACTTTTCAAAATCAATGACGAACAACGAACAACAGTAATTTTTCACGCGGCGAAATGTTCATTGGTTTTTTATTTTTCTTAATAAACAGCATTCTATTTGCAAGCCAGTTCTATATTTGAATAACGCCTTGGATAAGTTACCTCCTTGGTTGCCATGGTTCGGAGTAAAAGTTGGTTCTATTTTTAAATTTACACGACGGATATGAGTTTACATAGTAATTTATTTGGCCGCTAAAACACGACTGATATGGATTTTCATACAACTTTTGCTGGCCGCTGCTCGCATGTACAGCAATTTCGATTTATCTCAAAGAAGGTTGTCAAAATAATGTTCACATTTCCAAGCATGTTTGAGAAAATTTTATTTATCTGTACCTATGTATACATAGATAATAACAGCGTGGAAGTGCATTATAATGTGAAAATGCCATAATGTCCCCCGACCCGACAACAACACTTGTAAGGTTTTTTGACTGTTTATACTGTGTTCATCGATGCACCTGGTGGAACTTGCTGCACATTTTGAATAGACACTTAACCTTAACGAATATTTTTTTGTTTCATAAAACACTCTGAAAATGCACAAGTGTCTTAATTCAATATAACCTCTTAATGTATAACCTCGTAATGAAAACAAAGTTCACCCATCTTAAACTTGAGCCAGCCATTATTGCTTAACTACGCAATGATAATCGCGATCACCCATCCTAAACCAGACCCAGCCGTCGTAATATTAGGGGTTAAAGTATGAAATTGCCGATTTGTACTGACAAATTGAAATTCGTTTTTTTTTTAATTTAACGTATTTATTTAATCAAAATAATTACCATTATTATCTATACATTGCTGCCATCTAGTAGGAAGGTCATTTATGCCTTTGCGATAGAACTCTGGTGATCTAGATTCGACAAACTGTGTGAAAGCATTTTGTACTGCCTCCTGAGAAGAAAACTTTTTATCACATAGAAAATTGTCCAAATCACGAAAAAAATGGTAGTCTGTTGGAGCAAGGTCTGGCGAATACGGAGGGTGACGGATAGTTTCTAATTGCAGTTCCTGTAGAGTTAAAACGGTTTCTCGTGCTGTATGAGGTCTCGCGTTATCATGGAGCATTAATGGTGAAGATCGATTCATGAGTCGGGGCTGTTTCACTGCTAGTTTTGCTATCATTGTTCGGAGTTCGGCACAGTAGACATCTGCCGTTATTGCTTGACCAGATCGTAGAAAGCTATAGTGAATAACACCATGCTGAGACCACCAAACAGTTACCATTACCTTTTTATTGGTAAGCTTTGCTTTAGGACACTGTTGTGGCGTTTCACCTGGGGTCAGCCATTGCATTTTTCGCTTACGGTTATCGTAAAGAATCCACTTTTCATCACATGTCACAATTCGATCCAATATTCCTTCATTTCTGTATCGATTCAACAAGGCAACACAAGTTTCAACACGCATTTCTTTCTGCAGATCAGTCAAATCATGAGGTACCCATTTTTCACATTTTTTTATTTTATTGATTTGACGCAAATGAGTCAATATTGTTGGTAAGGTAACGTTAAACCATGCAGCTAATTCCTGGGTAGTTTGGCTCGGATCGGCTTCCACCATGTCTTTCAATTCATTGTTATTCACCTGTGTGGACGGCCTTCCTCGTGGTTCGTTCTTCAAATCAAAGTTTCCATCACGAAAGCGTTTAAACCAAAATCGCACGGTGCGTTCATTAGCAGTCCCCTCTCCAAACGCAACATTGATATTGCGAGCTGTTTCTGCCGCGATAGTTCCGCGTCGGAACTCGTATTCAAAAATCACTCGAATTTTCGAAGTATCCATCTTTCTTGTCTAAGCTGAATAAAAAAAACAACTGAAAGTCGATAATCGAATGTTGCACATTTTTAAATGAAGAACTACATAGGTACCATGTGGAAAAAGTTTCACTCAAAAATCTCAAACCATGAAGGTTCTATGTCAATTCGAAGTACCTATTACAATGAAACGGCAATTTCATACTTTAACCCCTATTATTAACAACGGTCACCCATCCTGTCGAAAGAAATTAAGAACAAATCATTTTCGAGGGGAATCGATAAAGGGGGAATCGGAACTAAGCTCATTATTTAGTAGGCAATCGCTTTGACAGGTGTATTTATGTCAAACTCTAATAGCCAAAGATTTAAAATAAATAAAGTAATAATCTCTAAAACTATTTTTTTTTTCTTTGATCTTTTTTTTTTTTTTTTTTTTCTTTATTTATGGAGCTTAGTCACAATGCTGACTACGTCGCTCCGTCGTAGCCACTTTCAAATCATCTTCAAGTACAGTGTATACAGTGTTTTTGCAGCATCTGACATTGGATTCGCTAAAACACTGTTTAACTGCCCCAAATTATACGTATTTAATCTAAATAACTGTGTTCTAATATGGCCGCTTCACATACACTCCATTATAAAATGATGTATGTCTTCTACTCTATCGCATATTTCGCAATTAGGAGATGGCGATATGCCCATTAGATAGGTAAACTTTCTACATGGAATGTGTCCGGAACGTAGCCTCATAGCAGATACACATTTTTGCCGACTAAGGGTACAATTAACAATCCAAGGAATCGCTAAAGGTTCAGGTTGTATGGTCTTGTACCAGATGCCCTTTTCCACTGAACGTTCGTCAAAATACTCCTTCCAAATTCGCTGACAATAATCTCGAACTGTGTACAAACACTCCGAATAATAAGGCAAAACTGTGAGAGGGATACCCACTGAACAAGCCCGTTTGGCATATTGGTCGACTATCTCATTACCAATAATACCTACATGTGAAGGGATCCACTGGAGTTGCACTTCCTTAGAAAGTTGCCTTACCTCTAAAATTTGTTTGATAATTACGTAAGCAATCGGTATTCCTCGAATTGTCGAGGTACAACGAGCCACGTATTGGAGCGCGCTTTTAGCATCAGTTAAGATTACAAATTTGTTGTGGTTAATTGTGCGAATATAAGACAAGGCTTCGCTTATAGCCAGTAATTCAACATCCATGATGGATAATCTTGAACTAGTATTGAAAAGTATATGAGTATCTAATTGGGGATCAAAAAATGCGACTCCAGTGTCACTTCTGTCTTTGGAACCATCTGTAAATATTTTGTAGAATTCTGCATCCTGACTATCTAGATAATTGCAACATAGTTCTTTTAAAGCAGCCGGACGATAGTGCTGCTTAGACTTAGTCATGGGCTTAATGTTGACTTTAATATTACATTCAAGATTCAAGTAACCAATCCATATCTCGTTCGTAAACATTTCCAAACGTTGACTACATTGAACATGTATTGTATTTCTTTTAGTTGATTATGTACCACAAAGAGTATGGGTTTTTTATTTCTGCGCCATGAATTAATCCCAACAGAGAATTCGTTCAATAATTTTATAATGATGTTATTATCTGACAAGGATTTACTTTTTAAAATAAATTTACCAGCTAAGTAGCATCTCCGCACGTGTAACGGCTGTATACCGAGTTCACTGCCCATAACGTGAACAGGTGTTGTTTTAATAAAACCTCCAATAATTCTCATCGCCCGATTTTGAGATATTTCCAATTTATTGAGATTGGCTTGGCTACTATCACCGTATAAATAGCATACATAATCTAGTCTACTTCTAATAAGTGAAATATACGCTCTCCTTAAGTGTTTAGGGTGTATGCCCCAATTACTACCAGCTAGAAATTTTAAAATGTTCAGCAATTTGGATATTCTTTCATTTATTTTCTTTATGTGCTTGGCCCATCTGAGAGAACGGTCTATCCACAAACCCAAATATTTAACGTTTTCCACAACCGTTAAAACTGTGTTATTCATTTTAATCTTAACTGCATGTCTGTTGGGGCCCCTTTTGAAGACACATATCTGACTTTTAGATGGCGAAATTTCTAATCCCATATTCGTTAAATACGCTGTAAAATCATTTAGAGATAACTGTAATTGGTCAGTAGCTTCCTGTAAGCTGCTATTAGTGCAGTAAATAACAAAATCATCTGCGTACTGTGACACATGAATTAAATTATTATTGATTTTATTACATATATCAATAGTCGCTGCATTAAATAATAATGGTGATAAAGGATCGCCCTGGGCCAAGCCACGCCCAGTACTTCGCACGGAAGGCGTGTTATTTGCTTTAATCCTTAAAAAACGCTCAAAGAGAAACTGCCAAAGGTAGTTACAGATTTTGTGTCCTATCCCCAAGTCATCCAATTTATGTAACAATTGATTTATATCTATATTATTATAAGCATTATCTATGTTAATAAAACAACCCACAGTAACGCAATTATTGCAAAACCCGGTTTGTATTCGTGTTACCAGGCGACTTAAGTTATCCGAAGTTGACCGACATTTTCTGAAGCCTATTGTATCTATAGAAAATATGTGATTTCTTTCGAAATACCACTCCATTCGTCTCTGTATGATTGTATGAAATACTTTACATAGACATGATATGAGTGCAATAGGTCTCAAGGCTGTATCAGAATTAAGGTCTCTGCCCGGTTTTGGGATTGGTACTATGGCAATTTCACGCCATTGATGGGGAACGAAACCTGATGAAAATAATGTATTATATAAGTTAACAAGAATTAATTTGGCATTCTGTGGAAGATTTTTTATCATGCTATATGAAATGTCATCGCATCCTGGAGCAGTATCTTTATCTTTTATATTTTTATTTAACTCATCTAAAGTAATTTGTTGATTGAGAGATGGATTATTGGAAGTAAATGTGGGTTGACAATAAGAAACGTGATCAGGGGTCAAGTTATGCAAAAAACGATCGGCTTGATCTGAGTCTACATACTGTATTTTAGATTTATATCCCTTAATCCATTTAATTTTGCACCAGAGATCGCTAGCAGAGGTGTTTTCATCAATTGAAGAGCAAAATTTGTGCCAAGAGTCTCTTTGAGCTTGTCTGATGAGTCTCTGCGATTCACTTATACTTTTTTTGTAGTTGATTAAATTTAAAGGGGTGGGATTATGTCTAAATGTGGCTAGAGCTAATCGCCGTCGGGCGACAGCTCTCGACAACTCTGGGGTCCAGTACGGTTTGGGGCGGAATAATCCAGATAGGTTGGTGCTAAATTTTGTATACGGAATAGATTTATCAGCAGCCTCGTGTATAAGGCCTACGTATACGTCATACGCTAATTGTGGATTTTCAGAAAGAGTGAAATTATTACTTGAAAACTTCTCTTCCAGATACGTACGATATTTCACCCAATCTGCCTTTTTAAAATTTCTCTTTTTCTTTAATTGACTAGTTGAATAAAATGTGGTAGAAATTTTGATTATTACGTGATCACTACCAAGTGATTCTTTAGTTACCACCCAATCAAATTTTAACGAGATGTCGGAGGATATTAACGAAATATCGGGCGAGGACTGCCTCAAAACACCATCCACCCATTGAATGCGAGTAGGTTTACCATCATTTAAAACTATGTAATTAGAATCAAGTATTGAATCCAATATCTGACCTCCCCTAGTGTCATTCTTGTACGACCAATTTGTATGGTGGCCATTAAAGTCCCCTAAGATTAAGCACTTTGTAGTCTCAATTGACATTATGTTATCCCAAGCTTGTGAGTTGGTATAAGCGTTTGGAGCGCAATAAATACCAATAATGTGTTGTAATTGGTTGCAATTAAAAAGTCTCACATGAATTACCTCAATATTGGAGTTATTATTTGGTATCTGAACCATTTGTGCATGAACCGATCTGTGCACGATTATGGCCAACCCGCCGTGCTGGTCGCCTCTGTCATGACGATAGATATTATAGTTACTTGTGTACAAGGGGGCATCTGGTTCAAGCTATGTTTCACTAACAACTGCGACATGTATATGTTCCTGAGTTAACAACTGTTCAAACGATCTTAATCTGGGTCTAATACTGCATGCATTCCACTGTATTATGTTTAACTTAACTATATTTTCATTATTATTATCCATTGAAAAGTGTAAATACATTATTGATCGACGACATATTATCAGGTATTATATTACTAAGCAATGTACTTAACTTTATTATAAAAGATTTTAACCAGCCCTTGCATTTAATGATGCAATCTTGTATTATCTTAATCATTACCTGTTTTAATTTATTCCATAATCTGTCTAGAGATGTGTTTTCCACAAGAGGAGGACCGTGTAATATGTTCTCATTCTCAGGGTCTGCAGTTGCTGGAGAAGGTTCGTTAATTGAATCCTCGGAGTTTGTGACAGATATATCAGCTATAACATTTTCGGCTATGTGTATAGGTATCTTCTTTTTTCTTTTGCGAGACTTTTTTGTAGGAGTTTTCTCCAAAGGCCGGCTTAAGCTTGAATGTCTATTCCGCATCTCAACAGGTGGTGATGAGACAATCGCTGGTTCTTGAAGTGACCACATACTGCAGCTTCTACTAGGAGGAATATAGGTAGTCTTTGCCCTTATCGGAGTTCTATCAAGTCGACTGCGTGGGGTAGGGGGCACATATACGATGGAGGCTTTTTGATATGTACACCTAAACTCGACCATGAGTTCTCAGATCCGTTTTTCTTTTTTGAAAATAGGGCATTCTTTCGACAGAGCCATATGCTTACCTGAACAGTTGACACATCTAAAGCTCAATATATCACAATTCGCATGTTGTCCACTACATTTTGGGCAAATAACTTTGACTGACGGGCATACCTTTAACGAATGACCATATCTCCAACACTTGGAGCATTGCGTAACAGGGAACTCATATGGCTGGACCTTGATCCTAAGGTTTAATAGATAAACATGGGTGGGTAGACACGATCCCCTGAAACCTATGCGAACTGATTCACTTGGGGTCCATCCATTCTCGTTTCTCCTATTTAGGCGTTTAGAGGTAACCACAGTTTTGTCACAGGAAATATGTTTCAAGAGCTCATCTTCTGAAAGGTCTAAATCAATATCTTTGATTATGCCGTAAGAGAGACCCACTTCCCAACTCTTCTGTCTACGCCAACCCATGCCATCAAATGCAGCACATGACACCAATTTTTCGGCACTATCTTCATTATTGAAGGTTATTGACAATTTATAGGGATTAATGTACTTTACTCTAATGATATCGGTTATGTCATTCTGTTGTAATAACGCGGCTAGTGCAAATTGTTTAGGTAACTTCTCTTTAGAATAAATACTGACTTGTGGCCCACTTTCTTCCCTTCCAGTAATACTTCCGAGACCATTAGATTTTCTTTTAGACCTTCTCTGCCAGCTTTCATCATCTTCACCTTCCATTCTCGAGCGTTTATTTGTTGGTTCTATGGTCGTCTCCATCATATTTTCGTTAGAAAGATTTTGAGTTGGTTCGTCTATTATTTGTTGTTCAATTATTGTAACATCGCAGGTGTTCGTCTCTTCCTCATTGTTCTGAATGCATTCGTAATCCATTCAGAATATAGTCCACTTTAGCGCAATCGACGGCCGGCCGAAGACGCGCCGGCCGATAACAAACCAGTTTTGTTTATTATACTGAATACAAAAGACGCGTTCTAATCGTACGAGGTGTGGTTGATGAATGCTCTTTGATCTTTCTCCTAAGCAAAAATAATCTGAACCATCATATAGCTACGTAAGCTTTTAAACTACTTTCCCCAATATACACTTCAATGGAGTGTTAATCTAAGTTCAATAGACAAGAAGCACACGCACACACGTACAAACGCAACATAAAACACCCAAAGGAAACACACAAACAATCAGACAATCTAAAAGAGTTTTTTTCCTTTTCCCCTTCAATCTGGTTTTGCATGGTCTCCTATTTGTCTAGTTCCGGAGTACAAACATAGCGATAGGCTATTTAAAATCCTAACAACTATGCAATAAAGGTGAAATTGGCATACAATACTCTCATTAAGCCACTCGTAAGCCTGAGGGATCAATTATGCATGCCACGACAAGAGATGGGGGGCTTTAATAATAAAATGGATCTATTCAGACCGGCGGCAAATTTGATACCACTAATTATTTAGGTATATGCAAGTTTAGTTTGAGGTCGATTGATGAAGGTAACAAACCCAATCGCTTACATTTCTAAGTAAGTGTGACCCTTCGAAACACTGTTACTTTATGCTGTATATAATTCTGGATCGTGATTTTAATAAATATTTACTTATAATGTAGTACTATCCCTACCTAATATTTCAGTGCACGGTATAAAATATCTTTGAATGCTATAATTTAGTTTCCTTTTTACTTTACCTAAGTCCATGGATAAATTGTAAATCGACTGTTGTAAAAAATTCGCAAGCCACAACCTACATTAGAGAACTGAAATACATTTTACATTTATTGATCTAGAATTATGTAATAATTAGGATCCTTCTGTTATGAATCTATACTCGGAAGGTATTATTTATTATATTAATGGTACATTTTATTTTTCAAATTACACTGCTGATGTTATAATCAAATTATTTACTCACTATCAAATTGTGTACATTAATACTATTTACTTATCAAGTCTCGTTAAGATTTTATTCAGCCATTGTGTCATTTACAATAACTTTACAACGACAATCAGATATTTTCTTTGTACTAATTACGAGCGAAGATTACTTAACAGAATAGATTAAACTTTATTGCTTGGTGTGGGTTATGGTCTGTTAAATAACCGTGAGGCCTTTCAGTCGCCAGACTTATCGCGCTACTGATCGTGTCTAATTGCGGTAAACGCAGTAAAATGAGTTTTTTTTTAATTAAAACTTAAAATGATCACAACTAGAAAGGATGGAGCTAGATTTATTATATTTGAGATATTTCGATGTTTGTTAACATCGAAATATCTCAAATATATTTAAACTTATACTCGTACTCGTAATATTATTAGAATACCAAGAAGGATTATCACAGACTGTTATCCATCCTTGTGCAAAATTACAGCAGTTAGAGGTTATTAGTAAAATAGTAGAAAGTCACTATTAGAAGTACTCATTGGCTCTGTGTGTTCCAAATGAATACATGTGACTTGTAACTAGTTTTATTGTGTCCAAATTCTATTGTTCTTAAATCATGCTTAAGTATTACTGACCACTAAATCTACGACTAGTGCTCTTAAGCAGGGAGCCTCGTAACAAAAGTAACAAATCACCGCTGAGTCTAATAACACCTTATGTGTTCTACACAGTTCACTTCCTCTCACGTGTCAAATGGGACATCAAACAAGAACAAACTTCGCACTTAAAAAAGGACAAATGCGTCGTGTAACCTGCTTACCACACCCAGGGCCGGCGGATCCGAGTCACGTCACGTAGCACTTTGAGTGATACCACAATGCGCGAACTGTCAGGTGACTGGAATCCGCCGCATATTATTGCACTGTGGGGACACTGGAGGCAGGATGGATAATTAGATCCGTTCCACCTTCAGATCTCATAGCTCGTCTGTGTCCAGTGTATCTTAGTCCAGAAGATTTCATCTGATCACTGAATACATGGGGCACTCAGCCAGTAGGTGGAAACTGGTCTCCTCGCTCTCAAAGCGGACAATTGGGACAATTGTGGTAAATACGGAGAATTGGTCGGTCTTCACTCCTATCACAGTTAGATGTCTGTTCTGTGTCCTGTTTAGGTGACCGAGATAAATGGACATCTATTATTTAGAGAAATTAATTAAGTATTTACGTAAAGTCTTGTCAAAAACTATCGGAACATCTGAAACAGCGTACATAAGTAACATAATAAGTCGTCATAAAATTCATTAATAGTTTATTTTTTTCAGTTGGAAAAGTCACTAACTAGAATTGGACTTCGCGATGAATTCTTTACAGGGAATACTCTGACCAACTGAGCTACCTGTCCAGCACAGGCTGGTGGAGAAGCGAGTAGAGAGTCCAGTAAAGAGTCAAAAAGAGAGGCGAGAAGAGTATCTATTTAACCCTTAACTATCGACTCTGCGCTAAAATTTATAACACTACGTGATAAGCGATATCCAAATGAAAGCTAATGAAAAGCTAGTAAACTCTAAAAATTCATACATTCAAGCAAAGAAGCGACCCCTATAACATCAATCTCATTCGGATTATTATATCATTACTCACATTTCTGGTTCTAAGCAACCAATTGCGATCAAACAAACGTAAGATTTTAAGTCTGAGCAAGCCCTTTCTAACAAATACAAACTGTTGTGTGTACAACTGTTCAATAATTTTTGCGTCCATCGCGCACAAACTGACATGAATTCAAAAAAATATATTTTCGTGTTCAGTATCGTTAATAAAGCATAACCCAAGTTTTTTGAAGTGAAACCTTCTTTAGCGGCGTTGGATGGGTGTAAAATGTTAAGGAAGCGTCATGATTAGTTGACCTTTGAACCTTAACCGACGACTGACGTCATACAAGATTAGGTACAGACTATCTATTTTGCAAGTTACGATAGATAGCGTCGTAGCTTAAACGGTAAGCACTTCGGCTGTAAGTCCTTAATTATAGTTTCGGATAGTATCGGCTTCAAACCACCTGGCCTTCAGGGATTTTTTGTGATTGTTTTTTCTTATTATAATTTATTACTTTTGGTGATTATTTTTTCTTTTTGTAATTTATTACTTTTTATGATTATTTTTCTTTCTGTAATTTATTATTTTTTGTGATTATTTTTTCTTTTCATAATTTATTAATTTCTTCTGACAGAAACTTAGCAGAAAATAAGTGATAGGTTCTATGATTAGCGCTATATTATAGGTATGGTATGGTATGTTCTTTTTATCTTTTTCTATGTATATAACGAAGAAAGAAAAAAAGAAAATGTTTTCACTTCTGCCGGCACTCCCAGAGTGCAACCCGTCTTTTTTTTAATATCTCCAATGTACAGACACGACCACTTTACAATTCTATAGTAGTACAGAACATAGATTTATCCTACAGAAATAATGTCGAGACATAATTTGTACGAAATTTAATGTAGGTAAATAACGTAGAAGTAACTAAAGAGATGTTATTAATAGTTTTCAATATACAAGTAAAAGACTAAAAAAGGCACATTTCCACCCCTCCCCCACCGCCGGCTCGCGTCCTCCCAGACTTTTACTATGTTGATATGGGCACTTCAGGGAATAGCTGTACCAACTTTAAAAACTACACGAATTATTTGGTCTGATTTCTTAAACCTTCCCCCGCTAAAATGGGTTTCAATAAGATTGTGACCAAAAAGCCACGTGGGGGGCACGGGCTCAAATCCCGCTCGGTGCAAATGTTTTTATGCATGAAAATGTATATTTGCTTTGGTTTGGGTGTTTTTACGTATTATGTATACATATACAAAAAAAAAACATCTAAGGATTTTGATCCGCGTTCTAAATTCCATAACACAAACTAACCAAGCTACGTTTACAATGAGTACTAGGTAACGTTCTGTAGAAAGTAGTAACATATTTGTTGTTATTAATTTCTTTTTGTTCCTACTTACATATACTCACGCCGTACTCCTAGACGGGGTAGGCAAAGGTGTAATCACTTTACTACGAATTTTCGGTCTCACTTAATAAGGGGCGAACCTATGGCCGTCATGCAGGCACTTAATCATGGGCTGTGTGTTTACTGTTGGATAAAGATTGGCCCCATCTCTTAGTCACCTTCTACGATACTTACAGAAAGCGACGGTATGGCCCTATGGAACTCCACCAGAAATCAAGCGCGGCTCTAATACCCTCTTTATGCATTTTTAAAAGTTTTGTAAATTAAACTTTTAAATATATATAGGTAATAGCGACCTACCCCAGCTTCGCACGGGTGCAATGGATGTTATTATACATATAAACTTTCCTCTTCAATCACTCTTTCTATTTAAAAATAAACGCATCAAAATCCGTGGCGTAGTTTTAAAGATTTAAGCATACATAGGGATACGATAGGTACAGAGAAAGCGACTTGGTTTTATACTTTGTAGTGATGAATAAATAAAAAAAAACTTTGTCCCTTACATAATGATTTAATATAAGACTATACAGACCGTTCGTAGCGTAGGTAAAACGTGACCACTGCGTAGGAGGAGCGGGTTCGATCCCCGCTCAGTGCAAATGTTTGTATGCATGAATATGGGTATTTACATTGATCTGGTCATGCCTCGAAGAGCACGTTAAGTCGTCATTCCCAGTTGCCATACCAACTTCTATGGCAGTCGTTACGGGTAGTTGAAGCCCTCAAAAATACAACAATTGGTTTAACTGCAATGCTTCGATATCACCTTTGAGTTGTGGAGGTCAGATGGCACTCGCTTTGTGAAAATGTCGAAGTTTAGCCAAATCCGCAGTTAGACTGGTAATAGCGGACCCCAGACTCCAAGTTGGTAGGTTCGGATGCAACTGGGATGAACGCTAGGATGAAGATGAAGAATAGTTAAGACTAAAACCATTTCATTGAAATGAAACCACTTTTTAACGGATTGTATCACGATTTATTTGTTATTATTTACTTTTAGGCCGATGTTTCGGCTACTTTAATGTTAGTATGATGTATGTAACTGTAACTAGTATTATGTATGCAAATTTTGTCGCCACTTCAACTATATCATCGCTCCACCTTTTGTTGGATCAGCCACGTCTACTTTTAGTATACCATGGAAACCAAGTACCTTTAGTTGCCTTTTGCGACAAGCTATTGTCTGTTGTTCGTTTAACATGGCCAGCCCAATTCCACTTCAGTGCCGTTATTTGCTTTCCAATATCCTTTAGTTTTTTCTATTATCAGTGAATTTTGGACTCTGTCTTAATTTTATATTCATATAACTCCTCTGTATAGCTCTTTGGCGTATTTTATTTTAATTAAATTGTGCTTTTTTAAGCTTTTTAAAATTTGAATGTTAAGTATGGTCGTTGTAAAAAACCACAAATAAACAAAATTAAATATACAGGCTGGAAAAATATCTGAAGGGAAACTATCTTAAAAGGATTGTTTGTTTTGTTTTGTTTGAAGACTTTTTTTAGAATATACAATTATTAACAATACAACTAAAACTAAAATCTAAAACTAGAACGCGTCGTGGAATTCCTCCGCATCGCATGCCTGTTATGGTAATGATCCCAGAAGACTGGCAGTATTGCCACATTGTGTGGCAATACTTACTCACTGGCCTAAAAAGAGGCCAGCCTTCTGGTCATGAGAAGCATCGACGCTTGGACCCCATAGCCCTAACGTTTCGACTTCAAACGGCACAAATTAATAATCTCCAATGAGCCGCACCGCAGTATAGCAGCAGCACCGGCATAGCCAGTCATTCCAGATAAATGGCTAGGGGCAATAGTATAGGGGATTCCATCTTTTGTCATAATGGTTTTTGTCCTAATTTAAATTGCCATAACAAATTAGGCATAATTTTCTTTGTCATAATAATAGTGTGCCATAATTGGTTTTAGCATACTGTGTTATTAAGCATAAATATTGTATATCGTAATGTTTTTAGTCATAACATTGATATGCATAAAGTTGTAAAGCATATTGTTTATTTGTCTAATACTTATTTGGGGTAATGATAAACGCCTGCTAATATGGTGCTAGCAAGCTAGCAAGGATCTGGATGCAATCTGGACTTTAGGGCACCCCGACTCGGATAGGTTAGGTTAGAAGGCTAATGCGGGCGCTTCGCTACGCTCCGCTCCCGCATTCCGTCGATCGCACTCCGTCGACCAATTAAACATATAAGCATAATATCCAAAAGCCTCATCATAATCATCATCCTAATCATCATCATTATGAACTTGACGTTAAATATGTAATTTTGACAATTGAATTAAATTACTATTTTGACATTATTTATTGAATTACTATTTTGACATTGTGAATTGAAGTATTATTTTGACTTTAATAATGAAATTATTACTTTGAAAAATTTTGTAGTGAATTTTTCGGAATAGTTACGGTTATGCGTCGTTATGCTTAAGTAAACTTATGCTTTGAGTGCTTATAAAATATTATGCTTATAGTAAATAGGAGTAAAAAAATTATGCTTAAAAAGTTATGGCAAATGACTAGTATGCGTAAATAATGTTATGACAAGTAACATTATGCAATGTTAAATTATGACATAAAATTTTAGGAATAAAAATAGAGAACCATAGTATAGTCGCATATTGCATCCCACACCAGAGTCCGAACCATTTTTCATGGTATTAATGATATACCATCCGGTCTCTTGCCATTGTTGCCCGCCAAACCGTACGGCGGATTATATCAGTGAGGCTAACGTGCCGTAGAATTCACCCAGCGCTCCTGTAGAATGACGAGCCATGGTGTATGAGTCGGTCAACTGCTTCTCCACAATGGCATTGATGCGGAGAAACACACGGTTCACATTAGAGGAGGCACGTCGCGATGCGGGAGATAGTGTCATCTTACAAAGTCCCTGCGTTAGATGATAGAAGAGCTTGTAGCCAATACCCGATTTCAAAACTCCAACCTCCAGTATTTAATTTTGTCTTACTGAGCTGTAGAGTAGCCTGTCCCAAAGACGCTGTAAGAAAAGGTTCCTTGGGAGATCGGTGTTTGGACATTCAGTTTTCCAAGGACTGAAGACAGGGACGTTGGTAAGCTAACATCTAAAATTTTACGAATACTGAGCCCACCTAAGCGAAGGCGTCTTCTAAAATAGGGGACCCGAGGAGGCCTAGACAAACTTTTTCTAAAATATATATTTAATTAAAAATTTTATTATCTAAATGTACCTTTCAAATAAAAAGAAATTAAATCTACCGATAACGACGGCGCTCCATTTAAGTGGGTTTTGAAGTAATAATGCTGTGAATCCATTCTTGATGTGGACTTATTGGTGTATAAGCTCTATCAGTGTTCCCTTCCTCCCAATCAGAAGCCATCAATGCTGCGACTCCAACTATGTTGTTATTTACGAGCAATGGCCCGCCTGAATCTCCGGGCAAAATTATTTGTTTAATTGAACACCTCGGTGATACACAAATATAACCTGAAATGAAATCAGGATCACAGGGACTAATAACACCTTGCCCTATTTGCAAAGGCCGCCGAAGGTCTAGTAAATAGCGTTTCAAATTATTTCGAGCGTTACGTTTCAGTAAGAACGTATATCCACCGCCAACGAACTCTACAGAGAGACCCAACAGTGTTGAATAGTCCACCGCTGATAAAGTTCCGTACTTATCCATACGCAATGCAGGGCTCACAAGTAATAGTGCAATATCATTAGGTACATCCACATGGGGTTCGTATCGTGGATGTGAGACACTTTTAATTACTTTACTCTTCGACTCGGTCTCATCTAACGGGATTGAAAGCTTGCCGTATCGTATGTGTGATAGTTCATCATCTTTACAGCAATGCGCTGCGGTTAGAACCCAATCTGGCATTATAAGAGAGCCAGTACAACCGATTGGTTCTAAAATGACCACATAAGGATATTTCATAGTGACGTCATCAACTCCCTGGTACACGCGCAGTTCCGCTTTCTTTTGAACTTTCCACGCGGTCAATCTGTGTGGCATCGTCGCGGTCGCCACCAGCACCGTGGCCAAAATGTGCACATTACCCATCACTGGCGTCCTGTTCATGGATATGATGTGACGTAACTGCTTCCATAGATTTATTCGATAGATACTCTTATAGATTTTCACCGAATATGTGGTTGTTCGATTTGATAAACTCCGACGTATGTACTTAATTAGATAATATTCATTTTGTATCTTGTGAAGAGGAATTGACTCTCCACGAAAGCAGTCTGTGAGTGCATTCGCTTGAGTTTATTTGTCAATATCTAAAAATTTATAATGTTAACGTTTTGTACATGTGTCGTGTATTTCTCTTATAAATAGACCCTTGTTGTTAAAATAAGTTTTATTAATTTCGACGCCCACCTAGCTACTAAAATTTATTCGTATAAAATATGTTACAGCCCACAGCACCAGTTGCACACTATTTCAACAATAGCAGAAAATACAAATTACACATGAATGTTTTTATATGTTTTCATTCCGCCTTATTGCATTATTTACCACCGTAGCTAATATTAGATTATAGCATTACAAAAGAGTATTAGGTAAAAAGCAGACGTAACTTATAACTTGTGAGGAACTTCGGCTCTCGAATATCGGCTATCGTGACTTAATGTAGCCGATGTTCTTTTCCAAGTTTAATTTATCCCTGTACCAAATTTTACCATAATCAGGTCAGTGGTACAACGTGTAAACGTAACAGACAGAGACATAGACAGAGTTACTTTTTTTTACGTGCGGGAACTCTCCCCGATTATCCCTCCTCTGGAGCCGGAGGGGGAGGTTATATCGGTCTTGAACCAACTAAACCGCCGTCTAAGGGTCGTTGTGCTAAGCCAAAGGTCGCACCTAGTAGACGGTAGGTAGGTAGGTCGCTAGGGTGCTGCTAGGGTGGGCCCACGCTTCCGCGAAGCGCACCATCGCCGCGAACAGGGTGGAGAGGGTGAGCACTCTCACCCCCATGGCCGCCACAAGCTCCCGCCTCGGCGTCTCAAACGCCAGACACTCGGTAAGCGTATAACATTGTATTTGTCACATTTAGAAACATTTAGATTTTTTTCAATTTTGTGTTCTGAAAACCTTTTTTACTTCTGTCTGTCTACCTAGTTTCTTACTTATGTGTCTTAGCACTGTAATCTACTTCATACTTTTATCTACCTTTATATAGCTTCATCATCTATCTCTGTGCTCTGTATTCTATCTTTCTAAATATATGTACACCTTACCCATCGTTTTCATTGGAGTCCTAGCTTACTCGTACACACACCCATCTAGCTCCGTAGGAAGGCGCCCTGGGAAAGAGTTCTGTCTGCTCCTTTGAGTAAGCCGGTGAGTATCCACCTGACTAGTTCA
The DNA here is from genome assembly GCA_949126895.1 of Eilema caniola. Classification (NCBI taxonomy): domain Eukaryota; kingdom Metazoa; phylum Arthropoda; class Insecta; order Lepidoptera; family Erebidae; genus Eilema; species Eilema caniola. Next base: position 904,173 of record OX421463.1, on the reverse strand, counting down.
GTGGCTACAAGCGTGTGCAGCCCCGAGTCCACGCTCGCGTCGCAGTGATGGCACTCGGGTGTTGGCTCTATTGCCATCAGATGCAGATACCACCGGAAGCTACCATGTCCGGTAATGATCTGTGTCTGACGGTACGAGAGGCCTCCGTGCGGCCTCTCTAGCCATTCCCCCATGATAGGTCTTACCGCCGCAATCACGGCGTGCCCTGCGCGTGGTTGCTCAAGTCGTCGCTCCCACTCGGCCACCATGTCCCTGTGGAGCCGGGATTTCTCAGCCCGAACATCTCCGGGCTTGGGATTGAATTCCCGCTTCCGCGCCTCCCTTCGGAACCGATACAGTACCGAAAGAGTCCTCGCTTTCAGGATCCACGTTGACGATCCGGCCAGGAGACTCGCTGCTTTGAAGGATATCGTGCCGTACCCCCTGATGGTTCTGGTGGCCATCGTCCTCTGCGCCGTATGGAGCAGAGGCAATAATCTGGCCTCCAGGGTGTCCGCCCACACGGGCTACCCGTATAGGGCCATGGACCGCACGACACTCGCGCAAAGCCTGTGGGCAACAGCCGACCCAAGGCTTTCACCGTGGTCACCAACTTGGGGTGCAGACTTCGGAAGTGGTCTCTGAAGTCACATCGACCGTCAAGCACGAGCCCCAGGTATTTCAACCGGGGCTTGATGTCGATGGGAGTGCCTCCCACTGTTAGGCTGGCTCCCAGGCCTGGCCTGCGCCGAGGGCTATGAAAGAACATGGCCTCGGACTTGTGCAGAGCCACCTCGAGACCCAGCCGCCGGATCCGTTCCACGACTTGAGCAACCGCGGTCGTGGCGCTCAGGGTCGCTTTACGGTGCGTAACTCCGCTCACCGTCATCCGCGTAACACGTGGCACGCCTCACACGCATGATGGCATTTACAGTGGAACGCCACCGGCGGAACCCGCACTGGGTATTCACCAGGTCCGGCCCCGCTCTAGAGAGATGCTCAACGAGGCGCTTGGCAATAACTCTATCAAGGAGCTCGTCCGCCGGGCGTCCCTTCTTGCGGATGAGAACCAGTTTCCCCTTACTCCACATCTTCGGAAACAGGCCCCACTCCAAGCATGCGCTGAGGAACACTCTCAGTCGGGGTTCGAGACCGTCTTCCCCTAGAACTAGGACCCACGCGCGGCCTGGAATGCCGTCGGGTCCCAGGGCGGTGTTCTCCTTGGCTCTCAGCCTTCGCACCATCAGCTCTAGTTCTACCCAAGTGACCTCGGGCTCGACGACAGCGGCGATTTAATGGACCACTGTGCCGTGCTCTGGAGCAGAAGTGCCTGAGCATCGACATCGTGGCCCAAGCTCGCCTGCAGGATGCGGAGTTGAGGATCCATTATGGAATCATCTCCGCATCCCGCCTCGAACCTAAACAGACAAAGTTATTTTCGTATTTATAATATTAGTATGGATGTTGGCATTGATTTTTAACGTAAAAACTGCTAACGGCTTCCTAGACATCAATCAATCAATCAATTAGCCCACTGGAGTCCACTGTTGGACATAGGCCTTTCCTCATTATAGTTGGCGGAGCTGTGCTTACACTGAAGTGAGTTTAAATGCCAAGTCCAGTATCACTCACAGCTTTTAACGCACTCACGAAGTCCACTAGGTAGTTAAGCCCACTGTTGGCATATTACTAAGTGTTTGCCAAATACAAATAGTCTTAGAACATGTAGTAGAAACGAAAATGAAATATTAACGGCTATGTTCGAACTTAATTCGTGTCAGCTTAGTAAATGTATTACATTACTATTTCAATAGACGCTGCCGTATTTATTTAACTGTTCGAAAGCGCTTTTGTATGTGTGTTTATGTCCTTTGGTTGTGTGATGGTACACAAGTTACTCAACAATGGGAAATTAATAAGCCTTAAAATTTACATCTTCAATACGTTGGTATTTTGATATTTAATAGCGGGCGTCCACTTGCAGGCATCTGGCTCGCATCGTTGCTATTTGACCCTCCACAGATCAGGTAAAGCAAGACCTTTTGTGTTGGCTCCTGAAACGATGGTTATTGTTTTTGTGATACTTTAAAGAAACTATTAGGACGTTAGTTTTTACGAGAGAGGTTGGGAGTACATGTGCAGGTTTTGTAAAGACAAGGCGTGGGAGCGTTTCGGAGAGATTTTTTATGAGGTTGGAGAGAGCGTAGGTTCGGGGCATTCGTTTGGGATCCGGGGAGGAGAGCAGTCGACCAGAGCTCGTCGAGGAGCAGGAACATAGGCGTCACTCGCGTAAGTTACAGTGCTACACTGTCAAGTGAAACACCATTAATAATCTACAGACGTGGTGAGTTACTTTCATACCATTACAATTAATTATAGTTATTACTGTATGTATTTGTTTTATGTGTAATATTATTCTTAGCTGAGTGATGTGACGCTTAGATTATTTAATTGTATACATTCAAATCATATTCTTATGATCGCGGGATTCGTTGATAGATGTTACGCGGTACCTTTGCCCTCGACGCGTATTAGAATGTCCCACGTAACGAGTCATGGCTTTCAGACCAGGAACTTGGCAAACATATGCTTTGGCGGAGGCCGAAGTTATCCTTGTGTGTGCCTAGGCCGAAGACGCCCTTGTGGCCTGTAATCTGCTAGCGAGGCGGCGCTACGCGAGGACGAATGTATGGTGAAAATTGTATGGATGAGTTAGGAGCAACTTATCGCATTGAGACCGTATTCAGCCGTAGTATAAATTCTATTACACCAGTCCTGTAATACCTGGAGGGGCTGAGGTTAAAGTCCCAGATGAGTACAGCATGCAAGAGCTGGCTTAAAGTTCAGATTGACGGAACACTAGTTATTACACGCTGGAGATTGGGGACGTTGAGCCTCTCGGGGGTCTATGTGTCGGAAGTGCGGTATAATGTAAGCCTAACTCAGAAGTACGATCGAATGGATGTGAGTCAAGTAACTGCTATCAACGTGTTTAATCGTTTGTTGTACTTCATTTCCACTTCTTTTTATTCGCGGTTAATTCCTTTATCTATTGCAACGACTGAGACCAGTGGGGGAATTATTGTCTCTGGATGAATTCCACAATATCTGTGCGGTTGGCGGAGCACTCATATCTCCCGCCAAAGGGCGGGGGCTGGCACTTTTTACTTAATATTCAAATCAAATACGTTAAACCGAAGTTCACTCAGCTTTGATAAGACGACGTACCGTCACAAATGGTGCCTGTGGACCAGGATCCTCGTCAGAAAATGCATTGTTTCATTTCAATGCAACGAGGTTGAACTGAAATAAGTTACTACACAAAACACAACGTAGAATAATTTAATATAATATAACGTAATCGGTACCATAATGGTCCGCATTGTGAACAGGCGATGTAGCGCTACCAAGTATGATATAATATCTCAATGCAGCATACATTTAAAGGCTAAATTAGTTTGTTATGACTTATGAGTTATGACATAAAATACTTTGTGTTTTAAGTATATTCACCTAAATATACTTTAAAACCAAGCCTAAAGTACGTTACCTACGGTAAATGTACAATACCACATGCTAATAGCTCCTCTAGGGACTGGGAGGCCAGGCGGCAGTTGCTCCCGGAAAAGCCGTAAACGGTCCATCCGAAACAACGTGCGGACATTGCGCTCGCGCTCCTATGTACATACTTACATACTTTGGACGCGACTAGGAAATTTAATGATTTGGTTGTACTTAAGTTGATGGCATGGGTGAATTAAATTCTGAGGACAGAAGGAGGCCAACTAAGTGTTTGAGGTGTTTTTAGAATCATATTGCCTTCAAGGGCAATGCATGAGTTGCTTGGGTTCGATCCTAGGCTAAAGTCTATGAAATGATAAAAATAAGTTAACTGTATTCTAAGGTTATTTCTTATTTTACGGTAGACGAATTAATAATCTCTGTTATAGGTTATATTATTATTATAATATAACCTGGGTTCGAGGCCCAGACTGATGTAGGTTGTATTGTGCAATACATTGGATGAATGGCTCGTGTAATCTCCTTAGTAGATTATTTTAAATTGAAGATTTTTCTTATCTATTTATATCATTGTACACTTGTGAAACCTTTTAGCGACACAGCTGAATTTAAACATTTCCTTATGTAGCAAAGTGGCTTAATAATTCTGAAACAAGATTGATAGCGGGTTCGAATCCCGAAGTTTCAGAATACGGCAGAATACTTGGGTGTTGTTACCCTATTGGCACAGCAGAGACTCAACTATTTAGACATGAGCCACGAGGGTTCGTAACCCAGATCGGAAATTAAGTTATTTGTTTCTCTGTTAGGAGATTCTGGCTTGCAACACGGAGACAAAACAAAAGATAGTAGTAGGTACAGTAGTAGTAGGTACATTTCTGCCTACCCATTCTGACATGAACTAACGTGAGTATGTAAAATATTTAAAATAAGCAAGAAACGATTGTTCAATGGATGTTAGTTTAGTGAACGGAAACAGTGATAACAAAAGACCCCATAAAAAAGGGACTAGGCATTGTCTCACCATCTAGCGAGTATTGTGGGTTCGAAACCAAAAAAAAAAAATAACAATACAATTATGTTAAAGATTATTGGGTACTATTAAAACTAAGATGGTTAGCTGTTACCAACCTTAGTTATTAAATCTTGACTGGCAAAAAAAAAAAAAAAAACGTTACATATAAATGGATTATCGAGAAAGAGGTTCAATGAATTCTCTCGCAACAAATTCTCTGCTCGTGTGCTATAACATTTCAGTAACACCGGACTTCGTGTTTGCTGGTTTGAAGTCAAGTCAAGGGCTGTTTGGAAGACTCATCGCTTCGTGAATATGAAAATCCAGCGTTGTGCAGTATCGAGACAGCGCATCGTGTTTCAACTCGCGGCGCAACGGAGTAGCCGAGCATCGTGACCACTGGAAACCTTTCGCTAGAGGCGACTAATCGGTGGCCGAGCCACCTTATATCTGGTAAATCAGATATGGCGAGGTATGTAAATTAAGCTTCATTGGATCAAGGATCTTAGGTACTGGAGTTTAACAATTATTGCTGTTTGACACCTTGAGGAGACTTCCATGACAAAAGAATATACCTACGCCTCATAGCGTGGAATTAGACGCGTGACGACTATACGATAAATAATGCAACACTAGACAGTAAGTGATTTATTTCAGAAAATCATAATTTAGTTATACCTGGGCATTTCAACCTTACCAATACGATAAGATAAGATAATTCAAAGAATTAGTCACGCCGTCATCAACCCTCAAAATGTGAGCAGAAGGTTTATTTTTACTTGCAGCGATTATAGCTTAAGATGGAATTATCGTTTATTTATGTGTAATGAATTCACAAGATGCTTATGGTGCTAGATGATCATAGATGATGATGATTAGGTATCAACAAGTTGTTGCATGATTGACAATTTTATGTAAAATTGACTACGAAGTTGGCTTATGGAAGTTAATTTAAATCATACATAACCTTATGACGTGGAAATTTGAGTATGTATACCGTATGCAAGCATCTGATTATCAGGGGGGAACGCGTTTTATAAATAAGTTGTTTCATAAACAATTCATTTAAATTTCGAAATGCCCTTGTTTACTGATAGCCTCTAATAGAGCCTTTGTTAAGTAGGTACTCCATGAGTGGCCAATCAAAATAAAAACAGGGAACTTGGATCGTCAAAAGGATCTTGAGAACTGTTAGATTTTAAGTTATTATCTTTTGTTATTTATGGCACTTGCTTGCATGAAGTAGAAAAAAAAAAACTTTTAAACTTTAACGTTATGTGAAGTAAAAGGAATAATAATTTAAAGGCAAAATTCGCTGGAATATAGGTGAGTGTAATAGCGTGTAATGCCACGAACGTCACGATCGTATTCGTGATGGAACGAAATTGAATGTTAAGTTCACTCACAAGTGTCTTAACTGTATCTTCGCACCTCGACATTATTTAACTAGTAAAATTTCCGGCTTCAATGACTGGCCATGCTGTTTCAAATTCAAAGGAAAAGAAATCGGCTATTGGTTGGAAAACAAAAGTATAGGAGAGATTAAGTGAGAACACTGATTTCCTCCGTTTATCAAATTGCACAAGTCACTGTTATTTATGAATAGATGAATACTAAGTTTTAACAAATTAGAATTTCAAGAAGTAAGATTCCGACTAGGAATTCTTATAAGCTGCTTAGGTAATGGTCATGGTAACCTGTGACGTGGCAGGCTAGAAGATCAAATAAGATTCTTATTGGTAAATCTCATTAGCCACTATGGTATTCTAATGACATGTGACGTGGCAGCTTGAAATATCAAATAAGACTCCAACTAGTGATAACAATAATAAAAACCTGACGGATATTATTATAATCTATGTGGCACGCCGGCTAACTGCAAGATTACTGAATCGAAAGTTGCGATTTCGATTCTCGCTCGGTGCGATCCACGCAGTTGCACATGAGATTACTGAAACGTGAGTTGCGAGTTCGATCCTCGCTCGGTGCTGTTCACGAGGCTGAACGCGAGATTACTGAATCGTAAGTTGCGTGTTCGATTCTCGCTCGGTGCGATTCACACAGCTGGACACGAGATTACTGAATTGTCAGTTGCAAGTTCGATTCTCGCTCGGTGCGGTTCACGAGGCTGAACGCGCGATTACGGAATCGTGAGCGCGAGTTCGATCCTCGCTCGGTGCGATTCACACAGTTTTACACGAGATTACTGAATAGTGAGTTGCGAGTTCGATTCTCGCTCGGTGCGATTATGTGTGTTACTGAATAATTGGTTGCTAAATGTGTATTTGATATGAGTCTGGGTGTACCACATGTAATTCTATGGTGTGAGTGAAATTCCATACTCGATGATAGTCCTCGAGTCTGAATTTCAGGGGGGAATATGTGATGGTACACAAGTTACTCAACAATGGGAAATTAATAAGCCTTAAAATTTACATCTTCAATACGTTGGTATTTTGATATTTAATAGCGGGCGTCCACTTGCAGGCATCTGGCTCGCATCGTTGCTATTTGACCCTCCACAGATCAGGTAAAGCAAGACCTTTTGTGTTGGCTCCTGAAACGATGGTTATTGTTTTTGTGATACTTTAAAGAAACTATTAGGACGTTAGTTTTTACGAGAGAGGTTGGGAGTACATGTGCAGGTTTTGTAAAGACAAGGCGTGGGAGCGTTTCGGAGAGATTTTTTATGAGGTTGGAGAGAGCGTAGGTTCGGGGCATTCGTTTGGGATCCGGGGAGGAGAGCAGTCGACCAGAGCTCGTCGAGGAGCAGGAACATAGGCGTCACTCGCGTAAGTTACAGTGCTACACTGTCAAGTGAAACACCATTAATAATCTACAGACGTGGTGAGTTACTTTCATACCATTACAATTAATTATAGTTATTACTGTATGTATTTGTTTTATGTGTAATATTATTCTTAGCTGAGTGATGTGACGCTTAGATTATTTAATTGTATACATTCAAATCATATTCTTATGATCGCGGGATTCGTTGATAGATGTTACGCGGTACCTTTGCCCTCGACGCGTATTAGAATGTCCCACGTAACGAGTCATGGCTTTCAGACCAGGAACTTGGCAAACATATGCTTTGGCGGAGGCCGAAGTTATCCTTGTGTGTGCCTAGGCCGAAGACGCCCTTGTGGCCTGTAATCTGCTAGCGAGGCGGCGCTACGCGAGGACGAATGTATGGTGAAAATTGTATGGATGAGTTAGGAGCAACTTATCGCATTGAGACCGTATTCAGCCGTAGTATAAATTCTATTACACCAGTCCTGTAATACCTGGAGGGGCTGAGGTTAAAGTCCCAGATGAGTACAGCATGCAAGAGCTGGCTTAAAGTTCAGATTGACGGAACACTAGTTATTACACGCTGGAGATTGGGGACGTTGAGCCTCTCGGGGGTCTATGTGTCGGAAGTGCGGTATAATGTAAGCCTAACTCAGAAGTACGATCGAATGGATGTGAGTCAAGTAACTGCTATCAACGTGTTTAATCGTTTGTTGTACTTCATTTCCACTTCTTTTTATTCGCGGTTAATTCCTTTATCTATTGCAACGACTGAGACCAGTGGGGGAATTATTGTCTCTGGATGAATTCCACAATATCTGTGCGGTTGGCGGAGCACTCATATCTCCCGCCAAAGGGCGGGTGCCGTATGATAGTAAATATCTAAGTAGACACCGATAAACGAGTGATATAACAAGGCTTCTGTGGTACGTAACACAATACATGTCAAACTGACGATACGTAAGACGACGTGAGATATGGGTTTAACAAATAATGAAGTATTTAGGAAAGGTACACACAATAGTTCATGGTCATCATTATCCTTGCGTTAGTCCCGTTCCATCTGAGGTCTTCATCCCCTTGCAGAAGGTAGACGGGGGATATGGGAAAATCAATTACGAACTATGTATCCGATGTTGAAGACGTTTGAGTTAAGTTTATGTTGACAGTGACTCCCGTTATTTTCAAGATAAACCAATAAAAGAGCCTCTCAGAGTCAAAGTCAAGTCAGAAGTCAAAGTCAAGTCAAAGGTGAGATGGTGAGCTTTAACTTGACACAAAATTATAAAATTTATTGATATCCAACTTCAACATCTTCTACGGTATACATAAAATGTGGCATCCATAATATATTTGCCACAAGAATTTAAGAATCTAAGATTTAAATGCCAGTAAATGTTTCTATCAGAGATAGCCGACAGTAATATAACAGGTAAGTAGTAGTTTCATTCATTAATGAAATATCTCTATCATTGAAATAAAATCACTTTTAACGGATTCTATAGCGATTTATTTGTTATTATTCATTTTTAGACCGACGTTTCGGCTACTTTTCAGCAGCCATGTTCGCGGTTTGACTAAGAGTGGTACATGGAGTCTCAGTAAGTCCATTTTTAATAATCGGAATAAACAGAGGTGACAGCTGTCAAATTTCAGAGTTGCCACATGATGGAAAAAAAAACTATAAACTTAAGAAAATATCGTATCTTTATCCCTCATTCATCAAATACTGAGTAAATTAAAATATTCTTACTATTTTAGTACGCATCGTATAGAAATGAATAAAACATTGTATTTCAAGTGTAAACGCGCAATGAAAGCAGCTGTGTTAAATCCCAAGCATAACATGACGATAATTATGTAAAACGGGAGAAACGGCGACCTAATACATCACAGTCCCGGCATATAAAGCGACTTATTTCATTACTGAACGTCGTCATTTTTGCGGCTTGGGCTTAGCACTCCCTCATCCGATTTGTAAAGAGAAATTGTTTCAATACATTCTTCATATCTTCTTAATCATGTCAAATAACGTTTCGTTTATATTCACTGAAGGAAGTTTATTTTGCGAATATACGAACGTTATAGGTACGTAGTGAACGAGAGGGGTATTTAGTGCTTTTTATTTAGTGCACGTCAATTTGACTTCATCTCGCCTGATGGTCAACTGAAGGCAAATTCTCAGGAAAGAGGGTCACCATTACAGACACATACCATGTTAACAATGGTGGCACTCAGCTTGACAGCCTCATCAGTTTTGATTTTTCACGCCCTGCTGTAGGAAGAAGGAAACATGTGAGCCGGCAAGGACTTCTTAATGGTGCGACAAAGGGAAGAGCCACCGAACCGCTTGTTTCGTGGTGCAATATTCTGCACAGTATGCGGGTGAAGAGCTTTTTTGTTACCACTTACCATCAGGCAAGTTGTGGGTCAACATACACGTCATGGCCCTTCCGACAACTCATGGTTACCGCAGACCTGGTGAAATTCGTATACCATACGGATGTTGTCGAACTTTTGCAATTGTAGCTATTGAATAACGATCTGTATAGCTCGCTTGATCTCACCCACCATAGGAATTTAACACTTAATGTATTGTAGTCTGTAAATCCTTCCGTTCTATTTACACACATCAACATGGTCTAGGGATATAGTATGCGTTTTGAGAGAACCTGGACGTTGGAATCGATTGCAGCACCCACAATAAGTTCATGCATATCAAGGTGGCATGATTATGGTTTGGGCAGGAGTTCATCTCGGCGGTAGAACGGACCTCGTTTGGATACAAGGCAATATGACTGCTCTAAAGTACCGAGATGAGGTGCTAGGGCTGTAATCTTGCCCCACAGACAGCAAATGGAACAAAATTTCCAGTTAATGCACGACAATGCCAGTTCACATACGGCGCGTATGCTTGTGGGAGATGCTTCAGAGAAGAGCTCTCAAACAATATTAGCAAACGAAATTATCGAAATTACTAATATTCTATCCAATCCCTCCCACTAAGCTAAATTACTTGTGCTAGGACTGGGTTCACGTCGGTAGTGTATTAGCCAGGATTCGAACCCGGGACCTCGCAATCGTAATCTCATTAACCACTAAGCTACCGACGCTAATCTGCGCTGGTTCTCGAAGGAGTAGAATAGTGCCGTAGGAGGTCTTTAAGGGATAGGGCTGTTTCTCATTAGACAGATAATATATACAGCCTCAGATAGCCCTGAATACGGCAGTAGGTTTACTCCCTATTACATGAGACCGAATACAACTATTGGTGAAATGTGGGTGCTAATTCATCTCTCCTTAACCCTCCGGGGATAAGGGCGTGTAAATGTGTATGTATAGTATGTGAAAACATTATTTTTGGCAAGAAAACATTGCGTGTCCAAATTTTCCGAAAATTAAAAAAAAAAACAATGAATATTAAGGTAAGAAACATTAATCAAAGGGTTCGCATACGTACGGTAATGTGCCACCGCATGCAAAACGCGCTGTTAGTACTCTTTTTATTTATTACTTTTTACACCCTAATAGGGGAGTCAAGGGCACATTGTATGAGTACCGTAAAATATATCTAGTAAAACGTGAACACACCACGAAGTTGACAAACGATCCCGTTGTCGTAAACTGGTCTTATCTCTAGATTTTGCGCTGTTACTGAGAACATCTAACAAATAGACGCTGATGTTCGCTGACTCAAAAATTAACACAGCATCATCTAATTGTGTCCAAAATACGATGTTCTGAGTATTAGTTATCTGTGACTTTATAAAGTACCAATATAGAAATACAGAATTAAGTGAGCAGATCATATGGGACATCGAAGATGGCTTAAAGAAGTTATGTTTAAATGCTATATTGATACTTAAGACTAATTAATAAACTCTCATATAATTCGATTTCATTACATAACGCCATCTCATATTTATTTCCGTTGCTACCAACATTGGTATTGATGTGAGTAAACTGGTATACCTCGAACAAAACGTACAAAGTTCGTATGAGTGTGCGTTCAGACCAATGTCGTTGGAGAGAAGAGAGCGAGTCAAACACCGACTGGCATGAATACGCACTCGTACAAAATTATGAGCCGCTATTAAGATTCGAGGTATATCACGAAGTATTAAAAAGAAAAGAAAGTTTAGTTATGTGGAAGACCCACAATTTAAATACATTTATTCAAATATATGTAAACATAATATATATAAATATATAAGAACAAATACATACACCACGTCTTCACGCTACACCATTCCTAAAATCTGTTAATTCTTGAATCATGTCAAAAGACAGTTCGAGACACTACTCGACGCGGAGCGCACGTTCGCGGCCTCAGCCCTCACCTTTGTTCTTGTATTCAATTGCTATGTATTTACCGCTTGTGTAAATAAAGCTTATACCTAATATCGGCTGACGAGTTTACTTGGAGTTTTCTTCTACTTCTGCAAACCGATGCCATAAGCACCACAGTTACGTTATGACTAGTATTGTAAATAATTTGTTTAAATTTATTTTGATACTCTTTGCGTAAAGACTGCCATTAAAGTATTGTTTACAAATTTTTAATGTTGAAATTCCAGTATGAGAGCAGATAAACTTCAATTATTTATATCATAAACTTAATATAGGTACTACTGAGTTTACAAAAAAAAACTGAAGGAATAAGTATATTATGATATTACGAATATACTCGAAATATGATGAAAAGGCACATTTTATGGTAAGTAGGTTCCTGCTAGCTAACAGTGTTAGGTAATTGCAATTAAAAAATAAAAGTTCCCGAATGCTGTCTAAAGGAGCGAAACAAGTTTGTCAGTTAGCTGTACCCTATTGCCCTTCAATAACTGCAAGAAATAATAATGTGAACCACCTGTTGTCACACTTATAGTCGGGGGCGTATGCCACTGTTCTAACAAAACAATACATTTTAAGGAACAGTGGCATACGTCCAAGGCAATCCTCCCATTCAAGTCCCGTATTGGATTTTCACTGTAGCCGGTCTAAAACTATATGTATCTATAGATATAACATTTAAAAAGTACTCAATTTATAATAAAAATGTGACCAAACTGAAAGTATATTGACAATGCTCTTGTAATTATCGTCGATAAATCATTAAAACCTGACCGGTTTCACCTTACGGCATTTTCAAAGGTTTACCTTTTCGATATAATGATCTTTGCATTGTCAATATGTGTAACATGTGCCAAGTGCACAAGTACATTTTGGAGAGCCAACTGCAAACTTAACAAGCGCAAGTTCAATCGTGCATGGGATGCTGCACGCGCCTTTGTGACGATTCAGCCAAATACCAGTTTGAAGCACTTGAGTTGATAGAGCAACAAGCCAAGTGAAGAATAGGCTTCAGAGTCTAGAATATCGGTGATAAGTTCGGCTCTCGCCATATCTCACATTCATAGATAAAAGCAATATCCCACGCTTTGTCACGCTGTGCTGCGACAACAATCGCCTCTTTTTTCACGCCTTCCCTCCTCTTCATCCTCATGGCAGCGCATAATTACAGTAGATTGGTCTACACAGCGGCAAAAAACTCTACCTCGAGCTCGCTATTTGAGGTGGAGTCCACGAACATCTGTGGGCTCCATACAAACCTCAACGCCGTCCACCAAAACCTGGAGACGGCGAAACCAGCAATGCTGTTTCTTACGGAGACACAAATACGCCGCCCTGATGACACGACCTACTTACTCTACCCCGGCTATGTCCTTGAGGAGAATTTCCGTGCAAAAGCCGGGGTGTGCGTGTTTGTTAGGGCGGATGTTTGTTGTCACCGTTTGCACTGCCTGGAGGACCCATCCATTTCCACCCTTTGGGTACACATAGACCATGGCTCTACGAGTCAGATCTATGTGTGCTTCTACCGCTCCCATACAGGAGATGCCGAGATAACTCGACTCTTTGAATACCTGAGTCAGGCGGCAGATAATGCGCAGGAGCGGTTTCCGAACGCTGAACTGGTGTTTTTGGGGGATTTTAACGCCCACCACGAGATCTGGTTGGGCTCCGCCAAGACAACCCACGCGGGAAGAGCCGCCCATGCACTTGCTCTGGCGCATGGCCTGACCCAATTGGTACACGAGGTAACTAGGATACCAAAAAGGTCGGACCATGAGCCCTCTCTGCTAGACCTTCTGCTGACGAGTCGCCCGGACCAGTACAGTGTTTCGGTGAGCGCCGCTTTAGGTGAATCCGACCATTGTCTGGTCCGTTCCGAGGTGCCCATTTTAGCGCCCCCACGTCCCGTGCAGGGGAAGCGGCGTCTCTGGCACTACTTGTCAGTGGACTGGCATGGACTGCGTGATTATTTTGCGTCCATCCCGTGGGTTGAACGCTGCTTTGAAGGTAAGAACCCATCTGAGGCCACAACTGCTGTCGCCGGTGAGATCAGTCTGGGCATGGAATATTATATCCCCTACACTGATGTCGCCGGTGTCCGCAGGGCACGCCCCTGGTTCGGGCGCGAGTGCGCGGAGGCTGTTAATCATAAACAGTCTGCGTACCGCGCTTGAATCAGGGCGCGCGCTACGTGCGATCCCAACGTGGGCCACTTCAAGGCGGCGTACAACAGAGCCACAAAGGCCTGCAAGAGGGCTTATGTCAGAGCGGATGCCCAGCGCTAAGCGCGGCTTGGTCAGGAGCTAGTGGAGCATCCCACGGGCAGCCGTGGCTACTGGCGACTGGCCAAAGCCGTGTAAGCCAACTTCTGCCAGCCTTCGCTGCCCCCGCTGCGCAATCCCGATGGATCCCTGGCCCATGAGCCGCAAGAGAAAGCAAATTTGCTGGTTAATCTCTTTGCGGCCAACTCCCGAGTCGATGATTGTGGTATGGATCCGCCGACACTGCCCGTCAGTGACCATGCAATGCCTGATATTCGTATCAGGCAATGTGATATCCGAGCAGTGTTGCAGTCACTCGATGTCCGGAAAGCCAGTGGTCCGGAACGTATTCCAGCGGTGGTTCTGCAAAAATGTGCAGCGAAGTTGTCTCCAATGCTTGCGCAGCTGTACCGGCTGTCCTACAGCTCTGGTACAGTGCCTTCGGCTTGGAAAGAGGCGAATGTACAGCCGATCCCCAAGAAGGGGAATCGCTCAGACCCAAACAACTATCGACCCATAGCCGTCACCTCAGTGCTATGCAAGGTGTTCGAGCACATTATTAACAAACAGCTCATGCGTCACCTTGAAGATCACTCCCTAATTAATGACCGGCAATATGGCTTCAGGCCGAAACGGTCAGTGGGTGATCTTCTGGCGTACTCGTATGTTAACCATATTTGGGGTGAGGCTATGGACAAGCATGGCGAGTCATTGGCAATTAGCCTTGACATCGCCAAAGCTTTCGATAGAGTTTGGCACAAGTCGCTTCTTTCCAAGTTACCAGCCTTAGGTCTGCCTCCTAGACTGTGCGACTGGGTTGCCGGCTTCTTGCAGGAGCGCCGTATTCGCGTCCTTTGTGATGGACGAGCCTCGGAGTTCTTGCAGGTAAATGCCGGCGTACCGCAGTGGTCTGTCCTATCGCCAACTCTCTTTCTTCTGCGTATCAATGACATGCTATCGACCGGCAGCATTCATTGCTATGCGGATGATAGCACTTTGCACGGGAGTTATCATGGACGTCCTGCGGATAAGCAGACGCATATCGCGGAAAAAAAGCAGCTTCTTGTCACCGAGCTTGACCGGATCCTGAACCACATTTCCCAATGGGGCTCTGAGAACTTGGTCGAGTTCAATGCCAAGAAGACGCAGGCATGTGCGTTTACAGCAAAGGTATCTTCTTTCCTTCCCCTTCCCACTCTTCAGAGCACGCCACTGCCACTGCAGGACAACCTCAATATCCTCGGTATGGATGTTCGCTGCAAACTGAACAACAAAAACTACATCGAGAGTATCATCAAAGCAGCCTCGCGTAAACTTGGAGTCCTGAACAGAGTGAGACGGTTTTTCACGCCGGAGCAACGGTGTCTTCTTTACAAGACACAAATTCGTTCCTGCGTGGAGTACTGCTCACATCTCTGGGATGGATCCGCAAAGTACTTATTAGATGCTCTCGATAGGTTGCAGCGACGTGCGGTCCGCATTATCAGAAATCCTGAGGTCACGAGTACCCTCGAGTCTCTGCAGATGCGTAGAGATGTTGCTTCCTTGGCAGTTTTTTACCGTCTCTACCATGGTGAATGTTCTGAAGAGCTATTCCAATTAGTCCCACCCTCCCCCTTCCTATACAGGACGACACGTGCAGGACTTAGATGTCACCCCTATACGGTGCAGAACATTCCTTCAAGAACCAAGCGGTTCGGTGACTCTTTCCTTTGTCGCACCATTAAGACCTGGAATTCCTTGCCAGCTCACGTGTTTCCTTCTTCCTACAGTCCCGGGTCCTTTAAGCGGGGCGTGAAAAAGCATCTGATGAGGCCGTCAAGCTGAGTGCCACCATTGTTAACATGGCACGTGTATATAATGGTGGCCCTCTTTCTTGAGACTTTACCTTCAGCTTACCATCAGGCGAGGTAAAGTCAAATTGACGTGTCCTATTTATAAAAATAAAAAAAAGACGGGTTGCACTCTGGGAGTGCCGGCAGAAGTGAAAACATTTTCTTTCTTCGTTATATACATAGAAAAAGATAAAAAGAACATACCATACCATACCATACCTATAATATAGCGCCAATCATAGAACCTATCACAAATTTTCTGCTAATTTTCTGTCAGAAGAAATTAATAAATTACAAAAAGAAAAAATAATCACAAAAAGTAATAAATTACAAAAATAAAAAATAATCACAAAAATCTTCAGAAGGCCAGGTTTGAACCCGGTACTATCTAAAACCATAATGGCTTACAGTCGAACTGTTTACCGCTAAACTACAACTCTATTTACCGAAACTTGCAAAATAGGCAGTCTATAGCTAATATTGTATGACGTCAGTCGTCGGTTACGGTTCAAAGGTCAAGCGATCCTGACGCGCGAGTTTAACAATTTTTACCCATCCAACGCCGCTAAAGAAGTTTTCACTTCAAAAAATATTGCATGTCTTTCCGTATTTTATTGGTTGCGAGAGTATGCGCTGGATTTCAAAAAACCAGATGAACGCGACCCGCCACCGACACAACCCTGGACGTTCCATTTATACGTAGTAAATGATTCGGTGATACGTTTATTATGCGTACCACCAAGAAGCAGAATGCCGTACCGGGATCTGTGTTACCGGATAGCTATAACCTGTGTGTCTTCTGTATAGGTTACTTCTAGGCAAGCCTGCTTCACCGTCGGCCAGATCGTTACATACCAATAGGTGAGATAGTGATCAAAAGCAAGCCTGTCACCCATAAAAATATCAAATCTATCTATAATGATGGAACTCCTTCTTAAGATAATCTTGTATCTTAAAAAATGCCAAACTGAATTTTATACTTGGTTTTATATTTTATTTCAATCAATGACTTTTGATTTTGAATTGACAATGACAATTGACAGCCTCTGTGGCGTGGCGGTAGTGAACGCGGCTGCTACGTAGGAGGCGCGGGTTCGATCCCCGCTCAGTGCAAATATTTGTGTGAATGAATATGTACATTTGCATTGGTCTGGGTGTTTCTATGTATATTATGTATGTATTTACAAAAAAAGTATCTAAGTATGTTTCCCCGCATTCTAAATTCCATAACACAAGCTAGTTAAGCTATGCTTACCATGGGTCTAGATAGCGTTGTGTGAAATGTTGTGAAATATTTATATATTTATTTAATCAATCAATTAGCCCACCGCAGACCACTGCTGAACATAGACCTCTCCCAATGTGCGCCATTTCCATACGATCCTCCACCTTCCGCATATTTTATATAAGAGTTGTAATATTATTTTTGTCATGTCTCAGTATTGAAGTGATAACGCTGTGAATCCATTCTTGATGTGGACTTATTGGTATATAAAAAGTATCAGTATCCGCCTCCGCCTCCCAATCAGCGTATATTACAAAAACTCCAACTATCTTGTTATTTACGAGCAATGGCGAGCCTGAATCTCCAGGCAAAGCCCTTTGTTTAATTGAACACCTCGGTGATACACAAATATAGCCTTTCCATTGAGAATCACAGGGACTAATAACACCTTGCCCTATTTGCAAAGGCCGCCGAAGGTCTAGTAAATAGCGTTTCAAATTATTTCGAGCGTTACGTTTCAGTAAGAATGTATATCCACCGCCAACGAACTCTACAGAGAGACCCAACAGTGTTGAATAGTCCACCGCTGATAAAGTTCCGTACTTGTCCATACGCACTGCAGGGCTCACAAGTAATAGTGCAATGTCATTAGGTACCTCCACATCGGTTTTGTATCGTGGATGTGATACACATCTAATCACCTTACTCTTCGAATCGGTCTCATCTAACAAGATTGTGAGCTTACCGTATTGTATATGTGAGGGTTCGCCTTCACAGCAATGCGCTGCGGTTAGAACCCAATCTGGCGTTATAAGAAAACCAGTACAAACGTCTGGTTGTACCTTGACCACATAAGGATAATTCATGGTGATGTCATCAACTCCTTGGTACACGCGAAGTTCGGCTTTCTTTTGAACTTTCCCAGCGGTCAATCTGTGTGGCATGGTCGCGGTCGCCACCAGCACCGTGGCCAAAATGTGCACATTACCCATCACTGGCGCCGCAACGTTCATGAATATGATGTGACGTGGCTGCTTCAACTGATTTATTCTCTTATGGGTTTGCACAGAATATGTGGTTGCTCGATTTTGCTAATGGTAAACTCCGTGGTATACGATATAGATACTTATTTTGAAACCAATATAATATGAGATATTGGCTCTCTATGAAGTCTGAGTGTATTCGCTAGATTTTATTCGTGACTGCTTCGATTTGTTTTCTTATAGATTTGTATAAAAATCAATTCGTATAAAAATGTTACAGCCTACAGCACCAGTTGCACAATATTTCAACGTTATCAGAAAATACAAATTATATATGATTGTTAAAATATGTTTTTATCTCACCCTATTCCATTATTTACATCCGTAGCTAATATCAGAGTAAAATACAATATAGGGTATAAAGAGTTTTAGGTTTAAAGCAAACGGTATATAAGTTCCTTACTCGTGGATGCTGGATATCGTGACTAAACGTAATGTCCTTTCCCAAGGATGAATTATCCCTGTCCCAATTAATTAACTAAGTGAAGACAGATTTGCAGCAATTCATTTCTATCACTGACTTTTACATCACAAGTTTTGACGGTTCAAGAAAATAAATTAAGGGTTAAACTATTATTTACATCATATTCTCACAATAGTTACAGTAACGGGGTCCAAATTCTGCACACAACAAGCTCTAATCCCGCGTACCCCACATGTCTATCGGTCTCAGTAGCTTCAGTATTACGTGTAAAACGACTGTTAATAAAGAAATTTACAACACCAGCTGTATGTTTCGTAAATAATTTTGCTTTGAATTATGAGAGCGGTCTATGAGACCGCATGTCCACGTTTGTGAGGAGAGCTATCGCTTTCAAAAAACATATTTTATAAATATAAGACGTGTAAACTATGCCCACCAAAGACAAAAAGAAAGACGACCCACACTTGTGTAGGCTGTCAACAGCCAATATGCCTGCATATATTCGAACCTGGGCTTCTGATACTTTTGTGATTATTTTTTCTTTGTGTAATTTATTACTTTTTAGTTATTTTTTCTTTTTGTAGTTCATCAATTTCTTCTGACAGAATTAGTGATAGGTTCTATGATTGGCGCTATATTATAGGTATGGTATGGTATGGTATGTTCTTTTTATCTTTTTCTCTGTATATAACGAAGAAAGAAAGAAAGAAAAAGTTTTTACTTTAGCCGGCACTCCCGGAGTTTTTTTTGCATAAGATTCATATTTGGTCTACGCAAGTATGATCACGTGACAGATTTCATTAACCAACTCTAGTGGCTGTCAAATCGGCTTCGCAGGAATGCTCATATTCTAACATTGTTATATAATGTATTGTTTAATCCCACCACTCCCTTTTATCTCAAAGAACGATTCCAATTTCTGTATGACACATACGAGATGCCTGAGGTCATCCGAGAATCTGAGGCTGAGAATACTAATGCATTGTACTGATTTTGTTGACAAGTCGTTCACAGTCAGGGCTGTGCGCTTATGGAACGCATTGCCATCAAGCATAAGACAGGCAAAATCTCTAGATATATTTAAAAGAATAGTAAAGGATACTACCTATGATCTTGTGCACGATGATGGATCATCATTATAGTATGTTCACTCAATGTTTTCTCTTCTTATTAGTATGTACTATTCCATTATAATGAGATATATTTTTGTGTTATAGTTGTATTTGTGTATAATACTTTATGTAAAGTTGTATATCTACTTGTACTTCCCTCTCTCCCTTCTTTTTGTTTTCTAAACATGTATATAGCGTATCTGATAACTACACCATATCAAATTTTTTATCACACGGTTACCTAGAAGGAAACGCTTCCAGCGATAAGTCCGCTCATTGTGCACTAAACTTCATAGATGCTATCTACTTTTCCTACATTAAATCTGTTTGTGTACAATAAAGAATTATCTATCTGTCTATCTATCCCGCGACCACGCACTCAGTGCCGCGGTATAGCTCCATAGAGGTGACGCGTCACACCCGTGATGGCGGGAAAACGCGAGGTATGTCACATTGAAATCTGCCAATTGCGAACACAAGTAAAAGAAATGAAGTTTCAATGATAGCGTGGTCTAGTTTTGCACTTCCGTTAAATTTGAATCTATGACCTAAGTAAAGTTATTTTATGTTAGAAGTCAGTTGCGAGCACACTCCGATAACTTTACACCGAACAAGGCCATTGTTTTAGACTCCATTAGCCGGCAGTCGTGAACGGCACCCAATACTGTCCAATCACTGTCTGCGAGACAATCGCGGTAATACGAGCGGTATTGGGAACAATGTGTGGCTTTGTTTCAACCAATGAGAATAGTTTCATCTGTTCTGGTCTCTAATGCATTGTACATTCATATAGCTTTCGAAATATCTACATACGATTATCTATATTTTTACACCTGTAAATTCCCAAAGGGATAGGCAGACAACGTGGACACTCTCTCGCTCAAGACCATGGTCCGAGCCATGGTCTCCAGCGGGAGTAAGTGGGACTGCGCCGTCTCTTTCTGCGAGCAATTCATGCTCGTGAAAGAGGCAGCGGGGCGGGAGCGGGAAGGAACTCTCCCACCCGAGTTCCGCAGTCTGCGGCTTGGGCGCCGCCGACGTGTCTTCACCGATGACCATCGGCCTCCATGACCAGGGTCCTGAGGACGGTGAGTGGGCTGCTCACCGTCCTTACAGAAGCAGGCCCATGACGGCAGCGTGACGTGAGAGATTCACGCACGCCCCCCCATAGACGCGGAATAGCACCCGAACCACCCCTTAGGCGAGGCCGCAGCCGCAGGTCTGTTGGTAGTCCTGGGACGTCCGTCCGAGGGCTTACCCGGGGCTACCAACCGCAGGCTATTAGGCGGTAAATGAGATTAGTAGGAGTAGTCAGTAGGAGTCCAAAAAAAAAAACGGGATAGGCAGACATGTATTAACATGCATATTTGGCGAACTATGGTTTTCGGTTCCTTGTAATTTATATTATACTACATGGTATTGTCGAACGTTTACACGAATGTAACGCAGCATATAAGCGATTTATTTGCCATAATTTAATTACTACTCTGATCCCGCCGTTTCGGTTGCTTTTCTGCTATCATGTTTTACAGATGACTAAAGACTGTGTAGGACTACCGATGTCAAATCCATAACATTTGGCATATTGACCTTTACTCAAGCTTACCATCAGGTTTTATTTCTGAGTTATATTTACTTAAAAAACGCAGTAGTCCTGTGACTCGAGGAAGAATGGTTTTAAAATATTGACTACTGACCGATAACAGCAAACAGGGACGTGTCTTTCCCCCTTCTTCGGTCTAACGACGGGGGCCGGGGTAAGCAGCGGACCATTGGGTGGAAGTGGCCTTTAATGGCGAACACGGAAAGGGCTTAAGTCAGCAGTGGATGATCCATGACAGAGACATTTACAATGATAATGAATTTATTTAATTGCTATGTTTATTCGTAGCACGCTTCGCCATTAGGCCATTTCCTACGGAGCTACGATATCTACGAGTATTGTTGCTCTAAATAACAATGAATTTCATATTCATACTAGCTGTCGCCCGCGGCTCCGCCCGCGTGGATGTCGGTTATCGCGAATCGGGGTATGAAAAATAGATGTTGGCCGATTCTCAGACCTACCCGATATGCCCACAAAATTTCATGAGAATCGGTCGAGCCGTTTCGGAGGAGTTTGGCAACGAAAACTGTGGCACGAGAATTTTATACCTATATTAGATTAAATTTTTATTTAGTTATAAAAGGATACTCTATTAAAGTACTAAATTAGTAAAGGTGGTATATTATTATGTTCAGAATTCCTAAACTATGAAATATTAAGGGTTATTCGGGCTTATCAACACAAAATAAGATTTATAGGTATCGATAAATTTAAGTGACATAGCGGTAGAGCATTGGATCGCAAGGTTAAAAATCACTGGTTCGATGCCCGCTTAGTACAAATATTTATATTCATGAATATTTGTACTCAAATTTTCAAACCAAAGTTACAACTTGAGCGTCTTTTTTCTTTTGCTCAAATTCCTATTTGAATCTATCAACATGGATAAAATAATAAATACATTATACAAGTATATCCAGCCTTACAGTTAAGGATTACTAATCTTGAAATAGAAAAGAAAATATCAACTTAAAGCAGCAGCAACCTACATTTCGTACAAATTATCAGGAGTGCTAGACAATTCACAACTATCACTATCTAATCCCTCCCTTTCTCTACGCTCACTCCCACTCCTTTATGTATATGACAACGTCAGAATGACCCCTCCGATGAGAGCATTTACAAGTTCTAGTAACCGCTTTCCATTATATGAGTCGAATACTTGTTTATTGGGATTTCATTTTTATTTAGATAGCTAGTAAGCAACCAGAAAAAAAGAACATTATTTCAACATGGAACTTTGCTAAGCATTAACTAAATTCCTCAACTTACGAATAGTAAATCAATTTCTTTTATTATATTATGTAACTGAATTGTATGGAACCCTGTTGTGAACATCTTTACAAAATTTACTCTCCTTGAAATTAACTAGATGGAACTAGAAGATAGGAGATGTAGAACTAAAATAAGATAAAGAGACTAACTAAGAACTCACAAAGAATAATATATTTAACCACATTATCGCACTCCGCCACGGAGTATAGACCTCCCGATTAACTATAGTAAATTACTCTAAGTCCATACTATTATAAATGTTAACTTAATATTTGGTGCATTACATCCTCGTGAAAGCACACATACAACCTTTGCGTACAGCCCATAAACCATTAGCCGTCAGTGTTCCACTCATTAACGACGAAAAGCAAGTTTATATTTTGGTAAAGAGTGAGTACTCCACCTCTTTCATACACTCTGAACCGTGAGATAACAAGCAATTGTAGGTTTGATGCAACATATCACAGATTCCTTTGTTTATCTCATTCCATAAATGTCACAGAAAATTCGGGAAACATAATACGCCTACTATGAAAGTAAAAGCTAAAATATAAAGTTTAATTAAGACTGCATAAATCAAAATAGAATGGGAATCAGCTGACAAGTAACACAAAACAATGCGAATAACCTCCAATTTCAAAGAAATGACGCCCAAAGCCTTTAAAAAACCTTCCCAAAATGTAGTTGTCGGGTGCACTCGTAAAGACTTCGACCCTGCATTTCGCCGGTCACACTTAATTACTACGTACCTATTTTAACACGATTTTTTCCGTGCCTGTTCGCACTACCGTTGGCATCGGTTGGCAGGAGAGGGATGGACGCAGTGGCGTACGGAGCGCGGCGAACACCCGCCGGCGGTGGCGGCGCGAGCCTGACTAAATCTGTGTCCCTCTCAAGCCGGGTCAGGTCAGACGTTGAGCTGCGTCCAGAGAGCACAGTTTCCTGAATAAATTGTGTAAATATTTTAACATGGGCCCGGTATTTTCAACGGCAATTTAGCGGGTCGCGGTGCGTTCTAACAAATTTGTTGCTGTCGGTAGGAATTTTTATTGTACCCGATTTGTTTGGCCGCACGTGTAAACACATTGGGATCAGACACGTTCGTCTAATTTCGTTTGATGTTTCACTTTATAGGATTGTACAGGCGTATTACGCGTATGGAGGATCAATCCTGCGTCACCGCTGTATTGAATTAAATATACGCAGGTCATTCGTTTTAAACTGCTTTCGCATTGGGAAATCATCAATAAATAGTAGGTGATTTTATAGTCCTATAGGTATTGAACTATTGACATAAAGTGTATTGAACTTTAACTGCAGGATTAATAAAAATTTTCAGTGTACGATTGGATGGTGAATAACGAGGTGACAATATAACACGTCAATGGTAAGCAGATACCGCTTGAATCCTTGGCTATGGCTTGGCTACGGCTTTGTAATCCTTTGCTACTGAAAAAGAGAATGGGCTAAGTTTAAAAAATAGAGAGAAAGGAACATTTCTTTTTACTAAATAAGTAAAAAAAGGTTTCATGTGATGCTCTCAGCATCTTATGGCTTTTCAATTACTGTGATAAATAATCTATGTGAGAATCACTTAGTCGTTCGGGATTCAATTCTCGACCACGTTTCTGGTTCGCGAGCTAAAGTTATTCGCAGCTGCAGACATAAGTATTTTGATTAAAAAAATAATATAAAAAAATATTTATTATCTTAATATATATAAATCTCGTGTCACAATGTTTGTCCTCAATGGACTCCTAAACCACTTAACCGATTATAATAAAATTCGCACACCATGTGCAGTTCGATCCAACTTGAGAGATAGGATAGTTTAAATCTCAAATTATAGTCCGATTCGCGATAACCGACATCCACGCGGGCGGAGCCGCGGGCGACAGCTAGTAAAATTATAAAAATAATAATATATGCATAAGGATTTTTTCATATATCGCATAACCATTTATAGTCGGAAATATAATTAATGATCACGATGCTAATGAATGATAATAAAGTATGATTTGCACCAATAAAATGTTAAGAACCTGTTATAATTTCATATTACATTTAATTTACCTACTTATGTATTACGTTTCTAGAATTGATTGAGTTATATGAAATTTGCATACATTAGGAATAGTAAAACAACAAAACCTGCTATGTATCAAGCCTAATATTATAACTTGAAATACTTCATCCAATACATTGATATAATGAAAAATATCAATTTAGATTGAGAGTACGCCCATTAACCGTTGTACGAGCGGCGCTCGAACTATATTTATCCACCGAATACACTCAAGAGACGTGTTGGGAATAATCGAAAGTATTCGCAATCTTGATATAAGCTCTTCGCGTCTCTGAACTCATGTAATCCACAGACCCGCGTCCCGAGCAAACAATCGCGCCAACTCAATCAACGACCTTTCATATGGATGCGGCTTTATACAGCATCCCACGCACACCAACGCCCAGCTTTTCGGACACACACAAATACTGCATCTTTCGGAGAATTTGATACAGATTTGTTAGTGTGCGTATCTAGTACCTCCGTGTATACAAGTGGCTCTCAGGTGTGTGTTCCCCTGAAAATGGCCGCCACGTAAAACACGCATGCGCTGAAACACAAATTACAAAAGCCGTTTCAATTTTCACTGACGATCGAAATTATACTTTATGATAAGAGAAATAGAAGTACTTAATTGGTGGCGACGATAATACTAAGGTGGCGGTAAACACGGCGGGTTTTTGAAGTTTGGACTTGAGTAAGGTAAAGGACACTTCTCGACGTCGGAAGCGCATAGAGAATTAAAATGAGTGCTTGTAACTCTTGTAAGGCTGTAACTTTAGCGCGGTTAGAACGATAAAGCTGGTTCATGGTTCGGTATACGTCCTAGTTAATCTAGAAAAATGACCATTTCTGCCACCCTACAATGAAATTTAATAAATGGAATGGAAATGGAAATGTTTGCTCCCTTTGAACAATTACACTTAATATTTTCATGCTACCTTTTTTAACGTTTGCGTTGATCTTATTAACTTTTTTATTTATGGAAGTAATTATTTCAACCGTCACTCGCACCTTTGAGAGTGAATTAATTTTTTTGTTTTGTAAAATGATAAGCTAGCCTGCTGAGGTAGCTTGTGGATCAAATAAAAAATACACGTATATGAGCAGTTTATTTACGACGATTCCAAAATGAAAACAAATAACAATCAACAACCGAAATTACTAATACTCCCTCTAACACATGGAACTAAGCTAAATTGCTTTCTTAGGTGTGTAGTGTAAATGACCAGTATTTGAACCCGGGACATATCGATCGCAAGGCCGACTCCTTAACCACTTAGCTATCGACGCTTCATTAATACTTACACTTTATAAATAAAAAGCTGAGTTTGCTGTTTAATAAGTTTCAAGCATTTTTGCTAACGTTAAATCGTTTTCTTACTATGAAAATAATAATCACGGTTGATTGATTCGGTAACATAAGCGCCTAATCAGCGAAGTTAATGCTTTCAAATCTTTAACTTACTTAATAATGAGATGAAAACTGTTATTTAAACATCCATTTCAAAATGAAGAGCAGCTAATTAGTATTCATCCAAACACTTAAAATGCATTACGATAAAACCTACATTTCGGGATCTTTTATTTTATTAACCATATATATAGTTAGCATTACAAATATATCAATGTAAATGAATATGGAATCAATCCAGTTTTTACGATTCGATTTACGGTAGATTCTTAGATTCTGTATCTTTGTATTTGTCAAATTCTCATATGTCATAGTCGAAATTTTACCCATCGGTGAGCAATTTGAAAAATACCTAAAACGGAAATTAAACGGAAATTTAAAAATAGAAGGTAAGATAAGATTTGTCAGAAGAAGAGAAGGTATTAGTGAATAGTTAAATTCACTTCTCACTTAAACTTAGCTATGAGAGTTTAACAATACGTATACACTCAGACACGAACCATAAAATGAAAGAGTGTGCCAAAACCTTATTAGTATCATACTTCCAATTGCTACTATAACTATGCTTGCACAATCACTTCTTCCTCCCGTTTTCGATAACGCCGATGTCAGCTATCCCGATCACACAGAGAAGCAACTAGATAAACTTGAGCGACCTTAAATTTTTTGCATAAGACTCACATTTTGATCTATGCAAGTACGATCACGTGTCACGTTTCCAAAAACAGCTAAAATGGCTCCCAATTTGGCTTCGCAGAAATTTCCATATTCTAACTTTGTTATATAATGTACTGATTTATCCCACCACTCCCTCTTATGTCAAAGAACGATTCCAGCTCCTCCATGACACACATACAAGATCCCTGAGGTCATCCGAGAATCTGAGGCTGAGAATGCCAATGCATTCCACTGATTTTGTTGACAAGTCGTTTACAGTCAGGGCCGTGCGCTCAGGGAACGCACTGTCATTGAGCAGAAGAGCGGACAAAACTCTTGACGAATGGTAAAAGAATTTGAAGGGTTGAAAGAATGGTAAAGGACCACTAACTGTCTTCTTGTACTAGTGTAGTGTAGTCATTATATAAACTCAGTTATTTCTGTTTATATTAGTATGTACCAATTACTTACATATCTATTTATGTGTTATAGTTGTATATGTTTATAATACTTTGCGTAAGGCTGAATATTTTACATTATTTGTACTTCCGTCTCTCGCTATCTTTTTGTTTTGGATACACCTTCTGACATCCCATCTGACAACTACACCATATATTCTACTAGTTTTTACCCGCAGCTCCGCCCGCGTGAATGTCGGTTATCACGACCAAACAAAGCCTATGTCCTTTCTCGAGGTCTAATCTACCCCTATGCCAAATTTTATCAAAATCGGTTCAATGGTTTAGGCGTGAAAGCATAACATACAGACAGACAGACAGACAGAGTTACTTTCGCATTTTTATTACGTTGCGTTGCTGTCCATCCCAATGTTGCCTAGAAGAAATTGTTGCCAGCGATATGGCCGCCCATTAAGCTGTATAGATACTACCTACTTTTCCTACTGTTAATCTGTTGGTGTACAAATAAAGAGTATTTATACTGGAGATTTATGGCACTTGGTGAAATCTACAATACAGAGGTATGCATCTTTCTACATAACCATATAAAATGCACTGAAACGATTGTGAATATTCTGCGATACAACACAAGTCTACTGTGATGTTTGTCATTGTGTTGTGATTTATATTAAACACACACACAAATTGACACACGAGTGATTTTTTCTTCTGGATTTCGAACTCGTATCCGCCCCCTTAGACAAGTGATAATTCGTTGGCCGGGAATATTTTACAATAGAATGATGAATACGAATTTTGATATTTATGACAGTCCTCAACGAATATTTTTTCTATAACTTTATTACTGAGTTGGCAGTTGTAACAAAGTGAATGATTATAATAATCCTAGTAAAATAATTTGTTGATTTTTCTTTGATATCGTCAAGAAAGTCATGATAATTGAGGGTGGTGCTGCTGCGCCATGAGTAAACGAGAACTGACTTCATCATTATTTCATAAAATGACATTAGTTTCTGTCAATTTAGTACGTCTAAATGATAATTTGACTGTAAATAACTTTCGAAAACATAAAAAAGATTGACCAAAACAATAACATTAGCTTATTAGACAATATAGCCATCCTGCTCTGTCCTAATTGTGCCAGCGCGATGTGAACACACAAGTTGATGTAAACGCCATAAACGCGACCATCAAGCGTGCGGCGACCGGAGATTGTAAAATTTTATGTTTGATCCCCTTCAACGAGTTAGAAGAAGCGTTCTGCCGACGACACTGAGAGAATTCACGAACTAATTCGAAAAATAAATGAGAAAATTTTGCAATATAATAGAAAATGTTACTTTTATACTTGAATTAATGTTGTTGGCTATTCTGAACATATGTATGGAATGGAATGGAATTCAAAATAGCAAAAGTTACTATTGTAACTGGTTGCCATGCCTACTACTGTCACCATCCCTATCATACTTACAGAAGAATTTTGTAGGGGAAGAAAACGAAAAAGAAAGAAAATTTTGCAATATAATAGAAAATGTTACTTTTATACTTGAATTAATATTGTTGGCTATTCTGAACATATGTATGGAATGGAATGGAATTCAAAATAGCAAAAGTTACTATTGTAACTGGTTGCCATGCCTACTACTGTCACCATCCCTATCATACTTACAGAAGAATTTTGTAGGAGAAGAAAACGAAAAAGAAATAAGATTACTCTTTAACCAACATTGTGTCTACAACCTGTAAAAAAACTGCTTAGTCAATGTACTTTCTTCTAGGAGGAATTGCAAAATATCTCATTATAAAAATATAAATTACTTGTAATGTGTTTTTCATAATTCAAGGAGATGCTATAAGCGTATTCATTTTATAACATAACCCTCTATTTACTCATCTGGTACTATTTTTCAATAGGTCACAATTATCCTACCAATATAAAAAAGTTTGTATAAAAATTATACAAAAAAAGCTTTCATTATTCCCAATGGCAAGGGTATTACGAAGTAAGATTTTTACTATCCACTAAGTGAACTTGCCGAATTGGAAAGCGAACTCATTCACGAATGTATCTGCCCCAGGCCGAGGCGCCGGGACACCGCGGCACCGGGGCGCTTGCCACGCTGGACGTATTAACATTCAGAAGGCAACTCGATGCTGTAGTCACGTGCGAATTGAGCAGATTGTTTCTCTACGACAGCATTTTGAAGGTGTATCTACTAACAGACATTCACCGTTTTCTTGAATGGGTTTTTGTGTTACGTAATAAAACCCGTAGCAAAATAAATGCAAGACCTGTAAGTATTTACTTTGTTTCAGCTGTAACCCAAACAGTGTTGTAATTCTTGCTCATTTGTATCCAGGGTCATCCATACTGATATTATAAATGGCAAAGTTGTGTGCCTAGACCACTGAACCGAGTTTGTTGAAATTTGATAAAAGGGTAGTTTAAATCTTGAGAAAGGACATAGGCTATGTTTGATCGCAATGACCGACATCCACGCGGGCGGAGCCGCGGGCAAAAGCTTGTAGGGTTATATATCTTGTAAAAACGAACAAATATTTTAGTTGGTTGCCGATATAGGATTCTACTTTGAGGTACCAGTTTGGAAACATTTTATATTGAAATGTAAATAGTATCGTCGATCCATCAGCACTAGTTTGACTTGTGAAATTAGATTTTTCCAATCTGGCTCTAGATTTGGACCAAGTATTTTTTGGTTATTTTGTACAGGCAACTTTTAGTCGGTTCGATTACGATAAAAACACGATAAAGACAGTACGGATTCCAATGCTCGAGGTGAAAAAAGTTAAATCAGTTTTATTTAAACAATTGTTCTCAATAGTATTATAATAATTAGAATCAAAAACTCAAGATTACAAAGTTTAGTTCATTCATAATTATTAGTTATTATAAAAATGACTAATCGTAAAATATACATACAACATAAAATCACGCCTTTATCCCCGGAGGGTTAGGCAGAGGTGAATTGATACCCACACTTCACCAATCAGTGTATTCGGTCCCACGTATTAAGGGGTGAGACTTTTGCCCTGTTCTAGGCACAATTTATGACTTGTACCATGCATCTAAGTCTGTCTCTTGTTAAATAACCCTAACATTGCGGCACCGCATGAGAAGAGATGGGGTGGCCCAAATTGTACTCTACCGGTGACCACCTGTCAATCTATTTAGCATAATATTTTTTTTTAAATTTTAAATATTTATTTAATATAAATATTATTTAGGGAATGTGCGTTACCCCTGTCACACCAACCCACAGTTTACGCCAGTAGCTATAAATAGGCAGTAAATAAATAAATAAATCAGCAGTTCCTTATCTAAAAGAATGACGCTAAATTAGGGTAATTTTACCGCGTAGTGCTACGGCGTAGACATCAGCCTACGCATCTACGACGCCTACGAATTATAGCGAACTAGATACGAAAGTCAACCAATATAGAGATAATTGTCAGATAAAGCCGAGGATAAGAGAATTTATTTCAACTCTGGCGTTTAGATTGCTTTCTTATGTTACTAAAGTAGTAAATAGGCTACCGTATCTGCTTACACAGGCTTCAGGTGTACTGACTTAGGTACCCTAGGCTACCTACTGACGTGGAGCAATTTAGCTTAGTTAGAGGGGTTAATGGGACTATTAGTAATTTTGGGTACAAATTTTCATAAAAAAAAGAATGTGCCAACTCGCTATCAAGATAATATTAAGGCTGACTGTGACCACAGCCGGTGCAACCTGGTCGAAACGTCAGGCAATCAAAGGTATGTAAGTACCTATACCATGATCGCGTTAATTCTCGTTCTCTTTATTATAAGATATATGAATCTGCAATTTGATCATAACGTCAGTAATAAATACCACTCAGCTGAATCCCAATTTATCTGAGGAAACATTGTATAGATAATCTGCCAGGCAACCTGCCTAATTTGTCAACATGTGTATGTCGCCGCCAACTAGCTTAATCAGGCATCCAATTAACTGCCTAGGCAGTTGACTAAACGGCGCCATTCAATTAACGGTATGAATAATATTCAGCCGTCTCGTTTATTACATCATTTAACAGCGGAGCGGAGCGGAGTCTTCGTGTTTATTGAAATGAAAACTTCTTTAGCGGCGTTAGATGGGTAAAAAGTGTTAAACTCGCGTCAGGATTACTTGAACTTTGAACCGTAACCGACGACTGACGTCATACAACATTACAACAGCTACAGATTGTTTATTTTGTTAGGTATGTGAAGAAGCTTCGTAGCCTAGCGGTTAGCGTTTCGACTGTAAGTCCTTATGGTTTCAGATAGTAGCGGGTTCGAACCTGGGCTTCATACGCTTTTTGTGATAATTTTTTCTTTTTGTAATTTATTACTTTTGTAATTTTTTTCTTTTTGTGATTTATTACTTTTGTGTTTCTTCTTTCTTTTTGTAATTCATTAATTTCTTCTGACAGAAAATTAGTCAAAGTCAAAAGTCAAAGTCACTATATTATAAGTATGGTATGGTATGGTGTGTTCTTTTTATCTTTTTCTTTGTATATAACGAAGAAAGAAAGAAAGAAAAAGTTTTCACTTCTGCCGGCATTCCCGGAGTGCAACCCGTCTTTTTTTATATCCATGCAGAAATAAGTCACTGTTTTATTAAACGGCTAGGCAAGTAGTTAAACGTCATCGATCCAAGCTATTTGCCTGGCCGTTTAATTAAATGGCTGAACATCATTCAGGCCGTTAATTGAATGGCGGCGTTTATTTAACTGGCTAGGCAGTTTATTTAACAACTGATTAAGCTAGTTGGCGGCGACATGTGAACACTCTTTCCCTAGAGAAATTGAGGTTCAGCTGAGTGACATTCTAGGATACGGGGCTAAATGTGTTCATTGACCGAGTAGCTACTGGTGACTCGCCCCTTGTCTTTGAGTCTAATACGTAACTATTATTGCAAATCTAGGTCACTCGTTCTGTAAATGGTTCACAATTATGTAATAACAATGTATGTGTGTGCGTGGCTGTATGTTTGTGCACTAATTGGTTGACCGCTGCCCGCGGTCGAGTGACAAATTGCTCCTGCCATATGCTGCCGCCGCAGGCACTGCTCAACGTTACGAAGATACACGCTACACGCAGTGACAATGGGAATGGACGTTAGAGTTCGGCTTGAAGCGCTAAGAGAATAAGCGATAGGAATTTGGTCTGTCGATTTCTATACCTTGATTTACGATTGTAGTGACTTTTACTGGAAATAGTTGGCTTTAAATAATTCATATTATTTTTAGACATTACTTCACTGTTTAAGGTCTAGAAATTAAATAAATAACTATTGCTTCTTAGCTTATGCTTCAGTTGAAACTACCGTGGCTTTATGTGATGTGTAGGGACTTTTTCTTTCACTGCCGTAATTATATAAAAGTAATGGAATGGTATGATTAAGATTACATGAATAACAGTTCCATGAGTAATACATTTATTTAAACTGTAGAAGTACGAAGCCCGCACGTGTCCGCTAGCATTGATGTATTGCTACTGAAATATCCGCTAGTGTTAAAATAATATCGATTATCGATGTACAGTTAGCGTCAGAAATAGCTTAGCAACCAAATCCTAAAATAATCCTAATACTCAGGTTTTCCGAGTTAATCAAACTGTTCATTGATTTAAATCGTATTATTGTTCGAACAAACGGTGTGTACCAAATATCAGAACAGTATCCGTCAACAGGAAGGAGGGAAAACCAACGAATTAAGATTATAGTGAGCACTTCGGTCATAAAGATCGATCTGATGGTGACAAGCAAGGCCCAATGTGCTCGTTGTACCTGTTTTAACAATTTCGATAAAAAATTATAATATCTCTTTGGACGCAATGTTATTCCAAATAATTTTGTATTCAAATATACACTCGAGAGCAATGAATCCGGGTCACTCAAAGAATCCAAAAACTCTCGGAAAGTAAGAATGCTAGGTTAATTCAATAAATTGTATTTAATAGACAATTTAATACTCCTTAAATGAAAGTTAAAAAAATATGAGTCACCATACATTTTATTTACACAAAATTACATAAAGAAAAAAAACTGCTGATCTCTCCTTAAAACAAAAATAGGAAACATGAAATTTTTGAACTTTATGACGATTTTCTTGAATTTCAATACTTCGTATTACCTCCTCGTGCTTCCATTACTGCGTTTACGCGGTTTGGCATGCTGTACACCAAGTTCCTTATACGATTTTGGGGAATATTCTCCCATTCCTCTGTGAGAGCAATTTTGAGCTCAGGAAGCGTGATTGGGGGAGGGTTTCGTTGTTTTACGCATCTCCCTAGCTCGTCCCAAGCATGCTCGATCGGGTTGATATCCGGGCTGCGCGCTGGCCACTCCATACAAGTAATGTTCATCTCTTGAAGGTAGTCATTCACAATCCTACCTGTATGAGGTCGGGCATTGTCATGCATAAATATAGCATCCTCACCCAAATTGACCATAAATGGACCAACGTGTTCGTTGAGGATTTCTTCCACATATCTTAC
Organism: Eilema caniola; assembly: GCA_949126895.1. Classification (NCBI taxonomy): domain Eukaryota; kingdom Metazoa; phylum Arthropoda; class Insecta; order Lepidoptera; family Erebidae; genus Eilema; species Eilema caniola. The sequence goes on along the minus strand of OX421463.1, from coordinate 870,649 downwards.
GCTAGTTAAAGAGCCGTTTTCTATGATCACCAGCTCTGTGCGACTTTCAGAGGAAATTCCGGCCCACACAAGTACAGACCCACCACCGTAGGCTACTTTTTCTTCGATGCATGCTTGCTTGAATCTTTCCCCTGGTCTTCTATACACTCTGTGTCTTCCATCGTGCTTGTAGAGCATAAATTTTGATTCGTCGGAGAACATAACTTTCGACCAATCTTCAATACTCCAATTTACGTGGTTCTGGGCATATCTTAGTCTTGAAATACGATGGCCACGCTCCAGTTTAGGGCCGTTTGCAGGTCTAAGGGGTTTTAAGTTAGATTCAGCAAGCCGACGTCTTACTGTCCATGCACTTGGGTTACTTCCTCCGAGGCGTCGAAACTGATTTGTGAGTTCAGTTCCTGTGAGAAAGCGATTTCGAAGCATGGTGTTCACCAAGTATCGGTCTTCTCGTGCTGTGGTACACCTAGTTCTGCCCGTTCCTGGTCTGCGTAGGTTAGAACCAGTTTCTTCGTAACGTCGGAGAACTCTTTGTACTGTTGACAGCGACACACCGACAGTCCTGGCTGTATCGCGCTGACTCCGGCCGGTTTCCACCAATGTAAGTATTCTGGTGCATTCTTCAAGTGTAAGCGACATGATTTCAGCTTGAATAATGAATATTGAGCACTATCAACCTGGTTTATGTACCAACATAAATGACAGATTACAAACAAAAGCAAAAACAAATCCTGTAATTTCGTAGTTCCATCTTCGACAGTGTTCCCTTTTCAAATTTGATTTTTTTATGATATAACTTTACAATAACTAAGAAGTTTTAATACTTTCATTTAAGGAGTATTAAATTGTCTATTAAATACAATTTATTGCATTAACCTAGCATTCTTACTTTCCGAGATTTTTTGGATTCTTTGAGTGACCCGGATTCATTGCTCTCGAGTGTAGTAAACTTGTATTTATTTTCCATCGCTTAGTAACCGATTATTGAAAAACTTTGATAACTGAGCAGGCAGCGGAAATGACTACAGTAGTGAAATTGAGTTGTTGCACAGCTTCTACTTGGTTCAAAGTGAGTTAGCGTCAAAACTAGTCGACGAATTCGGAAATTCTTGCCCCTGTTACTTATAACGAATACTAGCTTTTGCCCGCGGATCCACCCACGTGGATGTCGGTTATCGCTTTAACATCTATTATTGTTGTAGGTAAATTGTAACCTATGTGTTATTCTGATGTATAAGTTATATTACTGTAAAGTTTCATTAAAATCCAAAATAAACATCCATTCATTTTTTATAATTATGATTGTTTTATATTAAATAAATATTAGTAGGTTACTTATAACGAATATAATAATGACAATTAAATATATGTGAACTTTCACACATAGATTATAAATTATTATATCTTTCATAGGCTAACGCCAAATATAAAGAAGTTTAAAAGAACTTAATCCGGTGCTTAGCGCGCTACGTTTTTCGAGTTAATATGAATTTTATGCTCCTGATGTAGGTGACATCACCCTCGCTGACCCGGAGAGTAATTTTGTTCATTGGCAAGGACCAAGTCGTTTAATTCTTCGCAACTTCCTGGCTTGACCCAGTTTAACATTTCACTTAGAGTAAATTATAACTTAATATAAACGAATGACGAACCACACTAAAGCGGGTCCCTAATGAAAACTATGATGGCCGCCGTTTGTGCCATTAGCTGGATTTAATAGGCATTTGCACGTATCTAATGCATTTAGATATGAAGAATTTACTGGATTCTTAAATAGTAGGGTTTTACCCTATATTGTAGCAATGTGGTTAGTTAACTACGCAGTTTCAAACATGTTATTTTTACGTTCCTCTGTTACGAAAAAATACTGTCTATGATGGAGCTGTGTCAATTTATTGCTTGCTTTCTTCTTACCAACTACACAAAATACTCGCCTTGAAAAAGCAAAAGAAACAATGTTGTATTTTCTCGTCATGTCCAAGTTATATTGTTTAAAAAAATGCCTAACGAACTCTTTTAACTAAATTTTACTTGAAACATTTTATCAGGCGTAAAATAGTAGAGTACCTATGTGATAAAATTCAGATCATTATCTGACCATGGCCAGTTGCCAAGCGTTGAATTGAAACATCTTGGCGTTGATATTTGGGCGCCTAGTCGATGACATTTGCGACCATGCCAAGTAACTATTGATGCAATGCTGCTATAATGTGCTGTTATAGTAATTGATAACGACAAATGAATGGGAATATACAGGCCTATCTTTTTCCCGTACGCGTTGCTTATATAAAACATATGCAAGTCATTTTATTTGATGGCTTATGAAATTTTATGTGTATACTATACATTCATCAATTATCTTACGCTGTAAGTGAAAAGTGCCAGATATACTTCTAACTATACATGTTACATCTAAATTTTCAACTCAATCTGTTGAAACTGGTAGTTTAAAAGTTCAGTTGTAAAATTTAACACCTACTACACTTGCATTTAAAAAAATACCGGTCAAGTGATAAACATTTAGTACATTTAATGTTACTATTAGAGAACTGGAGTTAACAACATAGATCGCTGTGGTCTATCTTAGCAAGCCTACGAAAAGGTCACGGCTGACATATAGTTCTATAAATCTGTTGGCTAACGAAGTTGTCCCATAAAGGTTAATGTTCACTGAAAGTACAGCGGCTGGAGAAACGTGTGGTTTGACTAATTGTTAGAAGGTTGGTGCAGACTCTATTCTTTTAAATGAATAATATGTTTTTTATTGACGAAGATAAGAGTCAAAATGATTTGATCAAATAGTTGTTGACAGTCACTGCTCTTCCAGTGTGGATTAACCCTAAGGGTATCGTATGGAATCCTAAAATAAATGAAACAGTTGACCATGAATCAATAGAGTTTATTTTCGTCTTTCTTAAAATATGTACAATCAGTAAACACACGGGCAGTGACAGTAACACAAGAGTGAGTAGACTCGTTATCGCTATGGCTAACACCTTACGGATACAAATTACAAACTTACGAAATAACAGTTCACATAAAGTCAATAGAAAGGTTTAATAAGTTTAGTTGAAAATGTTAGAGTGTATAAGTATTTTTTTATGGAAATCCTTATTATGAAGTATTCAGAACCGTACATTTGGATCCAATTGATCGGAGTCGTTAACGAAGGACTCTTTATAATATCATACAAAGTTGTGCATCATCTCATAATAATAACTACAAATATAAAATGAATCACAATATAATATTTGAGCACTTCAAATACTTTAAAAAAAATGAACACATGTAACATTTGGGATAATTGATACTAACGCCATCTTCCGCAATAACTTGTTCTTAGGAAAACCGTATTTTCTTCATAACTAATAATAAAATTGCCTCGTACTTAGTTTATTGACTCTTATACCTATTCACTACTTTTTACAATTCATCCGATATGATTAAAGTTTGTTATTTGACTATTGATGAGTGTACGAATAATTCGAGTTAAAGTTGTATAGTATTATATTCCTACAAAACACGAGACACTGAAGACAGATGTGATATTTTAGTTCGAAAATGAATTTTTGTGATAACAAATAGGCCGCATGATTAAATTTCAAATCTAAAACAGTACAAAACATCCTAAAATATATACATTTTCGTTTAAAATCTTTTAATCTAAAACGGTAAATTAGCTAAATAACAAGGTAATAACTATTTGCTTATAGCAGTCTTTATTGTCACCGTATCTATACATGTATCGTAAAATCTCTTCTCTCCTGCTCCTGCCGTTGTTGATATCTATAACAAATTAATTTATTAGTGGCAGTTTGTCTGTTTGTATTCTATAAACACTAGCATAATATTTTATTACAGCTCCACCTAGTAACTACGGCTGACACCATTAAATAAGGGAGTAGAAGATGACACAAGGGTGATCAAGTTCAGAAAAAGTTCTGCAGAAATCTATTAGATGTCACTATTAACGTTTATTCCGTGCACATAGGCGGCAGTACTAGTACCGAGAACTAGATCGTATGAGATTACGGCTGCAGTACTGAATAAAAATTAATAAATATACAACAGCATTTCACCACAAACAGCTGAACACTGCTGTGCTGTACTGCTGTACAGTACTGCCGCGTGCTGCAGAGTTCGAAATTACATATACCTTAATTTGTATAAGATAGACTGAGAAAATGAAAAAGATTCGCTACGATTGACTGGATGCAGAAGGTGGAGGATCGGGAGCAGTGGCGTATATTGGGAGAGGCTTATGCCCAGCAGTGTACTATGAAACGCTCATTGCTTGGTCGATTGAGTATTGTTACAGTGCAAACAAGGTGATTTGTATTATGAGAAAATTTTGGCATCATTATTTGCTATTTAAGTTAGAACTTTGAGCCGCTGTATCGGAATAGATGGATAGATTTAGCCCAACCTGCTTGCTCCTAGAGTACTTTGACTTGATAAAAAAGTATGAAGCCGTTCTTCTACTACTAAAGTAAGTTAGGGGCCAAGATTACAGTAAGTTGAAAATGACACACAGTTTATAATAATACGTAGAGACCGGCAAACTTCGTGACAATGTACTTTACTTCAGTTGTGAAAAGCGCGTCTTCAGCTGTCTTTGGAATACCGTGCGGGGCGCTAAGGCGAAGGCACACCGATCCACCAATCATAGATTACATTAATTTAATCACAGGTTCATAGCATTTTGGTTGGTCAGTACTTGGTTGATAACTTTAGCCGTTTGTCCACGAAGTATGCCGGTAGCTACAGCTAGCAAGCCTGCCCCCATTTACCTATGGCAAGGTTTACCTAGACGCGGAGGGCGCGTGGTGGCGCCGCGCGCGCCGCCGCCCCGCGCCCGCGCCGCCCGCGCCCCGCAGCGAGCGCGCGTCCGCCGCCGACTCGCAGCTGCTGTCCGTCACGGTGCGGAACACCTCCTCTGGAACTAAACAACAATACAAACCTCTAGTGCTTACCGCCTCCACTGCCCTACGCCTGTTACACATACCCGCACATTGTGCAAGTCGTATGGTTTATTTTTGCACGATTATGTGCAAATTGTTTGCACGAAATTTGCACGTAAGCTGAAGGCAAAGTCTCAGGAAAGAGGGTCAACATTTCAAATACGTACAAAGCAATGGCTACCAGTGAATAATACAAAAGTGAATGTCTGTAATCAGATTAAAATATTATATTACAACATAGTACCTTTGCCTGGGGTAACGGGCATCCTGTACGAGACGCTAGAGTTGCACTCCGCGCATGGAGAACCGCTCGAATCTGAGTCTGACTCCGAGCGGCGCACCATCAGCGTCATGGCGCGGGACAGCGTGTACTCGTCTGAGAATACATAGATAAGTAAATGATGATCATTCTTATCATAACATAACCAAATGATAATAGCTAGAAGGCAATTTAAAACTACCCATGATTAATTCTAGCAGGTGCTGATAACCAGATTCTATTTGAAACGTTTGTAAGGTACGCACTAGATCATATCGTAAAGCCGTTTAACTACAGACCGACTGCGACCGCTGTTTCACGCCCGAGGTGCGTGCAGCACGGCAGGGGACGCGGTAAAGAAAGAGAAAGAAAGAGCATGAGTGGAGAGCGAGCGAGATAGCACCGTAGGCGTTGGCGGCGGACTGACCAGATCTGACAGTCGATTGGTCGATACTCCCCCTGTCTTGCTGCGCACATCCCGAAGGCGTGGTGCAGCGGTTATAGTTAAACGATAACCGTTTAGGGCTTTTTCAATCTGCAGCTTATCGCCGTTCGCCGGCCGGTTCAGCTAGATTTTTTATATTATGTATTTAACTGCACATGGAAAACTTACAGCTAATAAAGTCAAATACATACATACATACAGATATATAATCACGCCTTTATCCCCGGAGGGATAGGCAAAGGTGAAACAGTCAAATAAAAGTCACGTTATACATCTAGAAGTCAATTACAAGTTTTCACCCCTTTTTTTTTACGTGCGGGAAATCCCCACGGATACCCACCCCTCCGGAGCCGGAGGGGGAGGTTATGTCGGACTCGAACCGACTAAACCGCACGCCGTCTCTGGGTCGTAGTGCTAGGCCGAAGGTGAGGTTGTCATGCGACATATCCCTCGCACCCCGGCTGACCCAGGGCCATCCCTCTCGGTCTGGCCCTCCTCGGGAAGGGGGGGACCACGAGGTCCCCGACTCAACCCCGGTGTGGGGAGGCGTGCATCGTCCTACGATGCGCGCCGCCGCCGTGGCCTGCTTCTGCTAGGGTGACGGGCGGCTCCACCCGTCACCCTCAGGCCCGCGCTCATGGGGGGCGGAGGTCAGTTTGCGCCCTCCGACGCCCGAGCCGCCTTCGGGCGCGTGCAGCGATGTCAGCGAGCCTCTCTCGCTCATCGCGCCGCGCCCGCTCTGCTGTCTCCTTCGCGAGCATGACCTGCTCGCAGAAGGAGGCGCTGGCCGCCCACGCATCCGCGCAGCGGACCATCGCCGCGAGCAGGGTGGAGAGCGTGAGCACTCTCACCCCCAGGGCCTGCACAAGCTCCCGCCTCTGCGTCTCAAACGCCGGACACTCGGTGAGCGTGTGCAGCCCCGAGTCCACGCTTGCGTCGCAGTGATGGCACTCGGGCGTTGGCCCTATGCCCATCAGATGCAGATACCACCCAAAGCTACCGGGCCCGGTGATAATCTGCGTCTGACGGTACGAGAGGCTACCGTGTGGCCTCTCTAGCCACTCCCCCATGATGGGCCTTACCGCCGCAATGACGGCGTGCCCTACAAGTTTTCACCCCTGAGGTTACAGACAAGCACACTATCTACCTGATGGAAAGTGGTTAGCCTATGGAGGTGTGCAACACTAGAGGAGTCAAACTCATGCTGCCGACCCCATAAATACAGAGAGTTTCTGTGCCATTTTTACTTTACAATATTTTATAAATTTAAAAATAATTTATATAATATATATAATATATATAATTTATTAATTTATTTGGATCCCCTACCGTGCCAGGAAACTCAGTTGGAATCCTTATTTAAAAAAAAAGACGGGATGCACTCTGGGAGTGCCGGCAGAAGTAAAAACATTTTCTTTTTTTCTTTCTTCGTTATATACATAGAAAAAGATAAAAAAGAACATACCATACCATACCTATAATATAGCGCTAATCATAGAACCTATCACTTATTTTCTAATTTATTTATTTATTTTTTTTTTGGCTCACGAAACTGGACGTTACATATGGCATAAGTATTACGTCTGTCAGAAGAAATTAATAAATTATGAAAAGAAAAAATAATCACAAAAAGTAATAATTACAGAAAGAAAAAATAATCATAAAAAGTAATAAATTACAAAAAGAAAAAATAATCACAAAAAGTTTCAGAAGGCCAGGTGGTTTGAACCCGATACTATCTGAAACTATGAGGACTTACAGTCGAAGTGCTTACCGTTTAAACTACGACGTTATCTATAATAACTTGCAAAATAGATAGTCTGTACTTAATCTTGTATGACGTTAGTCGTCGGTTACGGTTCAAAGGTCAACTAATCCTGACGCTTCCTTAACATTTTACACCCATCCAACGCCGCTAAAGAAGTTTTCACTTCAAAAAAACATCGTCATGTAGGTACAATCATTTTCTTGTGTTGACTTAGAGCGACTTAATCCCAAGCATTTTTTGTCATTCAAGTAGTCTGAAATGTTATAATATGCCTTGGTACATAGTTTGGCCTTAATAGTTGTTTTAAATTTATTCATGGACAATGGTCTAATTTCATTAGGAAGTTTATTGTGGAATCTAATACATTACCCCATAAAAGAGTTGCTTATTTTTTGAAGACGAGTAGTATGTAACACAAGATTACCTTTATGTCTAGTATTTATACCATGTATATCACTCTTTTTAGTAAAGGAGTCTCTCCGTAAGAATGTTTATTTCTTTAAACTTTTCTCTTAGAGACACTCTAGGACCAAGTTGGTATATTGCTCTTACAGCTCTCTTCTGCAATACAAAGATGGTATTAATGTCCGCAGAATTACCCCAGAGAAGAATTTCATATGACATAAAACTATGGAAATAACTAAAATAAACTATTCTAGCTGTCTCAATATCAGTAAGCCGTCTAATTGTTTTTACTGTATATGCTGCAGAACTTAATTTGCCTGATAATTTTTCAATCTGCGGTCCCCATTGCAGTTTTGAGTCAATAGTGATACCCAAAAATACAGTAGTCCCCACAGGGTCCAATCCAGATCCATTAAGTTGTACATTGGTAGCAACCTGCCTTACATTAGGCGTCCAGAATTTAATAACTTTAGTTTTTTTTGTCATTTAAAAGAAGATTATTAACATTAAACCAATGAACAACCTTTGAGAGTGCACTGTTAACTTTGTCATAATTGTGTAATTGTTGTATATGAAAAACAGAAATGGACCAAGGATGGACCCCTGCGGGCCGCCCATTAGAACTGAGCTTCCCGCAGATTGTTTACCTTTTACTTCGACCCTCTGAACCCTATTACTCAAGTAAGAAGTCAGAAGATCGAGAGCCCCGTTTCTGATACCATAGTGGTGTAGTTTTTTGATAAGAGTCTCATGGTGAACACAATCAAATGCCTTATATAAGTCGCAGAAAACACCCAAAGCATCCTGCGAATCCTACCAAGCCTCACTACGTTTTAGTAAATTAACCCCGGAATCTATGGTTGAAGAACTTCTCGTAAATACAAACTGTGTTATATATAAGTAGTATAGTTACGACTACCACATTTTTATAACCTTTTGGCGGAGCCTCAATAAGGCCTCCTCCTCCTAATTTACTGCACGTTCGACCTGTGCAAATGCTTGACCGGCACCGCGCGGCTGCGTAGGCCATCGATGATACAAAATATAGGTAATGTGAACGCTGCACGAGACCGGCGACACGCTGCAGATAGTGCCCATATACATGTACAGCCCATAGTGGTGTGTTCCCCACGGGGCCGCCGCCTCACCGTGCGCGTGCGCGTGGCGCGGCGGCGGCGCCTGCTGCAGCGGCGCGGGCTCGGCGCGCCCGAACGTGCGCAGCGTGGCGCCGCCCGCCGCCTCCTCGCCCGCGCCCGCCGCGCCGCCCGCGCCGCCCGACATGCTGAACGTGGCGTACGGGCTGATCTCGTACATTTCTACGGGGCAAAAGTTTTCTGACGTTTCACACAATGGCAGACTGTTTTGTGCCTCGCACTTTTAAATCGCTCAAGTACAGTCAGCATCAGAGATATCTTGACTACAATGTCTCAAAATGATCTTAATACTCTCGTATTGAGGGCATATCACGAAAGGCGTTTACCAAATATTAGAACAATCAGTCAACAGGAAGCGGGGAAACCAAGGTATTGAGATGTTTTTAAGTATATTGTTCATCAAGATCGACATGATGCTGACTGTACTGTGCTCAGTTATCTGTATTAAAATCACTTTTCTAGACTACATAGCTGATTAATATTGATGCGTCGCTAGTTTGGTAATTAAAAATCGGCCTTTATTATTCGCAATCTGGCTTCGAATCCGGGCCATTACACTTCACCTCCTAAATTTAACTCAGCTTGAATGGGCTTAGAGAAAGTAATTTAACTTACTAATATTCTTTAGTAATACCAATACCTTGCTGTTCCTTTTTGCTGATGGGATGTTTGATGGGTGACGAGGTGTACACTTGCTGGCAATTCCGTTTGTTGTCTCTCTTTTCTACTGATTTGTCCTCCTCCTCCGATATGTCTCCTTGTTCGTAACCTTTCCTGAAGCACGTCGTTGATGGGCTGTAAGAACACTTATGATTACAAAACTGCAATGGAAATAGAATTTACTGTTATCAAGAAATCTTATACCATCAACAGTTTGAATTCATAAAGTTTTGTAAAGTAAGTACGAGCAGCTTCGTGAATGTCGGTTACAGTGACCAAACATAGCTTTTTCTTTCTAGTCTTCTTTGAAACTTTATTTCATCTCTATACCAAATGTCATGTAGCTTGGTTCAGTGGTTTACGCGCTAAAGCATGACAGACAGGCAGAGTTATTGTTATTAAGAATTAAAATCTTCCATCACCTTCGTTTATATGCAAATGCAGCCAACAATAGAAACGCGGCGAGTAGGCCACAGGCGGCCGCTGCCAACACTACTGTGGCCTTCTCCTCACCTTCCTCGCCGCCCCCGGGGGGAAAGTGCGCAGGGGCTGGTATTCGCTCTGAAAGATTCAATATTTTACATGTTAAACTTCCGCGTTACATGATATGCAATACTGTTAACGTGAATTCATGAAAAAATAAATCCAGAACAACATGGTGGTATATATTATGCTACTTCGCTTTTCTGCGTAGTCGGATACACACCTGACCGTTCGCTTGAAGAAGAAAGACACAGAGTGTGGTATATGATAGTACATGACGAAAGAAAAAATATCTAGAAGTTGTGGGAAGATGAAGAACCTTCTACATCACTACAGCACTACTGAACCAGCCAACCTGTGATCATAGCCTGTGTAACTTGGTCGAAACGATAGCCAATTCATAGGGATGTGTATAATATGATCGCCTCAATTCCCGTTAAAATAATTGTATATTCAAGAATGAACACTATCAGTAATAAAATTTAACCATTCAATAATTTACAGGCTGCTTACCTCCACTCTCTGTCAATGTCGAAAAATAATAATTCCCCAAGGTAGTCCCAGCGGCACTAGTGGCTACCACCTTCAAGTGGTACCACGTTCCCACAGTCAGGCTGCAGAACACAGTGGGCTGGGCTGCCGAGGATATCGTCTGCGAGGTCCAGTGTGACTCTTCAAAGCTCCTCACTGACACCGCAAACTGGGATAGTGGACATCCGTTGCTATCCCACGTTAGAAGGTTGAGTCGCACACAAGAGCTGTTGGTAGTGATCAGGTCTTTTTCTGATGAAGCTTTTGATGCTGCAGAAAATGTAATTGTAGGTTTTGTTATTAACGTGGCTTAATTTTAAACACATAACTGTCTATGGTTGGTTGGACAGCTATCTATCATTCAAATTACTAATGTATCCATTGCAGCCCACTGCTGGATGAAGGTTTTTCTCAATGTTGGGAGGCTTTGGCTCACTATGTTCACGCTGGAAATCACGAAATAAAACCCTGTACCAAGGCCTCGGCCTCGGCCCTCTATTGTACGTTCACCTGTACCGTTTACTTGGTGTACAATACAAAGTTATTTATCTTCCTATCTATCTTGAACTAAAAGGTTGACTCACGTCCTCCTTTCGTAGACACGGTGAGCTCGTCGCTCGGTACCGACGGTCCCACGGCGTTGTGCGCGGTGAGCCTCACGCGGTACAGGGTGCCACAGGACAGCCGCTCCAAAGTGTACGAGCGCGCGTCGGCAGGCAGGCGGCTCGAGTGCCACTTGACGTCGTCTGAGCGCGAGTGCTCGATGAGATAGCCTAAAACATTTAAGACAGAAGTAGAAGATTTGTGGGGTGTAGTGTACAGGGATTTACATCTGTGGAGTCCAAACCATGCTATTCAGTGTTCCTACTAAACAATGAACGAGACTCTGGCGTAAGCATTCCCTTCAGTATTGGTTGGATAAACAGCAGTCGCTTCTCGAATAGCTGAAATTTTAATAGAAAACAATAAGCAGACCCAGGGCTCTAAAATGCAAACTTTTGAAGTAAATCCCCGGAGGGGTAGACAGAGATGTGTATTGACACCCACATTTCAACAAGCGTTCCACACATTCCATCAAGCAGGGAATTTGTAACAGGCTATATGTTTACTATCGGATAGAGAATTGCCCTTTTTCTTAGTCACCTCGTACGGCACCCACGGGAAGAGATACCGTGGCTCTAACATACTCCAGCAGAATCAAACACCTACGGCCATAAATAATTCTAAGCTCGTAACATCTAAGGCATGACAATTTTTTTTTAAGAATATTAGCAATCACTTTCAAGTATTCCCTCTAAACTCTTCAACTCAGCTAAATTGCTTGTTAGAAGTGGGTTCGCGTCGGTACTGTCATTAATTAATTATGAAAAAAGTGTAATTAAATATCTGCATAGATTAACGACTTTGAAAACTCACCATGTATACTAGAACCGCCATTGCTAGGCTTTTCCCACACAAGATGCAGCCTGGCGGGGCCAGACGCCGCTAACCTGAGCACGGGACGGTTCGGCACCGTCAGGACCTGCAGTTCCCAGGTGGTGCGCTCTTCGCCCCAGAGGTTCCGTACGGTACAGGTGTAGTTGTCAGCTGAGTCGAGGTCTACGTCTGGCAGAAGAACAATCCACATCATTTTAACAAATATTTTCAGAAACGTAGGCCTGTATTCCAGAACGATATTCAGTTGTTAATGAACCTATGAACAGTAGATTTAGGAATGAAAAACTAGCTGTAGCTCACGGCTCTGTCCGCGTGAAATATTATCAAACAGGAATCGGTTATCGGAATAAACAGCAGCATGTCGTTTAAATAATTTGTTGTGTTACTGTAATGTCAAGCGTCAGTTCTGATACGAAATATTATTATGATATAGCACTTTGATGTTTCTGTAAGCCTAGTATATTCGTGTCCCCCTACCCCTGAAATGTCGAATTACATCAGTCTAATAATAGTCATGTATCAATGCCACAACGAAACTTGTAATTTTTCAATTCTATGCCTATTGCTTATAACGAATTTCATTAATGAATGATACGATACGATATGATATACAAGTTTCAACTGTCGTCAATTCTATTATTTCACACTATGTCACTTTACTATGTGTGTTACATTAATATGAATATTAAATAAAATAAATAATTAAAAACAAAAAACCCGACTGATGCTAAAAAGATCTAAACAAGCTTTATAGCAGGCGGTACCCATTAATTTTCATCGGGTTTGACATTTGAAAATGGGTACCGCTTGCTATAAAGCTTGTTTAGATCTTTAAAGCACCAGTCAGGTTTTAAGTTTTTAATAATTTATTTTATTTTATACTTTTTAGTTATGATATATATATTTTTGTAACCGCCTTCTAATTGCCTTCATTTTGATAGCCCACTCGATTAATATAATTTAAATTACAGTGAAAATATTTTTAACACATACATTTTGGCGTCAGAAACCCAAATTAGCTTTTTTTCATATTTTTTGTACCCAAGAACACTTGGGCAATAAATACCTTTCATTTGAAATATGAATCATTGAAATCCGTACGGTGGTTCAGAAAATATGAGGTAATAAAGAATATTAAAATTGTACTATTGTCCGAACTAAAGCTGTGTACCAAATATCAGAACAACTAAGTCAACAGGAAGGGGAACCAAGGTATTAAGATCATTTTGAGTACTTAGTTAGTCGAGGTCGATCTGATGCTGGGTGTACGTGCTACTAACTCAGTATGACGAGGTGCAGTCCATCCATGAGGTAGTTGTTGTCGAGCGCGAGCGGCGCGGCGGGGCGGCGGCGCGCCCACGTGCGCAGCGGGGCCGGCGAGCCCGCCGCGCCGCAGCGGAGCCGCGCGCGCCCGCCTGCGCGCGCCGCCACGCGCCGCCCGAACGACGTGATCTTTGCGGGGGCTGCACGGAACAAAAGTATATCAGTGACTATCAGTAACTTTAGCATGAAAAACTTTGTATCGAGAGAATGGAGCATTGTGATTGGTGGACTTAAACTTTGTAGAATGTACTACAATATTTAGTTTCATAGTTACCTCTGCCATTTGGTTTCTTCGTCACTATAGTGCTCATCTCCCCTTCCCCGGATGCTGTGGTTGCCGTCACCCAAAACTCATACATCTGATGCTCTTGCAGCCCCCGGATCTCAACCTGATATTCCTCTTCGTCGTCGCTATGGAGGACCATCATTTGAGAATGTTGACCAGTCCTGTTAAAGTTGATTTAATTATTAGCAAAAAAGTTTGACTTTGAATTGAACTCGGTTATATGCAAGTATCCAACACATCTAGTATGTAAGGCACGTGTAAGTGGGCAAGCCGACTGGGACTCCGATTCTGCTAATAATTGTCAACCATCTCTCATACCACTGACACTGCAAAAAATACCATTGAATTTTAGACTTTATACATATAGGTTGAAGCCTAAAATTAAATAAAAAGAGTTTATTACATTTTTTCATTCACTCTACAAGATTTAATTTAGTTTTAGAATTTAACAGTATAACAGTTAAGTCTTAATATTAGCAGAATCGGGGTCCAGGTGATAGACCTGGTTTTTACGTAGGCATAGGGTAGGCCGGAATTATTCAAAATCAGTGGGCGTGCATAAAAGTTTTAATGACGGTAGAGGAAGCTTTGAGGGTAGAACTAAATGGTGGATTGTCTTTGTCTACCCCAGAGGTAAAAAGGCGTACTTATGATGTAATACGTGTGTTATATCCTAATAATTCTCAGTGGGTCATGAATGTTTACCTTTGTGGTCTGCTGTAGACGGTATAATGTTTGATTCTGCCGTTCTTTTGCAGCGGGGCTAACCAGCTGACGATGACAGTGTCTTCAGAGTTGGGTGCCGCTTTGATGTCCGTTGGAGGTCCCGGTACTGTGATCAGTAATGAGATCAACATCTAACAGGGTTTACGAATATGACATAATTATACAGGATGAATTTTTGAATTGGCCGTGAATGGCCAAATCCAATACTATATCAGGAACTAAAATGCAAAATGCGTAGAGGAGACTTCAACTCTTAGTATATACATTCTTCAATACGAATATATATTGTGCTAAGACCTGTCTGAGGTTAGTTTTATTATTTATTACCAGCTTCCTCCTTAAGCGGCTTCCTCCGACGTGGTATTACAATCCCGTTCTGCAGGATTGCCCAAGGGAACCTATTCCACGGATAAATAAACAATCTAACCCTTTTATTATTAAGAGTCAGATCCATTCAGTCATAAAAGCGTAAACAAATGACATGTTCTCAAAATTTTACATTTATCATTTTAGTAGTATAAAACCCCGCAGGAAGTGAAGGTTTGATCCCCGCTCAGCGCAAATAAGTTCAGTCAAATTCGAAGTTAGACTGGAAAGTTAACTCCAAATTTCGAGCAGAAAGCTTAACTTAAGAAGGATTAACGCAAGTATGAAGAATAGGATTGAACTACAAATAAAAGCTGCTTACTGTCTTCATGTGTGATACAAAACACAGGTTCGCTGGCAGGCCCGATGCCCGCCGCAGTCCTCCCTCGGACCGCTATGCTGTAGTTGGCGGCGCGCTGAAGTGCCTGCAGTATCGTCTCCATCCCTCCGGAGCGACGCGTCTCCACTTGACTTTCCATCGCATCGACGGTCTGTGAAAATGAGAGTTTGATGATTGCCACAATTGTGAGAGGAGGATAGTGTGGAGTGGAGCTTGACTTAATGTGAAATTTTAGGATGGGTTAGTAATGGTAGGTATCTTAACCGTTATAGTTACAGAAAGCGTTTCTTGAAGATTTGCCACAACATTTCAAATATTTTGAAGAGAAAATAATCTGTTTCATATGAGGATCAAAACATTCTAATAGACATTTTAAGTTATTATGTGGACCAGAAAAATATCCTCGTTTAAAGTTGCCTTCACTGTTCTGTCTTATAAATCTAGGTATTATATTGAAACTGAAAGATTGAAGGAAAATTATTACCTCATAGAGTACTTCATATCCCAATAGTATCCCTCCTCTTGCAGTCACCGGCGGGGGCTCCCACCAAACTCTGATAGACTGAGCTGACAGTGGCTCGCAACGGACGCGCTCTGGAGGAGCTTCAGGAGCTGAAACAGTTATTAATTCGTTTAATACAGAACTAATAAAAATGGAAGCTATATCGATCAGAGTGATGATGATATATCGCCAGGAACCATATATCAAATTGATCTTACAACTTGTTGTGCTAATAGAATTTTCAAGAGTCTGTAAAAGACATAAGCAACTGTATTCGCTTGTTAACAAACTTCCTAATGAAATTAATACTAAAATATATATAAATTTAAAAATGTAATTGAGACTTAACTGTGCGAAAAAGGCTATAATAAAATCCAAGAATATTTAAATAACAAACAAGCTTGGAACTTGGACTGTTTGCTCAACTATGTTCCTCAAGCAAACTTTTGCATTTAGACTAAGTAAATGTTTGTTATTATACCAAAAAATGCCCGCTGAGTTTTCTCAGTCTTCTCAAGTCGGGGCCGTGTTTCTAGCCGTTGGTTCATTTGCTAAACTGCCTTTCATTTTTTATTTATTTAGACGTTTTATAAGTACCGTTATATGGTCTATATAGGATAAATTATTTTTGACTTCGACTTTGACTACATCGATAGTCAGAACGCACCTCCTTCCAAGGTAGTAGCAGTGAGCGTAGCAGCGGGTCCAGCGCCTACAGCATTGAACGCTCTAACCGCTACGACGTAGGGTGCGTTGGTCCGTAGCGCTACGAGTTGCGCATGCGCAGCGCCCCAGCCCGGCGCCGTGAGCGAGGACGAGCGGTTATCGGTGGCGGTAGACTCGTGCCACGACACCACGTAGCCGAGGAGCTCGCCGTTCCACGTCTCTTGCGGTGGGGCCTAGCCGTATAAGGTCCTTTTTAATTACAGTTTATAAAGAGTACAAATATAAATTAAGGAATTGAATAACAGTAACAAATTAATATGTGCTTGTACCTATTAGTCGTGTTTGTTATAACGATCACCAAAAATGAACTCATTTATACGCTGTACTTAAATGACATTAAGTAATATTCAGTATCTTCTTCCTCCAAGCGTTAATCTCAGTCGCATCCGAGGCTTTCAACTAGGAGTCTGGGGTCTCTAAGTGCAGATTTGGCTGAACTTCAATATTTTCCGTGAAGTGACTGCCATCTGACGTCCACAACCCAAAGGTGATATTGAAGCATTGCAGTAAGACAAGTCGTTGAATTTTTGATGGCTCCAACTACCCGCAATGACTGCCATAGATGTTCGTATGGCAACCGGGACCGACGACTGAAACTGCTCTTCCAGGCACGACCAGACCAATGCAAATACCCATATTCATACATTTACATTGAGTGGGGAACGGACCCGCGTCTCCTGCATAGCGGCCGCGTTTACTACCGCTACGCCATAGAGGCTGTGTAATATTTAGTAACTCTTCAAACGAAACTAAATTTTGCTTCTTATATAATTTATGTAATATAATAATCGAAAACTCCCTGAATTTCTTGAAATAGGAAAGTTAGTTGAAATTATGTTGTACCTGCCATTTGACGAGAAGCTCCCCTGGACCAGTGGCCTGTACCTGCACGTTACGAGGAGGCTCCGACGGAGCTGGAAACAAACATGTCAGGAGTAGAATATGTGAAATGGCTCCGTTTAACAAACTAAAAACTTCTCAATCACTTACCTGAATTTATTTTCATTCTTTCTACTTAATTTACCATAGGATTCTTAGGACTAGTTCCCTATACAGTTTTTTTACGTGCGGGAAATCCCCAAGTATAATCCCCCCTCCTCTTCGGAGGTGGAGGGGGAGGTTATATCGGACTCGAACCGACTAACCTGCACGCTATCTGTGGGTCGTTGTGCTAGGCCGAAGGTGTGATTGTCTGCGACATATCCCTCGCACCCCGGCTAACCTAGAGCTATCCCACTCGGTCTGGCCCTCCTCGGGAGCGGGAACCACGCGGTCTCCGACTCGCCCCCGGTGTGGGTAGGCGCACATCGCGTGATGCGCGCTGCCACCGTGAGTTCCCTATACGGTTGCGGATACCATTTAAATTTATAACAGTCAGACAAATCTAATTGGATTCAAATAGCAAACAGAGTCGTGCAAGGTTTCATTTTTGGATCCCTACTATTCTATTATATTCGTTTTTACCCTGTTGGTTTCCGGTGGAGTAGAATAGGGCCACCCCATGTCTTCGTCGACCTAGGGATAGGGCTCCATCCAAACATGTGGCCCATGTGGCAATAGGCTCGCCCTCTATTATGTGGTATCGAAGATTATAGTCGAGGGAGTATATATATGTATGAATGTAATTGTGATATTTATTACACCTCTTAATATTGCTAAGATCACTACGCACTGACCTTCCTCCATAGTCTGTACGATCACAGGGTCAGAGTAGTCGCTGTCCCCTATAGCGTTGACGGCGGCGAGCCTCAGAGCGTACGCGGTGGCCGGACGCAAACCTTCCACGCGATACTCCAGGTTCACTTCCGGACTAGAGTTTGGGTCCTGTCTAAAAGTAGGTAATTAGTTGTACATAACATAATTTAGATCTCATTAAGAATATGTGCGACTTTTAAATGTCTAACTCAAAATATGTCCCTGAATTAAATTGTCTTGAAAAAAAAAATATTTTAATGTTTAATGTTTGGGCTTGATAAACCGAACTTGAGTGAATTGTAATTAGTTTTTTTAGCTGGAATACTACGGAGATATTCAGGTGTTGAGTTCATCTTAGGTGAACCTGAGGCTAAAAGTGCAAACTGGACGAAACTGGGCAATCGCTATGAAGATAATAATGGATTGGAATTTTATTTTTGGCATTTACCTCTCGTTAACCCTATCTGCGGGTATGTCTCTGGTGGGTGCATCAGCCCAGTCCCCCGCCTCAGGCCGCCTGCTGTCGCCAACCACGCGGTACTGCAGACGGTACAGCAGTACTCGAGCGTTCCCGTCATACCCCTTCCGCCAGGAGATAGTGGCCCCACGACCGGAGCGCAGGGATATGTGAAGGCCGAGAGGGGCTTCGGGATATTCTGTAGAATACAGAGATTTATGTAAGGAAAGAACCTCTGTGAAGCTGTTTTTTTATACCACGTAGGTGGCAGACGAGCACACTGCCCACTTGATGGAAAGTGGCTACCGTGGCCTATTATGGACGTGTGCTACACTAGGGAAGTCACACTCGTGCTGTCGACCTTGTATAGACAGAGAGTCTGCACCGTCAGTACAGAAGACAAAGCAGGACAAGCCTTTGGTTTTGTAACGAAAGAACCCCTGCTAAGATGATTTATAAACAAATTGTACAATGCATCGTATTACATTATTGCATAGGCATAACCTTATGTGATTTTTAAAAAGATGATTACGATTAGTACCTAGCGTGAAGATAATAAGCCTATAACCTTCCTCAATAAATGGACCATTCAATCAATACACAAATATTTTTTTATCAATTCAAACCAGTAGTTCCTGAGATAACCAACGAAACAAACAAACAAACAAACTTGTCAGCGTCATTATATTAGTACATACTAGTTGTTACCTGCGGCTCCGACCGCGTGGAGGTCGGTTATCGCTTATTTATGAGTCAACGCTATTTTTCTAAAATAAGAGTAGCCTAAGTTACTCCTTATTACAGCAGCTACCTGCCAATAAAAGTCCCGTCAAAATCGGTCCAGCCATTCCATAGATCAGCCGGAACAAACAGACAAAAAGACACAAAAATTGTAAAAAATGTTATTTTGGTGTGTGAACTGTATAATATTCATATGCATGTAGTAAAAAATGGTTATTTCAATATTACAAACAGACACTCCAATTTTATTTATATGTATAGAAGTATAGATTATCAGCTTTCCAACGAGCGTACCTTGCACAGCAAGGTATATCAGCAGCTCGTCCCTCCCGTAGGCGTTCTCTGCGCGACAGCGGTACACGCCCGAGTCGTGCCGCTCGGCGTGCGCCACGCTCAGCTGCGAGCTCACGCCGCTCTCCGACCGCTTCTCAGATACTGACATCCTGAAAGAAACGCGGTAGAAGTATAGTAATCGGCAAACTTCGTGACAATGTACCTACTCAGGCAGCGCTGTACGGGTTTTTAGGCGCGCTAGTCTACCTAGATTATTACTTAACAGGAAGAGTTATAGCGGTTCGGGGTTGGATGAAGCGATACAAAATGCCATATTTAACCCAGGGTCAGGTGGAGTGCAAGGCAAATATCAAAATTTGGGTTAGCTTAGACCCTGGTAATTAAGACGCGAGACGGTGGATTTACGAGAATTAATTTAGGTAGGTACCTAGTGTTTGTGCTTAGGTAGCCCATTCCAAACGCGGCACTGTGGCGTCGAGCGCCCGAGCACGCCAGTTACTCCCTCAACTCATGGCCATTCACTGTGCCCTGCCTCAACCCCTCTCGCAAATTATTAGTTACGAGTGACAGTGTAATTGAACCTTGGAATTCAACTGAAATACAGTTACATTATCTCAAGTCAATAAGTTTCATTTATTTCTTTTCCCCTTCTGATGACCCTGCTCTACGAGAAGAAGCTAGAAGAGCTTTCAGTGGGGATGTAGCTTTCACGTGCCTAACCTCTAAACCAAACACGCACATTCAATATATAAGCTTACTAGCTGTCGCCCGCGGCTCCGCCCGCGTGGATGTCGGTTATCGCGAATCGGGGTATGAAAAATAGATGTTGGCCGATTCTCAGACCTACCCGATATGCCCACAAAATTTCATGAGGGTCGGTCGAGTCGTTTCGGAGGAGTATGGCAACGAAAACTGTGACACGAGAATTTTATATATTAGATAGGGTTAGCGAGAATACTGGTAACTTTGGTATTCTATCTTCGGTACTACTCGTTACAATGTGTGTTAATGAGTTACCGGTAGGTGGTGAGGTCCACTCGCTTCATGTTGTGTGTCCACTGTATCTGTATCGGGGGGTCCCCTCGAGCGTCGCACTGGAGGGTCGCCTGAGCAGTCCGCTTGACGGTCATGTTGCGCGAAGAGAACTCGAAATGAGCCGGCTCTGTAAAAGAGAAAATTCTCAATGCTCAAATTAGAAACAACAAAAAAGGAAACTATGTACATAATGCAGAAAAAACTTTACACAGAGGGATTAAGTTACGTATTATTTCCTTGGTCCTGAGATTCAGTTTGATCCCTATTTTTTTGATGCTGTAAATTCTATCAAAAAATACTTATTGACAAAATAATATTTATTCTAACCTGACTATTTTTCTTCCTTTTATCTTTCTTACATAATATCAAAGGCTTACATTGATTGATTACAGGGTAAATAAAAACCTTTGAGAATGCCAAGAGGCCGAACAGGTTCAATTATAAAATATTGTGAAAAAATAAAATATTCATTAAACAACATGATTCTTTATGAATCATCCCAAAATGTACCTACCGTTAACAGAAACAGCGATAATCTTGGACAGTCCTCGTCCGATGCCGTTCTCAGCGCGACACATGTACTGCCCCTCATGGTGGTGCGCGGCGGGCGCTATGCTCAGGGAGCCGTTCGACAGCACTGAGAACTGCAGGTCGTGGTTCGATACTGGCCTGAAATCCACGCCGGTTCCTGCAATAGCCAGACTAAAGTTAGTACATTGAGTGCTGGAGTAAAAAATGGGGTCATAAAGGGTCATAAAGACGTCTTGAAACGATCTCGATACGCAGTAAAACGACATCAAAATTGTGGCGAATTTTAGATAGGAATTAGGAGTTTTTTTTATCAGTCAATTGACTTTGATCTTAATGAAAGACATCTAAAAAACACAGACAAATATTTTCATCAATACTACCTATTTCTTGTACATTGTACGTTTCTTCCTTTATCCATTCTGTATCATAAATCATCAATCGTTATATCATAAATCAAATGCGTTATCAAATGATGTGGAATAGAAAAACAAAAGGATGATGAAAGAGATTTCCGGCTCAACGCAGCAGGAGTTCTTGTCTGTACATCCGGTGTAATCTGTTACCCATGCAGGCGAAAGAAAAAATATTATCATGAATTGTGTGATGCTTGCCTGCTCGCATAGGAGTTCTCTCAGTTCTCTAAACTGAGAGAACTCCTATGCGAATATGTTATTATTTAAAATATGTATTTTTAAGATTTCCTAAGTGTTAAATATTACAATACTAACAACAGTTTAAAATAATACCAACCATGACCTTTCAACCAGACCACTCTCGGCTCTGGATATCCTTTAGTGGCGCAATTGACCAAAATTTGAGTCCCCAAAAGAGCCGAAACGTCTTGAGGCTCGTAAACCCACGATGGTGCAACTGAAAAGGTATGTGTTAGATCATGGTTAGAATAACACTCTAAAATATGATATTTTACGATGACGAATGTGATTTTCTTACCTTTAACCGCCAATCTGGCAGTATGGTTCACTTCTGCCGCGGAATTGCTGGCCACGCAAGTATACTCGCCACTATGTTTTGATGTCACATGCGAAAATATCAAAAAGCTGAACTCATCCAAGGATTTCTCTTGAACCTAATCAGAAATATCCAATTTTAGTAACACGAATTTAAAATGAGCTGAACAAGATAGCTAAGATTGTACACCAAAAAAATACAGTAAAGGCTTGATATAATATTTGCATTATATTATTCAATATTTTGTAATTCCAGCTTTTCTTAGGATGGATAGTAATGTTGGTAATGTGTCAAAAGTAAAAAAAACTGGTGCAGCTATGATATAAATTAAGCTAAAGTTAATTATAAAATTCAAATACTACAACCAAAATAAAGATCAATTTTTATTTGTACCTGTAAAGTAGGTGGTATTATTTGTCCATCTTTAAGCCACGAAAAATAAACGGGCTTATCACCTGACGTAATGCCGCACAAAACTTGTATTGAACTCCCTTCTACTAAATCTGCTGGGAAATTAAAACCAGCGATTTTTGGAGGATCTGAAATATTCGAAATGTCGTTTAGAACTTCAGATACAATTTTGTTGTGAACTGTACATAATTCGAAAAGGCGTCCTCACTTCTAACAAATATTTGGACATCTTTTTGAGCATATTGTCCGGAAGGCGATGAGACTCTGCAGGAGTATAGTCCAGCATCAGCGGGCTCAGCCGGCCATAGTAACAATTCTCCCCCCACTCCCGACAACGCCCGGCCTCCAGTGGAACTCAGGTCCATTCCACCTCGCTGCCATCGAATTTCACTGAAAATTTTCACAAAAATAATAAGTTAGGTACTGGATGTATAAGATTATAGCGTGAAATATTTTACAAGTAGTAAGTTTAAGTTGATCATCATCATCTTCCTAATGATTTCCGGGTTACGTCCAATGATTTCGCAGTGAACATTGAGCTCCACTTATTATTTTTGACTGTATATTCTTATTGGCTTTTATGCAAGCAACTATCTGAGCTCCCAACAATGATACGAAAGAGGTTGTGAAACAGGCATACTGACAAGCGGGTGAGGTAAATAGTGTTATAGGGCCCACGTATACCCAGCTTATTAATAAGTTGAAATCACATAACATATTGACTATAAAATAGAGAAGAAATGATGCAAGAATGTACAAAATACAATAGTTCTAATAGGATAGGAGAAAACTTTTGACCAACATCGAACTACGAAAACAAACAAAAATGAAACTTATAATTTTACTAAGCAAATGCACCTCCATCAACCTGATTGGAAATCCGGAGTATGGACAGAAGATAGTGGTGTTCACACCCGCCACCACGCGGATGGGCCCGATGCTCCGTATCGATGGCTGACCTGAAGAACATACGATAAATAGTAAATATTGTTTGTATGTTAGTATTCATCTCGCCAACTGATAATGAGTCAAGTAGAGAACCAATTATGAATCTGAATGTGTGATGTCCAATATTTTCTTGATGACAAGATTGTGTATAACTCAGACTTTTATAAAAGAATAACATATACAAAATGCATAGAACGCATACAAAGAGTGTAACATATATTACAGGACAGCGACGTTGTAAGATGTTCCTAGATTTTTCTGTTGCAATGTTCAGCCATTGGGCTAACTGTACAATGTTATCGTCAAAATGTCGACTCACCGTAGACGTTTAGTCTCGTCGAATGCTCCACAGCGCCTCGCGAGTTATGCGCACGACACGTATACCTTCCCCCATCGTCAGGCCGCACAGACGTTAAGTTGAGGTAACTCACCACGTCACCGTTTGAATTCATGAACTGGGTGATACTTCTGTAAAGGAATGTGAATAGTTTACTGTTATTACGACCTCTGTGACGTCGTGGTAGAACGTTTGACTGCTACGTCATAGGTTGCTGGTTCGATCCCCGATTCCTTCAGAACAATTAATTGCATGCTTGAATATGTATAACATGTTTGCATTGATCTGAGTGTATATATAATGTAAGATAATGTATCTAAGTATGTTTATTCGCATTCTAGACTCCATATGTGATAGAATAATCAAGTTACGTTTACCTTGGGTCTAGATGGCGCTATGTAGAATGTCCTAGAATATGTATTTATTGCAACTCTTCTCATTTTTTTCTGAGATTAATGCTAATTCTCATTACGATACAACAGGTTAAAAACATTTCTCAGCGGTCAGAGCATTCACCCTGTAAGGGGGGTCTAAACTTGAGCCCCGTCTGAACAACTTTTCACTTTTTCTAATCCTAATCGATTTCTCTGAGACAAACCTTTGTGGTGTATCACGTTGTTCAATGGGCTGCCCATCCAGCAGCCAGGTAAACCTGGGTGGAGGGGAGCCGGACGCTGCGCAGTGAAGGGCCAGAGCTGGTCCCGGGTGCAAGGCCTGCTCTATGAACGTATAGTGCAGCTCTGGTGCTGTGTCTGGAATTAAAGTAATTTTGTTTGACCACAAAGGTTATAAACACAACACTAGTGCATATATGTATACGATACGGGAAGCATTTCCTGTTCAAAAAATTATATCCAGACTTGAAACAACTGTGTGTTGGCGTTGAGCCAGTAATCTTAACGAAAGTTTTTTCTTCTGTGTTACGGATCAGGATTTAACAGGTTTCTAATTACTCTGCCGCATGCTAGTTTGCTACCTTATCGGCATAAAAAGGTATGCTGTTACTCACAGATATAGGCGTAAAATACGCATAATCCTAATTAAACCTAACTCAGTTAATCTAGAAGCAATCACACTGTACTACCAATAAATTCAGAACCTGATAAATTAATTCACCAAAAACAATTGACTTGCCTGACCTCACAGTACTGTCTTTGTCAGCTATTGTTGACTTGTAATTTATGCATCTTATAACAAATACGGTGAATTAAACAATACCCGTCAACTCTCATTGTTTCCTCTAACCACAAAAAGCATTATTAACTGAACAGAACCAGAACATTATTGTTATTTACTTCAGAACAATTCTACATGAAAACAAAATTCAATCAACATTATATAATATCTTGAAATGTATGGGGGCCGTCTGTAATGGATCACCGCGCGGTATCTGATGCTAGCGGTAGATTTATCGCTCTCTTGACGGCTACACATCATTGGATGCGTGAGATGTTAGATACTGAGTGATGCGGATGAAGCATCGTTTTGGGAGCTATGAGTAAAAATATGTATACATTAGACTATGTAACTTTTTGTTTTTATGGAAAAATATGTAATACGTAAAAGTATAAATTAATAAGTGACCAAGTTAAACTAATTAAATAAATGCATACAAAAAAAATGCAAACGCCCACGATGAATGATATAAGTTCTTATAGAAAAAGGAAACACATATAATCCCTCTTCCTGCCCAAAATGAGGTCAGTAACTCAATAAGTTGAAGCAAATTTACCCCATCATGAATTAGTAGAATATCAATGAGGCCCTTATTGCTGTTTCAAAGAGTAGCTATAAGCTCGTGATTGCGGCCTTAGCATAGTAAACAGTAACACAAACTTTGCACAGTTGTTACAATATTACACCGCGGGGATTGAATGACGTACAAAAATCTGATCGTAATAAAGATAAGAGATTGTTTGAGCCCCATTTCGCTTAGTGAGTTATCGAGAAATAAATATAAAGCTCCGAATTAGGCTAGGGCCGATAGTGGTTATTGTGGCCTATGGACGTATGCAGCACAAGGAGAGTCAGAATTGTATTGCCGTCCTTCGGTCCTCGCTTCCAGGATCCACGGTGGCGATCCGGCCAGGAGACTCGCCGTTTCGAAGGACGACATCGTGCGGTACACCCCCTGATGCCTCTTAATAATGATTATCACTATTTTTAATATGGATGTTATAAATATGTAACTTGTTGACCTACGTAGACCATTGCCGTATTTTTAAGGCTAGATTTTCTATCAGTTTCAAGCGATTGCCGACTATAGATGATTACGACCATGTGTATATACAATAATTATATTTTAAAGAAAAAGTATGTTCGTTTTTAATAGATTTTATCTGCTAAAGTTAATGTCTAAATTTTGCTTTAACAGGTAAAAAAGGACGTAATGACCATTCTTTAAAGAATATGTGTAATTTTGTAGTGCAGTTTGATTTGTCCTTACAGTGTCTACCATTGGCGCTTTTGCCTTACTGACCTCCATGGGCATTCATGGGCGTGCATTTAATATTAATATTCTGTGAGTGCAATGTATATAATCGAAATACCTTAGAGTTGTACTGTTCTGAAGCTTTGCAATAAACATTTATTTATTTATTTATTTTATTTATTAGAGGCAGAATATTCTAATTCCCTTCTTGAATGCCCTTCTTGAAGAAATAATCGAATGCCGTTCTTGAAGAATCCCATATTGTAGTTGGTTGGGAAAATCACAGCAAAGAGATTTCATTACACAGCTTGAGCGTGCGTGGGATACAATCCAAACTTAGGCTCAACAAATACTTATTGAAAAAAAAACAACACACTTTTATTTCTGCACAAAGAGCATACATAACAACATCAGATTTAAATTCGAAATTTCACTTCACAGGCGGGTATATCTAATTCCAAATTTAAATCTCACACGTATGTGCGAATCAGTCGGCGAATAAATTCAATTAGCAGTAGTAACATAATAACGGATGAATACAATAGCTGCGGCCGAGTTATGAGGGTCTGTGCTGCGAGCGGCCAGCGTTCGTTCCCGAGAGCTTTATTACCGCACCGGACGGCTTGACAGACAATACGTCAGCGTGTGGTGTAAGTCAATAAAGTATCGACACTAGAAGTATGAATTAAGGTAAGGGACATTTTGGCGAAAATGACATATATAGTTGGATTTGGAATTTCGCGCTCTGTAGTAGAGATCGTAGAGATCGGAATAGGCTATAAAAGTAACAGATGAATTTGTAAAAAAAATAGTCTTTTGGCTCCCCTCATAAATCATGTTTTGTCCCTTACCTTTATTCATACTTCTGGTGTCGGTGTGCTATTTGTTTAATACAGTTCAAAATCGATACAGCTGGACTGGATATGAATATGGCATTGCTGGATGAATATCGGTGTGAATGCATCATTTTGCAGGGTGATGTTAAAAAAACGTACATAGTGAAAAAATATAGCTCGACGTTTTGGCTACTTTTCAGCAGCTATAGTCGCGGTGTAAACACACTACACATACATATATAACGTGCATACACATGTAGATAAAAAACTTCATTAAATTCCGCTACGAACAGCGCAGCGAGAGTTTCGTACTTTTAAGGTAAATACCTAATTATGATAAGTATAAGTCTTCAGGCTTTCACGGCCGGCGTTGCATGTAGAATATACTGCTTCCGGGCTGTTTGGCCGTGGTCCATGTGAAACTTGCGTTCCAGACGTTTCGTCGATCACTGCGGTCGACATCTTCAGTAGCGCAGGGCCGGGCGACGGAGACCTTGCCTCGTCGGCGGCTGAGTTGCGACTGATGCGAAGTCTTGAATCACTGCCGTATTTATAGGCACGGTCGGAGCGGGGAATCGACTCACTCGATTCTGATTGGTCGAGCGCTGTGGCGCCAACGTACTCGATCCTGATTGGTCGTTTGCACTGTGATACCGAGTGGCTCTCAGTGCTGGGTACCAATCTTTTTGGAGCTGAAATCCCTCGTTTTTACGGTTGAAGTTGTTGGGATGCTTGAATATTTCGATGGCTTCTCGAAGTATACGTGGGAAAAAATGTGTTGTGGTAGCTAGATTCTGTTAGTTTGATTGAGTTGATTGTTAGTTCTGAAATTCAATGGTATGATTCCCATCCTCTTGGGTGTATTCTGCAACCGCTGACTTGTCGAAGTGACAGAGGCGGCAATTCCGTTCATGTTCCGACAGGCGGGTCTTGATGCTTCTTTGGGTGGTGCCCACGTATACCGAGCCACATGAGCAGGGGATTCTGTAAACTCCAGCTGACGATAGTGGATCACGTGGGTCCTGCACACTGCTGCTGTGTAAGGTCACAAATTATGATAAGGTTCAGTTTATGATATTGCGCATAGTGAGCATATGAGCCCTTAGATTTATTTTTACTAGCTGTTGCCCGCGGCTTCGCCCGCGTGGATGTCGCTTATCGCGTAGTGTCGTAAATTTTTGCCACAGTCAAGCATTGAGAGCTTAATAGATACTCTTTTCGCCTCTCTATTTGACTCTTTACTCGACTTTCTGCTTACCTCTCTAATCATCCCTGTTTCACTCTCTACTCGACTCTACTTAACTCTGTACTGGACTCTCTACTCAGCTCTCCACCTGCCTCCCATTCACTTCTCTAATAGCCTCTCTACTCGACTCCCTACTTCAAATTCAAATTCTTTATTTCGCAAAATTGTGCATCGTGATTACATCTTTTGCCGTCATTTTCCGCTTAAAACTAAATTTACCACCGCTTCTTAGGCGCTAGTGGAGCAACAAACTCCATTGCAGCATTTTGAAATGTCAAAATACAAAGATTGATTGCTTAAGACTAAATATGAACGAATGTACACATTTGTCTAGCATCAAGAACATCAAAAAACATTTAAAAAACTTGCCTGTCCACTCGACTTTCTAACTTGCATCTCTATTCTACTCTCTGCTCCCATCTCTGCCCCTAACCTTGTTTCTTCCCAGTTGTCTCTCTTTTCTACTCCATTATATTATGCTATCTATTTCATCAGGATTTATTCATTGATGAATTTTCACTCAAAAGGAAGTTCGCAATTCGTTGAATGATAAACGGAATTTGGTAATTTTTATGGTGTTGGATAGCGTATACTTTCAGAAGGATCCCATATCTAAGAAGTCCGGTAAATGATGCCGAGATCCTATCCATTTATTTACCCGTCCATCTTCGTATCAGGGGTGGTTGGTCTTGATACATTACGACTTAGGCGGGAGTTAGCGCACGTCTTGTACTATTATTTGCATTTAAATTTTAAAGTAGACAACCCTTCGGGTCGTGAATGTATCCACTTCTATGTGCCGGACAGGTACACGCGTGGCGCTGAACGGCGACAGCATTAGCTCTGGACTTGCCCACCAGCTTGGCGTTTTTTGGTATAGAGTAGCCCTACTTACAGAGCTGTGCAATACCTGAATGCCTTTTTGGAAAAAATCCAGATGCGGACATATTCTATGTCTTTGGTATAACTGTGACAAAATATTTATGTAACTTATAGTATTTGTATGCCTAAAATGTAACGTACTAATAATGAATGAATAAACGAAATAACCTGAGATAAAACTTCAAAATTACAGGAAAAAGCGCCTACTTTGTTTGTGGTAGCAATCATGTTGTTTCGTTTTCAAAAAATGAATGTCTAGGAGCTTTCTATTAAAATTTCAGTATTGTAACAATTGATAAAATACAACTTAATAATAAAACTTTACAGCACGTGCATATTAATCAATATACATTGTGTAAATTAGTGCAGTGAAATTTATCAGCCTTAAGTACGTTTCCTCAGTGGCTCTGGTAGGGAGAATGTTCCCCAGTAAAGCCGTAACAGTGGCAAAGTGTGTGAACGCGGCCGCTACGTAGGAGGCGCGGGTTCGATCCCCGCTCAGCGCAAATATTTGTATGCATAAATATGGGTATTTGCATTGGTCTGGTCATGCCTCGGAGAGCACGTTAAACCGTCGTCGGTCCCGGTTGTCATACAAACATCTATGGCAGTCGTTACGGGTAGTTGAGGCCCTCAAAAATCCAACAACTGGTCTAGCTGCAATGCTTCTATATCACCTTTGGATTGTGGAGGTCAGATGGCAGTCGCTTCACAGAAAATATCGCAGTTTTGCCAAATCCGTAGTTAGACTGGTAAAAAGCTGACCCTAGACTCCAATTGTAAAGCTTCGGATGCGATTGGGATTGACGCTAGGATGAAGAAGAGTGGCAAAGGGTGAAATTTTTCTAAATGGAAGTCGGTGGAACATAGTTCTTACCTCGATGTAGTTTATCGAATTTAAACGTCTCTACCATCTATGCAAAGGGAAGCCAGCAGGAATTGAGTTATAGGGACCCATTGCTACTACCACAAAATATGAACTCATGTAGCAGGATTTCTCAGAATTCTACTACTATGGGAACTAAATAGGCGAAGAACCGTTATATGCTAAGGCCATAATTTGCGTAACGGATATTTTTTGACGTGACAACGTCTTATAAATTGGTTTGCCGGGTGACACTTCAAGAAACTGCGTTACGCTCCGCTCACGTTATGCGCTCACAATGAGAGCGAGTGAGAGGCACGCGTCCCTTCCACTCGGGCACAGTTAGCCCGCCTAAGAGCGAGAGAGACAGAGCGAAAATTATTTTACCACTCAAAGTCGTTGTCACGTAAAACTTTCGCCCGTATACCGACTTTTTTTTGTTGGAAAGAGAAGGGTGGCACCTGGTCAAGGGAGTCAGAATCAGATGGCAGAATCCAGAGAGTAAGAATCTTGGAAACTATGGAAATCCTCAAAATGTAGGCAAAGATGCTGTTCCTATTGCTTTTACAAAATTTGAGTATTTGCCTCTAAAATCATGATGCTAAACTGATAATAAAAACAAATAACAAACCAAGCAAATGATCAACGATGAATCGGTTACATACTTAGACACTATAAAGGTAAAATAAATTAAATTATAATAATAAAGTTAAACCGACTTCAAGAAACACTGTTAGAAGTCGGCCCCCACATTGTTTAATGTGCCTGAAGTGCTATGATGTAATTAATTTTTATATGGTTTCTCGGGCTATGCACCGAATTCTACCAGAACAGCTGTAATAAATATCAGTTACTTTTTTTCAGTACCTCTTTTTTGTTCCCTTAGTCCTTAATCGGTTTAACTCGTTAAAATTTTATTTATTGGCTATAAAGGTTAGCCCATGTCCTTTCTTAAACTCTAATCCAATTCTGCATCAAATTTCATCAACATCGGTTCAGTTCAGCGTTTAAAGCGTGAAAGGCAACAGACAGATAGACAGGGTTCCTTTTACATTTATAATGTTAGCACAGTCTAACAACTTTCATACAGAGTTTCAGACTCGTTATGTTATGATATTAGTATGAATTACGCAGGATGTTAAGGGTCAACCGCCTCTGAGGCGTAGCGGTACTGAACGCGGCTGCTACGCAGGAGGTGCGTGTTCGATTTCCGCTCAGTGCAAATATTTGTATGCATGAATATGGGTATTTGCATTGGTCTGGTCGTGCCTCGGAAATCACGTTAAGCCGTCGGTCTCGGTTGCCATACGAACAGCTATGGCAGTCGTTACGGGAAGTTGAAGCACTCAAAAGTCCAACAACTGGTCCAGATGCTAGGCTTCGATATCGCCTTTGGGTTGTGGAGGTCAGATGGCAGTCGATTCACGGGAAATTTCGAAGGTTCAGCCAAATTCGCAGTTAGACTGGTAAAAGCGGATCCTCGCCTCGATGGTAAAAAGCTTCGGATGTGACTGAGATAAATGCTAGGATGAAGAGGAAGATTCAGGATGTTAAATGAAATTGTGAAAATCCGAAACATATTTTAGGAATCGAAATGACAGCTCTTATATATTCTGTTGTGCACGAAACTATATCTTGTTCAAAACTGCGTGATCGCCATCTAGTTGTATTGATGTAACTAAATTATAGAATGAAAAAATATATTTTCTTAGAGGTATACTCTGTTGTGAACGAAACCATACCTTGTTCAAAAATGCGTGATCGCCATCTAGTTGTATTTTTGGGACTAAATTATAGAATTACAAATTTTAATTTATTGATTAAATACGAATTTAAATACACAATAGTGTATGTAAAGATAAAGTCTATTTATTCACATAGTTGCTTAGATATGATAAGCTATAAAAAATCTAGCATAAAAATAATCTCAAGCAAAAAAGCGACATTATTGCTCACATCTCTGGTTCTACACAACCGATTGCGATCAAACTAACGTAAGATTTTAAGTCTGAGCAAGCCCTTTCTAACAAAAAAAACCGGATCGAAATCCGTTCAGTAGTTTCTGCGTCCATCGCGAACAAACAGACAAACAGACAAACAGACAAGAATTCAAAAAAAAATATTTTCGTGTTCAGTATCGTTAATATAACATAGTCCAAGTATTTTTTTTTAAATATCTTCAATGTACAGACACGACTACTTTACAATTATATAATAGTAATAGATAGGTATGCCAAGGCATTTCAAACCTATTTGACATTACTTTCAAGTTAGTACGTTTGCTGAGAAAAAGGCTCTTGAACAAGAAAAAGAAACACAAACGGTTAACAATTTCGTTTTCCTCTTAAGATACGGTTTCCATCATAAATGCGTTAATCAAGCCGCCATAACTTATGTTCTGTGCCAAACACCTCGAATTGGCTCGGTGCCCGCTCACAACGGCGGCGTTTGTAAACGTTGCATCGTTTCGCGAATTTATATCAGATGCCCGCACTGATAGTCGACTAATTGTATAATTTTGTTGTGTACGATGCGCTTAGTACTATGGACATGGCCTTATATTTTACAAGCGGCTCGAGTGCCAGCGTCAGAACGATTTTGACTACAAAGTTTCAAAATAAACTTATAACGAAGGTATTAGGAGCAAAAAAAACTGTTTTATTGAATCAAATTATATTATTATCCGTACTAAAGGTGTGTACCGAATATCTAAACAATTAGTCAAAAGAAAGGAGGGGAGGGAACCAGGGCATTAAGATCATTTTGAGCACTTTGTTTGTCAGCAAGAATAATCTGATGCACAACGGAGAAGCTTGGCACCAATGGCCTTACTCTCACACTCCTACCGCCAGTAAATGGGTGAGCTCACCAGAGACATTACAATCCTAAATATCCTAACGTTCGCTTCATTAATTTAGTTTAAAATGGAGGCGAGATTTATAATCTCATATCTTAAAAAACTACTTTAATTCAAGCAATAAATGTTTCATTTAGCCTGAACATTGTAAAGAAATTCTGACTCTTTGAGAATGTTGATTTAATTAAAAATTTATGCGTGGCTAAGATGTTCAACCACTATTTGGATATTTTCGGCCAAGCTTTATTTTTGCACTGCACCAGCAAGGTTCCATTTCAACATTACTTAAACCACCCCACAAAAGTTTGAAGAAATGGTCTTGTCGTATTCAAAATTACCGAGAGAGGTGGTACAACGTAATATGAGAGATTATTTAGTTCTCAATGTCTTGCCTCCCATGTCAACTCTTCCCAGTGTCCTTCCAGCTAAGTGTAGCCATCTTAGTGACTAACAACATGAAAAAGGTGGCTGGGACAGACCAGATGCGGAGGACGGAGGATCATCAGAAATGGCACACATTGGGAGAGGCCTACGTTCAGCAGTGAACTACAGTAAGCTAATTAATATCCATCAGCCAATGATATGCTATGCAGGCGCATAATTCACAATTTGCGTACTTTACCAAATATGTATTATGTAATTGCAATATTTAATTAAACTTGAATCCTTTAATCCAATCAGCTAAATCAAACGGACCAACAGAGGACAAATAACAAAAGCAATATCTCACTGCGTTATGGTGTAATCCTGGCTGTACGCTAAATATATGACGTCATAGATCCTCTCTATTATTCCATTAGAACGATCCGGATTATCCCGCCGTTTGACTTACGGGCTGTCCGCGACATTATTGCGAGAATTATGACCACCGTTACTGAACGTGGACTCGGCAGAGACACTAGACGTAGGTAAGTTATATCCTCACGGCTATGTTCACTGTCCCGACTTACTTGCGATTTAACAGATAGTACAATTTGTAGATAGCCTTTATTCTGTTTAATTACAAATGCGTTATTATTTTCACAAGCTTTTAATTATAGCCACTAAACACCAAACTTTTGTGAAAAAATACACTGACCAATCGAGTAGAAAAAGGTTCCGGTGATTGATATCCAAACCGTTACTGCATAATTAGTTTTCAGGTGTTAATTATGCTGTTATTAAAAGGGTTTTATCCCATTTAGATATCCTTATATGGAATATTCTACGTCCGCAAACTCAATCGATCAACTCGAGTAAACAAAACTGTGTCGCTAGGCCTGAGATGAATGACCACTTTTATTATATATTGAGGCCGTTTTGAGTCTCCAAAGTATATTATAATCTGTGGGAGTGACATGGTGGCGTCTAGTATAGCTCCTACGCAGTTGAGGAAATTACTGTCATATTTTTTATAATATTATCCCATGAAAGTGTCATTAGATTTTGTATTAGGGATTTTCTAACAAAAAAAACTTGGCTACGTTCGATTTATGAATATTTGATACATTTAAAAAGCCAGGTACTTTGTAGTTAATATTGGGCGGTTTTACACGGTACAGTATATCATTACGATAGAAAACCAAAATGCATGAAATTTTATCTGAGGAAAATTTTAAATTATGTTAAGTTAGTTAGTACCAACTAAATATATAAAAGTAAAAGTAGACGTGTGTTTTGATTTCTAATCCAAAATGGTATAAAACTTTGTTCAAATCTCATTAACAAAATTTAAGGAACTACTTTAATAATTTCAAACCAAACCAAGCTCTGTTTAACTCGTTTCACAAGAAATATGAACGGCACCATTATTTCAAGAGGTGAAAAGCTAAGAGCTCGCGGTTTCGTAAGCAGCGCAAAAAGGCAGGAAATATAATCGCGTTGCAGTCAAACTTAGTTTAGTTTTGTAGTCGTGCTATTGTGTGCGATTGATAGAGTTAGTGGAAGGTTGGGATAAGTGCTACTCGGGGAAACGGGTCGGCGACACGCAAGCGATAACCTTACCCGCTGTACTGTCTACGGAAGTAGTACCAAAACTAACGAAATAAAGAAAACTTATAATGCAGAGAGTTTCCAACAGAACCTTAGCATTTGCTACCAACAAATGTCAAAAGAACAAAGAAATCCAGTGAATGAAGACTGGATAAAGTACATTAGCTTGTGCTGCATCCTTCTCATTACAGAACGACGCTAGAAATGCCAACCCATGATGCCGTTTCAAACGAAACTTGTTAATTACCTCTACGAGTCTGAGGATTTCAGTACCTACACGCAGGAGATTTTATCAAAGAAATCCTATTATGCACGTAGCATTTTATACATTCGATTTTCATCGTGTACCTACATGTTGCCTCAGAAAAAATAAATAATCCATACTAATATTATAAATGCGAAAGTAACTCTGTCTGTCTGTCTGTCTGTCTGTCTGTCTGTCTGTCTGTCTGTCTGTATGTTACGCTTTCACGCCTAAACCACTGAACCGATCTTGATGAAATTTGGTACAGTGGTATATTAGAGCTTGAGAACGGACATAGGCTACCTTTTATCACGAGAAAGGGGGTTTAAGGGGGGGAAATAGGGGATGAAAGTTTTTATGAAAATTTGTCATTTCTGAAGATATCTTAATGAAATTTGGTACAGAGGTAGATTAGAGCTTGGGAACGGATATAGGCTACCTTTTATCGCGAAAAGGGGGGTAGAAGGGGGGGGGGGGCGGACTAGGGCCTTGGTATGAAAGTTTGACATTTTTGAAGATTTCTTAATGAAATTTGGTACAGAGATAGTTTAGAGATTAGGAACGGACATAGGCTACCTTTTATCGCAAAAAGGGGTACAAGGAGGGGGGGAGGGGGGACTAGGGCCTTGGTATGAAAGTTTGTCATTTTTGAAGATTTCTTAATGAAATTTGGTACAGAGATAGTTTAGAGATTAGGAACGGACATAGGCTACCTTTTATCGCAAAAAGGGGTACAAGGAGGGGGGGGATATGGCTATGGGATGAAAGTTTGTCTTTTTTGAAGATATCTTAATGAAATTAGGTACAGAGGTAGATTAGAGCTTGGGATCGGACATAGGCTACCTTTTATCGCGAAAAGGAGGGAAGAAGGGGGGACCAGGGCCTTGGGATGAAAGTTTATCGTTTTAGAAGATTTCCTGATGAAATTTGGTACAGAGATAGTTTAGAGCTTGGGAATGGACATAGGCTACCTTTTATCGCGAAAAGGGGGGAAGAAGGGGGGGGGGGCAGGGCCTTGGGATAAAAGTTTATCGTTTTAGAAGATTTCCTGATGAAATTTGATACAGAGATAGTTTGGAACTTGGGAACGGACATAGACTACCTTTTATCGCGAAAAGGGGGGAAGAAAGGGGGGACCAGGGCCTTGGGATAAAAGTTTATCGTTTTAGAAGATTTCCTGATGAAATTTGATACAGAGATAGTTTAGAGCTTGGGAACGGACGTAGACTACCTTTTATCGAAAAAGGGGGATAGTAGTGGGGGGACTAGGGCCATGGGATGAAAGATTATCATTTTTGAAGATTTCCTGATGAAACTAGGTACAGAGATAGTTTAGACCTTGGGAACGGACATAGGCTACCTTTAATCGCAAAAAGGGGTGGAAGGGGGAGGGGGGAAAATTTCTCATTTTTCAATGGCACAAAAAAGGGGGTGAATATGGCATAAATAGTAAGAATTTCTTTTAAGATGTCCCTAATGAAATTTGGTACAATGGTGAATTAGAGCTTCGGAACGGACATAGTCGAGTAGCGAACCAAATATAGAAGCGAATGGAGAGGCGAGTAGAGATTGTTATAGGGACGAGTGGATAGGCGTGTAAAGATCGAAAGTCGAGTAGAGTCGACTACAGGGGCGAGTAGATATGCGACTAGAGAGCCAGTGGAGAGGCGAGTATAGAATCAAATTGAATGCAGTAAAGGGTTGAGTAGAGAGGCGAATAGGGAGGCGAGTGGAAAGATGAATGTAGTGGCGAGTAGAGATTGAATAGAGAGTTGAGTAGATAGGCGAGTGGGGAGAGTCAAGTAGAGAGGCGAAAAGAGAATCGAATGGATGGGCAAGTAGAGAGGCCAATGGAAAGGCGAGTATAGAGAAGGGTACAAAGCCGAGTAGAGAGGGGAACAGAGAAGTCAGTAGAGAGTCAATTATAAATTCAAGTATAGAGGCGAGTAGAAAGTCGAGTAGAGAGTCGAATATAAAGGCGAGTTGAAAGGCGAGAACAGAGGTGAGTACATAGTTGAGGACAAAGTTGAGTAGAGAGGCGAATTTAATGCTCAATAGCGTCGGATCAACACTAAGCGATAACCGACATCCACGCGGGCGGAGCCGCGGGCAACAGCTAGTAGAGTATAATTTAGAATTGGCTTTATTGTCCGTACACGCCACAAACAAGACAAAGAGGCAGACAGACGATTCTTCCCTCTCCGCTAAAGTTTACGATTTATATCTACCTACCTCTACTGTGGCAAGCTGTGACGTGCAACCAGTCCAGTCATTACGACTCCTGGTAATCAATAGCCTGACGACATACGAAATCGCCGCACTGCACTCCGCAAAATTGCACTATTTGTAATTGCACGGCGAACTAGCTGGTGATTGGCCAGACCGCTCTTAAAGAACGTTAATCGACCAATCAGGAAGCAATTTATGATTTGAAAAACGATTCCTCCGAAAGACTTTTAGATTCGAGAAATTTTTAAATTGTTAGTTTGGCCTCTTTGGTGCAGTAATAATGAATACAGCTACTGTACGTGAAGTCTGTGATTCGATTCTTCGACCGAATACATGTCACTTACTCAAAAAACATGTCAGTAATTAGCATGAAACCTGACAATCGAATATTTAGTACTTTAGGTGTAAAAGAGTAGCAGACAACTTTCGCATTCATAGTATTAGTATGGAAGTAAAGTTATACTCGTGTCTATCACCCTAACAAGTAAGAAAGGTCAACTCTCAAACAAGAATTCAGATAAAATTCGGTCAGGCCAATCTATAATTTAATTAGCAAATGAATTTTTGACTTAAATTCCAACCTGCTCTTTCCCATAATACAAACATCTCTCGAATGCAAGTACTTCCAACAAAAGTCTATTCAACTCAAATAATTAAATTGTATCGAATTCTGCTACAATAATTAGGTAAAAAAAGACAGCGTACAAAAGTGATGTGGTAATCCGGAAAACAAAATTACGGACCGGCAAGTCCTAAACAAATACGTCTGAATGCCCTTGAACTAAACCATTATTCCGAGAGGACCCTTGGTATTGGACTAAACATTTACTGAAGGGAAATTAATTCGAAAGGACTATACCTATCGACTTTCAAGGAACAACCACATGTGATGTCAGAAGTGCACGGGGATACTCTTCTGTTTGTGGGCCATTATTCAGAAACATTTAGACTACTGTGTATTTTTATTTTACAAAAATTAAAACAAGCACCGCTATAGTTTACATTATCTGACATAAAAGTATAAGACCTTAATAGTAGTACGGTCTAAATGATTCGTATTTAAAGATTTATGATTTAAACTTTTACTTTTTACGATAAAACCATTGACTAGATTATTTTATAAGACAGATAATCAATCAATCTAAACAGATATCTCAGTTAGTTCGTAGACTGGACAATATCGCCAAAATATTATATTATTTATGTGACGGGAGACACAGAGGTGAGAGATCTACAGTTACAGTTTCAAACTTTTGTTGTTGTTTAAGAAACTTCATGTTCTCGAGTACAGGAGGTGCTTTTGTACAAAACAAATAAAGTGAACACTGCCTGCGGAAAACCCAACAATGAATCACAAAAATGGAATATAACCCCTTAAAGTTCCTCAAATTTTAAATTGCAGTCTCAATCCCAGCTACTAAGGGTCTTTTTGCAGTAGACAGTAATGTAACCTAAAACATTCACCTTTATAGAGTTATCAGAGCCCATTTTGTACAATAATAATAATAGCGAACAAGATAAAATTAATAAAGAGCAACCAAAAGATGCGATTCACGCCACTACTCACACACTCATGTTATGTTTGCCATTATTTTTTCCATTTCCGTATATAGAGGCTATATATGATTTATTATGTACAAACCATACCGGTTTTTTGGCTGTCATTAAGCCTTTCATTATAGCACAGTATTACTATCTGTAACACTATTATTATCTATTCTGTGCTTAAGCCTACTTATAGTATTGGGTATAGGAGTTAACTAAAGTATTAACTTTTTTTATATTTTTAAATGTATTTAGTGATAGTTTGTTTATTACTGTATCGCCCTATACCAGGACTTCCTTCATACTTTTTCACATCTAGGTCACGTACTTACTACATCGTTCGAAAGGAAATTTCAATGAAACGTTGGGTTCATCTTCATTTCAATAATCGTAAAATTATTTTTGTAGGGTAAGTAATAAGCAAGCATTCATACGCAACTGTGACGTAGGGCCTATAGTTATCTATTTTCTATCTGTAAAATCCAAAAAATATATGAACTTCGATACAAATTCGTAAAAGAAACTCATTTTATTTCTTACCTCCAAGCCTCAACTCAGCTGCAGCTTGTGCACTGTCCAAGTCCCTCTCAGCGAAGCACTGGTACATCCCCCTGTGTGCCCTTACCACGCCGTGCACTCTGAGGACCCGCTCCCCTCCCCCCACCGGCACACCGTCATGGAGCCAGCGAACACGCGACTCTCCTCCGTCTACTGAACAGTTGAAGGTCACTGAGCTGCCGGAGTTGGCCACCTGTACAATAAAAATGGTAATATTTGATTAGGTGAAGAGGAATTCTTTGACGCCTGAACATGCAGGTTGATTTGTATAGGTAGGTTACCTATGTAACAATAAAACAATACAGTTAAAAAAAGACGTTAAATACATAACATAGGTTGTACCTATGTTATGTATTGTTTTATATTTTTATTTAATTAATATTTCATTTAATTATATTATCGTAATCTTAATCTATAAGTATACTATGTAATGAATGAATTGAAAATATAATAGTATAAAGATGCAGTCTGTGAGGTTGCAGGGGCAATATATCATCTCTAGATCTTGCATTTGAAAATTCAGGATGCGGGAGCCTATTCAACAATTCTGATGTTCTAAGTATAGCTATGCTATAGTAGGTTGCTTTTAGTGGGTCATTGTAAAGTACTGCTATTTTATTAGTGTCATGAAAATATTTTAAAAAATTGAGAAAGTTCTCACGGCCGCTGCGTAACGAAATGCACAGTATGCACACATTGCACACTGCAAATGTGTTCTAACGGTGGAGGATCGAAGAGAAATAACCATATGAGACTACGTTTATTCAACTAATCGCAGCCAGCCGTCAATATTCTAAAACTATGTAGGTACCCACATGACATTTATAAAAATACACCTGGACCAATACAATACACGTGCACTTGCGGTGAGCCGGCGGCGGCGCCCGTAACCGCGCGTTGCTGCGCACGGCCTCCTCGCGTAGCTTCCGGCCTCACTGCTGCTGCCTTCATCACTTGCAATGCATCCTTCCGCTGGACGGTCTCCTGGGCTCCCATACGTGCGCTGCGAATTCGCTCTGGTGTTTCTAAGGCTTTATTCAAGGTCAGCTCGGTGATATCTTTCGTGAACAATTTGTCTCTCTCCGGCCCCGGCTCCATGCCTAACACGAATCTATCACGAAGTTGTTCACCGAGGTGTAAAGCTGTGAATCCACAATGAGTCGCCAGTTCACGTACACGCGCCGCCCAGTCTGCTGAACTTTTACCGACGTTCTGCGTTGCACTATGGAATCAGAACCTCTCTGCAAACGTGCACTTCTCGATCTCGTTCGCCAAAAACTACTGCTCCAGCCTTTCTTTGTACACGGTCCACTCTTGGATTTCGTGGTTGAATGTGGTTAACGTGCCAACAGTTATTTTTGCCATCTTCACGCTAATCCTCGTTGATTTGGATTTTTGAGTTTGAGTTGGATTGAAGAGAAACAACCGGTGTATGAGTCTACGTTTATTCGACTGGTCGCAGTCAGCCGTCAATATTCTAAAACTATGTAGGTACCCACAAGACATTTATAAAAATATAATACCGAATCATAACAAAATGTTATATTACTTACGTTCATTCATTTTTGCGAATAAATGTTCCTTTTCCAGCTACACCGATCTCGTATTTACTCATTCTTTTATTTCAACCAACATCATCATCCCTACTTACAATATAATTGCATCCAACAAAAAAAAGAACACGCCTGTCCAATTAGCTCAACTGTCTGAGCTCAATAAACACACGACAGTTCACGTGGAGAGGCGGGTTGAGACGATGCGAGAGAATTCGGCCTCGTGAATAATTCACGACATCCCTCGTGACGTCATACCTGTCCAACTAAACTGGATTATTAGCTCTGGCTAAAGGGACCTCTGAACGGTGCCGTGTATTTGTTGGTTCACCTTTATTTATTTTATTTACATTGTGTTGCTAACTGTTTTGGCTCCACTTAACACTTTCGGAAGGGTATCGATCACTTCAATCAACATCAATAGGTTTACATACAAAAAAATAAACATATCCAATAACTTTTCAGGAGTTCTTGAAAGTGGTTAAGAAAAACTTGAATAATGGGATATATATAACTATTTGAAACACAAATAAGTGATATGTAAGTATATAGATCTATACTGGCAAACTGGTATAGGTTGATCATAATAAGCACATTTGTTTCTGCACAGTTACGTTGACTGTTTGTATGTAACAAAAAAATAAACATATCCGATAACTTTTCAGGAGTTCTTGAAAGTTGTTAAGAAAAACTTGGATAATGGGATCTATATAACTATTTGAAACACGAATATGTGTTATATAAGTACATAGATCTATACTGGCAAACTGGTATACGGTAACTGGAATCACGGAGTCAAGGAACAAACGTTAGGTATTGATTATCGAACAAGATTCACTTATCGTTTTATTGAAATTTGTAATTTTCCACAGATTCAAAGCGCAAAAGCGAGCTTCAACGTAATTTCATTATTGCTCTCACGACATCCGCTTGCCGCGCTCTGTACCTTATCGATTTGACGTAAATTGTTGAGTACCTATCGTTTTATCACTTAGCTTGATGGGCGATAATAACAGTCGAATGGTTGGAGATAAATCTGTAATCACTATGGATATAATCCATAATTTTATCTAAAGGTTTGTTTCGTCAATTGTATTTCATGGATAACCAGAAAGATACCTACAAGATGTAACTAACATGTGAAAACACCCCATATGAGTAATGATTAAATATGATTATATTACTCGAATAATATAGTTATATATATGTACTGAAGAGTACGCCTCCATAACTTGAATATATGATACAGGTATGATATAGATGGAGAACATACACGACCAGAATGTTTCATACAACTTACATTTGAAATGTTTAAAATAGAAAGTAATTAGGCGAATTTGCCATCACAACTAAATTACAAAACAGACGAAGTTTGTTTAATTCCGAAAAGGTAATTTTGGTTTTTAATTAATTCTGCGCCTGAGTCCATCAAATTTAATAAAGTGAGTTTGATTCACTGTAATTTAATTCACAAGTAAATATTGCTGTACATAAATTGATTAAGGGCCTAAATGAAAGTGTTTTCATTCATTTATCTCAAGATCAAAAGTTTGTTAATAGCTTCTGCGCACTTGATGAATTCGGAAGTGTATCTTCGGAGTTGGACGTCTTTGACCCTGGGAAGATATTTAACCGAGGAAGTTCTTTCACTGAGTAATGTATATTATTCATTATGTAAAAGCCTTAACGCAGTTTAATGGAACTTTAAAGATGAAATAATAATTTTGTAATTTGGTACATACGTCTCATGTTTGGTGTATTACAATATCCTTACAGTAGCAGCAATAGCGGGTGTAGTCG
The DNA here is from genome assembly GCA_949126895.1 of Eilema caniola. Taxonomy (NCBI): domain Eukaryota; kingdom Metazoa; phylum Arthropoda; class Insecta; order Lepidoptera; family Erebidae; genus Eilema; species Eilema caniola. The sequence goes on along the minus strand of OX421463.1, from coordinate 827,842 downwards.
TGTGTCCAAGTGCACACATATTACAGTATTCCAGATGCAGGAAAAACATCGATCCAATAACAGATAATAATAGCAATCGTTTTGTACATATTCGTTTGTGGTAACCACTGTGAGAACAATTTGTTAAAACAATTCTGTAAGCACGGCCTTCCTGTTTGGACGAACCATTAGAATATAATTTATTTTAGTGGAAGCAGTATCACAGAACGATATCGTTTACATTCAAACTGTATAGGTAGGTAATTTTGCCTATGAGAAACTAAAACGTATATTAACGACTAAAGAGAAGAACTACCTAAGATTTATAACAAAATTAATTAAAGTCGAAAGACGTCAATTTAGTAACATAACACTCACGTTGAGTGTTATACTACTAATTTTATGACAGTGTCAATTTCAAATCATAAACTGTGGCAAAGCTATCACGTTTTACAATACTTTTAAATATAATAACATTTTAGCAATTGAAGGTAAAACCTTGGTAATTATTTCTGAAGCAGCATCAAATTGTTTCTATTACCATTTAATGTGAAACTGCGTGCGATATAACTCCCGCAACCGATAACGGTCGTTATCACATTGACACAGAGTAGAAATTCTATTACTTCCTGTTCTCTAAATAAACAATTCAAATAAGTTAGGCGCGGTGCAACTGACAGCGAGTTGGACACGATTAACTTCTCAAAACTTTGTTGCGGTAAACAACGTGAAGACACTTTAAGTTGTTTTTAAACAATTTACGAAATAAGTTCAGGATTTAATTTACTGGTTACATAAAAAATACGTCTTTAATGGGATACGCTGAGATGTATCTATGTTCTTAGTTTTATGTGATGATAATATTATTCTGACACTTTTTCCTATACTTATACTACTACTGAAAATAATGTATACTGAAAAATCCAGTAATTTTTGCTTGATACTTAAAAAGCAAACCTGGATTCTCACTAAGGCAGTACAATATTATGTAATGCCCAACAAACTATTTATGGAGTAAAATATTACAATGCGTATTAAAGATGTAATAACGGATTTCTGTTAATTTGCTTAGGGCACTTCAATGTGATTTCCTAGCGCCTGATGGTAAGGTGAAGGTATATTCTTAGGAAATATGGTCACTAATACCACAGTCTTATTATTTCTAAAAGTCGGTCGCTTCTGTACTTGATATTGTTACGAGCATGGGGGTCGTTTTAAATAGAAAAATGCGAGAACAACAGTTGAAGACAGATTTTATTCAGCTGCACTTAAATTACAGCAAAGCGCGTAGAAATTTGAAAACTCTTCCTAACACAATACACAGTCTCTTGTACAATCGCACTGTATCGCTTCGCACACTTTATCGCTGTGATCGCTTCGAATACTAGTCGTAGACTGACTGAGCGAAGGCTGTCAGCTCGCCTTATATATGCGGCGCGGCCGAGTAGCGAATATCCTCGAAAAGACAGCAACATTCCAGAATGTTCGATTGGGTCTTGTGTCTCTTTCTAGCCTGACGTCTCCTTCTATTCATTCGATTCCTTCTAGAACAGTGACGTCAAGGCATGCTGTCTCTTTCTATAGTGCCGTCTTGCTCACTCCTATGGGAATTTGGCCATTATTGATGTTGACTGAAAAAGCCCATAAGGGGTCCTGAAAAGGGTTCCCAGGGTATTGCCGTGGATCGATGGGGATTAGTCTGAAACGGCCTGAACACTGTTTTCAGGCGCCTAAAAATAACGGCACCTTGGTCAAAATTTTTAATCTTCGGGAGGTGAAAGAGCACCTTCTGAAACGTACCGAAATGTCAGCCTCCTGAAAACGTTTCTAACACAGAGAAAATGACGATTGAAGTTGCCAAGCGCCCGGCGTAGCTATATATACCCTAATAGATACCCTGCGATCTATGTGGCGTAGAGGGGAAGCGAGTGGCAAGGTCTGGTATCTCCTACAAACTCACGTACTTTGCGCTCTCTAATCTTAAGGGGACTAAAACCTTTTTAATCGACTGCAAAAAGGAGGTTATACATAGTAATACTGTACCTTTACGGGCACCAGCGATGTTACAATCAAATGCTATAGGCCCAATAAGATGATGTTTTACGCTTCGCTTAAATTAATCTGAACTATGACTATAGGAAGAAAAAAACAATTGTGCTAGTACAAAACTCCGTTGTTCATATTCATGTTATTGACTCAGTAAATAATAAAAAAAATATTAAAAAATAACCAGATTTTCAAGTTACCCGTAATCAGTCCTGTTTTCATTTACTCGCTTGCCATTATATTACGTTAAGATAGATGCCTCTGACTTGGACCTGGGAGTCTTATTTTATTACTACGTAGTGAACCATTTAAGACAGACAGTTTCAGCGTAGACAACACCAGGCCGCATACTAATGCCCGCTAACGTTAGCACCTCGCCCACCTTGTCTATATTCGATAAGCGTGTGGCCGGGATCACATCGGAGCTATGTGTCTCGTCTCTACGATTGTGCTCTGCATACTTATTTTTCAATTTTTGCAACGTCACCCACCGCTGACAGAATTTAGCTGTTTTCTGCGCAATACAGATCTTGGAAAAACCGTTTTCTTTTCGCTCTTTTAATGTTATAAAGAAAATTCTAATGCACGGTTAATGCGAAGTATTTTATGATATCATGTATAAAAGAAAGTGCAATTCTGTATAGTTAAAATATATTTTATATCGAGTCAATGCCGTGTAGTTTCGTACATAAATTACACAGTCCTGTCGACACACAGTGTACGGAAGGTATACAAAACGACTATTGTATATGCAAAAGGGCACAGACAGCCCATAGTACGGTCGCCAATTGACGCAATAACCTCGCACCTTTAACCTTATGACCAGAAATTACATCTCAGGCATTTAGCAGGGCTAGCGAAAATTAAAGACCCATATGATTATCAGTTCGGCCTAAGATCGACACCTTCTGGACTTTACCCGAGCTTCTTGCCATCTAGCAGATGGACTGAATACAAAAATATCTTCTACAAAAACTTGTTCTACATGCTATAAAAGATAAATAATCGTTAAAGTAGAAAGAGTTCTCACCTGTAGCTGCGGGTGTACGCTCACGACCAGCCTGGACCGCACCTTCAACCGGATCTCCCTCCTCTGTTCCCCAAACTGATTGTGTGCCCTGCAGGTCCACAACCCACTGTCAGACAGCTGCGCACGACGGATGATCAGCACTTGGTCTGATACCGAAATTCGGATGCTGTTTGATACCGGACTCAGGCGACCACTTGAGTGACGAAACCAGCTGGAATTATGTCAAAACTATTTTAAGCCGGATCATTTTATTCAAGAATACTAATAATAATGTTTTGGGAAAGGTACATTTTCTGATAAAGATTACCCAATACATATAATAATATGTATATATGGTTTGTATAAACACACATACAAAATAGATTAGCCAAATAATCATTGATTTGAAGAAAAAAAGTTCTATAAAAAATAAACATTCTATTTGCTATTGATACCGTAGCTACTGAAGCTTTTCAAAAGCTATTTAACACAAAATAAGGGGCGCCCCTTATTTCGTAGAAAGAAATTTCATAGAATTTCGTTTCACAGAAAATGTTTCATATAATATTTGGTTCTTATATTTTTATTTCGAATATTATTGTTTCAAAAACAATTTACTACAATGAAACATATTTCACAGAAACACAATTGAACAAATTTTTAATCACATTTTATTTGTTTAACAAACTTATCAAACTGTAGAATTATTTTTTAAAGAATATTAAACCACCTTTATAATGTTCCAAATCACATTTATTTTTAACTGTAACATTTACAATATAGTTAACATCTCGACTCAGATTACCCCGACTCGGATAGGTTAGGTTAGAAGGCTAATGCGGGAGCGGAGCGTAGCGAAGCTCCCGCATTAGGCCTTCGTGGTTATTTTTTTATAAACCACCCAGAAGTAGGAGCCCCGCGTACCGTCGACCTTGTAGACGCATCAATTGTTTAGTTTATAAAAAAAAATTGGTTGCCTGTAAAGTCGTATACGGGCGAAAGTTTTACGTGACAACGACTTTGAGTGGTAAAATAATTTTAATGTGAATATTCATTCGTATAGTAGGAAGAAGGATGAAATAATAGTAACAATTTAAAAATGTCTGTCTCTCTCGCTCTTAGGCGGGCTAACCATGCCCGAGTGGAAGGGACGCGTGCCTCTCACTCGCTCTCATTGTGAGCGCATAACGTGAGCGGAGCGTAACGCAGTTTCTTGAAGTGTCACCCGGCAAACCAATTTATAAGACGTTGTCACGTCAAAATTGTTCCATTTAAATGAGGGTATGCATTTTATGAATTGAAACGTTTAGAAACTGTCACTTTGATAATATGTTCTTCTTTGTAATAAGTTTTCTATTAAATAAACAATATAATGATTAAGAATATTTGATTTGATATTCTATGAAATGATTATTCTAATGTTTAACTTTATATGAAACAAAATTCAATGATTTAAAATTCTTTAAAGTAAGTATTCTGTATATTGATTATTCTATGAAACGAAATTATGCGAAACATTTTCTGTAATACGAAATTATATTAAACAATTGTCTATAAAACAACGCACACCCCAAAATAAGAGTATCGATATTCACTCGAATGAATCTGCGATCGTACATGTTGTTATCGAATGAGCTTCCGTATTAATGTTCGTGCGATGTACGCACAATTGCTTTGTTATCCTAGTTTGTTTAAGTTCTGTGTTAGATCTCGATCACGGGACTAATATGTTTGCTTAGACATGCGTGATAATGCTGCTTGGCTGGACTGTATTAGTATGACGCATGACGCCTCTTGCATTTATGGTATTCTAGATTTTATTTTCGAAGCAAACGCTTGATGTATTTGTTGGTTAGATGTTGATAGGAGTATTAAGTTTATGATGAAGCACTGCTAACTAATGGCTAATCATTGGTGAACAAAAGCCATGGGTTTGAACCATGGAGAAGGAAATTAATCATATTCTGTCCTCCGTGGTTTGAACACATCCAGTACTAAACATGTGAAACATGACGTCACGACATAACTTAGTTAAAGAGATTAATAATGTGTGAAAATAAGTTAAATACGTTTTTTGAAGTGAAAACTTCTTTAGCGGCGTTGGATGGGTAAAAAATGTTCAACTCGAGTCAGGATCGCTTGACCTTTGAACAGTAACCGACGACTGACGTCATACAACATTAGGTAGAGACTGTCTATTTTGCAAGATAAGATAAATAGCGTCGTAGCTTAACGCTTGATCTGTAAGTCCTTATGGTTTCAGATAGTACCGGGTTCAAACCTGGCCTTCTGAAACTTTTTGTGATTATATTTTCTTTTTGTAATTTATTAATTTTATTTCTTCTGACAAAAAATTAGCAGAAAATTAGTGATAGATTCTATGATTGGCGCTATATTATAGGTATGGTATGGTATGATATGGTATGTTCTTTTTATCTTTTTCTATGTTTATAACGAAGACAGAAAGAAAGAAAAAGTTTTCACTTCTGCCTGCACTCCCAGAGTGCAACCCGTCTTTTTTATAGTATGACTGCATCCGCTGGACAGCTACCTAAGAAAGCGTGGCGTCGGACGAGGCAAAGAAGGGAAAGAAAAGGCATGAGTCGAGAGCGAGCAAGATACCACCGCGTGCGTTGGAGGCGGACTGACCAAATCTGACGGTCGATTGCTCGTTCCTCCCCCACCCCCTCGTCTTACTGAGCACATACCCAAGCCGCGGTAGGATTACGGTCGGTCTCTTTGTTGAGAAATAAACAAAGAAAGAAAAATTGCTACATTAAAATGAGCAAGTAGTCCACTCTGAGCATCAATCTTGTTCCTTTGGTACGTAATTTGATTGTTTGCGTCAACTTTCATCTCACTATGATTAATAACGCTGCTGCACTCTGGAGAACGAAATATAAAGAAAATCTAAGCTGGTAAGCGGTTTATCTTGCCTCCAAGTTTCGAGCAAGATTACACAATAATCCCCGTGGAAACAAAACTATACCAACACTGAATATTTAATGTTATATGAAGTGCTGCACATTGCACGCTACACAGCTTTACTAATTAAAAAACTTAGTTTTTAAGTTGGTATTTATGTAGTAATGTTCCAAACATATTCGTATAAGCATCAACGATTGTATTATGGATATTTTAAAGGTATATCGAGAAGGGTATATGATAATAAGTCTTTATTTAATAAATTAAGCCAAAAACTACTGAATGAAATCTAAAACTAGAAACTATTATTAAAATAAACTAAAAAAATAAACATCTTGAAATCGACCGGTAAGAGTCCCAGAAGGCTGGCAGCATTGCCACGTTGAATGGCAATGCTTACCCTCTGTCCAAGATAATAACCAGCCTTATAATGACGCTTGGCGTCGACTAAGTAATCTCTGTTGTGTGTACACTCACATATTCTTAATATTTTTATTTATTGGTGGGTGTTGCGAATACAAACATAGCAATGAAAAGACGTACTTGGAATGTACATCTAGGTAGAGGTGTCAGTTTATGTTTAAGGTTTATTTACCTGTACGTAGGAGGCGGACTGCCAATCGCACAGCACACTAAACGGATATCACCACCCTGTGGCACAACGTCGTCTTCTGGTACCGTTAACATTCTGGGCGCCATGCTCGAGGTCGCATCTACACAGAAAAAGAATATTTACATCAAAATTCTATCAAAATAACTATAATCATCTTACGATTAGAGAGCTGAATATTGTTTTTTATAGTACTTAGGTAGCAGACAAGCACATTTCCCACCGATTGGAAGTGGTTACCGTGGCCTTTGGACGTGTGCAGCACCAGAGATGTCACCACAGAAATATATAATATTAGAATAGAACGGCCATACGCAGTGTTCACCTGCATGTCGCGCGTGGCGACTTTTTCACTGTAAATAAATACTCCCGAAAGATAATAAATACCTTTATTTTTCAAATTTAGCTCTTCATTTTTAGTCTACACTTGAAAATAGCACAAATAGGCATTTTCAAGACTTTTTTACAATCTTATTACAAGCTAGTCTCAACAGTATGGAGTAAGCGTTCAAATGTTCCTGTCTCATAAAAAAGTAATTGACGTAAAAGATGCCATGCGTTTCCCGCTCCAATGGCCGCCTTATTCTAATATATTTCTGTGGGTGTCACACTCGTGCTACCGACTCTGTGAGAACCTTCTAATGCCCTTTTTGAAGAGCCTGAAATCATAGTCTCTTGGAAAAATTACTTCTTGGAATCAAAACAATACTTACGTGAAACAGTAACCATGACGGGTGAACTTCGCCTCTTCTCCCCGGTCAGGGCGTGCTGAGCCTCACAGGAATAGGTGCTACCGTCTTCAGGCTGCGCATTTCGTACCACCAAGATGTCATTCCGGCTTCCCCCTACTGTATAGCGACCACCTGTGAACAAAAAGCTCTCATTATCAAAGACCCTTTTTCATTTTCCGTCCTTTATATTGGTCTGGTGGCTAAAAATTTACCTACTGTGTTTCGGCCTATGGTCTCGTTCTTATAACATCATCCCTTAACAAGTTTTCGATGCCATGATCATGCATACCAGGTGCTCGAATATGAAAATATTATGGCGATCTTCAACTATATTGAACAGTTGTTTGTATACTAGATCCCACCTAGACCATTAAGCTAACTGCTTTAGTATCTATAGTATTACCAACAAAAGAGTTATATTTAAAAACCAGTTCAAACTAACAATGATTCATAACAAAAGGAGTCCATCGAAACAAACCCACAGATCTTGTGTACAATAACATCAATTTATTAAGATAGATCACTAACAATACAAGTCAAAGTTCGGAGTGGCGTTTAACAAACAAGCTTTCTATTTAATTAAACTGCATTCCTTTTACCTATCCATCAACATTCACGAACTAGCAGGATATCTGTGAAGTGACATTGGGAGGTAGTGAGCTGTGAGCGTGGGTTGAGGGGGGAGGGGGAGTAGTGAAACGCTCATGACTTTGAAATTAGGAGACAACTTCGATCGAGTGCACTTACCCATTTATGGCGGGTGACACCATTTGACCGACGACGTCCTCTTTTGTACTGGACAGGCGAGCACATAAATGCTCTATTGTAGCAAAATGTTACGGACGAATTGTTGTATAGGAGAGGAAAGAAATCTAAGTGTTTCGGGTATAAGTATTGGATAACTTTTTCAAACGGTAATAATATCATTTTGAAATATTTATCATGTTTTATTTTTAGATAGGTAGGTAAAAGGTAATTTTTGGAGACATACAGGCTTATCTATATAGGGTAACCTATCTTAATCCCGAATTTTAACATTCCGTATATCGTATTCCCGAAAATGTTTGGCCATTTTTTCATAATCAAATAACTTTTTTCAAATTCCGAAGTTTTATTTGCTATATAATCGCAACCCCGAATTTCATTTGTACGACGTTTTATAATCCAGACGAACGAGTTCTAGACACACGAAATCTAAATGCACAAAATCCAGATGACCGTAATCCATATGCTCGGAAGCCGAATTTTTAAAACACAAATTTTTGAAATGCAGTTCCAGATTTTTAAACCTAAAACTAAACCTCAAATGGCGTCTACTAATTTAGCTCGACGGAGCCCCGCTTCGCGGGGCTCCTAATTCTGGGTGGTTTAAAAAAAACCACGAAGATAAGACGAAGCGAAGCGGTGCTCCCGCCTTAGTCTTCTAACCTAACCTATCCGAGTCGGATTGCACTAAGTCGGGGTGTTAACGATACGGTACCTAATAAATGAATCGCATAAATTTACTGAGTTTTACTATACCTGTATATAGTTAAGCTGGAACACGATTGTATGGGAATCAAATAAAAAGGTTATGAAAATTTTGTAACAGTTTATTTAGAATTATATATTTGGATTATATAGATTATATAGATATATTTGGATTATGACAATATGGGAAACAAAAACATACTATTTGAAAATTTGGTTTTATTGCATCTGGAAATTGATTCATCTGGGCAATTAAAAACGGAATTATAGAAAGTTGTCATTACATCTGTCTGCCAGCCGTTTTCGGGGTTTTAAGATTCGGGTAACAGAAATTCAATATTTCATTAGGTTACCATATAAAAGCGAAATACCACTCACTAACAAATCACGAAATCACAGAAACTTTAACACCCACGAACTTGTAATTTGGCTGGTAGGTCCCTTGCGGATTTTACCAAAGTCCACCCCTAAGGGAGTAAAGCGGGGGTAGGAAGTTTGTATGAAAGTTTTCTGTCTTTGGAGTAAGATACTTGAAATTTAAAATGTATATACACGGTGTAAAGCACCTAACAATGTATCTTTAGAATTCAACCCCTAAATTAATATCCCTAAAAATCAGCCCCCTAATATTGGAGTTAAAATAGGGGATGGTAGTTTGAATGAAACTCCCCGTGTACGAAGTCGCGGGTTCCCGATAGTGCCTTTGTATATCTGTTCGTACCTTTGTAAATCTGTTTTCATTTTAGGCTCAGTAAGGTTAAGTAAGTACCTAATGTAGCTAATTAAGGTTAAGTAAGCTTAATATCGTGTAAAACCAGGCAACCGCTTGCGTGCGCGCGTGTACCGAGGCGTCGTCGGGTAGCGGCGGTCGTCACCGTTTACGATCAGATAACTTTCAAGCGGGAGTTTTTCAATGAATTCTAAATGCGCGACTACCGGCAAGGCCTCTCCGCCACGCGCCGCCTTGCCTCACACTGTTGACTGTTAACTGATCATGTCTTCTCATTGTTGCCTCACTTTTGTGTTCACCGCCAATATTTGCGTTACTTGTTATTATGTTTATTTTTTCATTCATTGGTTTCATTAAGTTTTTTTATATTGAACTTTATGAACAAGTACATAGGTTGAATTAATGCCGTAGGCATTCTCTACCAGTCAACCAAAGGTTCATTTCACAAACCAAAAATTTATTTACTAAACATAAACTAAACATAATATTCATTTGGCTAACTACAAATGTAACTTAGCTAGTGGGTTAGGAAAAATATTAGTAATTTATATTGCTAATATTCCTCCTAACCCTCCCACTTATTTTAAGCAAACTTGTCATGTATCAAGGTATACTGGAACCTAAAAACTACCACTCTGCCCGTGGTGAGCAATATGGAGGTTAGGTATGAGGAACTATACTGCTAGAATATTTGTACCAGGTATCGTTAACCCTTACGACCACTCCTAATCCAGAGAGGTTTTAGCTGATATCTCGTTAGTCCTGGTCATAGGTAACAATACGTACAGTCAGCGTCATAAATATCTTGACTACAAAATCTCAAAATGATCTTAAAATTAAGGTATAACAAGCAAATCTAACTGTTTTATTGATTTAAATTGATTTATTAACCGAACATTTTCTTATTTTGAATAGAAACACAATTTATTTAGAGTCTGAGTTACATCCGTGACATCATACTTGTTACGTCACACGTACACACACGAGTCCTAGCCGACAGAGTGGAAGACTATAATGAGATTTTAACTATCACGAACTCTTGAATACAAAGAGTGTATCAGAATGAAATAAATAAACAGACGCAATAACTGCTTATTATAGCCCGGTCTATTTAAACTAAATTAATATATACTGTTTTAGCCTATATATATATATATGGCGATTTAAATATATATATATATATATATAAGTAGTAGTAGTACAAGTAGTAGTAGTATAAAAGTCAAAATGTTTATATATAAAAATGGATATATGTGTGTGGATATATGTACGTTATATCATAAAAATATCCTAGAAAAAGTTACAGATCGTGTAATTAACTATAAAACTCGATCAAGTGCGAGTTGGTCTAAGGGTTCTGTAGGAAACTTAATTGAGGCGCAGACTTGCGCTAAATAAACGTCAATATACTTCGATTGCGTTAAATTATAACTTTGATTTTATGGTACTTTCCGTTGATCTAAAATCATGAAATTTGGAAGACTCGAGGTCTTATAGCACAGTTAAACGAAAGAGTGCGAAAACCAAACCGTGAATATGTAGCTATCCGTGCCGAGCCGTACTCCTACCGTAGATAGGACGACTATAGTGATGAGCTACTTATTTACAGATTTCTATCTTTCCCCTTTATTTATGCTATAATATTTTGCATATTCTAGAATTTCATTATTCTAGCTTAACGTAAAGTGTCCTAAAATCAAACTTCTATATCAATAAAATCTAAGTTTATGTAGCACAAGTACGCGCCTAAATTCAGGTACGAACGGAACCCTTAAGGCGCGAGCCCGATTCGCACTTGATCGATTTTAATAGAGAATTGCATGATCTTTAAGTTTGTTTCAGACATTTTTATGATAAAACTTACTGTTCTGCTGAAAATCACGAAAGTCCTGTTTTTTGGATCTTTGATCCCGAATAAAAAAAAAAACAGGCCTCGGATCGATGAAGACATTTTATATTTCATTTAGTATATGATAGTTTTTTGCACAATCCTACCTTGTACCTATACACTTAGATGTTTAGGTTGTCCGGGGTATTTTTAACAGAGTATTTACGTTGTTTGGAAAAAGCCCTAATAATTCTAAAATATATCAATTACCGTGTTTTGACAATTTTATTAATTTCCTCTTTACATTGTTAGGATGTGAATTAGTAACAAACTGTATAATATAAATTTTGATTACAACTGTTATAGGACGTCTCTGGTATTTAGAGATCCGTGGGCTTTCAAATTGCAGATTGATTTGCAGAATATTTGAGATCTCCCTGAAATGTTGAAATAAAATGAACTATCCCAATTTTAGTCTCGATTTTATTTCAAACTCAGCATATTAAGGATAAGATATGATGACTGTGTTAATTATATTTATATTTCTGAAGGCCCCACGATACAAATAGTTGACTGGCAAAACGTTAGCCGAGTTTAGTATATTTTACAGACTAAAAAAATACCACAAGAGAGATAATGCAGTCTAAATAGTGAATATTTTGTCATTACAATATCATTTTTGACTTTCATAAATAACTTTACTTCATACCAGCTGAATATTATGAATATCAATTTGGTATTTAAATTAGTTTCTCCTCAAGAAACTTAATTTCGTAGACATAATAGAAGTAGCGCACGTACAACAATAAAATTCGCTCCAAGAAATAACAAAAATGTTGTGATTTACGTTTTAGAAGTGTTAGAAGTTTATAAATTACTTTTGAGAAAGTAATTCAAGATTAAGTATTTATACTAAGACGTAGACAATGTACGTGTTATTTGGTAACAAAACTAAATTACATATACCTAAATAGTGGGCCTCAAATTGACAACAGAAGCTTAAAGAAGCCGGCATATCAAGAAGAAAAGAACATGTGTGGCACTGTATGGGGCTGCTCGGAGGCTTTCTACGTGTCCCCCTAACCAAGGATTACGTTCAAAGACACTGATCTTTTAGACTCCTCTTATTTATTGTGATATGTGTGAACAATTATATACCACTGAGGTGGTAGACTGTCGCACGGTCCACCTGATAGAAAATGGCCTATGGACGTGTGCAACACCAGGGAAGTCACACTCAAATTACACTAATGACATATTATTTAGTGTGTTTTTAAATGTAGGTTACTTTAAAAAACGAATAACTAAAACTTCTTAACAGAACAAGTCTGCCTATTCTATAACTGACAAAGGGGAGGCGACACTCATACTGATGCTAATCGGGCCATCAATTGACATTTACTCGAGGACCCAAAAATATAAAAGGTTTTAAGAAAAGGCAATAATGTCGTCCAGAAATTAACTGATCCTTTATCGCAGCCTTATCTTGCTTTATGTTGGGTTTATGAAGAGCGCGTCATTCAAATAACTATAAAAGTGAATGTCGGTGCTGTTAAAAGGGAATATATACTTGGGTCCTCTAAGAGGGCCACGGGGAAGGCGACAGGAGCTGGTGATAACTTGAGTGAACATTTACTGTTGGCTAATAAAGTTTAGTAAAAACTCATGCTGAACAAAATGATGACACTTTTTCAATTTGGGAGTTTACCCATCGAACAAATACTGAATCATCTAGGTATTCCACGGTTATTTTCTTGGACCCGTGGTTCTTGATAATATTATGTACATTTACTGTATAATACTTAAAGTTAATTGTGTTGGTGTTAGTTTAACACCTGCGAAGTGAATATATTATAGTTAAAATGTCCTTCACTTTAGCTCCATCATAAGGAATGTTTGATCAAACACATAAAATTTTGAAATACATCTTTATCTTTATGAGACACCTGTGTGCCAAAATGACTTGCACGTAGCGTTCGTTATTTTGTCAAAAGCACACGTAATTTTGATGGAGCAAACCGAAGATATGATCAAATTGACAGCAGTTATAATTGTGTGTTATAAATTTCGGCCAGTCAAAAAAAAAAGACAATTAAGGACACAGTCATTTTGTAGTCGTAATTTAATATCAAATAATGACTACATTACTAACCCAAAACTATTCTAAACCCCAGGAATCCTTAAAACTGAAATCAGCACTCAATGTATTCAAGCTTAACTTAAAAGTTTATTTCCCGGAAAGTAATTAAACTCACTCGAGTGAATAACGTTTAGTGACGCTTGTGGAAAATTGGATTAAAAAAGCTGACTCGAAGTAATCCTATGTGTTTTAAGGTAAGCGCTTAACCTGATATATCTAGTTCATCTCCTTACCGCCCCATCGGTATCTCGCTTGTTAAAAGTGTCATATTTCAGACATCAATTTCAAAAACGAGTGCTCCAATCTCTCTGAGCTGATGACATAGAACGATTCTTTTTAAATTCATCGTAAATCATCTATTGATTTTGTAAACTTATTGAATAGCTGTTACCCGTGGCTTCACTCTTGTAAAAGATTAACCCTAGGAACACGTCGCTATTGGAAGTCAAAGCCTATTTACGTCCTAAACTATTCAAGCTTGTCCTAAATATTCCAGTGAACATAGCCCTACATTTCTAATAATTAGATAACAGAATATTAAAAAGTTTAGCAAAGAAAAACATACAAAGGATTATTAGTTTTATCTCCAACGTAGAAATGTGTTTTGTTGTTTGTGACAATACTTGGGTCGCACCGGTATGGGATCTAACGGCCGGGCCAGTACTTTGTTGATATAGGGTACCTTATAGGCTTGAGTTTTTGTTAATGTTTTGTATTTTTTATTCATTCTACAAACTGTATAAATGTATTCAGTTTAAGCGATAAAAATTATGAAGATAGTGAAAGCTATAGGAATAAGTTGCTCAAACTAGTGAGGGACGGATATTATATCAAGAGCGCGGGTAATTTGCATAAACGTTAGCGAAACTGCCAACTTCCTCTCGAAGCAGCCCCCCTGTTCTGCTAGATGGCGCAAATTAGTCTTTTTATTTCACGTCTTGAAGTTCGCTTGACGCTAAAGCAGTTAGGAAATAAACTTGTACTTGCCGCTTGTCTGTTAACTGTCCAAGAATCATTTTTCTCTTTCACCTTTTTTCGTATTTATCTTCGACCTATCTACCAGTAAGAAACATATTTTGAAAAAAGATTTAAATATTAATTATTAGTACAATTAGGTTTTATAAGTTACGAGACAGTAAGTCAACGACACCTCACCAAGATCTTCAGGGCCTAAGTTAACCTCACCCCCCAGCAGGCCTTGGTTTTTCATGAATGAGGTTTTGAATTGATAGTAAAAGCTTCGTCTATCAATCAACTCGTGGCAACTAAGATGCTTTCCTCTCGGGTTTGAGGGCTCAGAAGCTATCGCTATCCAAATATCATAAGAGTAGTAAACAAAGATCTATTGTTTTATGTAACCTCTCAAGGAATTTCTTTTTTATTCATGATTGTCTGCTATAACTGTAATGTGCATCCAGAAACTTGTGGTTAATCTTTTGAAACACAAAGAAGAGTGGTAATTCCCCCAACTGCATCAAAGGGGAACATTAAACTTGCATTAGCGCTGCTTAACTTTGTATAAAGTTTAAATCTTATTGCTTCGCCGACAATTGAGAGAGTTCTATTCAATTTGTTCTGTTCTTCTTTATTATAGGACAACGGAGCGACGCTGCAGCGGGAAACTGAATTGCTAAATGGTAATTCTTCGGTGACTGAAGAAATAATGGCTCTTTTTATGGACAACTGGAGCGAATTACAGTAGGTATGGATAAAAAAGGGTGAAGAATAGAAATGACTTCGACGTTTTGTTAATCCTACTCGTAGAATTGTAATTGTGAAAATGTGTGAACGGGTGTTCCATTTGGATCCCCTATTTCGATCCCTTCAGCGGATCGAAAAGGAATTCCACTTGAATCCCTTAACCCTCGTTTACGGGATCGTATCAAATAAAACTAAAATTATCACTTCAACATCGATTTCTTTTTAGTAAAATGATTAAGATAGGATAAGCTAGGATAAGATGGGATTAGATAGGATAAGCTAGAATAATAAGAATAGGCTAAGATAAGATAGGGTAATGTGGGATTGAATGAGACGACAATGGCGTGACATGGGATATCATGGGATGGTATGGGACGAGATAGAATGGGTTAAACAGCGCCTCAAATCAATAGAGCTTCTATCTATACTTCCCATATATGGCCCTTAAATTTTAGATTCTATTATATTTAAATCCCTTGTGACTCAAAAATAATACCTGATGATAAAGTAAATATTTTATGAGAGGTTCCCTGCTCATAAGATAACGGTATAACCAGCCATAACCAAGATAACGGTACACAAATACTCGGTATTCCCTCACGTCTGCAAGCTAAACGGATTCAATGACCCGAGCTGATAAGCCGATTGGTGACCTAATCTCGTCGGCGATTATATTATTAATTAACTAGTCAGCACGATTAACCTATTGTCGGTTAATCCTATAGTTAAAAAATATATCATTTAAGAAGTTTTAAGGCCGGGTTGCAGTCCTTTTTAACACTTTAATCATACTTATATCGTATAAAGATTACATATGAGGGTACAGATATAGGAACATCTGTCGATACTAAATTCTTGGGTATTACATTAGATAAACATTGTAATTGGCACTTGCATATAAATGGCTTGTGTGCCAAGATAAATCGCTTCGTTTTTGCTTTAAGACGATTACGCAAAACAGTGAATTTAAAAACTGCAATGACTGCTTACCACGGCTATGTACATTCAATTTTAAGGTATGGTTTACTATTATGGGGTAATTCAAATCACATCTCAAAAGTCTTCGTATGTCAGAAAAAATGTATTCGGGCTATGGCGAACATTGGACCACTAGACTCGTGTAGACCAGCCTTAGTCTGAAGCTGCTGACGTTGACGTCACTATACGTCTTAGAAATTGGCATATTTGTAAAGAAAAATCCAGAGTTGTTCAAAAAGGCCAGTGAAGATAAGCTGTACATGTCTAGAGATAGCACAAAACTTTTGCTGCCTAGCTGTAAAACTTCTCTTCATCAAAATAATTCACATTTTATGACAGCAAAAATTTATAATCACATACCCAGACCCATTAGAGAGCTGACCTTCAATAAATTTAAGAAAACACTAACTACCTGGCTGTTGGAGAAGTCTTATTATAGTGTCAGGGAGTTTCTTGAGGATAAATGATGATGGTTTGGGTATTAATGACATCGAAGTATAAATCAAATTATGTGTGTGATAGATTGCTAATGTGAGATTATTGCTTGTGTAATTATTGATTATTGGTAGTACTGTGTATTCTGACATTACAAAATTATTCTTACATGCATTCTTGACAAAATATTGACATTTTTTTATTTTTATAATGGACATTTTATTTGTATTCTAATTATTTTAATCTTATTACAATTACTAATTATTAAATATGTGACATTTTGAATTGTAATAAATAAATAATTTAACTTTGCATGCAGAGAATCTGCGAAACATGTCGGACATTATTTGATTTTGTAACACCATTGTAAAATACCGTGTTTCGAGCAATAAATGATTTACTGATTTACTGATTTACTAAATTGTGCCAAATAAAAAGCATATTAATGAATTAGGCAAAACTGTCTAGGGATGTGTAAAGATAGAAACACAGCTAATAATACTCGTATTTGCCTTGATAGAAAATAGGTTAAATATGGCTCTAAAATGCTCCAAATCGCTTTTTGAAATACATTTTACATTAAGACGATATTATCAAATAATGTCGAAGTTTGTATTAAAGAATAGAGAGCATAAAAGTATCTACGGTAGCAGTCCCTAGATTTTTTTTACATTTTATCACGCAGATTATTTTTAACATAAAAAATCTCTAAATCGCTGCATTTACACCACACACATTATTTAAGTTTTTTTTTTAAAAGCTTTAGCGGCCGCCTCTTTCTCTCTCTCGTGGATTTTTTTTATACCACTTAAGTGACAGACATGCACACGGCCCATGGGAAGTGGTTACCGTGGCCTATGGACGCATGCAACACCAGGGGCATCACAATCGCGCCGCCAACCCTGTAGAAACCTTCGAATGCCCTTCTTGAAGAAGCCCATATTGTAGAAGACCACAGCAGGAAGTGGTTCCATCGTAGGGCCGAGTGGCCTTAAGATATTGTTGGTTATAGTAGTTTCTGTAGTAGTGTAGTAAGAAGTATCTGGTAAAAGCTATAGCGATACAGCAACTTCAAACACATTGTCCATTAAAAGCAAGCCTGGACCAGTGATCAGCAATAACTTGATTTTAAAAGGATCCATATCTAGATTATACTCGTATTTAATTATTCTAATCTATATTTCTACTTTCCTAGAAAGAGAAGAAAGTAGATTTGTAATATTTCAGCTTAAGCTACTCCTTATAAAATACGGTTCATGTTTCAAGGAATTTTCTTCCTCAGTTACTTGGAACTCACTCATTACCATTTGTTTTGTGGGTAGATTCTCCGTTCGCAATAGCGCTAGTGTCGGAGCTATAAGTTTCATTTAGTAATATCATTTCTTCATAACAAGGAATATGAAGTTTCCAACTTAGTTTAAAAAATATCCGTATAGGTTTATTATCATTGATAGTGG
Organism: Eilema caniola; assembly: GCA_949126895.1. Lineage (NCBI taxonomy): Eukaryota > Metazoa > Arthropoda > Insecta > Lepidoptera > Erebidae > Eilema > Eilema caniola. Next base: position 809,803 of record OX421463.1, on the reverse strand, counting down.
TTTGCATGTCAATGGTTTTGTATTATAATTATTATTACTATGATATAACCTATCTCCTATTAGATATGTGATTAAACGTTTAAAATTACTAGTTCAACACTATAGTTTAACTAAAAACAAATGTCAAGACAGTCGAGCACTGTTCCTCTTTTTAAAGTACGTATATTAAACTTGTTAATGCAAGCTTAATAATGATCTTGCAGGTGACAACAATACTGAATATCAGTCACATGGGAACGACACCAAGTATTTCTAGGCTTTTGAGATATATGATTAAATTTGAAAATAAAGCTAGAACTATGTAAATATGGTTTTCGTGACTGTGAAAACAAATATGTACCTGCGTAGTTGTTAGTTTCATTAGTCTATATCATGCAGAGAAATTCAGTCCTAAGTTAATACATGTTCAAAGTACGTATCTAAGTATCGTCAATCACAGTCTAATGCATTCTTTGAGCAAGAAGATAGCAAACTAACTAGAAGATTTCTATATTAGACCCGACATAACTATAGGAATAGAGTATCAATCATTCTAACTTCGCATTTCAACCGGAAAGTGTGAATTCGATAAGGACTTTTGTATTTAAGACGTTTTATGAAGCAAGTTGCAGCTGATAGGCATGTTAGAGGCCGTTCACCAGTGACGTCCACTTATCTCTATTTCATCTTCAGTAAGCACTGTCATCTTTGTGAACAATGCTGATCATTCATTTGTTCAAAGAATGTAAAATTACAAAACGGGTGACTCTGCAAAATTTTACCTACCTGCGTCCGAATAGAGAAATGTTAGGAGATGTACGTAATATTATCTTTCAATCTGAGATTGTAAGTTAACAACTGCGTTATCAACTAAAGGTAGGTAAATTTAATCTATAAAATAATTCAAAATAAATGTAAACAAAGCAAGGAGTGTAACAATATATCATGTAAATAACAGTGACCCATACCGTACGAGGCTTGATAGTAGAATCGATCAATTCATTTAATATGCATTCTCCAATAAACACTCTAAAACAGCCCGTGTAGAATCAAAATATCACATTTGATTAAAATTAGCCAATGTTGTACATAACTTGAACAAAATATACTGCTACATAAAACATTCGCTTCGTACACAAGAGTAATTTAGATGCCAAAGAATATGAAATATGGGCAATTTGGAGTCAGCGTGCTCAACAAAAGTTTCTAGAACAAAATGTAAAATCATTAAAAAAACAATCTCTCGAAAAAACGTCTGAGAAGTTAAATGAGTCATTACGCCGCACAGTAATCGAAAAGAGCGGAACCGTCCCTTAATGAAAACATTAATCGAATTTTCCACTTTTAATCGAGAACTCGGAACTCATAAAGCAAGTTCACAGCCTGGTTTCTGTCGCCGACAGCCGTTCCCTACACTCGGATTAACTAAAAATTCTTAATTTTAGCCTTTGGAAAGCAATAATCGGACGTTTTGCCCCTCGCAAAATTAATTTCAATTTTATAAGGTTCATGGGCAGCATTGTTGGAAACTTTCCAGACGAAAGTGTATCTATGGACGCTAAAACCGGGTTATATTGGAAACATGTTTGACCGACAATGGTGCGGCTTTTGTTAGCATACACGATAGATCGAAAATTGTTATGACACAATATAATATATCAATGGATGTAAATAACAATTCTCGCACTTTGATCTTTACGTTCCTTATATCTCTAAAAATAAGAAAATAGATGCATGGGCATCAAATTTATATTTTATTGTTGTCGAATATTGTAATTTGGTGGCAAAGTTTTGTTATATAATTAAGACAACGGAAATTACCGCCATCGTGGTAAAGGTACTTACATTACAAAATTTTGTTACTGAATTTCATAAATATCATACATTTATCCCTATACTCTATTTTTTGAGGTTTGTAATAAATGTAAAAAGTCTTAAATGCAACATAAATAATGAAAAGTAGTATGCATGATATGAAAAACTGTATTACTGTCTATCCGGATGATTATGTTATTTACTTATTTAGAAATCGGGCCAAACTAACTTATTCCACAAAAATAAAGAAACAGTTTCTCAACATTTTATGGCGTAGATATTCATTTTTAATTAAGAAAAACAGTATTATAACTCACCAGTTTCGGCAGCCAATGGAGCCAAAACCCCGCCATCCTTAAACCACCCAGTGACGGTGATGTGGTGCCTGGCGGTGGAGGGGACGGAGCAGGTAAGGAGCGCCGCACCCCCCGCCACGCCATGGGAACACTGCACCCGTACATCCCATGGGACATCCATCACTGCAGGAAAAGAATAACAACGTTAGATTTTATCAATTTAATTTACGTATTGAGCATTGGGTGCTATTTCGCCCCGGGGAGGGCCAGACCGAGAGGGATGGCCCTGGGTCAGCCGGGGTGCGAAGGATATGTTGCATGACAACCTCACCTTCGGCCTAGTACTATGACCCAGAGACGGCGTGTGGCTTAGTCGGTTCGAGTCCGACATAACCTCCCCCTCCGGCTCCGGAGGGGTGGGTATCCGTGGGGACTTCGCGCACGTAAAAATAAAGTCGGTATACAGGCGAAAGTTTTACGTGACAACGACTTTGAGAGGTAAAATAATTTTAATGTGAATATTCATTCGTATAGTAGGAAGAAGGATGAAATAATAGTAACAATTTAAAACATTTATTTATACAAAGAATTATAAACAAAATTAAATTTTAAATTATTAATTACAAGACATGAACCGGTGTGTATGCCTATCTCTCTCACTCTCTCTCTCGCTCTGTCTCTCTCGCTCTTAGGCGGGCTAACTGTGCTCGAGTGGAAGGGACGCGTGCCTTTCACTTTTTATGTCTGTCTCTCTCGCTCTTAGGCGGGACGCGTGCCTCTCACTCGCTCTCATTGTAAGCGCATAACGCGGAGCGTAACGCAGTTTCTTGAAGTGTCGCCCGGCAAACCAATTTATAAGACGTTGTCACGTCAAAAAGGTGCTATTTCGCACATTAGGACATGCCTATGTGCAGCAGTGACTTTAGGCTAATTCATTATGATGATTAGGGCTAATCCTTACGAGCCTAAGACGTATGATATTAGCATTTCAGCTCACTACAACAGATTCAGATAGCTCAGTTTCAGTATGTTCCTTAGAAATGGATTGTTGTAGATTCAAATTCTGTCCTAGGAGAACTCATTAGGTACCTTTTACTGCTTTTAATTTATGGACAAAGTTACCAAATTAATTATCTCAAAATTTCAATCATCGTTAGTTTATCTGTGACGTAACTTCTACGCTCACGAATCAAGTCTAAATAGGTCATGTCGTGTTAGTGCAAAACATAAACTCGCTCCAGGCTCTCGTGTATCACAGTGTCACTCATTATCTTTAACCCTTCCCACCCCTGCCAACCCCTGTAATGATGACATGACATCGATTGACGTCATTAATTAACGAGGCCCACATCCAGTGGAATTGGGTTAGCAGTTACTGCATACATCAATTACGTGCAGTTTGGCCGCCCTTTGACCTCGGTTTTGAAGTTTGGCTTTGAATTTCGGACGAATAGTTTGATGGATATATTTGCCACCATTAGAGGTATTAGTTGAGATATCAAATTATATATCACACGAGAAGATAACTTACATAAACTATATCATAGGGAAATTGGTTTTAAGTTTATCATGTTTTGTCCTTAATTTCGTCTAGCCAGCTCCGTTTATAGCTAATAGTATTTTAGTGTAGAGCATCACATCTCTGTATTTCCTAAGTTGCTCAGTATGAAACGAGTAATAATTAAATTTAAACATAATGTGCACCTGAGATAAAAAAATCTTGTAAGTTTTTTGAATATTTTTATGTCAAAGTAACTGAACTGCCCCTTTAGACAAGTGGCAATTCGCTAGTAAGCGTTTGATGAAATAGAATGACGAATGTATACGATTTGACGTATTTGACATGCGTTAACGACTGTCATTTACGTCAAATCCCATTCATTCGTCATTCTATTCCACCAAACGCCGACTAGCGAATTGCCACTTGTCTAGAGGGGCTGATCTGAAAAATCATTATAGAATCAGCCTCCGATAGTAAACATACGCAAAGATATTATTTTCAGAAGAGATGAAAATTAATCAGGTTGTATACATTATTTACCTAATTAAATTTCAATTCAATTATTCAGTTTGTTGTCCGTGGTGTTCGTTGCAGATTTAATTTCGGACGCTGTTCTACTCCAAGCTTTCATGTTGCTTAAATATATCCCTTGTACAACTGCCATTGTTCGTAGCCGTAGCCAGTCGTAGCGTTACAATGTAAATGTCGTTTGTGTCGTCGTTTTTGTGATGCAGTTATCAAATTTCATTATGTTGGCAATTAAAAATTAACTTTATATCTTTTTCAAAATGCTCATAGAATATCCCCGAAAGGGGAACAAAAACCATATTCACATCCACATTTCACCAACGATGTATTTCGCTCAAACGCCGGAACTAATTAATAGTCTTAAAACTTCAAAACTTATTAGGGAATTATTTGCATCAAGTCAGTAACGATCTTACTGAAGTGACGGCTATCGGGCAACATACATTTGTTAAAAGGGTTAATGGGCATTAACCCGTATCTCACTGCTTAAGGTTAAATAAATCTGACAGCTTAAAGTACCCTATTCACTTTATGTGTGTAGACTTTGTACATAAAATATTGTTTCTTAACAAAATAACATATTGCAAGTAAATTCAAATGAAAATGTGGTGGCTGATTGTAATGCTGGACAAAAAAGATGAACGGAAATAAACTTTTAGATTTTTATACTAAGTACTATTAAAGAAGCTAACGATATACTTGATGATAAACCATCACTATAGCATGAAAAAACCTGTAAAACGTGGTTTTTTTTTTCGATATTATCGGAGTACTTAGTAGATAGTCCGAAGTTATGGCTTCTTTACTGTGTGTGACTGTAGAAAGTAGTTGACACATTGTTTGGAGTGTAAGTTATTTCAAAGTTCCAAAATTATTTTGTATTGTTGATGTTATTCTTTACGCAAAATGAGTTTACTGTATCACTAAGTCTTGCTGCATGTTTCCTTTCTCTAGGTATCATTAAGTGGATGACTGGTCGGGCTAAATGTAAATAATAACAAATAGGTAAATCGCTATAGAATCCGTTAAAGTGGTTTTATTTCAATGAGTGATATTCGCGTAAATTTCAGATAGTATCACTAAAGATACTGTTTGTTTTATTTTGCAACTATTATATTAAGGCCAATTAATATACCAATGAACATTATAAACAAAACAGTCGCTCAAAAGCAATAAGGTGTCAAACCGTCTGCTCCCCGACGGGAGGTTCCCGTAATGAAATCCGCGGGATTCGGTCATGAATAATAAACATGCACCGGACTATGATTTCCCTCGTCGCCAATGGTGGCCGAACAAAAGGTTGCTAACTCAGACATTAGTCCGTCAGGCAAATGAGTGTGATACGTACAGACGCAATTATAGCTGTGGTAGAAGTTTTGGTCTTATTTTTGATGTTCTGTATTATAAGTACAACTTACTGAAGCTTTTGTTCATATTTGTTTACGTCATACTGGTTATTTTAAACTTTTTCATATTTTTGTTTTATTGTACATTATTTTGAAAAATAAGCACTCTGATTACCTAATATAAATAAAATATTTATAAACTAGAAATTAAATTTCTAAAAATACAACTTCCACTTTAATAATTATTGTAGTGTTGTATAATAAACACCAAGAATATCTATTTATTTTAATAAAATGTCAGAAATGTTGACTGCTCCGTTAAAAGTATCCTCAATCAAATTTTAATGTAACTAAGTGTAGTTACATGAAAATATGACTGAAAATACTTTTTAACAGGTGTGTCATTACTGAGAGACATAACTGAAGAGCAATCAAGTTAGGTCACCACATTACCAGGTCAGCAAGACTAGCCCGCTCTGTAATAATCGGTTTGGCTGGTAAAGTTCTAAAATTTAGACCCCTCAAAGCCACGGACAGCGTACTAAGCCGTCAGTTCCGGGTGCTGGAGTTGGAGCCCTAAAAAATCCAACAGCCCGATCTGATAAATATAGATGACTCACGTTACTCGCCTTTATCATTTTGGTGTTATAACTTTTTTTATACCACTTAGGAGGCAGACAAGCATACGGCCCACCTGATGGAAATTGATTACCGTGTCATAAGTACGTATGCAAGACGTAGGCAACACGTGCTGCCAACCCTGAAGAATACTTTTAATTTTTGGTAGTTCAGTAGGAAGTTCATTCCACAACCTGAGCATGCGTCCTAAGTTATCACATCACCATTTAATTTAATCTAAGGGAGTCTTATTAATATAAGGGAAGTATATACAGTTTTTAAATAATAATATTAGAATAAAGCATTCTTGTCAACAGATGCGAACAGTCGAAAGAACATCCTTGACAGCTGCTGCCATGAAGTAAACATTTATTTTCGACACTCATTAGAAGAGCAGAATAACTCAGTATAATTTAAATATTATAAGTAATTGTGAGTACAGAGTTCATTTCGGGCTCAATTTGGTGAACACAAACAAGGTTCTCCAAATTGATTTGGACGACAAATTGCGGGCGCAAAGTGTTAATCTTTTTCAGTCAAGTTTAAATGAACATTGAAATGCCGCCGGAAAAAAAATATGAAGCAAGAAAACCCAATTGGAATTTTCTATAATAGGCTCTCCGCGATTCGTTCTTACCGGATAGAGATTCAATACTTCCTTTCCTGAACGAAAGGTTCGCGAAATTGCTTTCTATAATTAATATCATTTTGTGGGACAATGCGGTGTGTTAGTTGTTTGTAAATTAAAAACGTGTTCCGTGTGCTGCTCAGAGGATTCCCTCAATAAACAGACTATTATTTTTCTTAAAAGAACTTTATAGATTGTGTAAGTGTACATAAAAGAAACAGGCTTTTTAATTATTTAAAATATTTATTGGTTCCGGTTCCGAGGGAAACAATTGCGAGCAAGGAAATTGAATTTGGTGTGGCGGTGAAATGGTTGGCTCTAAGCTTGGGAGAGAGCTTTTTGTTTGCTGTACATTTTTTTATTTAAAAGCACATTGGGGAGTCTCTATGGATTTATGTCTAGACAAACGTCATTCGTGACCTACACTTAAATTATTTAAAGGTAATAAAATATTGAAATGATTAAAATAAAACACAATTTTATGAATGTCAGTCTCAAAAAGCATAGTTAACTTGTAGTTTATCGTATGCAACTCTTTGTTCGGGTCTACCTTGCACTAGTAAAAACATATTTTTAGATTTGAAAGTAGGGTATAGGAATCCTATAAAATATCTCTTGTCTGCGTGTGCTTTAAAGCAAGGTGACCATTGAGGTTAATTCCGTAACAGAGCAAGCATACCTTGGACTTCTGTTGGTCTTTTCTCTATTCTATATGGTTGCCTGAAATGGATTTTTAGAGAATCTTATTTCTGGTTTCACTTATGTGAAATAAAATAGTGGCTCAAATAATAGGTACCCACTGATGTTACAAGGATTTTAAATAAATCATATTCATGTGGTTCCAAATGTTTACAACATGTATACCAAAACATTTGAAGTTTTTGCGTAAACAGAGAGCACTTCACGCTCGTTTGTGCTCAATCTCGGTCGACTGTAGCTACCTCGTAATATAACACGTAGAACGAGCAGCCATGAGTAACATCTGGCAGACATTACCGCGTGCCTCGACTTTCCGACTAATTAACTTTCCCCAGGAAATGTTGCTAAAGCCCCACTTAACATTCTAATCACATTTTTTCCAACGTAACATAAATTTACGTAAAGTTCAATAGAAAATGAACTTCGGTTGGAGACTAAGTGTTTTCGCAGGCTTTAATGAAACTTTTTGTGTTCTACCTCATCAATTCATTTGCCTATACTGGGATTTTTAAATTTGTTAAGTTAGAATTGTTGTTACATTACATTATTCAATTTACTCGGTTTTGAGAAAAGGCTCAACCTTCGCATGGAGCTAAAAAGATAAGGCACAACAGTTATAGTCCATGCTTTAAAGGATGTTACAAATATGAAATACAAACCAAATTTTATTTGTTGACGCTACTCGGCGGAGAAAGTGCCTAATAGTAGAAATTAAGTAGGCGACACACTATCTGTTTGAGACATTCTGCTCCGTCCGTAAACACTCGGTTGTATGTGTGTAGTTTGGCAATATTCCAGAAACACGATGTAGGTGCTTAACTATAACTTGTTGAATTTATTGCTTGTGACTTATTAAACGGTCAAGTAGTCTTAAATACTTACGTTCTGGGATATTATAGTATTAAGGAACTTTTGCCATATAAAGGACATTATTCTGCCTGGAACATGTTTAATCACAGTTGTTACGTGCGTAGGCTGATAGATTTTAGTTCGTTTTCATAAATAAGGACATCAAATGCATTTCATTTGTTATTTAAATGCATGCCTGTAGTCATATTTAACAATTATTATTTTTGATAAGACTAAGAAGGTAAAAGAATCCACGTATCATTTGATGATGGGCAGTAACCTTGGCTCATCAAAGTTCCTAGCACTAGAAATGTTATTAACTGAGTCGAATGAGAGTACAAAGCCACTCTCAAACCCCATATCATACCACAAACTACGACTTAAAGTCGATACTAAATATATTTATAATCACTCTTCGATTGTCACTGCGAAAAGAACCAACTTTTTTGAATAATTGGATGTGTAAGATTGCAAACGTCTATTATAACAATAATTAAGTTGAGATATTAAAAAATAGGGAGGAGGGAGATACCTTCCTACATCTCCACTACGTATAAGACTACTTGATATCATGCCGTGGTCCTTAAGCCCTTACGTAACAGTTGCTCAGCACAGCCCCCTTTGCTCCAGCATGGGGAACATGGGGAACAAAGGCCCTTTTTTACTCAGCTGCTGGAGGGCCATTAATTCCACTCCCGGCTGAAGTACTTTCGGAAAAGGTTCGAGTTCGTTTGTTTAGTTACAAACTGAGATTATGTTTTGTGTAATTTTGCCGATAAACTCCTAAGTTTTGGGCTTACTTTGATTTACTGGTATATTTGCAGTGTCAATATAACAGTTTTGGAGGACTTGCGGAGCTAAAATTGGATATTGTTTGCAAATGATATTAAATATATACGGCCAAAATATATCGTATTAGAACGGCGTAGAGTATCTTTTTTAATGTTTGACCGAATCAACATAAATTACAAATATATACACGTTGTCAATAAACTTAGGACCTAAGTGTACTTCTTAATCATGAAGAAGAATGATGAAGATTACGTAGATAAGAGAGATGTATTTAATTAGTTAGTTAGTTTTAGTTACATTAGCGATGACAGTAACAGTATTATAAAAAAAAGACGGATTGCACTCTGGGAGTGCCGACAGAAGTGAAAACTTTTTCTTTCTTTCTTTCTTCGTTATATACATAGAAAAAGATAAAAAACATACCATACCATACCTATAATACAGCGCCAATCATAATCACTAATTTTCTATCAGAAGAAATTAATAAATTACAAAAAGTAATAAATTACTAAAAGAAAAAATCACAAAAAGTGTCATACGGCCAGGTTTGAACCCGGTACTATCTGAAACCATAAGGACTTACAGTCGATGCGTTTACCGCTATGCTGCGAAGCTATTTATAGTTTATTGCAAAATGGAGAGTCTATAGCTAATATTGTATGACGTGAATGCCCGCTGTGTTTCTTGCCGGAGTCTTCTCAGGTCGGGGCCGCGTTTCGAACCGGTGGTCCATTTGCTAAACTAGTCTAGATTTTTTTTTAAACTTGACGTTTTGTAAGTACCATTTTAATGGTCTATTCAGAATAAATGATTTTTGACTTTGACTTTGACTTTGACGTCAGTCGTCGGTTACGGTCCAAAGGTCAAGCGATCCTGACGCGCGAGTTTAACAATTTTACCCATCCAACGCCGCTAAAGAAGTTTTCACTTCAAAAATTTAAGTGCAGAAAACATTATCAATATTAAACTTTTTAAAACATAGCAAGAGATATTCTTTAGAGATATAGAACTATATGCTATTACCAGATAGTTTTAATAAAAATCTGAAACAAATCATAATAGTCTATTTATAGTCTGAAAATAGTCGATATCGAAAAGTTGGCAAACAGAGACATGCTGAGCTTGCTTTTTACACAATGAAAATCACCATTTCATAAGATTGCTTGAAGAAAGAAAGAGGGACTGGGGTAAATGGTGAACGAGCAAGTTGGCACATTGTAAGATTAATCAATTCTAGCCAGGCCAGTCTTAGGATAGCTGACCATTCTTAACCCATTGAGGATCCACCGTGCATTGGAAATCATTTTAAGGCTGCCTTCCTCCGGAGATGTGCTATGTACCTTACTATGCTACGAAAATTTAAAAGCTAAGCTATGAAACAATGTGATCGTTTCTACTGTGCTATGCTATGAAGCTAAACGAGTAAGATGTGCTATGAAGATGCGCAACTCGAAATATTTTCCTACAATTTTTTAAAATTCGGATCTAGACTCATAGACATCCACAGCACACGTCCATAGCCCATATCCATAGCGTGCATATTTCTTTATAAAAAAAAATATAGCTTACAGTTGTTAAGCGAACATAATATAGCATTCGTTATGTGTATTTAAAGAGTCCGGAAAGCTGGTCGAACTAACTAACATATAATATTATATTCGATATCGCCGTTCGTATAAATCAGATCTTCTATTAATTGCTAAATGATCCAACCATCTTGTAAAAAAACATCACTTTTCACAAACCCACGTAAACATGCCATCGCCCCCGATATCGCAAGGCTCAAGACTCGCCTCTGTGCAGCCATTGTGAGCATTGTTCGTGCGCGCAAAAAGACTGTGAAGTGGTCGTCGAGAGCGAGTGGAAAATCGGCTGATACGAGAGCAGATAAGTGGGCTGACGACGCGATTGTACCGCGCTGACTTAGCAAATAATACTTGCTATGTACCGCTTGTTGTGGAATACTGAGAGGTGTAATGTGTACTAAATTGTGATAGCCGTACTGCAAAACATGATAATACAGGGGTGTTTTTTATTTTCACTTCGATATCTGAAAAGTCTTATTCATTTCATTTATTACTAACCCATGATTATAATAATAGAATTAGATACAGAAACAGGAACAGGTGACTGGTATGTGAAATTAATATTCAAAATAATTACCTATTTTAGTTTTCAAAGTAGTGTTTTGCTACGTATGAAGTGGTGATGCTTCGATAGCCACACTGGAAAATTGTCACACCAACTAGAAGTATGCAACTTGAAGAAGTTCAAAGGAGAAATAAAACGACGAGCGACTGGCATTGCCCTTAGGGATAGAAGTACTCAAACAGTCACGTAGTTGTGAAGGAAATTGTGGTACTCTAGGTAGTATTATGACGATCAACTCTGTCATTTTAAACGAATCCAAAGACATTGATATTGTTTAGAGCAATTATAATTTTATGATTTTGCATCAGGTTCGACTGTTTGCCACATTAGGGAAAAAAGTCTTCGAAAACTTACTTCTATCATTTAACATGAAGAATCATGCTTTATTAATATCACTGAACGTCTTATATATCTATGAGAACCGACTACACGCACCATTATCTCAGCCTCATCTCGAGAGAAATCCAAGAGCCGCAAATCCCCAATTTCCGTCTAATTCTTGCACCTTAACATCAGAAAAATATCCTTCGCAAATTGAACCCGAACATGGTCTGTATTTCGCGGGTCTTGATTCCATTAACGGACCTTTTTCGCACCATGCACAAAGCGGGGATATTGGGGGCCACGGACCTCAATCTCGGAGGTTTACGTCGGCTCTCTAAACCTCCTCTATAAAGAATCGTATTTGCATTCCGAAGGCTGTGAGATTGATCCTCGACTTAGCATGTCAATACCTGAGGTTAGAGAGGGAACCGGGTGATAGAATTAAAACCTTACTGTGGATTATTAAGATTCTTATTCGGCTGTGGATTATAAAGTGTAGTGTTTCGAGAATCGTTTGCAGATATCGGTGCTCAGGTCAAACGTTCTAGTTCTTGACAATAATTGTGAGAGTTAGGAGAGTAATGTATTGCGTGTTAGGGTTGTGGAATTTATTTCGGGACGTAGCTAACTCATCTGCGCACATAGCGGAAATTTTCAACACTATTGTGTTTCGGAGAAAATTGCACTTGCGAAAGGGCACCTACCGTAGTTTTTTTGGAGTGATTATATTTTCAAACTGAACTCTAAAAAGAAAGAGATTCTCAATTCAGAATCCAATTAAAATTAAGTGCATTTGACAGACATAAAATCGATTTTAAGCTATACAAGTAGCCTAGATGCTTATTTGGGTTGATCAACTGTAACATAACTACGCACGTTCGTATTAGCCGAAATATTTAAAGTGATTTAGTTTTACACCAGTGCTATACTCTATGTTAACCGATTGAAATCCACCGTCTACTCAAGTTACAACTGCGTTTGAAGCTTATTATGCAGAGATTTTTACCTTATATCTAAATGTAATAAACTTCGAACCGCAGATTCCAGCAAACGCAAGTCAGTTATCATTTCATCCACTTGAAATTCGTATCGCAGTCGGTCTCCTTAGGTTCTCGATTGAATATATATATTTATATAATACACGCAGGTCACGTTTCTACGTGTTTTTCTGTATACGACAAAGAAAGGTTGCCTTCGGATCGTTTAGCGGAGGTAATCAAATATATAAATTGAACGGCGTTGATTCGATAATGTGTACTTTGGTAAATTGTTTCTGTCGCTTTATAGGGATCGATGAATACGTTTATGCTTGTTACTATTGGAAAAATCATAATTTATTTTATATTTTATATATTATGATATGGAATTGGAATGTTAACTAAAACATAGTTAACATGCACAAAAAACCTGCGTATGGTGGATGTTACAACTAAGCACGTCACTTTAGTTGTCAAAAAAGCTAAATAGAACTAATAGAAGTAAATTTATGTTAGTCGAATCAATTAAAAACAAACTTAAATATCAAATAAGACATTTTTAACGGTGACAAAATTCTGAAAGGCATAGAACTACGTCATATTGGTACCAGTCAAAGAGTGTGTAAAAATGAAGAGGGTCACACAATAGCACCTAATTGCAGTATGATCTTCAATATCCATAGTGAGTTAAAAAATTACAGCATAAAAGTGCCGCATGTTGAACGATTAATCAACAGTTTCTTATTACTTTCTTAATTATAAAGTATTTCAGGCTGTAATTATAATTGCTTCATGATACCCGCCTGCAAGCAACTTCCGGCGGTTGTAGGTAAAGTTTAAACTTCTTGGGGTTTAAAGATAACGATATTAGATCGTAATGGACGATCAAATGCTAATGTTGCCAGAGTCTGTAGTTAAAATTACTTCTAAGAACTTCTGACCTATTTGATTACTTAAAAGTTTCATATCGCTAACTATATCTTATATTAAACTGTAGTACTTATTTTAGTTACTTTTTCCACTTTTGAGTTTTCTGTATGAGTAATAACCACACAGCTAGAAAGCTGAATTGAACTGATTTCATTTGACACTTCTCTCATCATGTTCTAGGGTAATTGTTTAAAGTATTTTCGTGACTCATCCTTCGAATTACTAGCGTTTCGACGTGGCCGGCTCGCCGTGAAGCTAGATTAACTCCACCAAATCTTCTCAAGAATTTCTCCATTACCACGATAAGGGTAAAGCGTCATTTTGCGATTGAAAGGGGTGTGCAAGGAATTTGTTGCATGCTAGACATTTTCGCATCGTTATGCTAAAAAAATTATGGAATCATTTGTGATAACAGATAGAAGAAAAAGTCACAGCAACACAGAATGCTCGGACCAACCGAACCACTTGGACAAGTCTTGAATATTCAAGTTCTCTATGTATTCGTGTTGAGTAATGACTTTGTGTTGAGTTTTTTAGTAAGTCTATACAATGTTTTTCAAGAAAGGCATTAGAATGTTCTTACCGCACGATGCCTCTGGTATTGCATGCGTCTATATGCTACGCTTTGTTTTTCTACCACCTAAGTGGTACAAAAGGTACTTTCTGGTGCGCCCTGAGCAACAGAATTAGCAACCACCTGTCTACTTTTCTTTTGTGAATATATTACTTCTTCTATCTAATGATCTGCCAAGTGGATAAGGCTGTTAGTTACATAGGTACTCTTGTGACTTCCTGAATGCGTTCAAAGACTAATCTAAATCAATTAAGATTTCAAAAAGATAAATTGCTTTATTGATTTAAATAGCTAGCATACTGATTGCCTTAATATTTAATTTAATAAATATCTAATAATTAACCATTCTCAATTCAAGAGCCATTCTTAACATAAGTGGAGGTCAAACCGTACATGGAAATTAATTATAGCCGGTGCCGAGCGCGATGCGCCGCAGGCTCGCCCCACAATGTCATCAAAACAGGTCACTGAGTCCTCCGGGACAAATTATATAAATTATTTATGTTAATTTTAGTACAATTATAACAATAAATACCTTCGTAAAGGATGCTCATATTTTTGGTCAGAAGTAACGTGACTTCGTTAGGTTTTAAAAGGCTTTTATGAAAGGACAGGTCAAGAGTCATGTATATATAATTATAAAGTAAAAGGAGTAGCTATACTAGGTTCATAGCAAGTAGAAAGATGTTATATCTGCCTGGTCGTGTACCTAGGTGCCGGCAAACTTCTTGAACAAATAAAATAACATCAACTAATGTCGCGAGGACTGATCAACCTATGACTTGAACCCATGCGCTCGTGATGGATTCAATATTATCTGTTATTGTTGATTAGTGCGCCTCGTCATCGTCGTCTTGTCATGAAGTCTTTAGCTATACTTCGGGACACATATTTTGGACGTAAGTCGTGACACAAACGCGGAAATGACGCGCGCGGATTATTTTGTGGTAATCTACGCTTGGTGAGATTGAGTTCGTAAACTCCGTAATATCCTCAAAAGACACCCGAGAAACGTGTACTATGCGTCTTTGAGCACATTTTTGGTCCAAGATATATGTCCCGAGGCATATCTACAGTTCATTAAAGGTGCAGCACTGACCTGCCTCCAGTCGCATGTCGCGCGACAGTATGGTTCCGGCAGCGCTGGCGGCGCGGCAGCGGTACACCGCCGCGTGAACATCGTTGCGGTACTGCGCCGCGGAGAACGCGCCCAGCCATAGGGTACCGTTCTGCAGCGCGCTCCTGGGGACAACACATCGATCTTCAGAGTTTGGATATAGCAAAAGTAGGCCCTACCTCACCTATAAGTTGGTGCACCTGCGAGACCTTGGCCTAGACTTTCTACTCAGTTGGAAAGTTAGATGACACTTAGAAAAGGCAATTACTAAGATAATTACGGAGACGCATAAAGAGAATGTATCTACGTAACAGCAGGGTGTGATGTGTATTTATTCTAACATCTTCTTGGAAAATAATGATGAATGACTCGATTGATAGCAAAACGGGAGGCTCTGCTTTTGGGTAAAGGAGGGCTTTGCTTGTTAGCCCTCATCATTCAAGAATAACCCTAAAAATAAAATATTTCATTTACACGTGCTTGCTATGCTAGTATATGTCTGAAGATCTCTCAATCGAAACTCGATAGTGTAGTTTTACCTACTTTTACATACTCAAGTATATTCCGGTCTTAAAACGCCAAAAATCGCCCTGAAGCCTACAAGAGGTCCGTATTTTACGATGGATAAAAATCCTCTAACGGTAGGGTCACGCTGCGGTTCTTCAATCATGGATTTAACAGCTTCCCTCACGTCTTTGAGGTCTCAAAGAGTTACGATGGACCTTGCGATAGGTAATAACTTGTGACCTCATACTTAAGTGAGTTATTTGAGAGTCATAAAAGTAAGGTGTCATCAATATTTATGTCTCCGGTTTATGGACATATCGGTTGGATCTTGAGTCTGCGGTATAGTTTCTACCGTAGCTGTAATTCAAGGCAAAGTACAAAATATTTTCGCACACAGATTACTTACTTCTGTTTTTCTTTTTTGTTAGTAAAATATACACTACTTTACGAATATATAATAAATAAATATATAATATATATAAAATAAATACGAATAATAATATATAACTTTCGAGATTTAAATAACAAATAAGACTATATTAACTTTTAAACTCTCGCGTTCCATGATAAGATGTACATATACCATGATTGCGTTATTTCCCAGTATCATTATTGTATAACAAAATAATACGTTTTGCTTTCAGCCTATCAGCTACTACCTGATCATAGCTTTTATCTTATATGGTAAGTATGGAAAGAAACACACGGCCCATCTGATGTAGTATATGATTGCTTGTTACATCAGACGTAACACTTGCTATACATCTAAATAGAGGAACTAATTCTCATCACTTTAGGTAGCGAGTCATTGCGTTGTCCTATCACGAACTGACATTTACACCGGACAATAAACACATGCTTAGATTTCAGTAGGTGCTTTAAAAAATTGATAAGTACGTAGTAAGCAAACTTACAGCTTAAAATGCTGATTTTCTCTTCGAAAGTGTTACAGTTATATGTATTTTAAAAATGGTGTTTTACTCAATTATTGCACATTAGAGAAAAATTTGCAAATGGGGAAATAAGAAAAATAAAGTATTTTTTTTCTTTTAGTTATAGTTGCCGCGCTTTTAGCTACAGCATAGTTAAATCTTCTAATACATAAAATTCGCGGGTTACAATTTTTCATACCCTGATCCGCGATAACCGACATCCACGCGGGCGGAGCCGCGGGCGACAGCTAGTGTTTCCTATATATTTATTTAGCAATATTTCGTCCCACAGTCAAACAGTACGAGCATTCACACTGTCTCGCTGTCAAAACTTTTCATTGAATTATATCTTTGAATACAAATGTTAAGTTAAAACAAAACACTCACTTTTGTGACTGCCCCGTAATTAATCACAGCGATACCGTTTGCTTCCATTTAAATTCAATTCCTTGTCGTTTTTGAATAAGAAAATCTTTTTAATAGAATCCGTGGGTTTGTGAATAAGATAAATGAGCTACGATTTTTGGTTTGGATAAAAAATGTCTGTGAATGTAAGAAAATAACGTTTGAATGGCAGTCGAGTCGGACTGTGGCCTCATTAGTACACGTCGTCGTGCTTGGCGCGATAGTGCGCGCGCTCTTTGTGCGCTGCACAGATTTATTGTAGGGCATCTAGTCCTGATAGCATTCAGAATGATAGTTGCCGATGTCACATATCACTCACTATTTCATGATGACTTCTTTAATAGTGAAAAATGTAGGGTCTTCTTTGAAATATTTTTCTTTCTTGCAGAACTGGCGAAGTATTTTACATTCTATCTATAATCATATCAATATATATCTTCATCTTATGAAGCATTTTACACCTTTTGTGAGAATTATGGATGCTTCACTTCTCTGTATTTTACAATTTTTCACCGATATTTCCAACTCTAAAGTTTACTGTGGGCATAAATACTACATGCTTCGAGCTTGGAGCATGCTAGGAGTAGTACATTTACAGGCAGCAAAGTTAGATTTAAAAACCGCAGGCTCATTTCGCGGTTTATTTTAGTAACTTTGAGAGTAGATTAATTAATAAAGTAATGAATAGGTACTATCATAAATAATCAAAATAAATATATGTTCTAGAAAATTCTGAAACGTACGAGGTATACGTACGATGTGATTGTTACAATATAAGCAAGATGTATTCCGTTGTTTGTAGAGGATCGGAGAAATAATTCAATATGTGATGGGTCCGAAGGTTTCAAAATCGTATAAGCAAATACACGAGATTATATCGCGGCGTGGCCTAGGGTCATACGATCCGATCTTAAAAATACAACATGCATCACTATATAAATATAATCTAAGGCACTGGATTAACTGCTTTGAAGTTCTTATTATAATAAAAATAGTAGGAGGGGACACTTATTTGATATCTAATAATGCTTACCGAGTAAAACTATTAGCTAGAATATTTTAATAAAAGAAGTGAGAATGTAGTAATATCTTGAAGCTTTACATAATCAAATAATAAATAAATAGCGTACAATGTAAATCTATCTGTCTGTGAAAAATTTAATTATAAAATTCTTCCGTGCCTAAATCATTTACATCTCAAAGGACGCACACAATGGCGACCCAATCTCATCGTTATTATACAAATTTTTATGTAAAGAGATATTGACAATCTTCCTCAAGTCCCAATTTGCCTAAATTGTTACCGTTTTATACAAAAATCACTTGTTACAGACATTCATAAAACTGTTCACTGTGCGCCCTAGCATTGTTTGATTTCAGTTTGTTGAGTTTCAAGTATCAAGTCTTTTTGATTCTGCTATATGAAATATAAAATGAAACAAAAAGCAATGCTACAGTTTGAAACTCGGCCGTATGACATTTTACCAAGAACGATTATTGGGTTCTGAAAAATGAATTCCATGAAAACAGATTAGGCACCTACGAGTTTTCGAAGTTTACTAGTATATTACTAAATGGGACTATACATTATAATTATAGGTACATTAAGCCACAATGAATAATATAATTCGAAAATATACAATGAATGTTCAAATTTTCATTGTGGATGTCTTCATACAAATTAATTCACCATCAACTCAATATATGAAGTACTGTTTTCATTTATAAATTGATCAATTATTTTAATTATAAGTTCTGCCTTTTACTAGCGTGACATGAACCCTCAATAAACCACACAATAAGGTACCTATCGGTGTTGTACGTCATCTCTGTAGGGATTGTCTCTCGACAGCGTGTCATTAACAGGTAGGTATCTTATATTGAACGACGAGGTTGTCCCTCGAAGCTAATACAATTTACTAGAATGGGTATCACTTCAAAGGATATGTGATGAACTAACGTGATGAGAACACTGAGAATTGATTGCCTTGACTTGATTGATTGATTTGAATTCTGTTCATGAATAACTCTTTTGTGTGTTGTGGGAGAGTAATTAGACGTTGTGTAAGATATATGTATTATTAAAGAATATATTATATAAGTATATCTTCATATTTGAACAACAGCAAACCATTCTACTAATCTATCTTAATAATGGATTTACCTGATATACCTTACATTTCAAACGATATGACAACTACCATCCTTAGTCAAACCGCGAACATGGCTGCTGAAAAGTAGCCAAAGAGTAAATAATAACAAATAAATCGTGATAGTACCCGTTAAAAATTGGTTTTATTTCAATGGATTTATGTTTTATTAAAGTTGGTTAAGTTAAACTTTTGTCATGATTAATTGGTTCAATGAAATATTACTCAGTATCGAATGCCTTACGAAACTCTAGCAAGGACACTTGAAAAAGTTCCAGCATATTTATTTCCTAGTTATCTTCCTATTAAACTTGTGTTTTATTAATCTAGTATTAAAATATTGTTGTTTCGTCAGGAGTAAACCTTTTATCATTCTTTAAAAAATACGTATATCTACAAGTTATGACGCGATTAAAGCTATTTTATGAGTTCAAACTGGCACAAAATGCTTTGCTATGAAGTATTTAGTAGTTGCCCGCGGGCTCAACGTGCAGCATTTTGATTCCGTTTTCGCAACCAAGAGAACCTATTCCCGAGTAAATGCCTATTATTATCACAGACTGTAACCTAACCTTGTTTTTATGGACCCAGCCAGATCCGTTTCTACCGTTAGAGCGGGATTAAATAACAAACATCCAAACTTCTTCACAAACTTTCACATTTATACAAAAAGATGAAGCCTCTGGAGTGAAGAATGTTGGCACGTTATTAATATTCTCGACATCATATTGAGAAAAGATTAAGTTTTGTCTAAGTGGTCGGTTTACGTGGGTAGGTTTTACTTCTCTATGAAGCCAACAGCCAACTTATTAGTTAATATGTCAGAACACCTAACTGATATGTAAATTATGATAACCACGTCCGCAATATGAAAATCAAAATTACCTTCCACGACATAATGAAAGTCCTCGTTTGACATTCCAAGATGATGGCCTCATAAAAGTTCTGGATGTCTCCACATAGGCTGTAATACTCATTCGCATGTAATATTCATGTCCCTCGGAGTCACGCAAACACACGCATGATTATTTTATTGTGACCTCATACTTAGCGAAGAAATAACGTAGACTGAAACTACAAGTTTATATGGCAGAACTTAGGTTTGTCATAAGTTGTAGGTTATGTATTTGAAGGGTTGTTGGTACACGAGAAATTAGCAACTTACACAATTACGAATTAAACCTACTTTATAAGACTTAAGAAATATTCCTCGGAGAGTCACAGACGAGGACAAGTTTGCTTTATTTACCATTTACCTAGCTTGTTTGTTTGTTTTTTTTTACCCATATAACTTTTTTTTAAATTTTTTTTTATTTATATATATAATATAAGGTATACATTTTCATATCACTATAGGTGCCAGTAAACCGGGAGGGTTTGTATTGGTACCCATTTACATTGTTTTACTTATGTACTAGTAATATAATTCAATAAAGACTTATCTACTAACCCGGAGGAGAAATAGGTGCGAGTGCATGTATATATGTACTTATCTACTTCCAGTAGTCATTCACTGGCATAATTTTATTTCGCAAGCATCGATTCGTCATCGGTTGATAATTTTTTGCGTTCGAAAAGCAGCAAGCGTCTTCACTGCAACTAGTTTGTGTAATAACGGGCTGTGTTTTTCTTTTCTTATTTTTTCAGTTATTTCTTGCTTTTATTTCAAATTGCAGGACGGAGAGTCCCCTTCGCTGGTATGCTCAGGTTTTCCGGCAATAAACAAAGTAGGCGACTTCCACCCCGCGCCCGCCCTATGGCAGGAAAGGGAAAAATATAAAAGCTGCTCAATAAGTATCGCAACTGGGGATGGTCAGTGTCAATTGTCTCACTGTATTTTTATATTACAGTCTATAAGTTTGGATCTGACGTCTTTGTAACGCCAGGTCACAACTTAAAAGTAAACGGGTTATACTAAATTATTTTAAATAAAATTTGATAACACGATATGTATTGTCATTCCTATTTCAATTGTTGTTCACACTAAATTATGACACTTTTAATCACAATAATTACTGCGATCAACATTATAAATGAGAGACAGCGGTTTACAGTAAAGTTACAAAGTAAATTGCTTCAAAGAGAAATCATATTCATTAAGTAGGCTAAACCATCAAGGGACGTGTAAAGACAGAAACACGCGCAAAGATCCAAATCGCTATTTCAAAACAGGTTTTACACTAAGAAATAATTATAAAATAATGTCGAAGTTTGTATAAAAAAACAGCATAAAAATATCTAAAGACTGGTAAAGTTACAAGTTGCATTTTATCACGGAGAATTTGTTTTTTCAAACAATTTAAAAATATAGTTCCTTTAAATCGCTGCATTCAAGCTCTCTTAGCCATCTCTCTGTCACTCGCGGACTTTATATCAGCAGTGCGAAGATTACAGACGTCACACTAGGAAAAAAGGTAGCAATTCATGACTTCTTGAACTGACTTTAGTATTGAAAGCAGTTGCAGTAACACTCAACACTAGATTCGTTCCAATTAGCAAACGTCAAAGTAACGCTCTGGGTACTGTCAGTGTCGCCTGGTGGCCGCACACAACAGCGCCGAGTGGCAGCCGCGGTATTCGCCGGCAGGAAATATAATTAATGTTCACCAGATGATTCTGTAAATTCTGTTTAAAATACGAGTAAAAAGTAGCGTTAATCAAAGAATCGTGCATTTCATTCAGTTGTACAGAATTTTAATTCACATAGATGTGGAAGCTGTGTTCTACAAGGCAAATTGCTATGATGAATGTATAATTTTTTGCTACCAGATGTGTATATGTTATGTTTTATTACTATGCACAGATTTATAGAGTTCCTTTGATTAAAAAGAAGTAATTCCTATCAATATGACATTTCCTTCTTTTTGTGACAGCCTCTGTGGCGTTGCGGTGGTCTAGCTGCAATGCTTCAATATCGCCTTTGGGTTATGGTGGTCAGCGACAGTCGCTTCACAGAAAATATCGAAGGTAAAGCGGACACCAGACTCCGAGGTGAAAGTTTTGGATGTAACTGGGATCCACGCTAAGATGAAGAAGATTTTCTTCTTTTTATCTCATTCATATAAATACATCTTCTATTTTCTTTTCCTCTTTCTCACGCAGTTTCTCGTCGATCTGCTGGAAGAATTTGCACACTGAAGAATATAAACAATTAGAAACTCATTTATTTTCAATCCTTATGAGGATGAACTGCATACTAAAATGGCAGAATGCATGAAATTTATTTGCAACTTTAGTTCAAGTCATTGTTCAACAATTTTTCACAGCAAACAAGCAAATAAGTCTCGAACAATTCATTTATTTCAAGGGACTCCTAATAAATGTTTGCTACAAATGTTCCTGAATAAATAACCAGCGACATTTATTACCTGTATTAATTCTATGAGCAATTTATTAGCGGCATCCTGTAGCATTAGTATTTGTAGTCTGCGAAACTGAGATTCAAATATTTGCAAGTGTAATCTCATGGAGAGAGGGAGAATAAAATCTGACTTACATCCTAATCGTATGTCGGTAATCCATGAATTATTCACGACGGAATATTGAATAACACTGAGTAGTGGGAGGGTGCCACTGTGCATGACTTGGACTTCTGCGGTGATTCACTTACTTTGAGTAAATGTATTTGTTTTTGAGTTGGTGATGAGAAATCTATGTTCAATCTGGCTAAATTCTTAATACCGTTAACTGAAACATGTGGCGAATTCTGCGAAGTAAGCAGAGCTTCCACTGCCTTTTCAAGAGGCCTGCCTTGATGGCATCATAGGCAGAGTTCTAAAGTACAATGCGACAGGAGCCAAGCCTGCAATGAAAATGATGACTAAAGTTTGAGAGCTAAATATATTTCTTCTCTAAATATATTTCAAACTCTATGCTAGTATCGTAACAAAATCGATGTGGGCTGACGCTGATATTTTTTCTTAAATTTTCCATATTTTGTTTTTTGATTAGATTTGACATTTCAAAGATGCAGTTGCTTAAAGCCTGAATTTTTAACACAAGTTTTTACTCTCCTTAATGTAATAAATATTTAGAATACAATGTCTATGTTGTGAGAAAAGTCCATTACAGGAATTGGATAGCTAAGGTCAAGACCCTGTACAAAATAAGGTTATTTTTGCAGAAGATGACATTGATTGAAGTTGTAATGATAGAAAGGAAATAAACCTTATGTTTTTCTGTATCGCAGGAAAATCGTATGGTTTTGACGTTTACATTATAAAGTGTAACAAAATGGATTCCCGGAGCTTTGTGTGATTACTTGGTATCGGAAAATATGTGTAGGTTAAAAATTTTAAAAATGTTGGGTCATCTTACTCTCTAAAATTCCATTGCAAAGATTTAAAAAATCACCTCAGTGCCAATATCTATATCCAGTACATAGGTTGCAGCAAGCAGCTGGCTTTTGAAAATCAATGACCAGTGGGTGTTTCGTAGGTAAGTTTAATGAGCCGACCTACGCGTATCATGACGCGAGAGGTCCCGAATTCCGATTACAGCTCCGCGGTAATGTTAATATATTATAAATAATAATAGGTCGTTCTATTTTTTTTTCGGGCATAGTTATCGGTCAAGATCAACCCCGTAAAGTTCCGAGAGCTATTTTTGTTGCACTATAGCGCTGTCAGCTTCAAACGCTCGTGGTTATGCAATATGTATACAATATAACTAATTACCATCATTTTAATTTTAATTCTGGTTTTAGGATGATCAAGATAAACACAGATTGGACAACAACACTTTTGTGGTTGTATTGTGGAACTTCTATATTAAGCTGACGACGCCCGTATGTAAACGATGAAATCATACGAATTGCTTGCGATAAGGATATATGAATCCAATAAATATTCCTGCAATAACCGCTAATGTTTTATGACGCAATTGGTGTCATTATTATTTCATACTAGCCGTTGCCCACGGCTCTGCCCGCGTGGATGACGGTTATCGGTTAGTGTTGAGTCAACGCTATTTTTCTAAAGTAAAATTAGCCTAGGTTACGCCTTATTGCATCAGCTACCTGCCAATAAAAGTCCCATCAAAATCGTTCCAGTCATTTTGGAGATTAGCCGGAACAAACAGACAGATAGACAAAAATTGTAAAAAAATGTTATTTTGGTGTATGTACCGTACCGTATTATATTTATGTTCTCTCCAAGAAAACACACCACCCTGAACATGAAGTAATACCGCCAGACAGCAATATTATATATATTCATTTTGAATTCTCTCTATAATAAACTCGCATTTGATCCAAAAACCAAGTGAAACATGAAGGTAAGTCCTTTTTCAGTTACGTGGCTTATGATACACTGATAACATTAAAATGCAATAACGTTTACGTAAAATGTTTCCATCGAATTACTTACTTCATAAATCTACGGCTTTGAACTAAAGGTAAGACGATATGCAGGAATTAAAGAGGTGTTGTTTACTTGATATGCTGGTTATAAGACGACGTGAAGACAGCGCCGCGCCGCCGGTAGGTGTCGCGGTATATCTGTTTTGATTACAATATATGAATAATTAATCAAAGGATTCTGGAGTACACGTGTGAAGCCTACGTGTTTAGAAAATTAATATTTTTCATGCGTTACTTATGTTTGTTGTCATTTAATTTATTCTTCGAAATCTTGGCATTTTTATTTCTTTCAACAAAACTTATATTGAACATGACGTTTGATTTTTATAAGTTAACATCTAGTTTTCATGAGTTTATGACGTAACTTTCAGACCGTAAAGTTTGCTTTTGGTTCGGATTATATTGTTTATTACCAAAATTACCTTCATTGGGTATACTCGTACATCGTAAAGACTATATGAAATCTTTATAAAGCTTCACACGTCAAAATGAGTGGCAGCTCTATCCCGGAATTGCGTTACTGATAACTTTGTGTCATAGAACAATTTAATATTTATATTAGTTTGTGGTATATAGTAATAAAGCTAAACTCCATCATTATCCTTAATCGATTTCAAACCCTAAGAAGAATTAATTAATGTTCCTCACAGAAATTGCTGAACCTACATATTATCTACATAACAGCCACCATGTTTAGCTGAGTTAACATTCAAAGTCAAACAACGGCTAGTTCTGAATAGTTCTGGAAAGTTTGGCGGGCTAATGTGTGACGTCACTGTGGAGCGAATCCATCAAGGGCCGTGAGAGCTATATGGTTTGTATCAATCGGTATTACGAGGTCCGGGCTCCAGCGAGCCCGCAGTCCGCAAATATTTGAAGGCAACAACTTCCGAGTTAAAGCTTGTTTGCACAGCCACAGTGATGAGAGGTATTTTCAGTCGCATTGTTGTGGTGGTTTCTGAAGGCATAAGTGGAAAATGAAAATTGAATATTACATAAAAGGAGCTTAACTTACATTTTGTTCAGTACTTATTGAAAAGCTCTGAAAAATATAAGGGTTTAGAGACAGCACTGGGTTTTAACTCCTTTTTAGCCAACTTCCAAAAAGGAGGAGGTTCTTAATTCGATTTAACTTTATAATATCATACATTTTCATACCGTAGGCCTACCGTGAGCAGAGCAATTACGATTTTTATTTGAACAAAAGGGGCCCCTTCTAAACCTACACTTGGGTCGCAAGTCCCAAGCACTGTCCCGAGTTCAGCAACGCGATGGACGCAATAGATTGCTGAGAACATCGGTCTCTCTAAATAGAGCAGGATTAGACCTAACATTGACCATCACCCATCTTATTACCGAATTTTTAGCGTAGCTGACAAAATGTGGTTTAGTACACCTCTGCCTCTCCTCTCGAGCTAAATAAGGTTAAGTGAGTTTGCGTAGTTTTTCTTCAACTGCCAAACGTCTTATGTTAAGGTTGCGTAAAAGCGCCTCAATGTACAGAGCAAGTGTTTTTATGAGCCACCCTTCGTTGTGTACATATTTACCAGAACTAGCTGTTACCTGCGAAGCCACTCGTGTGGATTTTTGATCGGGTTGCCGCGACCCACTTGAATCCTTTATCGATATAAAAAGTAGCGTCTTTCTCTTTGCAAAATTTTGGCCAGATCAGTTCAGCCTTTAGAATGATTGAGTAACAAACACCTTACAGTCCAGTAAAGAAGCGGGAATTTCTTTCATTTTTATAATATATATTTTTTTTAATTTTACTATTTTGGAGACTGAAACCTATTTCAGCGTCAAACAACTTCAATACCGGATGAGAAATTCTTGGGGATTCGAGTAGGTACAGGACGAACCTATGAACTTTATCCTTCAATACCTTTTGTCTGCAATTTTGTACAAAATACTCCGGGCCCCTAGTCCATTACGCACCGGGATAAACGCAAAGCACCTTGAAAGTTATTCACCACCGCATAATTAAAAAAAAAGACGGGTTGCACTCTGGGAGTGCCGGCAGACGTGAAAACATTTTCTTTTTGTCTTTCTTCGTTATATACATAGAAAAAGATAAAAAAGAACATACCTATAATATAGCGCTAATCATAGAACCTATCACTTATTATCTGCTAATTTTCTGTCAGAAGAAATTAATAAATTATGGAAAGAAAAAATAATCACAAAATATAATAAATTACAGGAACAAAAAATAATCATAAAAAATAATAAATTACAAAAAGAAAAAATAATCACCAAATGTAATAAATTATAATAAGAAAAAACAATCACAAAAAATTCCTGAAGGCCAGGTGGCTTGAATCCTATACTATATGAAACTATACGGACTTACAGTCGACGTGCTTACCGTTTAAGCTACGACGCTATCTATCGTAATTTGCAAAATAAATAGTCTGTACCTAATCTTGTATGACGCCAGTAGTCGGTTACGGTTCAAAGGTCAACTAATCCTGACGCTTCCTTAACATTTTACACCCATCCAACGCCGCTAAAGAAGTTTTCACTTCAAAAACTGTGTTTCATACAAAAGAAGATTCCAGAGGAGAGCTAATTTTAACTTGAATCTTTTGCTGGTTTGGTGATAGTCGAGATTCGCGATAAGTGACAATATTGCCAAGAATTGGGGATGATAAAAATGGCACCAGAATCAGTTTAAGATAAATTAATATGGAGCAATAAAGATAGATATTATCGCGATATTTACTGTTGTTACTACCGTTCAATCGTTGTTGCAGGCGCTTCAATTTGGCACGATCTGCAGTAGTACTGGCATTAATACTCTCTTTATTTGTATGCTGAATGTTAATACTAAATGTTCGGCTACACTACCTTATCCTTTAGTATCTACACACATAAATATAAATCTGTATTTCTTCTGTTGGAATAGGTTTTTAACCGATAGGTTGCAGTACCCGTTGACGTGCACTTTAAATAATCTGCAGTATAACTAGTAATTCTGCACTCTAACTGATTTTCGCACATTAACAATAATATACCAAAAACAATTGTTTAATTATTTGTCTATTTGTCCTGAGAATCTTTCAAGAGACTGAAATGTAATTAAGAAAAAGCAAACCGCAAACTATTCTAGTTCAATAGAAACTGACCATAAAAAATGTTTGTGTCTCATAAACACTGTCGACTGTGCTATCGGTGCTACGTGTGTTAGCAAATAACAAACAACCCGCATGAGTTACACGCAGGAATAAATTCCAGGATGAAATTAAGGACCGGGGATAAAAGTTAAATGAAAGGACCAAACAATCGTGTCGTGTCTATATTGTGTGACCGCCGCGAGTTTGGGACACTTCTTTTTTATTCTTCCCTCCCTCATCCCGCCTTAATCTATTATTCTGTGGAATCCCTTGGAAGGATATGAAATGGAAAATTTAGGGAAATTAAGTGCAGTGTGGAGGGGTAACTGGTGGACATGAAAACTTCGAATTATATTATTAGCGTCTTGATCACTGAGTCTAAGCAGATTTCTACATCTTTTAACTAAAATAGAATTGATTAATTTTCGATAAATTAGTAAGGTATAAGGTAACTGATGCCATTTTAAAATAATATTCACCACGATCTAGATCTTTTTCAATAAATACTTAATATATTGATTTAGTAATGCTTACTTTGGGTCTAGATAATGCTGTGTACTAAATACTAGAACATTTATGCTTAGAATAGTTTAAACTTAACGAAAGAGAGTAAGAATTTAAGAGACAGACATTATTGGCTAAAAACATTTTACTTATTTACGAACACATAAATTACCATCTCACGAAGTTATAACGAAACCAAAGTATTATCGATTTCAATATGTTGAGTTTTCCTGTAATTGGTGAACTTGGGTTCGTTATCTTTCACAACATGCCGCTCACAAATATTTCATGATGTTCATTCAATCAATTTCAATGAATTGTCATATCGCAGTTCACTGCTGTACGTAGGCCTCTCCCAATGTTGGGAGATTTTGGCATACTGTTTCCAGACGGGCAGGTACAGGGTTTTATGTCAAGTTGTCCTTCTCTCGCAGTGATATCATCTGTGTATTTTTCGGCTAGTCGTCATTCACGACATCTTTCGGATGAGATGGGGTAGTGATACATGTATGCTTTCTCCGTCATCACACTAATACATTGAGTATATTTAACATTGTTAGTTTAAAAATTCGAACAAATTTCAACATTGAAATCATCAGTAAAACATTATCTCATACAATTTGGTTTTCTTATTTTCTAGAAGTCCTTGCGAAATGTAACAAGACTAAAGTGCAACTAAAACTCGAACTCGGTTAATCACTAGTTACACAGTTGGAACGAGTTCCCATACTTCCTTACTTCGGGAACTAATCAGACTAGTCTAAGCTTTTGCAATTATTGTACACAATTATGCTCATAGGCACATCCTACATTTTCTTAAGTTGGTTTGTCGATACTCACCTACATCGTGGCGATACTAAGCTTAGGCGAAAAGTAAAATGTACAGGTAAGGCTCTAGTTAGAAGACCTCATTTGGTAATTTTTCACGGTCCACTATTCTCGTTTTTTGCGAAAAAAGGACGTACTAAAAGTAGAACTAAAAAGTAGTTTTATATAAACTCCTTCAAAATTGAATAGTTTTAAACAACATGTGAGTTTATGACCTATGTATAATCACATTTTGGAACCCGCAGTTGTGAAGACGGGGGCAGGAAGAATAACGCAATTTTTCATGCTTAAACTTTACCTAATATTTCAGGTTGTATCATAAAGTGCGCTTAAATATTATAACCAAATATTTAGTACCATCTAGTTACACGCCCTATTAAGTAGAAATACTATTGTTAATCACTTTATTTCCCAAGGAAATTGAGTAGACGATAGCTGTCATCTCAAGGTTTTAGTGAAATGTAAAAGCTCGTCTGATGTCGGTTACTTGGTTATATAAGTTAGTTGAGAAATGGAAAGGCACTAAAGTTATATCTTTGTTATAACGTAGTATGATCATAATTGCTGGAAGCTGGCAAATTGAAAGATTCTTAGCTCATGCTATCGCCTACAATATAGACAAATACTGCATTATTATTTAATACAATATTATTTAAGAAAGAAACAATATGAGCAAACAGAAACAGAATAATATGGAGCCCCATATTGTAGAACTAAACGTAGTAGGTAAGGTATAGCTTCCAGTCGCGGGGTGCCGCCCGGCTCCCGCACTACTAGCTCGGTTAGTTCAGCTACCTCCCAACAGGTGACAGTAAGAAGTACTCTAAATGAAACTAGAATTATGTATTAGTTGATTCATCACCTAAATAGTTATTTCCTAATTATTATAGTAATTTCTTTTTTTTTTTTTTTTTTTTTTTTTATAAATAGGACACGTCAATTTGACTTTACCTCGCCTGATGGTAAGCTGAAGGTAAAGTCTCAAGAAAGAGGGTCACCATTATGTACACGTGCCATGTTAACAATGGTGGCACTCAGCTTGACGGCCTCATCAGATGCTTTTTCACGCCCCGCTTAAAGGACCCGGGACTGTAGGAAGAGGGAAACACGTGAGCTGGCAAGGAATTCCAGGTCTTAATGGTGCGACAAAGGAAAGAGTCACCGAACCGCTTGGTTCTTGAAGGAATGTTCTGCACCGTATAGGGGTGACATCTAAGTCCTGCACGTGTCGTCCTGTATAGGAAGGGGGAGGGTGGGACTAATTGGAATAGCTCTTCAGAACATTCACCATGGTAGAGACGGTAAAAAACTGCCAAAGAAGCAACATCTCTACGCATCTGCAGAGACTCGAGGGTACTCGTGACCTCAGGATTTCCGATAATGCGGATCGCACGTCGCTGCAACCTGTCGAGAGCATCTAATAAGTACTTTGCGGATCCATCCCAGAGATGTGAGCAGTACTCCACGCAGGAACGAATTTGTGTCTTGTAAAGAAGACACCGTTGCTCCGGCGTGAAAAACCGTCTCACTCTGTTCAGGACTCCGAGTTTACGCGAGGCTGCTTTGATGATACTCTCGATGTAGTTTTTGTTGTTCAGTTTGCAGCGAACATCCATACCTAGGATATTGAGGTTGTCCTGCAGTAGCAGTGGCGTGCTCTGAAGAGTGGGAAGGGGAAGGAAAGAAGATACCTTTGCTGTAAACGCACATGCCTGCGTCTTCTTGGCATTGAACTCGACCAGGTTCTCAGAGCCCCATTGGGAAATGTGATTCAGGATCCGGTCAAGCTCAGTGACAAGAAGCTGCCTTTTTTCCGCGATATGCGTCTGCTTATCCGCAGGACGTCCATGATAACTCTCGTGTAGGGTGCTATCATCCGCATAGCAATGAATGCTGCCGGTCGACAGCATGTCATTGATATGCAGAAGAAAGAGAGTTGGCGATAGGACAGATCCCTGCGGTACGCCGGCATTTACCTGCAAGAACTCCGAGGCTCGTCCATCACAAAGGACGCGAATACGGCGCTCCTGCAAGAAGCCGGCAACCCAGTCGCACAGTCTAGGAGGCAGACCAAAGGCTGGTAACTTGGAAAGAAGCGACTTGTGCCAAACTCTATCGAAAGCTTTGGCGATGTCAAGGCTAATTGCCAATGACTCGCCGTGCTTGTCCATAGCCTCACCCCAAATATGGCTAACATACGCCAGAAGATCACCCGCTGACCGTTTCGGCCTGAAGCCATATTGCCGGTCATTAATTAGGGAGTGATCTTCAAGGTGACGCATGAGCTGTTTGTTGATAATGTGCTCGAACACCTTGCACAGCACTGAGGTGACGGCTATGGGTCGATAGTTGTTTGGGTCTGAGCGATCCCCCTTCTTGGGGATCGGCTGTACATTCGCCTCTTTCCAAGTCGAAGGCACTGTACCAGAGCTGTAGGACAGCCGGTACAGCCGCGCAAGCATTGGAGACAACTCCGCTGCACATTTTTGCAGAACCACCGCTGGAATACCGTCCGGACCACTGGCTTTCCGGACATCGAGTGATTGCAACACCGCTCGGATATCGCGTTGCCTGATACGAATATCAGGCATTGCATGGTCACTGACGGGCAGTGTCGGCGGCTCCATACCACAATCATCGACTCGGGAGTTGACCGCAAAGAGATTAACCAGCAAATTTGCTTTCTCTTGCGGCTCATGGGCCAGGGATCCATCGGGATTGCGCAGCGGGGGCAGCGAAGGCTGGCAGAAGTTGGCTTGCACGGCTTTGGCCAGTCGCCAATAGCCACGGCTACCCGTGGGATGCTCTACTAGCTCCTGACCAAGCCGCGCTATGCGCTGGGCATCCGCTCTGACATAAGCCCTCTTGCAGGCCTTTGTGGCTCTGTTGTACGCCGCCTTGAAGTAGCCCACGTTGGGATCGCACGTAGCGCGCGCCCTGATCCAAGCGCGGTACGCAGACTGTTTATGATTAACAGCCTCCGCGCACTCGCGCCCGAACCAGGGGCGTGCCCTGCGGACACCGGCGACATCAGTGTAGGGGATATAATATTCCATGCCCAGACTGATCTCACCGGCGACAGCAGTTGCGGCCTCAGATGGGCTCTTACCTCCAAAGCAGCGTTCAACCCACGGGATGGACGCAAAATAATCACGCAGTCCATCCCAGTCCGCTGACGAGTAGTGCCAGAGACGCCGCTTCCCCTGCACGGGACGTGGGGGCGCTAAAATGGGCACCTCGGAACGGACCAGACAATGGTCGGATTCACCTAAAGCGGCGCTCACCGAAACACTGTACTGGTCCGGGCGACTCGTCAGCAGAAGGTCTAGCAGAGAGGGCTCATGGTCCGACCTTTTTGGTATCCTAGTGACCTCGTGTACCAATTGGGTCAGGCCATGCGCCAGAGCAAATGCATGGGCGGCTCTTCCCGCGTGGGTTGTTTTGGCGGAGCCCAACCAGATCTCGTGGTGGGCGTTAAAATCCCCCAAAAACACCAGTTCAGCGTTCGGAAACCGCTCCTGCGCATCATCTGCCGCCTGACTAAGGTATTCAAAGAGTCGAGTTGTCTCGGCATCTCCTGTATGGGAGCGGTAGAGGCACACATAGATCTGACTCGTAGAGCCATGGTCTATGTGTACCCAAAGGGTGGAAAAGGATGGGTCCTCTAGGCAGCGCAAACGGCGACAACAAACATCCGCCCTAACAAACACGCACACCCCGGCTTTTGCGCGGAAATTCTCCTCAAGGACATAGCCGGGGTAGAGTAAGTAGGTCGTGTCATCAGGGCGGCGTATTTGTGTCTCCGTAAGAAACAGCATTGCTGGTTTCGCCGTCTCCAGGTGTTGGTGGACGGCGTTGAGGTTTGTATGGAGCCCACAGATGTTCGTGGACTCCACCTCAAATAGCGAGCTCGAGGGAGAGTTTCTTGCCGCTGTGTAGACCAATCTACTGTTATTATGCGCTGCCATGAGGATGAAGAGGAGGGAAGGCGTGAAAAAGAGGCGATTGTTGTCGCAGCACAGCGTGACAAAGCGTGGGATATTGGTTTTATCTATGAATGTGAGGTATGGCGAGAGCCGACGCGCCGAACGGAAGGGCCCCCGTACCCCCCCGAGTATGGTCGCCGGGCTCCCTCGTCCGGTCACCAACCGGCACGACGAGCCATATCGGGATTATGCGCGACCTGGTGGGGCAGCCTCCCAGGGTGGTTAGTCCCGGTTGGGCCCCTGTACTATGCCGCGGGCGGCCAGCAGCACCACCGTTTCTACAGGTCTCCCTGTTCGGCGCGTCGCCCCGCGCCACCCCCCACTAGACTACGCCAAGACCCACCGGTCCCACTCGTGCTGCGACCTCAATCCCCCCTGCCCGGCTATGCACTTGCTGACCCCTGAACGCAATCCAACCGAGATTGGATTACTATGGAGGATTTTTCGCAAAAGTGCACGGTGGTACTAACCCGGTCGAAATTTGTGACAAATTTGTGCCATCAAATTTCTACCACCCTAAAATTAGCCGTAGTTCAAATTTCAAGTTCAGTATTATTGTACATCTCCGGAAGTGTTGACGCTTGTTCATTTAATAATAATAATTTGGAAGTTCCCTAATGAAGTATTAAGTTGTAATACACAATGACAAGGGTCTAAGCTCCTAATATCTGTCGTCAAGCTGGTATAGTAATCCTGCGCTAGCGGCCCCAAGGCTCGAGAAATATTAACTGACGATGAAAGGTCACCTCCAGGAGTATTGTCTTCATTTAGTGCCTATTCATAGATTTCTGTTTCATTTCATTCCTAACAGTTAAACTACTAAATCTATGGCTCATTTACAAAAGACTAGATTGTGACAAAAATGTGACCAATATGGTGTTAACCATTTTAAAAATACATTGAATTGTTTTACTTGGCGTCTGAAGTGATAACACTATGAATCCATTCTTGATGTGGACTTATTGGTGTAAAAAATCTCTCAGGGTTCTTATGAAAGAATTCTATTGGACCAGGACCTCCCGTAGCGACAGCAACTATTTTGTTATCCACAAACAATGGCCCGCCTGAATCTCCAGGCATAATCATTTGTTTAATTGAACACCTTGGTGATACACAAATAACGCCGCTAACTCTAGATACACAAGGACTGACAACACCTTGCCCTATTTGCATTGGCTGCAAAAAGCGTAGCACCAAGAAATTAAATTTAGTTCGAGAGTTACGTTTCGGTATGAACGTTATACCAGCACCCACGTACTCTGTAGAGAGACCCAACAGTGTTGAATAGTCCACCGCAGATAAACTTCCGTACTTGTCCATACGTACTGCAGGGCTCACAAGTAATAGTCCTAAATCAAAATGTGCCATCAGACTCAGACCACGCCGCTCTGATTGTGGGTGTGGTATAATTTTAATTACTTCGCTCTTAGAATCGGTCACATTTAACGGGATTGAGAGCTTGCCGTATTGTATGTGTGACGTTGGGCTTTCACAGCAATGCGCTGCTGTTAGAACCCAATCTGACCTTATAAGAGAGCCAGTACATTTACGGTCTGGATGTAAAATGACCACATATGGATATTTCATGGTGATGTCATCAACTCCCTGGTACACGCGCAGTTTGGTTTTCTTTTGAACTTGCCCAGCGGTCAGTCTGTATGGCATCGTCGCTGTCACCACCAGCACCGTGGCCAAAATGTGTACATTACCCATCACTGTCACCCTGTTCATGGATATGTTGTGACGTGACTAATTTGCACAGAATATGTGGATGTTCAATTTTGATAATCGTTGGGTCCGAAGTATGTAGGTAGGTACTTAATTAGATGATATGTATTTTGTATCTGGTGTTACATGAGTAGTGGTCCTCTATGTTGGCAGTTTGTGGGTTGATTCGTTTGAGTATGATTTCTGAATGTTTATATTGTTAATCACTTGTCCATATCTGTCGTGTAGTTTTCTAATAATTAATCTCTGGTCGATATAATATTTTTATTAGTTTCGCTATAATACGTAGGTATACCCATCGACTAAAATATGATTTGTACAACAATGGTACAGCCTACAGCACCAGTTGCACAACGTTTCAACGTTATCAGTAAATATAAATTACACATGTTTTTATGTTTTAATCTCGCCTTATTGCATTATGTACCACCATAGCACCTTATTGCATATGAGTTAAAATAACAATACAAAAGAGCACTAGGTAAAAAGCACGCGGAATATAAGTCCTGTTTCTAACTTAGTACACGTCAATTTGACTTCACCTCGTCTGATGGTAAGCTGAAGGAAAAGAGGGTCACCATTACAAACACTTTCGCCTGCTTGACGGTAAAAGGTTTGCCTCCTATAACTTGAAACCCAAAATCGTAGTTGGCTAAATGTGGATGCTAATACACCTCTGCCTTTTTTTTAACGTGGGGGACAATCCTACATGGATTCTATGCTGGACTCCTACTGACAAAAACCCTTACGTACCGCCTGATAACCTGCGGTTGGTAGCCCCGGGTAAGCCCTCGGAAAGATGTCCCAGGACTACAGACAGACCGGCGGCTGCGGAATCGCCTAAGGGGTGGTTCGGGTGTCATCCCGCGTCTATGGGGGGGGGGGGGGGTCGGGTGTCATCCCGCTTCTTAGGGGGGGCGTGCATAAATCTCTCACGTCACGCTGCCGTCATGGGCCTGCTTCTGTAAGGACGGTGAGCAGCCCACTCACCGTCCTCAGAACCCCGATCATGGAGGCCGATGGTCTTCAACGAAGACACGTCGGCGGCGCCCAAGCCACCGCTTCTTTCACGAGCATGACCTGCTCGTACCATGGTCTCGAGTGGGAAAGTGTCCACGTCCAGACCCACCACGAGGACCTGGCGCTGTTCCGCCCACGCCGTGCACTCCACCAGCGTGTGGATCGCTGTATCGTCGCTGCAGTCCTCGCAGTGCTGACACTCGGCCGTGGTTTCCCGGTGTCTTCGCCACAGATACTTACCGAAGCTACCGTGCCCGGTAAGCATCTGCGACAACCGGTAGGGGAGAGCAACATGTTTCCTCTCCAGCCACTCGTCCATGACCGGTCTGACGGCCGCGATGGTGGCGAATCCCTCCTTTGGTTGCTCAAGTCGCACCTTCCATGTCTCCACGGTTTCCTGGTAGATCTGGGACCGCTGGGCCTCGATTTCTCGAGACGCAGGCCTTTGGCCCCGCTCCAGCGGCTCCTTGCGCCATTTAAATCATATGGGCCGTATACTAGACCTCGTTCTTTGTACTATCCCTTTGAGCAATGTTAGCGAATGTGTCACTCCTGTTAGTAAGGTTCATAAGCAACATCCATCTGTAAATGTCACTATCTCGCTAGAAATAGAAACTAAGCTTACTTTCAAAACAACTAATTTAAGGCCTAACTTCTTTAAAGGTGATTACCAGGCAATATGCATGTACCTGAGTGAACTAAATTGGGTTGATTTACTTGGGGGTTTGGATGACGTAAATAAAATGCTCGAGGTGTTCTATGATCATCTGGATATCACAATACGGAAATTCATACCAACTCGCTCACCCACTAGGAACAAATTTCCACCGTGGTTTAATAGAAATCTAATTAAATTGTTGAATGTAAAAAATAGGCTTCGAAAACGATTTATAAAATATAAAAATCCAATGGACGAGGTAGAATTAAAATCTGTTGGGAAAATCTGTAATGGTCTGGCTACAGAGTGTTACAATGGCTATATTAAAAGTCTTGAGGGTGAACTACGGAGAAATCCTAAACTGTTTTGGTCGTATTGTAATAAACACTGCCTTAACCATAGTAATCCTGGTCAGCGGCAGCAAATTGTACCGTGATCCTGCGTCACAGCACCAATACGTAATAAAGCGGTGGTCATACCCGCGGCATTTCACCACACTAAATAAATCGTCTATATTGTTAATTCTACTTTGGCCAATGATCGTATAATGGTCAGAGGAGACCCTAGATGAGCCCGCATATCCCGGATCCTATAGAGTTCTAGGAATGCTGGTATTTATATAATGAAACATTACTATACAATTACTTAATTCTACCCCCACTTACTTTAACTGATTTATGTTAAGGTACAACAATTTCTCAATGAATGAGTCTCTCACAAATAATTTTCTCACAAGCAACCTACAACCGTACTAGATCCTAACTCTGCCCTAATTACTTCTACTGTGGCAAACAATCCGAATAACTTTATTGATCTAACTTTTTACATTGTCGACTTAGTGTTGCAAGCCTAACACTGCCCTAATTACTACTACTGTGGCAAACAACCCGAATAACTTTACTGATCTAACCTTTTACATTGTCGACTTAGTGTTGCAAGCCTAACACTGCCCTAATTACTACTACTGTGGCAAACAACCCGAACACTTTTGCTCCCCATAGGCATATACTTTGAATTTGTTAGTTTTTGTTTCCCCGTTGGCACATACTTTGAATTTGTTAGTTTTTGTTTCCCCGTTGACACATACTTTGAATTTGTTAGTTTTTGTTTCCCCGTTGGCACATACTTTGAATTTGTTAGTTTTTGTTTCCCCGTTGGCACATACTTTGAATTTGTTAGTTTTTGTTTCCCCGTTGGCACAGGCTCCACCAATCGCCGTGTGCAGTGGGATACTACCAACTTTAAATATCCCCCCTCTATCCTTTTGTAAGCACGTAGCCCCAAATGGAACTTACGCGCCTTTAGAGAGTAGGATAGCCGACTCGCATTTTCCCTCCCCCAATATCTGAATCCAGACAAATGTATACGTCTAATTAGACTTGAATTAGAAAGGGCCTTGCCTATTAATTCTAATTCAAAATAAGATTATTTCTTTCACAATATTGTCAAAACATAGTATGACTAGTACAGATTCAATGAATAGTTTCATGTCGTAGCGCGGTCGAATGACCAATCCATCAAATGAGATTCTGTGTCCAAAATAGGATCTTTAACATGTCAGAACTGACTCATACTTGTCACGTGCATAAACGAGATCGATATAGTGTCCCTGGTGTAGAAGACAGCCATATCTAGGGTCAATTGCCCAAATCAATTAAGGTTCGATACAAGTTCCAAATTAGGAAAGCGCTCTGCTAAGGTGAGCTAGATGTACCTCGCCAAAATGATTCCTCGGCTACGACGCTCCGACTAATAAGTATTATTTATAGCATAGTATTTTATTCAAAGTCAATTGGTAGAT
Source organism: Eilema caniola (assembly GCA_949126895.1). Taxonomy (NCBI): domain Eukaryota; kingdom Metazoa; phylum Arthropoda; class Insecta; order Lepidoptera; family Erebidae; genus Eilema; species Eilema caniola. The sequence goes on along the minus strand of OX421463.1, from coordinate 771,688 downwards.
CAGTCAAACAAACTTCTCATTTCGGAATAATTTCCATTACGAATTTGATTAATTATGATGTGGGTGGATTTAAAATATGTTATGCCACCAATCCAAGTTTCATTGAGACCATACTAAGCCAGTTGCTAGGCAAGTAGAACATTAGCAACGCGGTCCAACGACGGCTCGCTTATAGGTCTAATCCGAATACAACGAACGCCTACTAAAATATACAACACGATAGCTCGTATACAATTTACTCAAATCACGATTTCACCACGGCATTAACGCACGAAAAGCCTTAACTAAATCAATCACAAGCATCACCAAGGAATGATATGTTACATCACCAAGCAAAGGTCCGATTAGCTCAGAACCGTTACAATACTAGTCCTTACTAATACACTTCCTAACCTATTCCCATTGTGTGAGTGCCTACACTACCCCCAACTTAGAACTTCTGTTCAACCAAAACTAGGTGTAACGTCACCTCATTTACATTTAAACGTGTGGTGTGTTGTGAGCCTATCATGTATTGATGGTATTCCATCAACACTCCTGCTCTGCTATGGGTGCAAGCTAGTTAGGCTTGACTGGCCTATCCTCATAACTGTGTGCTTGCTCCAGTCCACGAGCCGAAGCTCAGGGATGTGAACTGAAACCCTAACGAGATAATAGTTAGTGTATATATAAATAGATATATAAGACTGAACTGCGAGCTCTGTAAGTTCTGATCCAGGCCCAATTGGACGGTTCCACTTCGACGGTACCTACCCATCACAGAACAGTCACCCACATTCAGGAAGCTTTTCCGATCCCGTTTCCACAGGTAAAATCGGAATGCCGCCCGCTTCAAAGGTTACCGGCCCCTAGCTATTCAGATAAATATGGAGTCGTTGCCACCGTTAGGTATCCCTCCATAACCAGGCACATCGCCATGGGTTTCCTACGGGAGAACTAGCTAAAACACCGCAGTGCTACCCTCAACTACTAACATAACAAAAGATGATAAAACGACAGCAATGACTTTACTAATGCACTGCCAGACTCAACAGCACAAGACAGTAATAATACGCATACATTTACACGTACTATCCCTGCCCAATGTAAGGTGTCTTCATTTTCGTAAAGGCCCTAAGTCCTGCTCCGATCGCGACCCATCCCAATATTCGACGCGAGAACTGGCCTACCCCACGCCCTAGTCGTAACAAATCTTAATCGCGCACCCTTGTACGTATCACCCCCAACCACACACAAAATCAAGATTTACAATTAATTTCAACAATTTCAACATAATAAAGATGATAAAACGACCGTAAGGACTTTACGAATGCACTGCCAGACTCATCAGCACAAGACAGTAATAATACGCATACATTTACACGTACTATCCCTGCCCAATGTAAGGTGTCTTCATTTTCGCAAAGGCCCCAGGTCCTGCTCCGATCGCGACCCATCCCAATATTCGACGCGAGAACTGACCTACCCCACACCCCAAACACACAAACAAGATTTACAATAAATTTCGACAATTTAAAATTTTACAGAATTATAAAACTCTCGGCGGTACATTGGAAAAACTCTAAACTGTTCGCGTTAAACAAAGATAGCTAATAATTCGTTTATTACACAACACCGGCAACAATTTCATATAATTCACAAAAGGAATTTAACACTATTTCTTTACAACGATAGAAATATATAACTTACAAAGACAGTCCGCCGAGCCGTACCCCTTGTTAGCTATCTGGATCGAATGAATGACGAAAAAAAAGTGACCCCGCCTCCAGAAAACCCATCTTTTAAAGGCGAGGTCTCCCTTCTCTAAACTAACCTCGCCGTTTCTAGAACTACACATCATCCTTCATCCAATCGTGAGCTATTTCCGGCAAGCCGCCTCAGCGAATTTGCTCCTTTTTTATAAAAACTCCTTAATTCATATGATTGGAATAAGAATAATCCAAGATAATGTCTAACTAATTTTCCAGTTAATTATTCGTATACTAATATTTAGAATTCGCGACTAGTGCAATATCACAGAACATGCAGCCAATAGAGATTCCTGGTTACATCAACCGCAGGATCAGTAGCAGTTGATGTTAAATCTTATTTCAATTTTTTTTACGGATAATCTTACGTTATTTCGCTACCAATAAGACAAACATGGAATTTAATTTATTTACAATAAAGGAAATGGCTCAATCGCTGCGCCATCTAACATCCCTCTTAAATACCACACCCATTTTTTTGAATTTTTAATTTTAGCTCCATCTACCCATCTAATTGTGAACTACTTCCACTCACCAACTGCAGTCCGTTACAGTATGTTAAAGCTAAATGGGGAGGAACTAGCACATACCCAAATTCTATGACTAATGGGCTGGTCACTTCATCTGATGGTAGTGAAATATGCGAATTGTTCGCGGAGTACTTTTCCTCTGTTTACAGTACAAATAAAGTCATGAGTGACACAGAATATATGTCCGAAAGTCTGCAGGCTTTATATATAAACAGTTTGAGTCTCAACGTGCCACCTTTAAAACAAGATGACATACAAAATAAACTAAAGAACATTGATGCTACTAAAGGGGCTGGTCCAGATGGAATACACCCAATATTTGTGTCAAAATGTCATTTAGTGCTGACTCCGCCGCTAATGATAATTTATAATAAATCCTTGGGCTCTGGAATATTTCCTCATAGATGGAAGATGGCTAAAGTCGTACCTGTTCATAAGTCTGACGACAAAGCAGTCGTAGCTAACTACAGGCCCATATCGATATTGTCTGTGTTCGCTAAGATATTCGAGGTTATGATATGTCCCCATATGCAATATCATTTGAAGCGTTACTTAAGCGATCATCAACATGGTTTTGTAGCACATCGATCCACGACTTCGAATCTAGTCTCTTTTACGGAGCTGTTGATAAGTGCAGTGGACTCGGGCCATCAAGCCGATGTTATCTACACAGATTTTTCAAAAGCATTCGACAGGGTACCCCACAGTCTCCTTATCTCAAAATCATAGGCCTATGGCATAATGGGATCCATACTGGACTGGCTGTCTTCGTTTTTTTTTTTTTTTTATAAATAGGACCCGTCAATTTGACTTTACCTCGCCTGATGGTAAGCTGAAGGTAAAGTCTCAAGAAAGAGGGTCACCATTATGTACACGTGCCATGTTAACAATGGTGGCACTCAGCTTGACGGCCTCATCAGATGCTTTTTCACGCCCCGCTTAAAGGACCCGGGACTGTAGGAAGAGGGAAACACGTGAGCTGGCAAGGAATTCCAGGTCTTAATGGTGCGACAAAGGAAAGAGTCACCGAACCGCTTGGTTCTTGAAGGAATGTTCTGCACCGTATAGGGGTGACATCTAAGTCCTGCACGTGTCGTCCTGTATAGGAAGGGGGAGGGTGGGACTAATTGGAATAGCTCTTCAGAACATTCACCATGGTAGAGACGGTAAAAAACTGCCAAAGAAGCAACATCTCTACGCATCTGCAGAGACTCGAGGGTACTCGTGACCTCAGGATTTCCGATAATGCGGATCGCACGTCGCTGCAACCTGTCGAGAGCATCTAATAAGTACTTTGCGGATCCATCCCAGAGATGTGAGCAGTACTCCACGCAGGAACGAATTTGTGTCTTGTAAAGAAGACACCGTTGCTCCGGCGTGAAAAACCGTCTCACTCTGTTCAGGACTCCGAGTTTACGCGAGGCTGCTTTGATGATACTCTCGATGTAGTTTTTGTTGTTCAGTTTGCAGCGAACATCCATACCTAGGATATTGAGGTTGTCCTGCAGTGGCAGTGGCGTGCTCTGAAGAGTGGGAAGGGGAAGGAAAGAAGATACCTTTGCTGTAAACGCACATGCCTGCGTCTTCTTGGCATTGAACTCGACCAAGTTCTCAGAGCCCCATTGGGAAATGTGATTCAGGATCCGGTCAAGCTCAGTGACAAGAAGCTGCCTTTTTTCCGCGATATGCGTCTGCTTATCCGCAGGACGTCCATGATAACTCTCGTGTAGGGTGCTATCATCCGCATAGCAATGAATGCTGCCGGTCGACAGCATGTCATTGATATGCAGAAGAAAGAGAGTTGGCGATAGGACAGATCAATGCGGTACGCCGGCATTTACCTGCAAGAACTCCGAGGCTCGTCCATCACAAAGGACGCGAATACGGCGCTCCTGCAAGAAGCCGGCAACCCAGTCGCACAGTCTAGGAGGCAGACCAAAGGCTGGTAACTTGGAAAGAAGCGACTTGTGCCAAACTCTATCGAAAGCTTTGGCGATGTCAAGGCTAATTGCCAATGACTCGCCGTGCTTGTCCATAGCCTCACCCCAAATATGGTTAACATACGCCAGAAGATCACCCGCTGACCGTTTCGGCCTGAAGCCATATTGCCGGTCATTAATTAGGGAGTGATCTTCAAGGTGACGCATGAGCTGTTTGTTGATAATGTGCTCGAACACCTTGCACAGCACTGAGGTGACGGCTATGGGTCGATAGTTGTTTGGGTCTGAGCGATCCCCCTTCTTGGGGATCGGCTGTACATTCGCCTCTTTCCAAGCCGAAGGCACTGTACCAGAGCTGTAGGACAGCCGGTACAGCCGCGCAAGCATTGGAGACAACTCCGCTGCACATTTTTGCAGAACCACCGCTGGAATACCGTCCGGACCACTGGCTTTCCGGACATCGAGTGATTGCAACACCGCTCGGATATCGCGTTGCCTGATACGAATATCAGGCATTGCATGGTCACTGACGGGCAGTGTCGGCGGCTCCATACCACAATCATCGACTCGGGAGTTGGCCGCAAAGAGATTAACCAGCAAATTTGCTTTCTCTTGCGGCTCATGGGCCAGGGATCCATCGGGATTGCGCAGCGGGGGCAGCGAAGGCTGGCAGAAGTTGGCTTGCACGGCTTTGGCCAGTCGCCAATAGCCACGGCTACCCGTGGGATGCTCTACTAGCTCCTGACCAAGCCGCGCTATGCGCTGGGCATCCGCTCTGACATAAGCCCTCTTGCAGGCCTTTGTGGCTCTGTTGTACGCCGCCTTGAAGTGGCCCACGTTGGGATCGCACGTAGCGCGCGCCCTGATCCAAGCGCGGTACGTAGACTGTTTATGATTAACAGCCTCCGCGCACTCGCGCCCGAACCAGGGGCGTGCCCTGCGGACACCGGCGACATCAGTGTAGGGGATATAATATTCCATGCCCAGACTGATCTCACCGGCGACAGCAGTTGCGGCCTCAGATGGGTTCTTACCTCCAAAGCAGCGTTCAACCCACGGGATGGACGCAAAATAATCACGCAGTCCATCCCAGTCCGCTGACGAGTAGTGCCAGAGACGCCGCTTCCCCTGCACGGGACGTGGGGGCGCTAAAATGGGCACCTCGGAACGGACCAGACAATGGTCGGCTTCACCTAAAGCGGCGCTCACCGAAACACTGTACTGGTCCGGGCGACTCGTCAGCAGAAGGTCTAGCAGAGAGGGCTCATGGTCCGACCTTTTTGGTATCCTAGTGACCTCGTGTATCAATTGGGTCAGGCCATGCGCCAGAGCAAATGCATGGGCGGCTCTTCCCGCGTGGGTTGTTTTGGCGGAGCCCAACCAGATCTCGTGGTGGGCGTTAAAATCCCCCAAAAACACCAGTTCAGCGTTCGGAAACTGCTCCTGCGCATCATCTGCCGCCTGACTAAGGTATTCAAAGAGTCGAGTTGTCTCGGCATCTCCTGTATGGGAGCGGTAGAGGCACACATAGATCTGACTCGTAGAGCCATGGTCTATGTGTACCCAAAGGGTGGAAAAGGATGGGTCCTCTAGGCAGCGCAAACGGCGACAACAAACATCCGCCCTAACAAACACGCAGACCCCGGCTTTTGCGCGGAAATTCTCCTCAAGGACATAGCCGGGGTAGAGTAAGTAGGTCGTGTCATCAGGGCGGCGTATTTGTGTCTCCGTAAGAAACAGCATTGCTGGTTTCGCCGTCTCCAGGTGTTGGTGGACGGCGTTGAGGTTTGTATGGAGCCCACAGATGTTCGTGGACTCCACCTCAAATAGCGAGCTCGAGGGAGAGTTTCTTGCCGCTGTGTAGACCAATCTACTGTTATTATGCGCTGCCATGAGGATGAAGAGAAGGGAAGGCGTGAAAAAAAGAGGCGATTGTTGTCGCAGCACAGCGTGACAAAGCGTGGGATATTGGTTTTATCTATGAATGTGAGGTATGGCGAGAGCCGACGCGCCGAACGGAAGGGCCCCCGTACCCCCCCGAGTATGGTCGCCGGGCTCCCTCGTCCGGTCACCAACCGGCACGACGAGCCATATCGGGATTATGCGCGACCTGGTGGGGCAGCCTCCCAGGGTGGTTAGTCCCGGTTGGGCCCCTGTACTATGCCGCGGGCGGCCAGCGGCACCACCGTTTCTACAGGTCTCCCTGTTCGGCGCGTCGCCCCGCGCCACCCCCCACTAGACTACGCCAAGACCCACCGGTCCCACTCGTGCTGCGACCTCAATCCCCCCTGCCCGGCTATGCACTTGCTGACCCCTGAACGCAATCCAACCGAGATTGGATTACTATGGAGGATTTTTCGCAAAAGTGCACGGTGGTACTAACCCGGTCGAAATTTGTGACAAATTTGTGCCATCAAATTTCTACCACCCTCGTACTTGAAAAATAGAGCTTTCTCAGTATTGCTTAATGGCTATGAGTCTAATTTTTTACCCATTTCTTCAGGCGTTCCTCAAGGCTCGCATCTAGGCCCAATCCTCTTTAACTTCTTCATAAACGACATTCCAGAGTGTTTTCACTTTTCCGAGGCTTTTATGTATGCAGATGATCTCAAGTTTATGAAGAAAATAAAATGCGATATAGATGCTGGGCAGCTACAAGATGACCTAAATAGACTTGTGTCATGGTGCAAAAGTAACAGGATGCTTCTGAATGTTAACAAATGTCATCACATAACGTTTACGCGTAAGCTCCATGCATTAAACCACAGTTACCACATAGAAGGAGACAAGATATCTGCGGTAGAAACTGTAAAGGATCTTGGAGTATTGTTTGACAGAAAGTTGACTTTTACGCTTCATGTAGTTGAAATAATTACGAAAGCTTCCAAGATGTTGGGGTTTGTGCTGCGAAATAGTAAAAGATTTTGCAACAACCGCACAAAAATGTTGCTTTACAACAGCTTGATACGTAGCACCCTAGAATACTGTAGTATTATATGGCGTCCTCATTTCGCGGTACACGCCTTGCGTCTCAAGAGAATTCAGAAGTGCTTTGTCTGGCACCTAGCTTTTAGAAATGGAATCACCAAAAAGGTACCTTCTTATAGTGGCAGGCTAGTACATTTTAGAATGCAAACCCTTGAGTGTCGCGCAAAGTTAAATGATGCTATGTTTGCATCTAAAGTACTTCAACACCAAGTTGTCTGCCCACGTCTATTGGTTTTATTTAGATTTAATGCTCCTTCTAGACTTCCTCGTGGTTCAATCACTCCTCTCTGTCCACCTTTGAGAAGGACAGTTTTAGGGGCTAATTCCCCATATGTAAGAGTATGTAAGATTGTCAACAGTATCAGTGACATAATTTTGATCTGCATGTTGACTCAGTGGATATTCAAAAAAGAAAAACTTTGGATTACCTAGGCACTTAAACAGAAATATTGCTGTTCTGTTCCTATCTTTTTTATTTTCTCTTTCTTTGTGAAGTTTAAGTTCTTAATATTTCTTTCTTTTTATTTTTTAGTTTTAACAATGTCTAAATTGTTTATGTAATGGTTTTATTAAATATATTTAGTAATTAAGTATCCTCCATTAATTTGTTGCATGTTGTGTTTACCTTTAAGTAGTTGTTACATTGTCTGAAGTTTTTTTTCTGTTAATTTTATGTATGTCGTGTATTAATGTAAACAACTGTTGGTAGACCTAATAAATAAATAAATTAAAAAAAAAATAGAGACGCAAGGACTCTCGCTTCCAGGTCCCATGGAGGGGTCCCAGCTAGAAGACATGCCGCTTCACCTGAGATCGTGCGGTATCCCCTTATCACCCTGACGGCCATCGCCCTCTGCGGGCTCAGCAATGTAGCCACATTGGTGGCCGTCATAGTTTCCGCCCATATGGGGGCCCCGTATAGGGCCATACTTCGCAAGATCCCCAGGTACAGTCTCCCGTAGGGAGCGTTGGGTCCCCTGATGGTAGTTAAGCTTGGTCCCAAAACTGAGCGGTTTTGGGACCAAACTTCGGAAGTGATGTCCGAAGTTCCACCGGCCACCGAGTACGACCCCCAGATACTTCATCGAGGGCTCGATGCCGATGCTGACGCCCCCTATCTGTAGGCTGGATTTCGCAGGCGGCCCCGTCCGAGGTCCGTGGAAGCACAGAGCCTCGAAATTGAGAAGGGTGACCTCGAGGCCCAGCCGCCGTATCCGACCCACGACTTGAGCAACCCCCGTCGTGACCTTTAGTGTTGCGTCTCGCTGCGTTGCTCCCCGCGCCGTACATACACCTCTGCCTACCGGGGATTTACAGGTGAAAGCGTATGTATATATGTATGCATTACAAATACGTATCAGATAGTTCTGCACGCCCCGCTTAAAGGACCCGGGACTGTAGGAAGAAGAAAACACGTGAGCTGGCAAGGAATTCCAGGTCTTAATGGTGCGACAAAGGAAAGAGCCACCAAACCACTTGGTCCTTGGCACCATATTGTAATCACTTGGTAATATCACAGCAGGAAGTTCAATACATAACCTGAGCGTGCGTGGGATGAAGTTTCTCTCAAACCGCACGGTGCGCACTGTTTCCGGTCGCAATTTGTGTGGATAAATTCCCTACCTATGGCGAGTGGTACGATGATAGAATGTAGCGGTGGGCATCACGTCAAACGGTAGAACACACACAGTGAGGCAAAGTTCCTCCTGAGTGTGAGTGTGTGTGTGTGAGTGAGTATGGGATTGTCAACGAGCCTCAACGCCCGTCTTTGTATTGAGTTGAAGGGGTCAAGCTGGTATGCAGACGCTTCGGCAAAATGGTACATAAAAGATAATAATTGTCGTTATATAATATAATATATGCAAACTATCATTGAATCAAATTAATTCTAAGTAGTGTATAAATTATTTATTATAAGGTCAATACGAGTCAAATAATTTACAGCATGAATAAATAAGAGATTAAATTGTCAGAGCTCAAAATACAGTAAGAATGAAAATAATACAATTAAACCAAGTCACATATTAAATAAAGAGATTTTTTTGTCACTTCCACTAATGTTATTAATACTTAAATCCTGGATCTGAAACGTGGTCGCTCACTATAGGTCTCTTCAAATGCTTAAAGTCGCTCAACGAGCTATAAAGAAGGGTTATACTAGGTATTTTCCTACGTGAGCACGTCAGAAATGATGATATCCGTAGAAGAACAAAAGTAATCAACGCAGCCCAGTGGATAAGCTCGTTGAAGTGGCAGCAGACACATAGCGCGCAGAACAGATAGCCGATGGAGAAAAAAAGTTCTGGAATGGCGACCGCGTACGGGCAAACGCCCAAGGTCCCCGGGAAGCGCTGGATACGGGCTGCTTCAGATCGGTCGTTCTGGAAGTCTATAGGAGAGGCCTATGCTCAGCGTTGGACAGTGTGTAGGTGATATGATGATGATGATGACTATAATCCTAAAACATAAGGTCAAGGGTCTTGAGGCGATATTGAGACCCCAGCTATCAGGCGAGGGTTTAAAGAGAGCCGAAGGCGGTAATCAACAACTACGTCGTTTTTCAATTCATTTGTGAATTTTATAATACTAAAATAGATATTTACCCTTGCAGTTTTCAGATCGTAAACATGTCATAATGTTAAGGACTTCACATCAATGACATCATGATATATATCGAACGTTGTACAGTATATACATATGTGTATATATCGAGCATTGTACATTTTAATTAATAAATAACTATAATTTCACCAGTTAAACTGGCGGGAACAATTAATCACTTTTTCTATTTGTGCACCGGCCACAGACTAAAAGAATGTTTTTTTTTATTTTGTTAATCCGCGGTCAAAATGGTGAATTTATTTAAACTTTTAAACAGAGAAAGTAGAAAACAAAAGTTTTGTTTATTAAACACGTACAAGATTAAATTTTCTATTTAAATATGAAGTTGCATGAAATGAACAAGCAATAGGTAGGTATATTAATTTATCTGTTCTATTGAACAAGATCTTAATATCTCTTTTTTAAGAATAATGCAACAAATTCCAATTCAAATTCATTTTTCATTTGCGTGTAATTTAGAGAGGGTAACATAAAATATAGTAAGTATATAATGAGCTTGCACTATATCTAGTCCAAGATCATTTCGCCATAATGCTGGCATGCAAACAGATAAATATACTTAGCAATATCTTCTTAAAAACTAAAAATGTAGCAGCCAAATAGGAGCACAGCAGCTGTTACAACGCATTTCTCCAGTGGTACGAACGACTTATTGTTATAATTATTTAACTCAACCAATTAAATAAAAAAAGTAATTATCCAGCCCGTGATTTCATCAAAAAACCATAGTTTGATAATAGGTATCCCTATGTGCCTAATACGCTTATTTAACAACAAGGAGCGTAAAAGACATTTAAAACTATAAATGAAACTAAAATAAGCATATTTTTTGAGAATTTCGCTTAAAAATATCTAATAATTTTTCGAATTTTTATCTGTGACGAAAACGCTCTGTGATCGATCACAGCACTGCTGACGTCACACGCAAGTAAACACGGCAACAGTTTTTGTGGATTATTAATAGACGTAATTGTACATTGTGCAACTACACACCATATTATTCACAAAGTTTGAAGAAAAACTTTAATATTTACTTTGACTTCACTGCTTTAAGTTTAGACAGAATGTTTACTTGCGTGTGACGTCACATAATCGGCTCCATACATGGTGACAGCGTTTTTCGCGCATTTTTGAAAATTTAAACTTTAACATCGATTTTTTGTTAAAATCCGTTGATTTTTTTTTAAATATCGATGTAGTGTGCATATTATATGCTAAGGAATAATTTAAAATGGTTTTCCAAAATTTGTCAAATACCCTAATGCGGTGAGATTCAAAATTTGAAATATCTTTATTGCACAAAACACAGTAAACACAATAATAATTAAGTATAAACAGTAACAACTGAAAAAGATTGTAGTACTATTGGTATTTATAGATTACACTAGTTGTCTACAACGTTGGTATGAAGACCCTGTGCCTTAAACTAGGTAAACCTGTACTAGGAACAGTTTTCGGCACTAATTAGTAGCAGATTAAAGCCATGTTATGAGCAAATAGATAGAGATAGAGCGAGAGAGAGAGAGAGAAAGAGAGAAGAGAGACGTCAAACTTATAATACACCGGCATATTTACGTCCAGGGTTAATTAAAAACAAATATGACTCTAAAGATGAAAATGCGCGCAGGTCTTTTTTAGGGTTCCGTACCCAAAGGGTAAAAAAGGCACCCTATTACTAAGATTTCGCTGTCCGTCCCTCCGTCTGTCTGGCACCAGGCTGTATCTCAAGAACCGTATTTTTTTTTTACGTGCGGGAATCCCCACGGATACCCACCCCTCCGGAGCCGGAGGGGGAGGTTATGTCGGACTCGAACCGACTAAACCGCACGCCGTCTCTGGGTCGTAGTGCTAGGCCGAAGGTGAGGTTGTCATGCGACATATCCCTCGCACCCCGGCTGACCCAGGGCCATCCCTCTCGGTCTGGCCCTCCTCGGGAAGGAGGGGACCACGCGGTCCCCGACTCAACCCCGGTGTGGGGAGGCGCGCATCGTCCTACGATGCGCGCCGCCGCCGTGGCCTGCTTCTGCTAGGGTGTCGGGCGGCTCCACCCGTCACCCTCAGGCCCGCACTCATGGGGGGCGGAGGTCAGTTTGCGCGCTCCGACGCCCGAGCCGCCTTCGGGCGCGTGCAGCGATGTCAGCGAGCCTTTCTCGCTCATCGCGCCGCGCCCGCTCTGCTGTCTCCTTCGCGAGCATGACCTGCTCGCAGAAGGCGCTGGCCGCCCACGCATCCGCGCAGCGGACCATCGCCGCGAGCAGCCGGGTGGAGAGCGTGAGCACTCTCACCCCCAGGGCCGCCACAAGCTCCCGCCCGCAATGAAGGCGTGCCCTGCGCGTGGTTGCCCAAGTCGTCGCTCCCACTCGGCCACCATGACCTGGTGGAGCCGGGATTTCTCGGCCCGAATATCCTCGGGCTCGGGATCGAATCCCCGCTCCCGCGCCTCCTTTCGGAACTTATATGGTGCCGAAAGGGCCCTCGCTTCCAGGATCCACGGTGGCGATCCGGCCAGGAGACTCGCCGCTTCGAAGGATATCGTGCGGTATCCCCTGATGGCCCTGGAGGCCATTGTGCTCTGCGCCGTACGGAGCAGAGGAAGGAATCTGGCCTCCAGGGTGTCCGCCCACACGGGGCACCCGTATAGGGCCATGGACCGCACGACACCCGCGTAGAGTCTCCTGCAGGAGGACTCTGGGCCCTTCAAGTTGGGCAACAACCAGCCCAAGGCATTCGCCGTGAGAACCAACTTGGGGCGCAGACTTCGGAAATGCTGTCCGAAGTCCCATCGACCATCAAGCACGAGCCCCAGGTATTTCAACCGGGGCTTGATGTCGATGGGAGTACCTCCCACTGTTAGGCTGGCTCCCGGGCCTGGCCTGCGCCGAGGGCCATGGAAGAACATGGCCTTGGACTTGTGCAGAGCCACCTCGAGACCCAGCCGCCGGATCCTGTCGACGACCTGAGCAACCGCGGTCGTGGCCCTCAGGGTCGCTTCGCGGTGCGTAGCCCCGCTCACCGTCACTAGCGTGTCATCCGCGTAACACATGACGGTGGCCCCGCACGCGAAGGCACCGCGAAGCACCCAGTCGTAACCGATGTTCCACAGGAGCGGCCCCAGGACCGTCCCCTGTGGAACACCGCACGACATCTCACGCCTACCGACTCCCGTCGAACTTGGGTAGATGACGGCTCTCTCCGTCAGGTACGCCCCGACTATGCGGCGGAGGTAGAGAGGCACATCGTGGTACACGAGTGCCTCCCTGATGCAACTCCAGGGCAAGGTGTTGAATGCGTTGGAGATGTCCAAGGACACCGCCAACATCACCTCGCCCCGGGCAACCGCATCCCCCGCCAGAGTCCTCACGCGCATGATGGCATCCACAGTGGAACGCCACCGGCGGAACCCAAACTGGGTGTTCGCCAGGTCCGGCCCCACTCTAGAGAGATGCTCGACGAGGCGCTTGGCAATAACTCTTTCGAAGAGTTTGCCCACCTCGTCGAGCAGCACTATGGGCCGAGAACCGTATTAGCTAGATAGTTGAAATTCTCACAGATTGTGTATTTCAGTTGCCCCTATAACAACAAATGCTAAAAACAAAACTATGGGGTTAAAGTATGAAATTGCCGATTTGTACTGACAAATTGAAATTCGTTTTTTTTTTAATTTAACGTATTTATTTAATCAAAATAATTACCATTATTATCTATACATTGCTGCCATCTAGTAGGAAGGTCATTTATGCCTTTGCGATAGAACTCTGGTGATCTAGATTCGACAAACTGTGTGAAAGCATTTTGTACTGCCTCCTGAGAAGAAAACTTTTTATCACATAGAAAATTGTCCAAATAACGAAAAAAATGGTAGTCTGTTGGAGCAAGGTCTGGCGAATACGGAGGGTGACGGATAGTTTCTAATTGCAGTTCCTGTAGAGTTAAAACGGTTTCTCGTGCTGTATGAGGTCTCGCGTTATCATGGAGCAATAATGGTGAAGATCGATTCATGAGTCGGGGCTGTTTCACTGCTAATTTTGCTATCATTGTTCGGAGTTCGGCACAGTAGACATCTGCCGTTATTGCTTGACCAGATCGTAGAAAGCTATAGTGAATAACACCATGCTGAGACCACCAAACAGTTACCATTACCTTTTTATTGGTAAGCTTTGCTTTAGGACACTGTTGTGGCGTTTCACCTGGGGTCAGCCATTGCATTTTTCGCTTACGGTTATCGTAATGAATCCACTTTTCATCACATGTCACAATTCGATCCAATATTCCTTCATTTCTGTATCGATTCAACAAGGCAACACAAGTTTCAACGCGCATTTCTTTCTGCAGATCAGTCAAATCATGAGGTACCCATTTTTCACATTTTTTATTTTATTGATTTGACGCAAATGAGTCAATATTGTTGGTAAGGTAACGTTAAACCATGCAGCTAATTCCTGGGTAGTTTGGCTCGGATCGGCTTCCACCATGTCTTTCAATTCATTGTTATTCACCTGTGTGGACAGCCTTCCTCGTGGTTCGTTCTTCAAATCAAAGTTTCCATCACGAAAGCGTTTAAACCAAAATCGCACGGTGCTTTCATTAGCGGTCCCCTCTCTAAACGCAACATTGATATTGCGAGCTGTTTCTGCCGCGTTAGTTCCGCGTCGGAACTCGTATTCAAAAATCACTCGAATTTTCGAAGTATCCATCTTTCTTGTCTAAGCTGAATAAAAAAAACAACTGAAAGTCGATAATCGAATGTTGCACATTTTTAAATGAAGAACTACATAGGTACCATGTGGTAAAAGTTTCATTCAAAAATCTCAAACCATGAAGGTTCTATGTCAATTCGAAGTACCTATTACAATGAAACGGCAATTTCATACTTTAACCCCTATTATTTAAGGGAGGCTCCTATACATAAAATGTGATATTTTAGCCCCTTTTGACACCCATTTTCAGTCACCGAGCTAGATCTCAAGAGCTGTAATAGCTGAAATTTGCACAGATTATGTATCCTTACTGTGGTTACAACAACAAATACTAAAAATAATATTTCCATACAGCAAAAGTATTTTTGAAGTGCAAACTTCTTAAGCGGCGTTGGATGGGTAAAAAGTGTTAAACTCGCGTCAGGATTACTTAACCTTTGAACCGTAACCGGCGACTGACGTCATACAACATTAGCAACAGATTGTGTACTTTGTTAGGTAAGCCATGAAGCTTCGTAGCTTAGCAGTAAGCGCTTCAACTGTAAGTCCTTACGGTTTCAGATAGTACCAGGTTCGAACCTGGGCTTCTGACACTTTATGTGATTATTTTTTCTTTTTGTAATTTATTACTTTTTGTGATTATTTTTTTCTTTTTTTTTTCTGTCAGAAGAAATTAATGAATTCATTAATTTCTTCTGACAGAAAATTAGTGGGGATTCTATCCCGAGCCCGAATATACGCGGGCCGAGAAATCCCGGCTCCACCAGGTCATGGTGGCCGAGTGGAAGCGACGACTTGGGCAACCACGCGCAGGGCACGCCGTCATTGCGGCGGTAAGGCCCATCATGGGCGAGTGGCTAGAGAGGCCACACGGTAGCCTCTCGTACCGTCAGACGCAGATTATCACCGGGCACGGTAGCTTCGGGCGGTGTCTGCATCTGATGGGTATAGAGCCAACGCCCGAGTGCCATCACAGCGACGCGAGCGTGGACTCGGGGCTGCACACGCTCACCGAGTGCCCGGCGTTTGAGACGCCGAGGCGGGAGCTTGTGGCGGCCCTGGGAGTGAGAGTGCTCACGCTCTCCACCCTGCCCGCGGCGATGGTCCGCTGCGCGGATGCGTGGGCGGCCAGCGCCTCCTTCTGCGAGCAGGCCATGCTCGCGAAGGAAACAGCAGAGCGGGCGCGGCGCGATGAGCGAGAAAGACTCGCTGACATCGCTGCACGCGCCCGAAGGCGGCTCGGGCGTCGGAGGGCGCAAACTGACCTCCGCCCCCCATGAGCGCGGGCTTGAAGGTGACGGGTGGAGCCGCCCGTCACCCAAGCAGAAGCAGGCCACGGCCCTTGGTCAGCCGGGGTGCGAGGGATATGTCGCATGACAACCTCACCTTCGGCCTAGCACTACGACCCAGAGACGGCGTGCAGTTTAGTCGGTTCGAGTCCGACATAACCTACCCCTCCGGCTCCGGAGGGGTGGGTATCCGTGGGGATTTCCCGCACGTAAAAAAAAAAGACAGAAAGTTAGTGATAGTTTTAGCATAAGATAGAATCGGCTATCACAAATAAAGCCTCAACACTAGCTACTTTTATAGACATAGAAGGGGCATTTGACAAAACGGCACACAGCAGCATCAACGAAGCCTTGCGAAGGCGTAGGGTAGAACCAACCATAAGGGACTGGATCACTCAGCTAATAAGCAAAAGAGCGGTCCAGGTAGTGATGAGCACTACCACAAGAGCAAAGGTAGTCAAAGGGTGCCCCCAGGGAGGCGTCCTATCGCCACTTTTATGGAATATAGTAGTAGACAGCCTCCTTAAGAGACTTAATGAGAGAGGACACACCACCATCGGGTACGCGGATGATCTTGCAATACTGATAAGCGGAACGGCTGAGAACGTGCTATGCAAAATCATGCGCTCAGCCCTTCAGACTGTGGAAGAATGGTGCGAAGAACACCGACTATCAGTAAACCCGAAAAAAACAGAACTTATCCTTTTCACCAACAAAAGAAAGTTACCAGAACTACAACTACCAAAACTATTTAACACCAAACTAGCTCTAACAACTCAAGTTAAATATCTGGGCATCATACTTGACAATAAGTTGAATTGGGCTAGCCACATAAATGCTAAGATGAAAAAGGCCTGTATAACTTTCTGGCAATGCAGAAGACTCGTTGGTAAGAACTGGGGTCTAAACACAAAGATAACACTTTGGCTGTACACGGCAATTATCAGACCTTCTCTAACCTATGGATCAGTTGTATGGTGGCCCAGAACAGAACTGATCACTGTGAAAGAAAAGCTCCAGAGTTTACAACGCCTAGCGAGTACAGCAGCCACTGGATGCATGAGAACCACCCCATCAGTCGCACTAGAGCACCTCCTAAACCTGAGACCGCTGCATCTAATCATACAGGAGGAGGCCAAGGCAGCAGCCTTAAGACTGAAAAATAATGGGCTTTGGAAAGAGAATACTGGAACAAAGCATTCAAAGATTCTACAGGGAATCCTAAAGAAGATACCACTTCTTGAGGCTCCCATAGACAGAATACCATGTCACCACGTCTTCGAACGGAAGTATCATATCCAACTTTCTGAAGAAAAAAGAGATAGCTCTGGCGTCAAAGAAGTTAGGATATACACAGACGGCTCCAAAACCTCACATGGTACCGGAGCAGGCGTCTTCTCGAATGACCTAAATATCAAAATAACAACCACCTTGGACAAGCTAAGCACAATATTTCAAGCCGAATGTATTGGCATAACGAGAGCGGCGGAGACGATTGCCGCCAGAGATGTCAGAGATCTAGACATAAAGATCATCTCAGACAGTGCATCCGTGCTCCAAGCTCTCCAAAGTAACACCATAACCTCTGTCCTCATATTGGAATGTCATAACAGACTCCAATCCATTGCAAACACAAACAGGGTCACGCTGCAATGGATCAAAGGACACAGCAACTCCCTCGGCAACGACGCAGCTGATGAATTGGCCAAGAGAGGATCAGGGTCGACAGTATATGGACCGGAACCAATACTACCCATACCTCAAGCACAGGTCAAAACTTGGCTACGAAAAAGTACAGAAGAAACCCATCTAACAGAATGGACAAACACTGAAGGATGCAAGCAAACAAGGAATGCAGTTCCGGTTGCATCAAAAACGTTTAGCCGAAATCTCATTAGGCTAAAAAGGGACCAAATCCGCAAGGTCACCGGCATCTTGACCGGTCACTGTCCCCTAAACAAGCATCTGTTTACAATAGGTGTGACGGACAGCCCCCTATGCAGAGGCTGCATGGGGGCAGAAGAAACGCCACGGCATGTGCTTACAGAGTGCACGAGCGTGGCCGCACAACGGGCGAAATTCCTCCAGTCACCAGCGTCACTCCGGGAAGCATGTGGAAACCTGAAAAGGCTGCTGGCTTTTTGGGAGGATCTGGGTTGGTTGGAATAAGAGGTAAGATGGTACGCACAATGGCCCAATCAAGAGGCTAAGTGTGAAACAGCCCAGGTAAACTAAAACTAAAACTAGTGATAGTTTTTATGATTGGCGCTATATTATAGGTATGGTATGTTCTTTTTATCTTTTTCTCTGTATTTAACGAAAAAAGAAAAAAAGAAAAGTTTTCACTTCTGCCGGCACCCCTTTTTTTTTCTTTTTTCTTTTTACGTGCGGGAAATCCCCACGGATACCCACCCCTCCGGAGCCGGAGAGGGAGGTTATGTCGGACTCGAACCGACTAAACCACACGCCGTCTCTGGGTCGTAGTGCTAGGCCGAAGGTGAGGTTGTCATGCGACATATCCCTCGCACCCCGGCTGACCCAGGGCCATCCCTCTCGGTCTGGCCCTCCTCGGGAGGGGGGGACCAAGCGGTCCCCGACTCAACCCCGGTGTGGGGAGGCGCGCATCGTCCTACGATGCGCGCCGCCGCCGTGGCCTGCTTCTGCTAGGGTGACGGGCGGCTCCACCCATCACCCTCAGGCCCGCGCTCATGGGGGGCGGAGGTCAGTTTGCGCCCTCCGACGCCCGAGCCGCCTTCAAGCACGTGCAGCGATGTCAGCGAGTCTTTCTCGCTCATCGCGCCGCGCCCGCTCTGCTGTCTCCTTCGCGAGCATGACCTGCTCGCAGAAGGAGGCGCTGGCCGCCCACGCATCCGCGCAGCGGACCATCGCCGCTAGCAGGGTGGAGAGCGTGAGCACTCTCACCTCCAGGGCCGCCACAAGCTCCCGCCTCGGCGTCTCAAACGCTGGACACTCGGTGAGCGTGTGCGGCCCAGAGTCCACGCTCGCGTCGCAGTGATGGCACTCGGGCGTTGGCTCTATACCCATCAGATGCAGATACCGCCCGAAGCTACCGTGCCCGGTGATAATCTGCGTCTGACGGTACGAGAGGCTACCGTGTGGCCTCTCTAGCCACTCCCCCATGATGGGTCTTACCGCCGCAATCACGGCGTGCCCTGCGCGTGGTTGCCCAAGTCGTTGCTCCCACTCGGCCACCATGACCTGGTGGAGCCGGGATTTCTCGGCCCGAATATCCTCGGGCTCGGGATCGAATCCCCGCTCCCGCGCCTCCTTTCGGAACTGATATAGTGCCGAAAGGGCCCTCGCTTCCAGGAGCTGCCGGCACTCCCAGAGTGCAACCCGTCTTTTTTCAACCGTTTTTTTTTTGCTTGATATTAATAATGGCTACACGTAGACGCTAGAAATAATTACAAATTATTAAGGTTATATATTTACTTTTACCCTTTTTTTTCTGGTACGGAACCCTTCGTGCGTGAGTCCGATTCGCACTTGGCCGGTTTTTTGAAATCGGTGCCATAGTTTACCAGTATTATTCCATTGTAATAATTAACATGTGTCGTTATAGCATATTCTTATACCTACTACATTTAAATTGAATGAAACTTAATTAATTTAATTAACTTCACTGATTCTTTGTTTTTTTTTATACCACTTAAGTGGCAGACAAGGGAAGTGGTTACCGTGGCCTATGGACGTGTAGGGAAGGACACGATCACGTCGGGGTCACCAGTATAGGGAAGTAGGTACGTTACCGTTTACCTTCCTACACTGGTGACCCCGACGTGATCGTGTTGAGGCGCGGTGCAACATTCATAAGCGGAGCGTTTATGTTGGCGGGTAACACGCCACAGACGTATGCAACACCAGAAGCATCACAATAGTGCTGCCGACCCTGTAGAAACCTTCGGATTTTTTAACTGAGAGGTTCCACATCGCCCGTGAGTATGGTTTATCGACGAGCCTCAACGCCCGTCTTTGCAATGAGTCGACGGGGTGAAGCTGGTATGCAGGCGCTCCGGTGCCAAGGTGACAGCAGTACTCCATGTGGAGCCATGCCTGTGCCTTATAAAGCTGTAGTAGTTGCCTCTTAGTGAAGTACTGTTTCGCCCTGTTGAGCACTCCAAGTTTCTTTAAAGCCAGCCTTGACGTTGTTTGGAGGTTTGTTATTTAATCACGCTCTAAGGGGTAAAAGGACCTGGCAGTAATTTTACAAAAAGAACGACCTGGCAGTAATTATAGTCTGGAATAACACACGGGCTGCCTATAGGTTGCTGGGACTGCATCGAAATTCCATGCGGGTGGAGCAATTTTCAGATATTACAAACACTTGATGCCTTAAAACCTTGATATTAAATTACTGCACATTACTCTTGCTGCACCAAATTGGTCGACCGGGGACGGTTCATCAAGATCGAAAGACGACAGTTAAATGCGTTTTTCAACGGATTAGTTATGCCGGGGGATCGAGGGTCGATAAAGTGCCAACGCTTCCAGACCAGGGAGTAGCTATAAATAATTTCAAAATAATAATATAACAATGTCTAATGAATGGATCGTCATGAATCATATACACCGACTTAGTGAGAAATTATAAATCTTCATTGAATATTGAAACTGGCGTTCTAACAGTCTCCCAACGGGTTAAGTTAAATTAGATATCACATTTTTGAACAACCGTAGAACTTAAAGACATTAATGCCTAATACGATAAATTTAGTGTACATTCTTCTTTACAAAATTAATACGATGTAAGTTCGATACGTGTTAACTCTTACTACTGTGAAATAAAGTGGGCATACGGAAGAAATCTTATATCATTCCGAGTTAACTGTATGACAGCGCAATTTCCAAGGTGGGTGGCCGCACCTAATAGGTTTGTCAACCCTTGTAAAATAGCGTCCGGGGCGCGCCGTGAATCTTGATGTCACACCAACTGGGCTGCAGCGATTCTGCTCCACAGCGACGTATTAAACACCTTATATCACCGTTAATACTAACTAGGAGTGATTTAACGCCACCACAAGATTTATAGGTTTGTTGTTATAACCGTGAACCGAGGAACTCACTGTCCGGAGCTATTTATTGCTAAGGATTCAGAAGTTCTAGATGGATGGTATTAGGTTGATGTACTTTCTGATAAAAAGAATGGTACCTAGATGACGGGACCTTGGGAGGAGACGTTAATACAGTTATAAAAGACTTGGTTTTTCTAAAAGATGAATTCAGGTCCATTGGTTTACAATTAAATCCCACTAAATGTGAAAGTTATCTTGATGATAATATTGACAACATTTCAAAATCAAAATTCAACGTTTTGGCTCCAAATTTAAAAATTGTTCAAAAAGATTCTCTCCGTCTTCTTGGGTCCCCAATCTTAGAGGAAGCAAATGACTCTTTCGTAGAGGAAAAGTTCAAAATTTCTATGAAGTTTCGGACCGGTTGCAACAAATTAACATCCATTCTGCTTTCACAATAATCCAGTATTGTCCCTAAATGCACACATGTTCTCAGTTCAACTCAACTTTATAAATATTTGGCACTTTTAGGTAAAATGGATTAAAACACACTTTATAAAATTCTAAATGTGTATATGAAAGATTGAGTCTGGCTTCAGGCATCCCTGTTAGCATCTTGCCTGAAACACAGGATTACCTAGTTCAGACACATACTATATACTTAAATACTTATTTATAAGACCTAGAGATACATAATATGTAAATAAGTATATATGCATAACTAAGATTCTTATGCACTTATTACATATTATTACGCGCGATAGCTTAAGAAACTGTGTAGATATTATTATTGTACAATGAATAATGAAATAAATAACTTAATTTCCCATTTCCTATTTGATTTTGAGGAGTTCTTTGGTCAATAATTTCATGGATACTGGTTCAAGATCCAGTACTTATGAAATTGATATGAGACCAACTGCGAGTTTTATCAAGTTAATCTCAGAGTAATCGGCGTACATACATAAAAAACCGACCGAATTGAGAATCTCCTCCTTTTTGGAAGTCGGTCAATTAAAACGTTATTTTAGTTACAACTATTAATTAAGAGCTATGCACACAGTAGTATTATGTTGATAAGCGCGATTCATCGCGTCGCGCGTCGTGAAGGGACGGGATGTACTGTAATGTTCTTCTATATAAAAAGTAATCCATCGTCTAATCTAAGTCCATTTATTAATCCTGGTACATATTTACAAATATTAAAATTATTAGGATCTGAAATTTCGAAGTGTGATGCCAGAGCAGTGTTTTGAGATGATTCAATTTACCTTTATTATAAGACACCGGGTATAATAGTGTCTTTACAGTTAATATTAAAACAGAACTCAAAATAAAGCTTTGCAGTAGATAATAATATACAGATTTTGTGAAAGCCGTTACTGTAACTAACAGTTATATCCAGTTGATTCGGACGCACGATCAATCATGGTGGAGCGTATATAGCTTGTGACGTCATTAATATAACACGACTATGTCTGTGTCTGTGCCGCCACTGGACTCATACATCTCTGTCAGTTCAGAACTGGGCGGTAACCGATTACTGTTCTTGTTTTTTATTTCAAATGTTTAGATTTAAGTACTAGTTGAGTGCTAGGTGGTGTAGGGATGAATTCAGTGGGTGCATAATTGAGAGTGACATTCAATTAATAGATGAACACCACGTCTTAACCAGATCTAGTTTAGGTTTCTTTTTAAATTTGACCCGTTAAGTGCCGTTATGATTTTTGACTTTGACTTTGAGTACTGTTCAGTATTAATATAATTTCATACCCATGCTACATCATACTAATATACATACCTAATCATAAATAGATATAAATGCATTTATAAATAAATATACCTAAAATACACATTTAAATAAATCATTACACCTACACATACATACGCATTATATTGTTGCGTGTTATTTTGGGTCTATTATAAAATTGATTTCAAGGAAATTATCGTATGTCTTACCAATAGTAAGGTTTGATTTGCCAGTAAGGGTAGGAATAAAAATGAGCTGTGTCCGTTATCTGAATACTATACCTTTATAAGATTTTAAAACCAAGGAAATCGGATTATAAACTCTTTCACTTAAGGCCAGATTGCAGTGAGACGTCCGTACTCCTCACACTGATAATATAAAATCTGCGAGAGAGGAGAGAGAGAGAAACAAAGAGAGAGAGAGAGAGAGAGAGAGAGAATGAAAGGGGAAGAGAGATGGTCGCGGGAGCTTGAATGCATCGATTATACATTTTTCTTATACATTGAAATCAGAGGATTTTTACACGTTTTCCAGTCTTTCGAAAACAAAAATATTTGCGTGATAAAATGTTACTTTACCAGTTCCCAGATATTATTTGCTCTATTTTTAATACAAACCTCGACATTATTTGATAATGCCATCTTAGTGTACAATGTGTTTGAAGTAGTGATTTGGTTCATTATAGAGCCTTTTTGACGCAAATTTCTATCGAGGCAAATATTATGAATAATGTTTCGGTCTTTAGACGTCCCTAGACAATTTAGCCTATTTTATGAATATGATTTTTTTTAGGCGCAATTTGCTGGATAACTTAAGGATCAGCGTGTTTATTTACCAAATGTGTTTAAAAATATTAAATACGGCCACATATCAATGGCCACATGAAAAAAAAAAGACGGGTTGCACTCTGGGAGTGCCGACAGAAGTGAAAACTTTTTCTTTCTTCGTTATATACAAAGAAAAAGATAAAAAAACATATCATACCATACCATACCTATAATACAGCGCCAATCATGGATAGCCCTATCACTAATTTTCTGCTAATTTTCTATCAGAAGAAATTAATAAATTACAAAAACAGAAAATAATCACAAAAAGTAATAAATTACAAAAAGAAAAAATAATCACAAAAAGTGTCATAAGGCCAGGTTTGAACCCGGTACTATCTGAAACCATAAGTACTTACAGTCGAAGCGTTCACCACTATGCTGCGAAGCTATTTATAGTATATTGCAAAATGGACAGTCTATAGCTAATATTGTATGACGTCAGTCGTCGGTTACGGTCCAAAGGTCAAGCGATCCTGACGCGCGAGTTTAACAATTTTTACCCATCCAACGCCGCTAAAGAAGTTTTCACTTCAAAAAACCATTCAGAAACTTTAAATACGTTTTTAATATTTTATTAATATGGATCGACTACTTTATCGTCTTCAGGAAATATATAGCCACTCGGGGATATGAAACGAAGTGCCCTGTCAGGCCCCTACATTTATTGGAGTATAAAAATGATAATACACACCAATAGCACAGACAGCTGACGAGGAGGTTCCGGTCGCGAGCGAGACAGGGTGACGTAAATGAGCAGTGTGATGGGACGGAACTGAGAATGTCTGCGAAATTGTCACGAGATACATTAAAATGTTCCTGCAAAGTTGCCTCCTTTGTGGTTATTTCTTTACGGCTATTTATAATAGATAGATATACTGAAGAAGTAATATCATTATGTATATACTAACTAATATTTTAGTGAATACACTCTTAGTAAATTTTGCTTGGGTTATTTTCCCAAATTCAAATGAATTTAAAATGAATTAGTGATCAGTATAGTGAAAGTCAACAAAAAGCGACGATCCATCGACATACAATTTATTTTTATACTTTATGCACGATGTACATTGGCGGACTTAATGCCGTAGGCATTCTCTACCAGTCTACCATTGGGTGGTGCAGAGCTAGTACGAGATAGGCGCATATTGAAAAAGGATAGGTTTGGTTCTAAACAGATTGTTGACAGTTTGACAGCTATCGCGACCGCGACAGCAACTATAGATTAATTACATTTCAATACATAAACAGTATATATACCTACATACTATAATATATATCATATAAATCTGACTAATATACATATATCTATATGAGTAGGAATATCATTATCGTTAAGACGATGATTCTGCTATTTCAGTGGTGATCAATTGCTGTACCCTGGACTTGAACACATTGCACCTCGTGCTTTTCCTGATCTCTAGAGGAAGTGCGTTCCACAGACGAACAGCTTCAATATAGAAAGAAGATCTTAAAAGATTTGTTCTGTGAAAAGGAAATCTGAGGAGCTGGAGGAAAAATCATGACATAAAAGATTTCATTAGAAACTTGTCACAAATTACCTAGAATAAATATCGTTGTCCGTCACAGATGACCATAAAGAGTCGACCCATTTGCATGGCGTTCTCAAAAGCGCTCGTGTGACGTCACAGGACAGCGTCCGTCCCGATAATTGTGCACTCGCGTCATCGCACGCCAATTTTCATGTAAATTGTAAAAATTCGTTCAACGATCGGACATCGAAAGCAGCCTGTATTCTTGTAGTTGCAACGATTACAGAAGTTATTTTATTTCAAATTTAAATAAACCCACATTTTAACGGATTCTATCGCGATTTATTTGTTATTATTTATTTTTAGACGGTTAAAAAGTGGTTTTATTTCAATAATATAATAATATAATAATAAAATATCTCTAAGTATAGTGTGATCATAGCCTTTAGTATGAATTATTTACTATAGTACACTCAGATACATAATAGCATAGAACAATGAGAAATATGCCTTACATAATTTCATGCAACTTCATTCATATATAAGTTCTAAGGTATAAGACAAAAGTAAATATAGTGATTAGGCTATGTGGTATATATCCCTAAGTATAGTGTGATCATAGCCTTTAGTATGAATTATTTACTATAGTACACTCAGATACATAATAGCACGGGTACTTTCGACTTTGCAGGTCTTATAAAAAGTTCAAAATTTTTTCACAGACTAAAAAGACATTGCAGAATGACCAGCTGAATCGGTTAATCTGCCCCATCAGCTAACTGATTCGCTTCACGACTTGAGCAATCGCAGTCGTAGACTTCAAGGTCGTTTAGCGTTACTAATCCAGATAAAATAAATATTTGAGCTATGTAAGCTTTAATTAGCATAAAGCTTGAAATTCATAAGGGTTGTAAGTAAACCATAATGAAAGAAATGTCAAACTCTCTGAACACTACTCACCATTTTCCTAACTGTGCCCCTTTTCTTCTTGATCTCATTCTCGTTTCTTCACCTACTCATGTCGCAAAGCATAGATATGTTTTCTTACCATGATCTCATTTACCTTTCTTACAAGATACGGCCACCTAAGGAAAAACTCAAAATTATACAGCAGCGCAATTTTGGTGGCATTGCACTCGACAAACTTCTTGAGGATGCTCTTATTATTGACTGGAATCCTTTGCTATCTTCAAATTGTATTGATACCAAAGTCAATTTTCTGACCGACAAATTAATAGAACTTTACGATGTGCATGCACCAATCCGTGCCATAAAAGTCAAGCATTTACCTGCACCTTGGCTTACACCTGACATTAAAGAGCTAATGTCGAAAAAGGCTGCAGCTAAGGCTAGGTACAAAATCAGATCCACCCAGGTAAATTTGGAGAAGTATGTGGCCCTTAGAAATAGATGCAACAGGGTGTGTAGGAATGCACAACGCCAACATATCCATACCTCGGTAGAAAGCGGGGATCCAGCAAAAGTCTGGAAGTTTCTGAATACACTGGGAGTTGGAAAGTCACGGCAAGACTTAATTCCTAAAAATTTAAATTTTGATGCACTTAATGCACATTTCTCTACTTCGTCCAATTTTAATGGACCGACTAAAACCAATACACTACAATATCTTTCATCTATTCCAACTCCTGCTCATCCACCTTTCATCTTCAACCAATTGTCCGCTTGTGATGTTAAGAAGAGCATTCTGTCGATTTCATCCAATGCTGTCGGCAGCGATGCTGTTAGCCGAAATATGATTATCACATCACATCTTTAACTACTCCATCTCTTCTGCTATTTTTCCTTCCTCGTGGAAAAATGCCCAGATAATTCCTTTACCCAAGAAATCTAAGCCATGTTCTTTCTCTGACTATCGTCCTATATCTATCCTTCCTTTTCTCTCTAAAGCTTTAGAGCGTGTCATTCACTCGCGTAAAAATGCGCTACTAAACCCGCTACAATCCGGTTTTCGACCTGGACACAGTACTGCGACAGCATTGGTTAACATCACGGAAGACATAAGACTGGGCATGGACAGTGGAAATCTCACGCTTCTATCCTTACTTGATTTTAGCAACGCTTTTAATACCATAGATTTCGACATCCTGCTTGGTATACTTGGCTCGATTAACGTATATCCAACGGCTATTGCGTGGTTTCGTAGTTACCTGTTTGGTCGCCAGCAACGTATTCGTGTCGAAGAATCTAGCTCTTCCTGGTGCAATACGACCGCTGGTGTACCGCAGGGTGGCGTTCTATCTCCGTTACTTTTTGCCATTTTTATAAATACAATCTCTGAAAAAATACTTTATTCCTACCACCTTTATGCTGATGATTTACAAATTTATACCCAAGCTCCTCCAAACAATCTGTCTGATGCATTCATTGTGCTTAACGAGGACTTGGATCGAATATGCAAATGGAGCAAGAACCATGGACTTACCCTAAATTCATCCAAGACTCAAGTAATTGTTATTGGTAGTCCAAGGTTGACTTCAAAAATAGATTGGACCCAGCTTCCTCGGATAACTATGGATGGAACAGTCGTGCCGGTCAGTCACAATGTCAAGAATTTAGGTATCCATATGGACAATTCATTTTCCTGGAATATCCAGGTACAGGAAACCAGTCGAAAACTTTTCGCATCAGCAGGTGCTTTACGAAGGCTCCGTAACTTCCTTCCAATTGCTACTAAAATTGCGCTTGCACAATCGTTTCTTCTTCCTGTCCTTGATTACGCCGATGTCAGCTATCCCGATCTGACAGAGGAGCAACTAGATAAACTTGAGCGACTTCAAAATGTTTGCATAAGATTCATATTTGGTCTACGCAAGTATGATCACGTTTCAGATTTTCATAAACAACTCAAGTGGCTCCCAATTCGACTTCGCAGGAATGCTCATATTCTAACATTGCTATATAATGTATTGTTTAATCCCATCACTCCCTCTTATCTCAAAGAACGTTTTCAGTTCCTTTATGACACACATTCGAAATGCCTGAGGTCATCCGAGAATTTGAGGTTGAAAATGCCAATGCATTCCACTGACTTTGTAGACAAGTCATTCACTGTTAAGGCTGTGCGCCTATGGAATGCACTGCCACTGAACATCAGGCGAGCTAAAACCCTTAATAATTTTAAAAGAATGGTAAATGACCACTACTTAGCATCGTGTACACTTTGATAGCTCACTATTTATATGCTCACTTGTTATTATCCCTCCATACTAGTATGTACCTACTATTTTATACCCATTTTTATTTATGTGCTATAGTTGTATATATTTATAATACATATATTTATTTTATTTTCTACTTTATTTGTGCTTTTCTCTCTCCTTCTTCCTTTTTGTTTCAGAACACTTTACATCTAGTTTATATGATAACTACACCATAATTTTGTTTTACCACACTACTGTCCATCCCAAGGTTGCCTGGAAGAAATCGCTTAAAGCGATAAGGCCGCCCATTGTACATTCAATGTATACATGCTTCCTAATTGTCTTTACTGTAACTCAAATGGTGTACAATAAAGTATTATCTATCTATCTATCTATCTATCTACCATAATGAAAGAAAAGTCAAAAGTCCCCATGGATTGAAGTTCTGCATTCTTTTCAAAGGGTCAAAAATATTTGTTTCTTGCATTTTTCTCGTAAACAGCAACTCTTATCTCAAATTTTGTTAGACACATTTGTAGTTCATATTATTGCCTACAAAATTGGTCGATTTTATCAATGCAGAGCCTAAACCGATGGTCCTGTAAACTTGAAATTTCGGCAGTAGAAGCTTAGTATTTTATTCTGATTAGTTTGACTGCATTATACGTCGTGCGTCGTGACCGCGCATTCACCCCGCTCATATAGGGTAAATGGGATACTGTACCACTCAAGCGCCATATCTCTTTCGTAATTCTATGTTAGAATCCAATATTAGCTACGGTGGTATAAAAAATTACAGGGCGTGTTGAAATAATGTGCAACCTGAGATAAGAGCAGTAACATTTTCATATAGATTGATTTTAGTAGGTAGGCATTGCTCGTTCCATATATCTTGGACCTTAAATGTACTCAATATGTGCTCTAAACTCGCAGGACACGCGTCTTGGATGGAATTTGAGGATAACACGCGGTGCTACGGCCATGGACGAGTTCAAATTCACCAAGTATGGATTATTCCAAAAGAATCCGCGCGCACCAGGTCCTTTTATAAATCACGATTTAGGTTCAAGAAATATGGAACGAGCTATATAACAATCATAGCGTCGTAACGAATAAAACATATTATTACAATAAGGTTTTATTTATTAGAAAACTACACGATACATATACATGTGACTAATAATATATTTTTTAGAAATAAACATTGAAAAGAAATGAACTTACAGACTGCTATCATAGAGAATCAATGTCTCATATTATGCTGGGCAAAAAATAAATATAATTTAATGAAGTACGTACTTTGGAATTTCCCATTATCAAAATCGAAAAACCACACATTCTGTGCAAATCTATAAGAGAATAAATCAATCGAAACAGTCACGTCACATCATATCCATGAACAGGGCACCAGTGATGGGTAATGTGCACATTTTGGTCACGGTGCTGGTGGCAAGCGCAACGATGCCACACAGATTGACCTCTTGGAAGGTTCTAAAGAAAACTGAACTGCGCATGTACCAAGATGTTTATGACGTCACCATGAAATATCCTCATGTGGTCATTTTACAACCAGGCCGTTTCTGCAGTGGCTCTCTTATAACGCCAGAGTGGGTTCTAACTGCAGCGCATTGCTGTAGAAGAATACTATCACATATACAATACAGCGATCTCTCAATCCCATTAAATATGACAGATTCGAAGAGTAAAGTGATTAGATGTGTATCACATCCACGATACAAACCCTATATGTATTTGCCTACTGATATAGCACTTTTACTTGTGAGCCCTGCAGTGCGTATGGATAAGTACGGAACTTTATCAGCGGTGGACTATTCAACACTGTTGGGCCTCTCTGCAGAGTACGTTGGGGGTGGGTTGACGTACATACCGAAACGTTACACTCGAACCAAAACCAAATCGAAATACTACATGCTACGTTTTCTGCGGCCAATGCAAATAGGACAAGGCGTTGTCAGTCCCAGTGAACCTAAATTTAGAGGCTTTATTTGTGTATCACCGATCTGTTCAATTAAACAAACGGGTTGGCCTGGAGCTTCAGGTGGCCCATTGCTCGTGGAAAACAACATAGTTGGAGTTATAATGGGTGGTTCTGGTAAATTATTTTATAAGAACCCTGAGAAATATTTTACACCAATAAGTCCACAACAAGAATGGATTCATAATGTTATCACTTCCGAACCCACGTAAAACAATGCAACATGTTTTGAAAGTGGTGGTCACTATATTGGACACATTTTTGTCATAATCTAGTTTTTAGTTAATAAGCCTTAGATCTAGAATGTTAGTTTAACTGTATGCAATGACATGAAACAAATCTATGAATAGGCACTAAATGAAGACAATACTCCTTGAGGTGACCTTTCATCGTCAGTTAATATTCCGGGGGTTTTGAGGCTATCCTGATGAAATCCCTTATAACAAACTGATGGATATTCTTCACCAACAAGACCACGTCAAGAATGGATTCATGAGGTTATTTATCACTTCATAATGGAAATAAAACATCCAAAATATTTTCAATACGGTGAATTGTGACCTTTTAAATGTATCTATGTCTACGTATGCAAACCAGTTTGGTATTCTCTTTATGTTACATAGTTCTTCTCACGCGCAGGGCACGCCGTGATTGCGGCGGTAAGACCCATCATGGGGGAGTGGCTAGAGAGGCCACACGGTGGCCTCTCGTACCGTCAGACGCAGGTCATTACCGGACACGGTAACTTCGGGCGGTACCTGCATCTGATGGGCATAGAGCCAACGCCCGGGTGCCATCACTGCGACGCGAGCGTGGACTCGGGGCTGCACACGCTCACCGAGTGTCCGGCGTTTGAAGCGCCGAGGCGGGAGCTTGTGACGGCCCTGGGGGTGAGAGTGCTTACGCTCTCCACCTTGCTCGCGGCGATGGTTCGCTGCGTGGATGCGTGGGCGGCCAGCGCCTCCTTCTGCGAGCAGGTCATGCTCGTGAAGGAAACAGCAGAGCGGGCGCGGCGCAGCGAGCGAGAAAGACTCGCGGACATCGCTGGCCGCGTTCGAAGGCGGCTCGGGCGTCGGAGGGCGCAAACCGACCTCCGCCCTCCATGAGCGCGGGCCTGAGGGTGACGGGTGGAGCCGCTCGTCACTCTAGCAGAAGCAGGCCACGGCGGCGGCGCGCATCGTAGGACGATGCGCGCCCCCCCCCATACCGGGGGCGAGTTGGGGACCGCGTGGTCCCCCCTCCTGAGGAGGGCCAGACCGAGAGGAATGGCCCTGGGTCAGCCGGGGTGCGAGGGATATGTCACAAGACAACCTCACCTTCGGCCTAGCACATCGACCCACAGACGGCGTGCGGTTTAGTCGGTTCGAGTCCGACATAACCTCCCCCTTCGGCTCCGAAGGGGGGGGTATCCGTGGGGATTTCCCGCACGTAAAAAAAAAAAAAAAAACATAGTTCTTCTTAGAAGGCGGACGGTTCTCAATTCAACAGTTCTTTTTTTGTGTTTACTGCCGCACAGCTCCATCAGTTACTGACTTATTGAGGAATTTTTTTTTGGAAGAGGTACTTCTGGATATTGGATAAGTAGACCTGATGAAGGATATAATAATAATATAATTATTAATAGGTATTATTATTGAAATTATTTAACGGAAATAAAATAAAAGGACCACGAAAAAGATAGATGCAGGAATATGTTGTATTTTCCTACCCACGTAACCTGTTGAAAAGGTATTAGGAAATTTTGTGACTGAAATAACATCCACATTTAGTGGTAAATAGCAAAAAGTATTTATGTGTTATACATTAAGTGAGACGTTCTTGTAGGCTCCGGAACTGCTCCGGGCATCGTGCGTGATGTCATAAAAATATGTCGCAGATAGATTCTTCTGCCTATCTTGAACAGTTTTACAGTAAAAATACTTACGAGCGCGAGAAGAAACGTTTAACTTCCGTTTTTTTCGTATCTATAGTTATAGCTGTGGTTATAGTTTTGTCCTCATTTCCAGGTCTATAAGCAAAGCTGATCTGATCAGCAAGCCCAATTAATTGAGCATACATCGCGTCTAACATTTATGTCGAACATACTCGTAATATGTATGATTTACGAATATATGGAAATTTCGGTCTCTTTCCGTTACTCGTAAAATGTTTTATTGAATAGATATGCGATGTGTCGCCATCGAATAACACATAACTGAGTTTTATGGTTGCTGCGCTACTTTCTGAATAGGCCACAAAGTTTGAGTGCTTGCCGAATGTCTATTTATAGACCAAAGAATGAACTACATACAACGCGAATTGTTTGAGGTATTACAATTGAACGTCAGCGAGCGGCTCTTTATGTTTTAGAATAGAATATTATGCTTTTACCATTCAATTTCATTTTAATTTTTATACCACTTAGGTGTAAAAGAAGCACACGCCTACTTGACGGAAAGTGGTTACCGTAGCCTAAGGACGTGTGCAACACCAGTGTGACTCCCCACACGCGTGTTGCCGTGCTGTGTAGAAGACAAAGCATATTTAAAACTTTGTAAATATAAAATACATATTATTAACTTTAGCATGTTATTATTCTGTATGCTTGGTGCCGTTTGCTCGGCTGTGAGACGTCGGCCTTATCGCGGTTCACGCTTCAACACTCGGCCATCCACTGAAATATGACAGGACCCTCACCTCGTTACCCCAATGTGCCCCCCAATCGAATAATAATGGTCCCTGCTACGTCGGAATAGAGCTCCAAACGTCTGAAAATGTTGGCATATTCAAATATAACTCCAGAACTTGTTATACAAATACGATTACTTGTCGAGTTTGCAAACAGGTTTAAATGATTCCTAAATGAAATGCGTTATTGATACCGTTTGAGCTACCATTTAATTACGATTGAATATCCTTACTAGTGATTGAATAATTGCTAACTACAAGATAATGAAGTTATTCTACAATCGACATCGCATTCCTCCAATGTCATCACTTATCAAAGTTTAAAATCTTCATATTGTAGTTACATTCGAAGAGCTGGAACAGCCGGCAATAAATATCTGCTAATTTTACCAGCTTTTATTTTACCTGTACTATTCGTATATCATACCTTCTTAAATGTAATTTGTATGTTGTCCTGTCCATTTTTGGTCATTTCTAGGTGTTCAATTGAGCTGGAATTGCGCTACCATCCAAGCTTGAGATTCCTCACTCACCTGCGTGGTTAATTTTCACTGAGGTTACTTTAATGGAGTAGGATAAAGAGTAGGTAATAAATGTTCTTAAAGCAACTAACACGTTTTGCCAAAAGTAATTCACAAGGAAAACCTTAATAAAAAACCTGACTGATGTTAAAAAGGATCGAAACAAGCTTTATAGCAGGCGGTACCCATTGATTGTCATCTAGTTTGAGATTTGCAAATGGGTACCGCCTGCTATAAAGCTTGTTTCGCTGCTTTAAGCATCAGTCGTGTCTTTTATTTATAATCATTTATTTAATTTTATACTTATATATTTTTTCAGTTTCAGTTGTTTCAGTTTTTACATATATATTTTTGTAATCGTCTTCTAATTTATTTCATTTTGATGCGCTACTCGATAAATTTGTGTGATTTTTTTTAACCACATGCATTTTGGCGTCAAAAAACCAACATATAGCTTTTGCTCATATTTTATGTACCCAAGAACATTTGGGCAATAAATACCTTTCATTTGAGACATGAATCAGTGAAATACGGTGTATAAGATACGCGCGAAAAACATAACCCTTCTTGGCAGTCAGGTAAAAAAGCAATGTATTCTATACATAGTTTTGTGATACGGACGATCAGGTCAGCAATGAGCTCCTAAATATGATAATTTATCTGTTTGTTTGTTAGGAAAGGATAGACTGAAATTGATGCGGAAACTTTAACGTTGAGCGAAGAGTGTCCGCAATGTGTGTGAAGAAGATTCACTGAACAAAAATAATAAATTTTTTCAAGCTTTTGTTTAGTTTCATCTGTCCCGATGTTTGTCATCAAATCTTGCAAATTAAATTAGACGCACTTCCCGGTTTCCAATTGAGCTGAAAATTTACATACATATGTAAATTTCAAACCACTGTAAAATATTACATTGTCACGCAATTTAAGAAGAAGGCGAACGTCAAATACGACATGAAAAATATAACCATCTAGCTCCATAATCAGATCAGTACCATTTCATAATAATAATGATGATGACATGGTGCTGATCTGATAGTGGAGCTAGAAGGTAGTCAAAAGAACCTTGCAATTAAATAACAACCTCGTCGAGTTTGGGCTCATTTGAATCCTCGTGTTGACGAGTAGTTTTTCTTTCAATGGTAAACAGGTTCTGTAACAACGCAATGACCACGAGTTTCGGCTCGTTTGATTCGGTTCGGCGAGTACTCTATTTTTAGATGGTAAAGCTGGAAGGTAGTCATAGGAACTCAGATAAGAAATGACGCAACCCGATATTACTAAAAGTAAAGTGTGGAAAATTAAATTATTAATAATAAACTTTTTAAAACATGTTTTTAAAAGTTTGTTGTGTTGATTTCAAAAGCTTGTAGTACATACAGAAAACATTTCTAGATCTTGCGCGAAACAAGATTTTGAAATCAGTTGAAACCTTGCAGAAAATGACTAATTCGTTTGAGTAGACAGATTTTTGAAAAGTTTTTTTTTTAATTTTATTAATAATTATTACACTGATCGAACTGACTGAAAACATCGGTCACAGAAGCATACGGTAGATTTTTACAACATAACATAAACTCACGCCTATATCCCCGAAGGGGTAGGCAGAAGTGCTAGCACCCACATTTCGCCAGTTTATGTTTAGGTCCCAATGTAATTGGTAGCGAGCCTATTGCCATTTACCGGGCACTTATAAACCTGCGATAAATACAAACGTAACATCGAAAAGCATCGAAAAGTCATTGGTGTGTGCCATGGTAAAACCTGGGATCGAACCTGAGACCTCGTCTCAGCAGTCCATCACCCATAACACTAGGCTACCGCGGTATACGGTTTAAGAAGACCGTTTGAATGAAAAAGTATTTTATCTACTCTGATACTATAATACAAAGATTATAAAATTTAAATCAAAACTCTTATGACAAACATTACGCACAGGCCAAAAAAAGTTTTATTACGATACAGGTCTTGTATGGACACCTATATCATTAAATAACTTTAAATCATAACGATACACCCATACAAACTCCATCTGGACTGAACCTCTACTTTAAAAAAGAATCAGCCGATTCAGAAAAAAAAAAACACGAAATTAAACAAAGTTTGGTTTTGTTTGTAAAATAAATTAGTTTATGTATTATAGTATGAGAGTAGATTAAGTAGTGTACGACACTGTACATAACTTGGTCTTAAAACACTCGTGTGATACGATAAAAAAACTCGCCTACGTCTCGTTATTTTAAAACACACTCGTGTTATAAGAACCCTTATTATGCAACAGTATCATAAACTACTATGTTTAAATTACAATTAATAATTTATAATGAGTGGTTAACGATCGGAAGTTGATATTTTCTTTAATGTGTTAAAAATAAAATGCATTTTAGATGGTATTATAATTAACATTACTGCATAAACTTCTTCTTCTTATTGCATATTTATAAAAATAATGATTTACAATATACAATATATACAATAAAATCGAAAAGTAGCCTATCGAAACTATGAAAAAAAAAATGCGACTGGAAAATTTTATAAACCAGGCACACGCTGAAAACCATTCACCGACTCATTTCAACTGGATATTATTTCGTAAGTGAATTTATTACTATTTTACTTCTGATTTAGATTTGAGTAAAATGAACTTTACTCCTTTGTAAAAAGGAAATGAAGAAAGCAAGTGTACATTTGACAGTTGGTTATACATCATGCGCAATTATTGGCGGCAACACGTTATTACAGTAACGAAGACAAACGATGTCTCTGCATGGACTGTGCAGGCTTAGTCGTAATGATATTTGCTGGGGTAGCGGTTTTTGTAGGGTTTTATTTTATGCCCCGAACATGAATAATTTTATAGTGATGAGGACAAAATATACTATGGAGAAAGAAAACAGGGTTATGTAGACCGTTAATAAGGCCAGACGGGAGAATAACTTCTTGTTTTGTTAGTTGCCTTTTTTGTATTTTATAGATTTTAATTATGTAATTTTTGCTTGGCGTATAACAATGTATATAATAAAAAAAATACTAGAAGTGATTGTGACAGGTTGGAGCGGGGGGAAATTGCCTCTAGGTCTTGTATTGTGAGTAGTACTTAGAGCGTTTTCACACAATCCGATCCGATATCTTTGACGGGCGGGCAAAATTCTCGGCACTGCAGTTACATTGATATTTTTTCAGATTCAGAAGATTAATTTACTTGGAGAAGACTAATACTAAGAGACGTTAACTGAAACCAATTGATATTATTTAAGTTTTCGGGATAATTACCATGTAATGATTTATTGAGTTTCCGATATTTCGGCACTGTTGCAAGCGCCATGATCACGGAAGAACTGAAGTACTGGCGGTTGACGGAGAAAAGTTTTAAGCGCAGACATATCGGTCTACCCTCTTACACACTCTTTTGTGACGCGTTACATTGTCAGTACCACTACCACTGGTTTCACTAGAACTGCAAACTCGATCACGACTCACTACACTCACAGTATCCACTCGCGATTTTAATTCGGCTGGTTCATGGTTTTTGCATAGGCGGACCACTGGATACCAGACGTTCGGCAGTTGAAACCCTTCCTCACGATTGAAATTTTTATACTTTTTAATTTCAACCAATCTTGGTATATAGTGGCGTTCTGTCGCAAGCATCTGAGGGTTATGTACCTTTAATAATAGTATAAACAACCATGACAGTTTAAATACCGATATTGAAACCAATGGTCTTATGTAACTTATTTCTAATCAGACAAGTGATACACTAAATTGTGGCAGGAGCAAGGTAATAATGATATAACATAGTATTACGTCGGTTGAGCTGGCCTGGCCGTTTTCTGGAGACGGCCGCGTTACGGGCTTATTACGTTAACGAAGATAAACGGCTGGCATGATGCGAAGCGAGCACGAACTGCATGCCGTGTCGGTGAGGGGGCATGAATAACAGCAGGGTGACGTCAAGAAATTACAGACAGTTATTATGATACGAACACTGACATATACAAGTATGGTCACCTATGGTGGTGGATGACTTATGAAGCTCTTTACCAAATTGAATTAATGAAGTTCAGAAATTTAATTTAGGGAGCAAGGGTTTTTGTTCAAAGATCCTGCTAAGTATCTATATAATACGTCTTCCCTTGCTTTCATATTGTATTTGATAAAAAGGTATATGAGTGCAAATTTACTCGTGGTGCTCAACTTAAGTAGCGCAGAGATCAAAACGAAACATGCTATACCTATGTTGGTGTATAATAGTAGAAGAAAAAAATAGAATCATCATCATCATGAGACCGAGACGAGCGTGGAGCTCAGGAACCGCCTCTTTTTTATACAACTTAGTTGGCAGACAAACACACGGTCCATCTGATGGAAAGTGGTTACCGTGGCCTATGGACGTATGCAACACCAGAGCATTACACTCATGCTGCTGACCCTAATGTAAATGCCTATATGTAAATAGAAGATCTGGAGGCAACCTGCATAACAAAACTGCATCAGAGAAGTAGTAAATAATATAAAAGAAAAGAGAGACTTTTAATTAATTCGCTTGTAGCTTGTACCAGATCACACCTCAAGGTCCGCACTATATACAAAAGTTACGAACAATTTTTCATAAGTCGCAACCCCACACTGGTAGTCTCCGGAGGCATGAACGACATATTTCTCAAATTGAACGGATGTTCTGAAAAATTGTATACGACATTGCAATGCATACTTTTTCAAACCTATACCATAATCAAGTGCTAATCTTATATTTTAAGAACAAAATGAATGGGCACGGATAGACGAATAATTGTACAAACATACAGACGCTCACGCCTATTTACCTCTGGGATAGGCAGAGACAGCCTGCCGTTACTTCATTTTACTTCCTCTATAGTCATTAATCCTTTCATGTAAACCCGCCGGCTTCGAGTACTTCTGACTAATCCTTTGCTTTTTTCAGAATTTAGCCAATGTGTGCACTGCGTCTTGTCTGAAGAATTGTAGCGCAAACTAATTGTGATTTCACCCCCAATATTATTATCATGTATTCAGTAGCATAATATCATATTTAAGTAATAAAAATACGCATATTATTAATTATTAAAAGTGTAATCAACTAATTAACAAGGCAAATAACTTTAACTGAAAATATATTCAAAGAAAACAGAACGAGTACATTTCCAGTGTTTCAGAGAAACTTGACATTCCATGAAGTGCTGATTTCCATAAGATTATTTAGTTTAACGGAACACAAATATGCCAGGAAATATATCATGGTTTTCTATGTAACGTAGTTAGACAATGGTTTGAGTTTTACTGTGAGTAGTTTTGTACGTCCGACGCTCACTAAGCCGACTGGTCATCTCACACAAACGTTTTGAATCCAGAATTTATAGCTCGTTAATCTTGCCTGACCCTTCCACGTCATTGGCTTTGAATGAATTAATGCCTTCACCCCCGGGATTAGCTTGATGCTTGTCCGACTACGTAACGACCCCGTGTGGGTATCGGGGCCTTGGATACTGTGTGAGGCGGTCACACGTTAGGGAATAAGGCCTCATTTTTACGGTAGCGCTGAACTTCCATTGATACATTATCACTGTCATCGGTATAGTTGGATAGCAATCAGGGTAGGCCTTTCCTTCAGGGAGTTAGCGATATGGCGACAATGCTGCTTATCTAACTCCTTAAATATACATACTAGTATAGATTGAACCCTATGATAAATATGTAGCATTAATTTAATCGACAGCAGATAACGTTAAATAAGGAGAAAAAAAGTGTGATTGTATTGTAGTAGAATCATGCTTTTTTCACAGTGAAAAGCCTAGTTCAATGTGAGAAGCATTACACTCTCGTTTAATATCCACTATTTGTTTTCACAACGTTTAATAGGCAGCTTAAATGTTTTTTACTCCTCAAATCATCTGTACTGTCCTCTTTTATCTTTTTTTCTTTCTCCTTTACTAGTTTTATATATGTTGTATTAAATCACACTGTCCTAATTATATTCAAGTTCTGATACATTACCACGACATTCTAATCACATGTTGTTAGTAACATTTTGATTTAACACATCGAGCGTTTTAGATACTACACTTGTGGACACATCTATTGGCCCACCTTGCATTTTAAGTTTCGTTTAGTCCTAGCTAAAAAAATATATTAGGTTGAGCAAAAAGTTTTTATGCATATTTGAACCAGGCACATTCATAATTTTATTCAATAGTTTTATTTT
This sequence comes from Eilema caniola, assembly GCA_949126895.1. Classification (NCBI taxonomy): domain Eukaryota; kingdom Metazoa; phylum Arthropoda; class Insecta; order Lepidoptera; family Erebidae; genus Eilema; species Eilema caniola. Next base: position 732,203 of record OX421463.1, on the reverse strand, counting down.
GAATTTCGAACACAGAATTTAAAGAAACAAAAGACAATTTGGAGCCTGTTCGTTGATTTTAAACAATCGAATACTAAAAAAACGTGAGTTTATTCGTTTACTTGGATTTAATTCTCGAAAGTGTGATTTTTCTCTTTGGTTTTGCAACAAACATTACTTATTCTTAGCTTAACATTGCTTATCAAGGTGAGGTTCTATCAATAATCTATGGATACTTCCCCTGAAGTCGCCGCCCAAGTTGTGGCACTTATCCAGGCCGGATACAGCCAAAGAAATGTGAGTGCTCAACTTAATTTAAATCGATCTGCGGTCCGAAATGTTTATCGGATGTACCTAGAGACTGCCGTCTTTGTTCGTCGCCAAGGAAGGCCACAATCTCGGGTCACAACTGAAAGGCAGGATCGATTCATCGTGACGACCAGCTTGAGAAATCGTCACCGTACCTCCATTGAGATACAACACCAACTTCGCGACATCCACGGAGTATCTGTGAGTGCTCGAACTGTTCGGTGAAGGTTAGAAGAACGCGATATGGTACCACACAAACCAGCTAATGGCCCCAAACTAACGCGATCCCACCGAACAGTGCGTCTTCTTTTCGCGCGCACTCATTTAAATTGGACTCAGCAGCATTGGAGCCGTGTACTCTTTTCTGATGAGTCTAAAATTGCGTTACATGGCAATGATGGAAGGAAGATGGTCTACCGACATAAGGGAGAGCATTTTGCACAATGCTGCTTTCAAGAGAGGGTTGCTTATGGCGGTGGCTGATGGACTATCTAGGGCGGTATATCCCCGAGCGGCAAAACTCAACTTGAGGTTGTTACGGGACCACGGCTGCCAACATTAAATGCTGAAAGGTACATTCGTGAGTGCTTAGAACCTCACGTGAACCATACGTGGACAATGTGGGCCCAAATTTCCTTTTTATGCATGATAATGCAAGAGCCCATACGGCCGGCATCGTCAGAGAATATCTTCGGGATAGGAACATCACAGTTATGGACTGGCCAGCCAGAAGCGCAGACATGAACCCGATTGAGCACATGTGGGACGAGCTAAAAAGACGTGTTAGGGCTCGTCAGCCAGTTGCCCAGACGATGCCGGAGTTGGAAACTTCCATAGAAGAGGAATGGGAGATGATCCCTCAAAATTTCATAGAACGGTTGATAAACTCTATGCCTAATCGTATGAGAGCTGTCGTAGATGCCAATGGAGACAGCACGCGTTATTAAATTAAACCTTTATTTGATAAATAAACCTTTTTTTTTGATAAAACATGTTTTTCATTCAAAAATCAACTGCACTCATCAAGGCGTAGCTCCATGTCCTGTGGTATTCTGAATTCAAATTTAAAACGATACGATCGAAAAACATGGTAAAATGTATCAGGTTTAAAACTGCATCAATAGTTTTTGTTCAATCTAGCAATCATATTTAGGTAGGGGCCATCGAAACCTACACTCTAAGGTGGGCCAATAGATGTGTCCACAAGTATATTTACCTTATATTTGACTTCTTAGCATACATAAAGTACATAAGTTAAGCTCTGTACTTAGGATATCTGTTATCCTATAAATATCGCTTTTATACTTCGACAGCAGCACCAGGTACTCCAAAAAATGCCATTTTAACCAACACAGTTAGTGTAGTGTATAATATATTCACTTATAATAATATATTTGGCTTACAAGCAATCTGATGCAAAAACAAAAAGCTCATCGATGCACTAACAAAGAGCCTTTCAGCTGACGTCATATCATATTCCGTGCGCCGTGCTCCGTGCTCCGTTCTCAGCGCGCCGGATCCGTGCCTGTAATCCTGTGGACTAGATTAATACCCGCATCGGCTTCAGCTGTCAGACTGTCGTTTGACTGATGGGTTTTGTCATGATACAAAGCCTTGTTCCTTTCAAAGATATTAGTTGACATGAATACATATCTATTTAGAAATGGTAGGTATTCTTGCTTGAAAATTTTTATGACCGTCGAGGAAACTGATGAAGTGTATAAAAATAGATGTAAAGGGCGTCCCGTTGTTGGAAATGTTCTGGAATGTTTTTAACTTCCAACGAAAATGTTTATGTTTGCTGTATCTCTCTCTCTCTCTCTCTCTATCTCTCTCTACCTTTGAAACAAAAATAAAACTAAATCGAAATCGATTCATCAGTTCGGAAGTTATGCCGCAACGGACAGAGAGATAGACACAAACACACACACACACAGAGAGACAGACACTTCAAACTTATACAACAACATAATGTTTTCATCTCTGTTGACACGAAATAAACAAAGGTGGGTAGGAAAAGAAAAACATTGCAATGTCATTTTTGTTTTTTTTCCGAAAGGTAGGTACATGTTGTATTAGATAAATAGAAAATTTCTAAACAAACAAAATGAACCTTTGCAATTTTCAACGCTAGTCACTAGTGATTAGCGCACATAGTGTTGAGATTGATTCTTGATAACTCTTTTGTATTGACAACTGCTTTCGTTTGAAAAAATAATTATTTCAGTAAGGAATTTTGCACACGAAAACTTTTCATAACGTTGTTATTTTTTATAGAATAAAAATATATTGAAAACAAAACTTGATGCCGTGATTTTTACTATCTGAAGCTGTTCAGTTTCCCTCGAGACATGTATTTAATTCAGAAATATTTATCAGTGAAAATAACACAGGGAATTTAAAAATATTGAAAATGGTTCAATAAAAAGCGAGGTAGCTTGACGAATTCTCAGGTTTATGCATCTTGAAATAGTTTGTTATGGAGTGTTTAATTAACAAAAAAAAATATTTGAGTGGTTTTTACTAGTAATGCACTAGATAAATCTTTTCATAGTCGCGTAATACACTCTGTATGAAGCCCACGAGGGTTACGTGCCCCAATAGTAATGATATTGACAGTAAATAAATATTTTTCTATCAAGTGTAATTGGTGAGTACCAATTACACTTGATAGATACAGTTGCCTTATCACAAAAATAGCTGAGGTCTCGAGATGTATCGCAAGATGTTTCTCAAGACCCCAGATAGAATTTAGAAAGGTATCGAGAACGATACGAATTCAAAGTCTTGATCTCATACGCAAAGTTCTGAATCGTTTGACTTATACCGAATATACTTCCGTATCAAGTAATTGTGTAGTTGGATCTAATCTCCCATTTAACTACTGGACAGCGAAAACAGGATGTAATACCACCAGTACACGACAGACATTCCACATTACACGCCAGAATGCACTTCACTGCAGGCGCTCCCAGTTGGCGTCTGAATCTCCTATGAGTTTTACCATTTACTCTCTTCTCTTGTAAAGCTAGTTTTCTTATTCGGATATACTATCTTTAAATCGAAAGATATGACGTATTTTTATGATCATCTATTTCTAAAATTTAGTGAGTTTACAAGTAGTCTATTAAGGACAACTGGCGACTGCGAAATCGAATACTTGCCTTCGTATAAAAAAGAAAAAAAGTAACCTTTCTTAGTTTTTTAATAATACATACGAAACGTGTTTACCAAATCTTCCAAAATGACGAACATTCAAACAAAGTTTCATGTACTATTGGAACCCCTTTAGCCCCTTTTATCGCTATAAAAGGTAGCCTATGTCCTTTTCTAAGCTCTAATCCATCTTTATTCAATTTTAATCAAGATTGGATGAGTGATAAAGGCGTTAAAGCGTAAAAGACAGACAGAGTTACTTTCGCATTTATAATGTTAATATGGACTGACATCGATGGAAGATAAAATCATGGTGCAAAGGCGTTGAGTCTTACAAAGTGACTAAAAGTCACTTTTATGCATCTATAATTATCATGTGTAAATTTCTGCTACACTAACAACTAATGATCTGCTTACCTAAGTCCTGGTACGTCAGAAACTGGTACGCCATCTTCAGTGAGCCACGATATGACGGGTGCAGGCGTGCCGTGGGCGGCGCACGAGACCCTGGCTCCGGTGCTGTTGGAGAACGACAGTCGAGGAGGCGGCTCCATCAGGAACAGTAATTGACTGGACGATTCTGATACTGGAAAGAAGAGAACAAAATATTGAAATACGTATGAAAAATAAGAGATTTATCTAAAATGTATGATAGCTAAAGCGGTTTGGGTATCTGTGTATTGACTAGTGTACCTACGAGCCAGCCAGTACTCGTGCATTAGTTTTATATAATATCCGCGTCAGCATTTCATACGCTGTATTTAGCTGTGAAACATATAATAATTTTAATTAGTTCTAAAATTGCCGCACTAGTGTAAGCACGTAGGTTATGGTGCAATTAAACGTTCTCAAGTACATCAGCATAACATTTAACCTCGTGCAACAAAGGGTACGAGCAGACAAGTGCTCGTGCAAGTAGTGGCGTCCCAAAGTAAAACCCCGTTTTTTCAGTACTCGGGTTTTATATTAATAAATGAAAACTTAAACTTATTTATAATGGCCCCCATTATAAATAAGTTTAAGTTTTACACTACCTTACTGAAAGAATTAAGTATTCAATCCTTCAAGCAACAAAATTTGTCTTTAGATAATTGATTTTGTATTATTCCTTATTTTACCCAAATCTAGTAAAAAAACTACAGATCTGTGGGCAGAGCTGTGATATTGTAATAGAAAATGTTATCTTAACGGTCGACAAAACTAGCTTCTCTACTGACTTAGGATATAAGTAAGCCATTATGGCAATTGATCACCAAGCATTGTTAAGCTTCACTGGTTGCTCGCTCATCGGTGTATAGCTATTCTATCTATTCCTTTGGGAGTTCGAACCATTTATATCACTTTGTTCGGACTGCCAATTAGTTAAAGCTAATACAATATAATGACAAATCGATAGTCTGAGACTCATTATATATACTCTTGTAAGGGACAGTACACACCAACCTACTGGATTACTGTACCGTAAATTCAGAGTTCTGCCTCTTGACAAGTGGCACATGTGTATTGACGTAGTCTATGAAAAAAAATCTTCATCTACAGCTTTACACATCAAGTTCGTCAAGTCAAGTCACCAAATTCGCATAAACGTGCTCTATATAACTGCTTATATCTACTGTTGATTGATGATTGAGGAATTTAATAAATAATGTGGAATAGTACAAGTGTTTTCATTGAAGATGTGCTCTATCTAAAATAATAACATTTCTAAAACATACTACAAAAGAAAGTCAATCTCCGACTGTTCTACCAAAATTAATAAGACTGTGTAATATATTGCTAAGCAACACAATTACCTTCTGAGCTATTTTACCTCCTTATTGATTGTTCTAATTATTTAGTAGAAGAACCCAGTAAATAAAAGGGAGTTTGAAATGGTAACTCAATTAATGAGCGCCGAATGGCGTAAACAATTACACGCGTCACCGAGTGTAGCGCGGCTGTGTGCGATATTACCATGTGTCAGTTGACACCGACTGTGCGCGCATGTACCTAATTAGCAGCTATACGAACATACGAGTTATTGGATGTGCCTTTTGATTACCAACTCAAAGACTAGCTGACGTACAGTCGAGTACTGTGGTTCATTACTGTCAGCTAGAAATATCGTTTTGTTTAAGCCACAACTTGGGAATTGGGCTTGTTAAACAATTTGTGGATGCTATTTTATTTAGCCAGCGAGGCGAGGAATTCACAATGTTGTTCTCTGTTTGAAAGGCTGTTATTGAAAATGTGAGTTATGTTTCAATTAAATACCTTTTGTGTGCAAAATATGTAGTTTATACAGTAGTTTACGAGTAGAATGTAGGGTATCTTGTCTGTAAAAAGTTTATCATAGTCATGTCATGATTGATTTATGAAAGCAGAAAATATATTTTCATTTTTAAATTAGACTTCTTTTTAGTAGTAATGCTTTTCTTCAAGTGTACAAGAAAAAGTGATTAGATGACGGAAAGAGACGTGTGTGTATGTAATGTTAGCATGGCGTCGGGCTATACCCTGTAGCAGGCACATGCTCTGAGAACATTTCGAACAATCGAATGGACTCGATAGCTGAATCCGCGTTGTGATTTCAATATCGTATGCTATAAAATTGATGACGTCACGTTGTCTAGCTAACAGCGTATACGTTTGTTGACAAATTGGTGATAGAAATTTACCACCTCAGTGAAATAATACCAATTAAAACATCACCATCAATACGGTATTATGTCCACTGCTTACATCACTACAATAAATGAAAATAAATGTCTCATCGCATATTAAACACGTTTAATAAAGTTATTGCAAGCAGCTGTCGCCACCGCAGATTTATGATGTCGAGACCGCACCTTAATCTCGACAGTGCCCCTGTAAGCTGCCTGTGCGCTGGTAAGTATGCGAACAATTCGTTACTCCATGTCCCATGTCGCTTTATTAAAATTCCTCGGGAGCGTCACTTTGTCGCAGGCCTGCGTTAATTGTCGACAGACGCGCGACTCGCTGCAGAATTTCTTTTGACGTACGCCCTTTGACGCTTTGCTTCTCGTGTATTATTATAAGACGTTGTTTAAATTAGTTACAGTTGATACGTCTGTGTTAACCGCAGTTTAGCCTCATTTGTTTATGTAGCCATTAAGCTCGCTTTTAAGTAAGCACGTTTTTAATTAGCTTTATTAAACGGGTTATTTTAAACTTGGCTACACTGTGTAATTTTGTTGCAGACAGCGTTAGTGTTCTAGCTATGAAGAATTGGTTAGTTATTATTATATATAATATAGTATATATATTATTATTATCTATGCGTAATGTACAAAGATGACAAAAGAAAACTTATCGATGTACAGTCAGCATCTGATCGATAGATCGATCTCGACGAATAAAGTACTCAAAATGATGTAAATGCCTTGGTTTACCCTTCTTGTTGACTGATTGCTCCGATATTTGGTACATACCTTTAATTCGAACAATAATACAATCAATAAAATAATTTAATTTGCTTTTAACACGAGAGTTTTAATATCATTTTTCGACTTTGTAGTTAAGATATTTCTGCCGCTGACTGTAGCTATATTTATTCTGATTCTCAAACACATATCAAAATGTAGGTTAGTACACACGCACACACACACACACACACACACACACACACACACACGCGCGCGCGCGCGCGCACATACACACGCACACACGCGCGCACGTATGCACATACACACACACATATTTACACTTAAGTGTGGATTTTTGATTGCTATTAAATCATGAGTGGGAAACTGACTTGTTTTTAAATTTTAGTGGCGGAATGAATTACACTTTTAAAAAAAAATACAAACAGATCCTTTTCAATAGAATAAATCAGTTTATATACCTACCTATTGCGTTTTCATTTCATGCAATCTTCGTATTTAAATAGAAAATTTCATCTTGTACGTGTATAATAAACAAAACTTTTACTCAAATATAAATTTTGTTTTCTCTCTGTTTAAAACTTGTAAATTCACAATTTTTTACACATAAAAAGAAACCCCTTTCATTTAATCTGTGGCCAGTGTATTTTTTTTATTATTCGCAATTCGTTTTTACTGGTGAAATTATACTTATTTATTAATTAAAATGTAGCAAGTATATACCAGTTATGAAGAAAGCGATTTATGTACCTAGTAAAGTGGCTATAATTTCACCGCAATTAGCCACATAATAACACCTGTAATCAAATTGTGACTTTTCATTGCTATAATTCACAAGTGAGTTATAGATTTATTTTAATTTTTAATAGTTGAGTTGCTTTTATCAAAAAAAATCAGATACAATAAAGGTTGCCTTCAATAGTATAAATAAATTAATAAACCTGCCTATTGCCATTTAACTTGTACGTGTTTAATAAACAAAACTTTCACTCAATTAACTAATAACTTTTGTTTTCTCAGTAGAAACTTTAAATTTCCGATTTAGTCCGCGACCAATAAAAAAGAAGTAACATACGACAAGTGCAGACTAGTTTATGAAAAAAATGATTTATTATGATCAACGTCTGAAATATGATGTGATTGATGTGAAGCCCTTAACGTTATGGAAAGTTTACCACCTTAAATCTACCATGGTGAATGTTCTAAAGAGCTATTCCAATTAGTCCCACCCTCTCCCTTCCTATACAGGACGACACGTGCAGGACTTAGATGTCACCCCTATACGGTGCAGAACATTCCTTCAAGAACCAAGCGGTTCGGTGACTCTTTCCTTTGTCGCACCATTAAGACCTGGAATTCCTTGCAAACACGTGTTTCCCTCTTCCTACAGTCCCGGGTCCTTTAAGCGGGGCGTGAAAAAGCATCTGATGAGGCCGTCAAGCTGAGTGCCACCATTGTTAACATGGCACGTGTATATAATGGTGGCCCTCTTTCTTGAGACTTTACCTTCAGCTTACCATCAGGCGAGGTAAAGTCAAATTGACGTGTCCTATTTATAAAAAAAAAAAGTGTAAATATCTATTTTAGTATTATTTTATTCACAACAGTGTTGAAAAATATCGTATGATAGATGTATGTGTTGATGATTACCGTCCTCGGCTCTCTGAAGACCCTCACCTAACGGCAACGACCCTCAATGGCACCTCAGCGGTAATCACCAATTTCACACTTGTACCATAATGTACCTACTATTAATCGACAGCATATTTAGTAAGAAAAACAATTATGAGTTTTAGTGGAATCCTGGTGACCAGTAGATAATACAGGTAATCTATTACCCACAACAGATACCAGCGATCCACAACAAGGTTCTATATACCTTAACTTGTGTAAACACTGTACGTAATTTAGTTGTTGGTGAGAAAAAAAAAATTATCCTTCGAATCTCTAGCATGGCTTACCCTACTTGTTTTCATAAACTAAATGAAACAAAAAAATGCAGTAGAATAACCAACAACGACTTATATCACATGGGCCTACTGTATTATAGTTCATAGGCTACCTAATAAAACGAAATTACGTGTTCTGCGGCTTACACCGGCTTAGGGTTGCACCACTCAAATTTACTGTCCCGTCTCCGTGACTATAAAAAGAGCATTTGAGAGTGTTACGTGAGCGTAAAATATACGACATCGTGTGCTGACGCCTCTAGCCTAGTGATGGGCAATAGACTGGCGGTTTTGATATCGATAAAAAAATATCACAGTTGTTTAATTGGGCCGACCAAAAAGCCTATTCAACCTTAACTTCCTTGCCAGATCCTCGACCCTCCGGCCTCCGTGAACCGATTTTCTCTCGGAATTGGCTGGTCAGATGGCAGTCGTTCCCATAAACTAAGCTAAAATAGAATAGGTCCATAATATAAAATGGATCGGTATATTTATTGTATTAGATTTATGTAAGTTACAAAAATAACTATAAGGATTTCTGTCTTCAGTCGCATAGTTTAAGAGCGTTAAATAAAAGCTGTTAATGTCTTACCTCGCTCCTACTACGCCGACACTACAGCACAGATACAGTAAGATAATCAACTACTTTGTTGTGAAGTCTAATTAGACAAGTAAGTGCCGGTACTAGTTTAATTTCAAGAAGAATTCATTATGGAACTATATTTTAATCGTGATTTAGATATTAATATCGATCAATATGTTATTACCTACTTATATTTTATTTACTATGCCTAGAATTATATTCCTGAAAATCACATTTATGCCACGGAGCCTGAAATAATTGCATCAAAAATTAAATTCGATCAACGCATTGTTACATCACTGAACTGAAGCCAGGTGTTTCAATATTGTTTTATGGAAGTTTGAGCGACAAATTGCACAACTTATACCTATACAGTATGTTCATCGATTACATTGGCTGTGAATAAAATATGCAAATATAAATACTGTAAATGTAATAGAGTATAGATATTACGAAGTTTGAATTCTAAAGCTAAAATGGATATGCATAAGTACAAGTATCAAACTGAGCATTTACCAGAATAGAGTTGAAACAAATGAAAAAAAATACAAGGATTAAGATATTCCTAGCACTTCCACTTTCATTGCTCGTAGTACCTTTTTACAACAAAAGGGAAAAGGAACGGCTACATTAAAAAATAAGAAATTCATTCAGGTACCCGAAGTGCCCGAGGCGCCCAGAATGGTTTTGGGACAGGCTAAATTTTCATATTAGAACACAATGTAATGTTCTATAGCAGTTAGCACGCGCGAGATCTTGCCTTCAATTCCGAGCTCGATAAGCGTGGAAATGAGCTTTTGTACAGAAAAGCTTTTGATAAAAGTAAGTTCTTACATTTTTATGGCACAATAGAAATGGCTGGAAGGACTTGGGTTTAAAGTTTTACACATAAAAACGATAACTTGTGCGAATATGACAACTTAAGGTAAAGGCTAAGGTATGAATGCCACCCAAGTGTGTGTCTCTTATTATAATGCATAATAACAGTGGATCATAAAAGCGTAGCGCAAGCTATCTCATACCCAACTGTAAAGAATTAGAGGTTACAATCACATTTAATCAGCTCAGGGTTAACTCGACAAAAGAGTGGTGGTCCCTCGGACCGACAGCTCGCTGTAATATACATTTAGTAAAATTTAATCCTTTGGAGCTCATTAATAACTACATAATCCATTCAAGCGTCACTTAACCCTTCAGGGTCCTAAACAAGGCAGTAACTTCGAACTGTGTAGCTTGTTGTGTGGCGCAAGTGATGAAAGCCAAGCGAACAAAGAGAGTTCATGAATTTCAAATCGCATTTATTACACAATAAAATGATCGACGCCTTAAGCTCATAAAGAATTTATACTGTATTAGTACTTTTATTAGCACTTATAATTCATTGTTTTTGTGCACGATTGAAATGATAAACGTTTGAATGTGTTTTTGTTGCTTTTCGCGCAAAACTTCACGCATTACAATCAAATTGATATGAAAGATATATAATATCAAGGCACTGTTAATTTTTTTATTGGTATTCACTATATCGTAATTCGGTTTTCGTACATTCGGTATTTTGATATGTGCCCGAAGCAAATGATTATGTTGAGTTGAAAGAATTTCTAAGAGTCATTATTTTTAACACAAATCGGTAGATTAAAAACAAAACATCGGCGTGTCTTAACATTCACACAAGCTGTAAATCGCCTAATCTAAGATTCACTACATTTTCTCTGTTATATGTTAACATTCGCCGGTGTATGTTCGATTCCAATACAAGTTAAGAAAAATGTGGGCTTACACCATCGATCTTGGTGATTGTCGACATACACCGGTTTATCTTAACACTCACTAATTTCGGACATTCACAGTAACAGACACATTTTAAATCTAAAAAAGATAGCGGGTGGTTAGAGTTCATAACTAGTCAGGGTTAGAGACAATACTACACTATTATTTATTACTACACTTATCTATTACTTATCTGTCTATCCTTGGTGCCCGGGTTTCGATTACTCCGACTGCTCCTTTTGGTAAACTAGTGCTCAATTAAGCTAAAGATTATACGGTTTTTCGTGGGAGCGTCTGTCATCTGAGTTCTCAGTGCCAATAGAAAATGCGTTAGACCCTCATCTGGCAATCAGCAAGTGTACCGACTGGATCCAGAATATCTTGATGGAATTATTTGATATACTATTTATAACTGGATAGTATTACTAAATCTCACCTTTGTAATATTAAAAGAAATAATTTAAACTGATTTGGTACTAAGAATAATTATTTTTGTGACATAACAATACCGCAATAATTTTGGCAGATCGTAACGCCTACAATGCGAACCAAAGCCGAAAAGGTATTTGATATGGCAATATGCATGCGCGACGGACTCCTCGAGGCAAATTGAAATTCGTCCTGGCTCCATTTCCTAAGGGTGAGGGTCGCCAAACTGACCCTCTGCTGAGTTGGGCCTGAAACGGTTATTGTCGTTTACGTTGTCGCCTACGTGTGGTACTTTCCAATTCACAATCTCAATGAATGGTTTCAGAAACTCGATTATGGTGTATGTTATTTTATTTGTTTAGTGTCAGCTGACTTTTACTTGCGTTCTTTCAACTCTTTATCATAGTTACTTTATTTTACTGACATGTGATGTCTCCTTATTTGGTTTCCTTGACTTTATTTCAGTAATTTATGCATTGTTATATATGAATGAATGAATGAATGAATTTATTTCTAAGAATATGGTACATCGAGGTCTTAATGTTTCTTTTAGGGTACCGCACCTCAAGAAGTAACAATGTAATACTGCCTATCTGTCTGTCAAGTATCACGAATTCATTGTCAGGAACGCAGGGAGGTATCAAGTTGAAGTAAGTATTAAATACTCAAGTCTACAAAAGCGAACGACTGGAATGATGAGCGTGTACGTGTGTTCATTTGTGTGTTAGTCACCCTCGAATATGAATCAAAAGTTGCCTCGAATGAATTTAAAAGAAATAACTGAAATGATTAAAGTTTATTTATTTATTTATTAGGTCTACCAACAGTTGTTTACATTAATACACGACATACATAAAATTACAAGAAACAAACTTCAGACAATGTAACAACTACTTAAAGGTAAACACAACATGCAACAAATTAATGGAGGACACTTAATTACTAAATATATTTCATAAAACCATTACATAAACAATTTAGAAAGTTTTCTATATATTTATATAAAACTGTATTGAAATAGTGCCTTATGGTATCTGTAAGTGTGTAAAGTTAGCGATTACTGCTGAAGCGCCATTGAGACCCGAGCTGTTATGTGAGGGTCTTGAGAGTGCCGAGAGCGGTAATTATCAATACACACGTGTATCTTACGTTGTTTTTCAAAACACTATGTGTATAAATTAATACAGAAAATCATTTTATCTGATCTCATACCGAAATGTTAACATAAAACATTAAGACAAAGCTTTAATGGCAGTCTTTACTTTTTGTTAATTTTGCTCTTTTCGGAGCTGCATGGTGGGAACCATGGCAGAGTAGAATTTGGGCTATCCCTTATCTTCCCATGTGGTGTCGTACAAGGCGACAGGGATAGGGCTGTTGAACTTGAACATCAGACAGATATGTACAGCCCAGACTCAGCTTCAGATGCATGGCTTGAGTCAACAATAGTGCCTGAAATACGGCAACAGGCTCACACTCACCCCCTATTACGTGGTACCGAATACAGAGCCAAACCCTTCGGGGATAAAGGCGTGATTTTATGTATGTATATATAGTATAAAATGCAAATCCCATATGAAAATCGCATAAACTGCGTTAAAGCGCATAAATCTTGATATTATGGAAGAGAAATCTAGAAATGATGTATCTAGTTTTCTTAAATGAATTATAGTATAAGTGTGATAGCGGAGCGCTTTTCCCGTTCAGTCATTAAGACGGACTAAGTGTCCGCCGAGGAGCCTGTCAGGTCTAATGACGGAGCCGAGCTAACTCGACTTTAAGAGAATTTACTTGCACTTGACCAACTACTTGAGCCAATATTTCTTTCGTTATTTAGCTGGTTAACGCTTTGTTTTTTGTTGTGACTTGATAAGAAATGTAGAGCTAACTGAAACTCTTTAAAACTGTCTAGTTAGAACGGATTACTTTTTAGTTTCATAGAAATCAGGCCTAGATTTAGTGAGGGCTCCATGCTAATACAGCTAACTTTAAAGGAAATCTACATGATATTAAATGATAGAATTAGTGTTGCCCAAATGCAAGACCAAGACGAGACTTAGCCAGTCTTGGTCTTGGTCTTGCGTCAATACACCTGGTCTTGGTCTTGGTCTTGGTCTTGGTATTGCGCTCTCAGTCTTGGTCTTGGTCTTGGTCTTGCAGCAAGAGTCTCGCAAGTCTTGCAAATACCTATTAGCTTATTGCTATTTACTAAACACGTTAGTTTAGATCTTAGAACAACGTAACAGAGTATGGGTACATGTTTACATTGACAGTTTAAATTGACATAGGCATAGTAAACCACCAAATTAATTAAATTAACTTGTTAATAATTATAAAAAAACTAGCTGATGCCCACGGCTTCACCCGCGTGGATACTGTAAAAACAATCCTTGATGCGGATTATATATCATTCTAAAATTTCAGCTCGATCGGTGCAGAACTTTTTGAGTTTTTGAAGCGTACCTACACAAACCAACATAACATTTTTATATATATAGATAGATAGATGATGCAATTTAACTCCCTAAGCGTAATTACTAACTTTAGGTAGGTACCTATTATGATTTACTGTGCGTGTTTAGTGTGTGAGATTAGCAGATTTCATTAGTGTGCGTAATTTTTTGGGCAATTTGTCGTACTCGTCTTTGCTACGTACGTGCATAAGTGTAACTTGTAAGAAACGATGTAGGTACCTATTACAACCAAATTGTATTTCTTAAGTAGGTACGGTACAACGATTTTTTTTTTATTTAGTAAATAATCGCTGAAGACTATTAATAGTTTCTTTTGGATTTTATATTCATGGCGTAGGCACTGCCTAATTGCCAAAGTATATGGAGTGCATGCCACTGATTTTAAGGAATGGGGTGGAAGAGTTGTAAAGCAAAGACAATCTGTGCAATTTACCATTTATTTAAATAAAACATTGAACACAAATTAAATTGCAGTATAGTACACAATAACATTGACATTCCTACTTAATTAACTTCAAGCAGTAGACTTGCGAACGTTATACAAAACGAGTTCGAAAAATTATAAGTACAAATGAAAGCGTTTCCTCAAACAAACATTCTCCTAATGTATATATACAACCATATATTGGTAGGTACATTAATATACATATACTATATTAATGTACCTTACAATAAATTGTTAACATTGTTATAAAAATTGATATGAACAACATGCAGATTTAAGATAAGACCTTGAGATGTTTTCGTTGTGTGGCTAAAACTAAATGTGAATAAGGTTAGAAAGGCGGTGTTTTAGAAAAACGAAAAGTAAATGGTTACTTTATATTAATTCTTTTGACCAAGAATTAATACAAAGTAACCACCTGGCTGCCTCATCACTTAATCTATTTCTATGTTTTCTAATTACTAACGATGCTTTAGAAAATAATCTCTCAGCAGGTACGGAAGTTGCAGGTATTGAAAGAAAATCACGAGCCATCTTGGATAAAATCGGATATTCCGTCTCATGCGTCCTCCACCACTCTAAAATGTCTTCTGAGCTGGCTGCTCTCGGTTTACTTAGGTATTCCTCCAACTCGTCAATAACTAAGCCTTGAAGACAAGATCCAGATGACGTAGAGGGACATGCATACAGTCTCTCAAAGTCTATTACATCTTCATCATATTCGCATTCTTTGTTTTCATTTCTTGGTAATTCGGGAGATTTAGACACTAAGTGTAGCTGTACGTGTAGACTTTTATAGCCTTTATAAAGTTCATTAAATTTGCGCAAGCTTTCTGTTTTAATTTGCTTCCCCCATAATGTCATGTCAAAAGTCTGAGCTTTGTGCCTTGGGTCTAAAATTAAAGTGGTACAGTAAATCCAGTTGCTCTTCTTATAATGTTTAAGCATTTTATCTCGGGCTGCTTGAAAACCTAGAATGAGCCTTTCATCTACTTCAGTTCGATTAGGTTTCTCATCTAATTATTTTACCATGGTTTCAATTTTATCAAGCAAGAGATTGAATGATACAATGACTAGCGGTAATGTAACATATTTTTCTCCACCAAGTTTCGTTGATAAAAGTTCAAAGTTTATTAAAAACTTATGTATTTTTTCGAGTATTTGCCATTCAGTTTCTGTGATTTGAAAATCATTCAATTCGGTAACTGAAACGCATAATATGTTAATGCCAGTTCTCACTTTTAAACCAAATCCAATCATATCATGTCGCGACGCGTTTAATAACTGCGATGGTGGACGCTTTCAATATCGTACCGATCGTACGTAGTGAGTGACAGAGACACCATATTAAAATTAAAAGACAATCCATTGAAACGTGCGCGATTGTGTTTACAACGCAGTGGCTTACACTTCGAACATTTAGGTACTCCGTTACTGGGAAGAGTAAGTAGGTAAGTAGGTACCTAGACTTATAAGTGCTTATGACGATACGGTTTTGATACTGAGCATCTATAGAAAACGGGATTAAAACCAAATAGGTTTAATTTATTTATTCAGACCAACGAATTCAGACATACAAATATCCACACAGTAGTACACAAATTCGCCAAAACATAAAAAGAAAATAATAACGCCCAAATCTGTTTGGCTAAACTGCGAGACGCAAGAGTCTTGCAGGCTTAGTCTTGTTCTTGCTCAAATCTTGCAGGGGTCAGTCTTGGTCTTGGTCTTGCTACAATAAGTCGGTCTTGGTCTTGGTCTTGGTCTTGCGAAAATGCAAGAACAAGACCAAGACTGCAAGACCAAGACCGATTTTGGGCAACACTAGATAGAATTCTTATGTTTTTGGAATACACTTTTGATAATTTTATTTTATATATAATCTGTACATAATCTACGTAGGCCATAACCGCTGAAAGGGCTAAACTAGAAAATAGGAATCAAAAATACCATACGGACAAATACATCGAAGTATTATGTATGGATCTTTTACGTATATAATATAATACATGAGAACTGGAATAGTTAAAACAAGGCTATACCGGACCCCTGAGGAAACGCGTCCGTGACGGTCTACACATGGAAACAAAGCAATTATCCCATTTCTATGTGATCCTGTTAACGGACCCGGAACCCCACAATAGAACTGTCATAGGGTTCCGCAAATATGTATTGTATTTCTATTTACAAAGTGAGGTATTGTGTAGTGTTTTGCTTACTACGCATAAACTACGTTGCTTAACAAATATACCTAAATTATGTTGAAAAGTAGAATAAAGTGTCATGGCTAAATAAGTGCTCAGTGGCTGTAGTGGTCGATTTGCATCGAGAGATTGCATCGTCATTGTGAACTTGAACTCTTTTCTAACACAGCAGCAGGTGATCAAAAACTGGGTACTAGTCATTGGTATTCTTAGAAAACCTTGTATTTCCAAATACTAGAAGCCCTATTGAACTATAGAAATGATTAGAAATCCTATCCCTTTGGCCAAGGTAGCTGATTTCGCGTTTGTCCATATCTATGTGTCTGTCAGTTACGGTCTAGAGGGCTCATTTCTTAACCACTTCTTACCAAACGTGGCACACATGTTCTTTGACTTAAAACTCAACTTTTGTCGAGAGCTTTTTCATAGAAAAGAAAATCGGGAGAAAGGGGGAGTACTTTAGTTATTTATGAACGAATCGTGATGATTTTTGGCTGTGCTATCAAGAATGTAGTTCCTCACAAGTTGTTGTAAAAATAAATAATACCACGTTATGGTAAACGTGAAGAAAACAGAAACAACAGTAAACCTATCACGAATTTTCTGCCGAGCCTCTCAAGGATTTACAGGTATACGTATGTCATTTTCTGTCTTATTTCAGAGTGGTGCCTCATCTTACGAATAGCCTAAGCAATAATCACCCAGTTAATAAATGTTGTAATAAACGTTATTGAATGGCACCATTTTATTAACAGTCTAGGCAGTTAATTGAACGGCTGATATAGCTATTTGGCTGCGACATATATTTCAGTTATTTTAAGGTAACCAAGAACTCAATATCAACTAATAAATTTAAAAACTGCCTTTACAGAAACCTGTTGGGTAGAGTGGAATTCATGAACCTTCTTGGCCAAAAATCCTAGTAATCCTTATCGAAATTTAATTATATATGGTAGATTTCTATTTCACTAAGCTTAATCAAGTAACATATTTATAACACTGAACTTAATCAAAATTAGAAAGACAAATAAATTAGAAATCGATTTACAATTCATCAAAGTATTATTCATATTTATACATTAGAATGTCAATAAATGCATTAAAATTATAAAGTCAAATAAATTAGAATTCATTTTACAATTCATCAAATAAAAAAATCAAAAAAAAAATGTCAAAAGTGTACATACGTAAATATAATAATCAAATAAGAAACACATTACTTCTAAAATATAATTAAAATATGTAATATTAAATAAAGTCCAAGCCAGTGCTAATCGAACAACTCGCCCCTGATCGCTCCTGGTGCAAAAGTGCCCATCACACTTGCTGCGTTGCCGCGCTGGATGGCGATGGCCAGTCTTTGCACCAGAAACGATCCGGAACGATAGTCACCGGTCGTTTCGATGAGCCTCTGTCCAATCTCCCCAATAAAGTTTTTAGCCTCCTTGCCCCAGCTCCCCAGGGTCTCCACCGCCACTGGCACGAAATAGTACAGTGGCTCCAAGTCAGCGTACTTAAGCCTCTTCCGAGAGCTGGCGTCTTCCGCGGCGGCAGCCGGGGAGTGGACGGTGCGACTAAGGTGGCTGGTGGCTACCGTGCTGACACAAGTTGCGTCCCAAAGTAGGCACTTGCCATTCTTCCATGGCACCAAAGTCAGCCCGTCCGGTCTCTTACCGTCAGACCTGCTCAGTCCCGGAGGCTCAAGCACGCAGGGGACGTTTGCCGACACAAGTTCCCTGCGGACGATATCGTTCAGAGCGTGGTGTCGCGGAAACCTACCACTGCACCTCCGACAACTTAGCCTCCACCATGGAACCGCAGGTGCACATGTGAGGTTCACACACCTTACAGCCCAGGCGGAAAGCTACCGCCACACGCAGAGAGCTATCGTCAAGCAGCGTACCCAGGTGAGGTGAAGGTAACGCCTGTAACCACGCTCCAGATTCAGGCTGTGACACAGCGCGCAGTCTAGCCTTATCGGCCCCTGGAGCCCCCTCCAATAATTAACTTTGGAGTCGCATCACCCCCACATCATCCCACGCCCGCTGACGATGCATTGGTTCGGGGATTGGTGCATCCTCACAAAGGGCCGACCAAGCTACCACAGCATCCGACACAAAGGGTATGCTCTCCCCGTCACCATTAGAATTAAATAAATTAGTAACGAGGTTAGCAACCCCATGCGCCGACGCCAGAAAAGCTGGCAAACCCACATCCCGCGCGCAACGCACCCCAAGACCACCATATCGAATTGGTTGAGCCGTCTGACTCCACTGAGTCTCATCTAGGGAAATGTTCAGGATTGACTCCACCACCGATTTCAAGGCATCGTCGAAGGAGGAAACTTCCTGGGGACAGAGCCATGTAGGGGTGGTCCGCAACAGGTAATTGATCTTCGGGAGAGCGAAGCACATGCGCAGCAAGATAATCGCAACGTGCGCGGAAAGACCTTTCAAACGTTCACGAGCGGTAAGGAGAAGCTGCTTTCGAGCAGTGATGGCCTCAGGAACAGCCAAGAGAAAAATTGGAGAGCCTAAAAGGTTGAAGTCGGAGGAAGAAAGTTCCTTGAGGCCAGGAAGAAACGAATTTAACTGAGCAAAGTGTGGTCGAGCCTCGGCGCCGCAGGGGAAAAACTCGCACTTCGAGGGGTTCACCTCCAGACCCAGGTCTTTAAGACCTGGAATTAAGGCCTCCAGATCCTGTAGCACGTCTTCCGGTTTGCCCCCAATTATGCCATCGTCCAGGTACCACACGTTAAGGGTCGATTTGAGACTTCGAATCGCCTTATGAATAGCTAGGCTAAACACAAGTGGACCGAGTGGATCTCCCTGCTGGGCCCCCACTTTAGAAAGAATGAGGTTATTGTCGAAGAAAAGATTAGACGGAAGCTTGTACGCTTGATGAAGAAAAGGATAGAGAGAAGAGATTTTTTCCTTTACCTCACTCAACAAAACATCTCTCTCCAAGGTGTTAAATGCGTTGCGAATATCAAGCTTCAGCAATATCGAACCTTCGTTCCTCGGGTCCATTACGAACGTCCGCGTAGCGTGAATAGTGGCCTCGCATCCTAAACGTATTCCAAAACCCAATTGGTGTGGTTGCAGGTATTCGGCCATTTCCCCTTTAACGGCGCGGCAAGCCAATCTAGCAGTCAACCGGCGAAAAACGCTGCCGACCGCTATTGGTCTTAGGCCACCGTCTTTTTTGGCCAAAGCATAGAGGGATGCACCGTACAGATACGGGCACACATGAGGGTTCACTTGACCACTGAGTAGGAAGTTGACCAATCTGGTCAAGCATCCCAAGAGACGTCTGCCATTCTCACCCGCAGATACTGATGTCAACTCTTTAAGATGCCCCGGCCGCATCCCGTCTAAGCCCGCCGCCGAACCCGCATAAAAAGACCCAAGAGCCGAAGTCACGTCCTCCACGGTGACAGTCTCCGCAATAAACTGTAAGCCCGGATCTGGAGGAAAATTGAGCGGTCGTGAAGGACTTGGGTGCTTGAGCTCTAAAGCAGCCATTGTGCCGGGATTCCGTTGTGCGAAGGAGTCGTCCGACATCAAAAGACGGACCGCGCCTCTCAAGTCGCCCTCGAAAACTTTCGAATCAATATTTTTTTTTATAGAACGAGTACTGGTGCGTGCCGACGGCGCAGATAATTCAGTATCATCGACTTACCGGACGACTTACCGGACGACTCCCTCGCAGGCACCCTCAAGTCTGTATAAGCGAAAGCAAGAAGAGCGCCCCATTCCTCCACACCATTGCATGTGACACATGCATCTGCAATGTCACACAGCTTACCGGCCGCCTGATTTCGGGCTCCCTTAGGTATGTGCCGCAGAACCGGTATATTTCTTTCTCTTTAAAGGTAGCCAGCCTGTCCAGAGAACACTGAGTGAGTGCCGGAGCTGGCTGCCCAAGTCCCGCGGGCGCAGCCGCTACTGTGACGGTTGGGGAAACCAGTACTCGCTTATGCATTCGCCCAATATGCACCTTCAGCCCGCGTGAGCAGAAAACGCGGGAAGACCCTGGGCAGTGTGGACAAGTTAATTGTGTAGTGCTTGCACTCATGTTGACTAAATAATACAGTCAACAAATAGCTTTGGAGATCAATTTTGAGGTCAACAGATAGAACAATCCCTTATCCAAATTATATAAAATAAATAACCATTTACAAAACAATCCCTTATACAAATTATATAAAATAAATAGCCATTTGCAATATTAATAAAGCAGTAATAATAATAATTCGATTATGAACTCAATCTACAAATATCTGGCTTGTTTTTTTTTTGTTTTTGAAATTTACAATAATAATGAGGAATTAAAAATGTCAAACAAAAATAATTTACCATAGGTAATTCCAATTATCAATAAATTAAATTATCAATTTAAAAGAACCTTAAATGGAAATACTAATACAAATGCAAATGCAAAATTAAAATGTCAAAAAATGTTAAAAATAAATCATTGAACGAAGCTCAATCAAAATAATGTCCAATGTAATAAATAATAATTGTCAGATTAATCAAATTGTCAGTTAAAATATTCAAAATGTCAGTTTAAAATCAAAAATAAAAAATTAAATTAATTCAATTAGTCAATATGATGGGTAAATGTCTGTGAAAATTAAATAATTATGAATTTATGAATAATAATTACACACAAAACAAACAATAATTACATACAAAAACAAAAACATTAAAGGCCATACAATATGCAGGTTAATTAATATTATTATACTATCGACATGTCAAGTAAGATGAAGAATAAAGAAAAAAGGCAATGTTGACAGTGTTGGTCCGCCGATTGCAATAGACTATAGCAGGATCCCCCTAATACGACGCGACGGCGCGGTGCGTTGCGGTGACACGCGGCGGCGACGCGTCGCAGGCTACTCGTACGCCACCAATGAAGAGCCCTCTTGACTTGATTCAGAGGGTAAGTTATGACATACACGTACACGGTGCGAATAATCTTCAGTACATAAATTTGAAATCACAAAAAGACCTCCTTAAAACTGCGTCTCGAACCAACCTCTCTTGAGTGATGCGTCGCTTCAGTCCGGTACCATTAACTACCACGCCACGGAGATACTGCTTGTCAACGTCGAAATTAGCGAATAGTTTCGAAGTATGTTCGTTTCTGAATAGCTAAATTGATTCACGCTTTAGGAATTTTTTTCCACATTCCTGTGACTTGCAGCAAAATTCGAAACCACTTTTTTTTTTGTTCGCTATTGCACTTATAATATTGTTTGTACTTCACTACTTGCGTTCGTTCATTAAAAATATTCAACGTTTCACTGGAATAGTTCGGCTTTTTAAATGTTAATCAGTATATTCGCACTTTTATCTATTAGTTTTATTTTTACAATAAATTTGAATGTCACTGCAGAATATGCTGAGATAACGCTTTCACCTCTGCATTGTGTTATTATCCACTGATTAAATGTAATTTCACTAGGTATTTGTTGCTTTTACTTTTTAAAATAAATAATTATTACGGAGTACTTTTTAATATGTGTTTGCTAGACAGCGCCAAAACCTTGGGCTATTGAATTTAGACACACATAGAATTTAAACGCCAGGCTACTGAATTTAGAATTTATGATCTACACGCACACATGTACATGGCATGGCGTATTGGGGGTTTATTAGGCAAGGAGGTATGGTTTTATTTGTTCGAATTTATTTTATTTTTGTTATATTTAATTGAAACAAAAAAAAACTAATAAATTAGTAAATATACAGGGTGTAATCGTTAAGTGTGTCCAGGCGATTATTCCGTAACTATAACAGATATCAAAAAACTTTAAACTGATGTCGAAAGTACGTTACCTAATGAGTAACATGACATGAATAACTTTTTAAAAATCTAACGAGAGGCATCTAATATTTTGACATTAAACTCTCCCATACAGTTAGTATGAGATTAGTACAAAGGTTTTAGTTTCTTTATTTTAAGTGATCTAGTACCCATTTTACGTTAATCATATTTTATGATTACGTATAATATAACAATGATGATATTCAAGTAGATACACGTGTAAATTAATTTTCCACTTCAAATTAGTAATAAACCTTGTTTCAATATCGCATTAAGTAATTTAAGCTAACTAAAAAGCAACACACAACAAAAAAAAGATACTCTTTGGTGTTCGTTCTAAATTCAAAACTTTTATCTCGGGTTGTTGTTCCCGCAAATTTATTGTTATTTTTTTTAATTTGCGATAATAATCGTGGTTGTTTCATTTATTGCAAAATGGCATATTCCAAAAGAGAAAAGAGAGACATGCTAAAAATTTACTACAAAAGAGCGCCTACAGAAGAGAGTACCCAGATAGAGAAGTCCCTTCTGGTGTACGTACCTAAAACCTTTCTACTAATCTCATACTAAATGTATGGGAGTGTTTAATATCAAAATATTAGATACCTCTCGTTTGATTTTTAAAAAGCTTTTGATGTCATTTTACTCATTAGGTAACGTACTTTCGATATCAGTTTAAAGTTTTTTGATATCTGTAATAGTTACGGAATAATCGCCTGGACACACTTAACGAATACACCCTGTATAACCAACACTGTTGTTTACAGATTGATAAATAGATTTACAAAAAGAAATAATATAATAGAATACAATAATAATACAATGTATGTATGTTATAGTATTTTTTTTTTTGCTTAATAATTTAATTTAATAATAAATTGACTCGTCTGTAGGTGTCTCGGATTTAATTTGAGCCCCTTACTTGCATTAAGTTCCTATGTAGTCACCGGAGGCTATATGAGAGAGATGTAGAAACGACAAAACGTAAATGATACCACTTGTAATGCTGGAAAATGTTTACGATCTAATATTAGCGTGCATGTACAAGATTAAGTAGATGTTCGATTGAGTAGTTGCTCTGATATTGTCTATATCTAGCTATTACCTATTACCGCAGGCATTATATCTAAATGTTTGAGAAGTGGTCACAACTCACATTGAGACCCACAGGATCAAATTATTTAATTCCATTTCGGTATTTTTAGCGATGTGCAGGCAATTTTGATTTAATATCTGCGAACGTGTATTTGTAATACCGAAACCTGTCTTTCACGATATACCCAAAGTCAACCATTACTCCAATAATGGAACACTTATAAGAACTGACAGAGTGTATTAGAGCACGGCTATAAAAGCGACGTAACTGCCGCGGGCGTAAAACGGCTATACGTTTAAACGGTGCGCACTAAAGCTCCTGTTCGGCACGTCGATACGATGCGCATTAAATTAGTTTATACTCTTTATATATGTCCTTATACGAGTACGAGTGTACCGATACGAACAGAATGCGTATAGACGCGCGTTGATGGCTGCTATAATACGCTATTTATGTGACGCTAAGCTGTTTAGATGAGAGGGAGTGCTGCTATGCGTCTGTCGATATTCAAAGCGTTACTGTCTAATAATTCTACATTAATACTCACTGCAAACGAGAACTTAAATCAGGCTTATTACGTATCATAGACTTTCAATAATTGTATTAACTTATATTATTTCATTTCATTTATTTATTTCGTGAACACATGGTAATACCACAGTGTTACTACTACATACAGTAGAGAAACGCCTTTGATATCAAACGATGCCGCTGCGCCGCTCGCGTAAGTAGGTACGCTACGCTATTCGACGCAAATGTGCAAGGGTTGTCAGAAAAGAAAAAAAAGGAAATAAATGTAATTATTATACAATAATTTATTTAAAATACATTTACATATGCTGTACTGCAAGATACTTTCATGACACTTTATTTTTCGACGTTAATATTTTTTTTATACACGATATTATTTTACACTATAAATCTAATAATTGCTGAAAAGTTACTTATGTAAGTCAGCATTCGTTTACATTCGGTAATGCGACGATTGTCGACGAGAGAAAATAGTTGTAGGTACTCGTAGGTACTGAATAATTATTGATTTTTGATTCATAATACCTAACTTTGCATAAAAGAATTTAAAACTCTTTTAATGTTTATTTAACTACATTTTTCGTAATTCTATTTTCCTATTATTTATAATTCTAGACGTTACTTTGAAATTATAGAAATAAACTTACCTCGCGTCACGGGGAAATCTATGAAATCGTATGTCTTTATTGGCACTTGATGTCGAAATACTTCCGTACACGGAACAATAGTGCACCATTATGATATGAAATGAATAAAAATTCTTAATAATTGTCAGACGAGCGATACCTATACGCGACTACGGTAGCTCTCAGCGAACTTTCCCGCAAAAAGACGCGATTTATCGGACAGCGCGTCCGCGCTCCCCGACGCGTCGCAAGTTCCCTTCCGTTGCTCTGTGTAAGTACATTCGTCGCGCTACTGTATGTAGTAGTAATACTGTGGTAATACGGATGGTCACAGGGTGCTTGGGTACATACTATGTTCCGCCGATTGGCATACAAAATAACATATTATTAAAAGAGATTTCTGAATGGTACCTTTGGAACGGTGGAGGTAACAAAAAAGAAAATTTATTATTAGTCGTTACATGTGTTCGTACTGTTTTAAGGTGGTCATTATCAAAGTCACACAATAGCGAAATAAATCTGAAACATCTAACTATTTACTCAAATAGGTGCTTTTTCATTTGGTTTAGACGATGAAAAAACGAACCGCAGGCGCTTTGTGCAATCAACAATTTTATCGTCGGTTGGTGTCTTCCGCGTGCTACGATTTCAGAGAAAACTAATTTATGCTACTACCTCATAAAATGGTCCTAACAGTTAGAACTATCTTCGGTGTGATCTGTGAGCGCCGGCACGGGGGACTACAACTGGTTTACGAGCCCAGTTTTATTTTCAACGTAATGATAGACCACGTTAACCGTTCCTACGGGACGCCAGCTCTTGAAATTGGTTCTTAAACGCATAAGAAACAGTCTTTGAGACTGCGTTTTATTGCGAGCATAAATTTTAATTTAGACGCCAACGAGATAACTCTTTCAGTAGCCGTTGACAATTAAAATAACACGCCCGAGAAAATACTATAAAAAAGTATTCTTGGTACCAATATTATTTGATGTCTTTTCAAATTGCAGCCACGACGTCTTAACTTTCATGCCATTTCATTTGTGCTGTATGTTCATAAAATGCCTGCGGTGGCCAGGTAACCAAGTGACTAGGATCCACTTGGATATTTTTTTTAGGAATTTTCCTTAACCTTAACACTCTCACCCTATCCATAACTGAAGTGGATAGGAGTTCATGCCACTCCAATCCCATTTTTTTCGGTGTTGCTGAAAAAAAGTAAGCCCCAGCTTCACGTGCATTCTAAAGTATAAACCAGCAATACTTTCTAGTAAACATTACTTGTAACTTATATTCCATCTACTTTGTACTTAAGGCTCTTTTGCAATGCTACGTTATAATTTAATATTAGCTACGGTGATAAATAAAACAATAAGTTGAGATGCAATCCTATAAACATTCATATGTAATTTGTATTTTCTGATAACTTTAAAATATTGTGCAATCTGGTTCAAAACATTCTGGTACAAATTGATGTTAATAGATAGGAATCCGTGTCATAGCGTCGAAATGAATAAAAATATCATATCAACAGAGTCTATTCATAAAAAAAACTACACGTTATATATGTACAAGTGACGTACAATGTAAGCTTTTAGAAATTAAACCCAAACAAATTGATCCACAAACTGATGCCATCATGGGGAACCTCTACACGAGATACAAAATATGTACATATCATCTAATTAAGTACCTGCATACTTCGGAGTTTACCATTATAGAAACCGAACAACCACATATGCTGTGTAAATTTAGCCCACGGTGCTGGTGGCGACCGCGACTATGCCACATAGATTGGCCGCTTGGAAAGTTCAAAAGAAAGCCGAACTGCGCGTGTACCAGGGAGTTGCTGACGTCACTGTGAAATACCCTTATGTGGTCTTTTTACATCGTCGTAAATGTACTGGCTCTCTTATAACGTTCCGGATGGCGCAGGTCCTCTCGGGGCATGGATGCTTCGGGAGGTACCTGTACCGGTTGGGACGAGAGCCGACCAGAGGGTGCCACCACTGTGGAGTCGATGATGACACGGCGCAGCACACCCTAGAGGAGTGCCCCGCGTGGGCTGGGGAGCGCCGTGCTCTCTTCGCCGAAGTGGGGACGGACCTCTCGCTGCCGACCGTAGTTCTGTCTATGGTCGGCGGCGATGAGGCGTGGGCGGCGGTTCAGACCATCTGCGAGACGGTTATCTCGCAGAAGGAGGCGGCGGAGAGGGAGAGGGAATGTGACCCGCTTTCCCTCCCGCAGCGCCGCAAACGAGCCGGGGCCCGGAGGAGGCGGTACCACCAACTCCTCCTCCCCTAACCGGGCCGGGGCAGTAGACGCGGGGGCGTCCTCTTCTGCCGCACCAGAGATGGGCCTGCCACCGTTGAGTGGTGGGCGACCCACACGGCGATGGCGGAAGATGTTGTTCCCGCCATCGTCGAAATGTGGTAATGACGGACACCGTGGTAGTTTAGTGGGTAGTCTGGCCTTCTTTAGAGGCCAGGAGTCCCACACGAAGCTCTACCCCTACCCCCGTGGGGGGGAGCGAAGTGCCTAAACGCATTCCACCACGAAGGCTCGATCCAAATTGAAACGATATGTGCTACGTTTTTTGCGACCGATGCAAATAGGACAAGCTGTTGTCAGTCCTTGTGAACCTAAATTTAGAGCCTTTATTTGTGTATCACCGAGGTGTTCAAATTAAACAAATGGGTACGCCTAGAGATTTAGGTCGCCCATTGCTTGTGAATAACCATATAGTTGGAATCATAATGGGAGGTCCTGGTAAAATCTTTTGTAAGAACTCTGAGAGATACTTTACACCAATTAGTCCACATCAAGAATGGATTCGCAGTGTTATAGCTTTAAAACCCAAATTAAACAATGCAACGTGTTTGCAAAATGGTAATCAACCATATTGGTCATATTTTTATGAAAATCTAGTCTCTTGTTAGGGTGTGCATAACTTTTCAACTCCTATCATCGGATGTCCGAAAATGTTTCTCATATTATAACTTCTCATCATTATAATTTTAAATGGTATGAGAAACATAAAAAATTAAACTAAATATTACAAAACATAATCATTTAAATTCATAATATCATAAATTATACACTTAGTTTTTACTAATATTTGTTTTAAAATATATGTGTTCATACTAATGATCGAAACTCATAATCATTCGAATAAATAACTATGATATTCATAAATGTGTTTTATTCTAATATTTGTTTTCATAAATTTACAAAAACAGAAACGAGATGCTACCAGACAAGTAGGTTAGGTTAGGTTAAAACTGTGACCACAACAACGCGCGTGCTGAGCGAGCGAAGCGAGTGTTCCGCGGCAGCGGCCGGCGAAACGCCAGAAACTAATTTTTGTTACAAAAGTAGAAAGTAGAGAGAGAGAGAGAGTAGAGAGTATGCAAAAAGAATTTTTGAAATCGGTCTAGCCGTTATTGAGAAACACGTGTAACAGATAGACAGACGGACACAAGGAATTGATAGAACGCAATATGATAATTACCCATTTGTTATAAAGTTAGCTATTCTGAACAACAACGATATGAGTTGAAGTATGTTCGTTGTAACAACATTATTAATTAAAGCAATATTATAATAGAATTTTATGAAGAAAAAAGATCTGATTGAAAATTATGGATTTAAATTCTTTCTTGGGAGTAACAGTATTAATAAAAAATTATAATCACTAACTGTTATGAGTACCAATGATAGTAATAAAAATGTAAAAAAAAAGTATGAAAAATAAAATTATGAGGGGTGATAATTGTGAACACAAATCGGTAGTAAGAAAATGAATAGGATTAAAATTTTATGTGAGCCAATATGGACCCCTTTTGTTAATAAGCCTTAGATCTAGAATGTAAGTTTAGCTGTACGGAATGAAATGAAATAGAAATCTATGAATATGCACTAAATGAAGAAAATACTCCTTGAGGTGACCTTTCATCGTTGTTGTGTATGTAATATAAACAGTAATAAGTGGGTAGAACAACATGTGTGTGTGCCGCGGTTGTTATCTTCCCAACGGCTCAGTCCAATATATGCTGGAGTTTGATACACGCCTTTTATTTACCAGTGGCGACGAGGATTATGGACTATACATCCTAGACTACCAAATAATTAGAGAACCTATTGAACAGTGTGTAGTTAGTGTAAAACAAAATGTCAGTGGGAAAAGTGCGCGAATTTGACATTAAAAACGGCAATTGGTCAGCGTATGTCGACCGGATTGAAATGTATTTCGTGGCGAACAAGATAACGGAAGAATTGAAATTGCCAACACTCATTGCATTGATCGGTGAACAAGCTTACGAACTGTTAGCAACTTTGGCTAGCCCAAAAAAACCGTCAAGCCTCTCGTACGAGGATGCAGTGGATCTTCTACAAGCACATTTGCAGCCGAAACCGTCTATTCTAGCTGAGAGGTACAGATTTCGTCAAAGACGCCAGTTACCAGAAGAAACAATAGTAGAATACTTATCGGATCTTAAGAAGATGTCTCGCTATTGTGAGTTCAAGACCACCCTTGAGGAGAACTTAAGGGATCAGTTTGTGTGTGGATTGCGTAGCGAGTTCATTCGTCAAAGGTTGTTCGCGGAAGATAGTCTGGACTACAGAAAGGCACTGACTTTAGCCAATACTCTGAAGGCAGCCGAACGGGATACCGGGGCCGTAGAGGGATCGCGGGAACAAGCCTCGGAACGAGGACTCGGCGAGAACATACACAAATTGGGAATGGAAAAATGTTCGGCGTGTGGAGATAATAATCATCAGAAATATAACTGCAGGTACAAAGATTTCGAGTGCAGTTATTGTCGAAAAGTAGGTCATTTGCGGAGGGTATGCATAAAAAAAGAATACGATCAACGCATTTCAAAGTCAAATGCCATCGGCCCGCGGGGAAGGCCAAACAGAGGTCGAGCGGGCACGAGGCAGGGCGGAGCAGCGGAGCGGGGTGCGCGCGGGCACAGCCATGCCAGCGAGCGGGTGTCGAACGCTGCCGGTGCGGCGTACTGGCTGAGCGAGCCAGCTGGGCCAGCGGAAGACGCGTTCGAAGATGGCGACGTGTTCATACACAACAATCGTCAGTTAATATTCCTGGAGCCTTGGGGCTGCTAGCGCAGGATTACTATACCGGCTTGACGACAGATATTAGGGGCTTAGACCCTTGTCATTTTGTATTACAATTTAAATCTTCATTAGGGAACTGTGCGGTTTATTATTGAATACACAAGTGCTGAATAGTGAACAGGCAGGTACCGATACAGTTTTTAATACCTTCACGTAACTAAAGAATCACTAGTAGGGCTGATTTTGGCGTGGTCTTGTGAATATGTCACAGCCAACTAGCGTAATCAGCTATTCAATTAATC
Organism: Eilema caniola; assembly: GCA_949126895.1. Classification (NCBI taxonomy): domain Eukaryota; kingdom Metazoa; phylum Arthropoda; class Insecta; order Lepidoptera; family Erebidae; genus Eilema; species Eilema caniola. The sequence goes on along the minus strand of OX421463.1, from coordinate 702,053 downwards.
ACCTAGCCTGTTAACAAAATGGCCTCGTTAGTTAATTAAGTTAATTAAGAAAAGTAGTTGAGGTCAGCCTTCCTGGTTATTTTTTTATAACCATGCAGAAACAAGTAATTTGCCTAGCTGTTTGATTAAATGGCTATAAAGCAAGTAAATGATACGTCATCAATCCAAGTAAGTTCTCACTAAACTATAAACTATAAAGCTATTATTTTTACTAATATTCCGAGACCGGGTCTGGTCTGGATATCCATGGTCTGATTGCTAAAAGTATCGACTAAGATCTACTCCAAAGGTTCTCTTAAGGCAGTTGGGCTTCAGGCAGGAGGTAGTCTTCGACACGGTTCGTACTGTGAGGAGATTTCTATCTCTGAAGTACTAGCCACTGGTTACTTTTATCCCGCCTGTAATGTTCTGCATAGGATAAAAAGAGTGGGATAACATTGAAAAAGCTCTTCAAAACCTCCGTCACAAGCAGTGAATGTTTGTTTTTTTTTTGTATTTCAAGTATTACGATAAAATAGGAATGGACGCCAGTTAATTACGTGCCTACGCCAATATCGTCATCAGAGCACGGAGATTTATATGACCCGCACGATCGTAACAGATGGGCGCCATCATGGGGGTGGCGATATCCACGTAACACCGGCCATAATTAACGATCATTAGCGCTGCCTGTATCGATTCGAACGTTACCTACATACACACTGGTATCCTGTAAATTATAAACAAATCAATTTGGTATGATGCACTAGTATGGCAGTAGTTTGAGGATATTTTGTCGGTGGTTTAGATTTAGTTCCTTTCACACATAAGAGAAAAAATTAATACATATTTGTTGTATGTAAACTTTATGTAAAATAGAAACCTTTGATAGTTGCATATCAGTAGTTTTGTGTTCCCTCACTATTATGAAATGTATATCCTTGAATGTATTTCTTTTTAAATGTTTGTAATTCTTTGAATAAACGATTATCATTATCATTATCTATCTCTCTCTTTGATCTCTCACAGTAACGTATGTGTATTTTCATCTCACTTTTATTCAGATAGTTCCACAAATAAATTCATCACTATTTAATCTTTAAGCACAAACCTGTAATACATATAGGTAGATTCAAGATATTATTGTCGTAAGATCCCATGTACAAATAGATGAATTTTGAATAATATCAGTTTATAATGTAATCCCAATTAGTGCAGCTAATAATGAATTTAGTGTGAGTAGCAGTTCGGCTTGATGTCGCTAGATGGCGCTGGGTACATTTGGTGTCGCCACATCACTCCCCTCCAAGACTGAAGGTTGATTGCGATACGTCAGCTGTCTTAGCTCTGAGGAACGTGCCAGTGCCAGTCTTGAGTAGTTCCGTTTCCGCTTATTCCATTGATGGAACAGTCTTCCTCGCTAGTCCCAGTGAGTCGGGACTACCGCTGGTCCCGAAGATGTGGGGCAAGTGCGGTGCTGCGCTGCTGCGGTCTGCGTTGATACGCCCAGCGAGTTGGAGCTTGAAGCGTCGAAATGAATCATCGGCGAGCCACCAGTGAGGCGAGGCCAATTCCTGGTGAGTTGAAGTGCGTCCTCGGCAGTAACGGGGCGAATCCTCAATGAGGCGAGGTAGTACCCCGTGTTTTGGGGCGAAAGGTGCGTAATGGCTGAGTGACTACGTAGACGGAAGTGATGTCCTCTTCTTACGTGACCGTATGTACGTGTACTGTGTGCCTTAGATGCAGGCGTGGCCGAAGGATAACCGGCCTGCAACGGTCGCTGCATGCTGTGGTATCCTTGTAAAGGCCGAAGGTGCTGTATGGCGAAGACTTAATTACCGCTCATGCGGAAAATTGAATGGGCTGTGACGATGAGAATGCTGATATATTCACTCAGCGAACGTTACGTGATCAGATCACATCGGGGGTCACCACTGCGGAGGAAAAGTGTGATGTTCCTCCAACACAAAGAGACGATCCTCCGACCAGGCAAGGTTATCACGCCTGGCGGGACGTAAGAACACCTGTAACACATAATAAACAAGAGGCAGGGTCGAATACTAAAAGACATCAATAAATAATTAAGGATTTGTAATCCTCAAAGGACAGGGATAATTTATTCCGTGTTCTGTTTGGTTCGTAATTGATGGAATGTGTTAACCTACTTTACTGGCTAACTACCGATATTGGGAGTAATAGAGATAGATCACACAGATTTAATAGAGCATCTTCCCATAACTTTGGTAATATCATTCTTGCCGATGGTCAAACAATAAATTAGCCTTCTGCATTCCACTGATGGATATGGGCCTCTCCCGATGTACACCATGCCTCGCGATCCTCCGCCCACCGCATCCAGTCTGTCTTAGCTACCTTTTTCACGTCTTCAGTCCTGGTTAGGGTCGCCCCATCTTCTGTTAGCGGAAGTCTAACGGCCATCGGTCCTTCGACAGACGTGGTCAGTCCACTGTCACTCCAGCTTACTTATTCTGTGAGCTATCTCGGTAACTTTTATACTTACTAAGTATTTTATTACAAGTCCATAGGCCACTGTAACCACTTTTCATCAGTTGGGCCGTGTGCTTGTTGCTGCCAGGTAAGTGGTTGGTAAAAAAAAAAAATTAAGAAAATGTATCACCTTTTATAGAAGTACTGTGAAACATTAAGTTGAAATATTTAATATTTCATTCATTCATTTCCTAGTTTGTATTTTCTAATGCTTTATCTAATTACGTGTAAATAAAAATAAAGAAATTTATTTTTTATTGGAAATGTTTTTGCGACTTATTTGGATTTTAGTAAAATAGTCTTTAATAAAATAAAACACCATTACGTTACTTGGAGAAATATTTTCAGCGCTAGAAATATTTCGTGGAAAAGCGCTTTGAACACCAGCTGTAGTACATTGTAATTTGAAATTCAAATACTTCTGTCGGTTTTCAGATAAAAGAATAGTAATGAAGAGTCTCATCCAGAAGACATTAAATACAATGTAAGGTAAATTATAAAGTAGACTGGCTTAGAGTCTATAACTGAATCAAACTTCAAAATATCATATAGTTGAGAGGGATACAATGACTGAAGAAGGTGGTGTATTGTTTGTATTAGCAGGGCAGAGGCAAATAGTTGAAATTTAATAACATGAATATATTCAGTCATTGAAGTAGGATATATTTAACTGCATGAATGGTACAGTACAATGACCGTTCAAAAATATTATTTCGTTGGTACTCTTAAATGGAATTGATTGCATTTATATGTGTCCCGGGAATAAAAATGATTTTTTCTTTCAACTACGCTGTAATGTTATCATTAATTACTATAAAACCGATTATAGCACGTATTTTTTGCTTATAACCAAAACAATGTAAAAAAGTCATATGAAATGTCTTTGTTGCACAGTTTTTATTTAATGTCTTTTTTTTTATTTAAATATAAATTTACCAGGTTTAATGTCTCCCATTTAAATATAAAATGTTTGCATTAGATACTGGCCGACACAAAAATTAACTGAATAACTGCGCTCCGCGCCAGTTGTTTTTTTTTAACCGAGAGTGAAAAAAAAGCAAATGGTGTGCATTTTGTAGCTTTGTAAAATTTTGATACGAGTACTTCATTTATCGAGAAAAATACAATAAAATGGAAATATACAGCGATCTAAGTTCTACACCAGAGAGCATAAACTTTTTTACATTAACTGCAGTTTTAATTTTGAGTAGGTATTTTATTACGTTAGGTAGATTGGTAGTTGAAAGAAAAGTATATTACGCATCTTGTCAAAGCGAGTAATAGATGCACTCGTGTCAATTTAGTGCCCTCGCATGCGCTCGGGCACGAACATAACACTCGTGCATTATTAATTACTTGCTTTGTGCTCGGCGCAACAATCTACAATTATTTAATCAATTAGCTATTTTTTTTTTGCTTCATCGGGAAGCGCTGAATGCGGCCTGCTTTAGACCGGTCGTTCTGGAAGTCCATAAGAGAGGCGTATGTTCAACAGTGGTCTATGTGCGGCTGATATGATGATGATGGTGATGAATCAATTTTTATTACATTATATTGCTCAAATTCAAAGGTTTATAATAGAATGTAATTGCCAACAGATACTAAATATTTTTCTTATCTAACGTAATTTTTGTGATGTTTATTCTTGTTATGTTTTAAAAGCACAAATATGTAAAATTTGTTTTTGTCAATAAATGATTATATTCATATTATGATTATGATTACTTATGCCGGGTGCACACGTTTCCACACGAAGTTCAACCAGTCGAAGTAAATTGAAAAGTGTGGATAGTATTTGCCTCGATGCCGTGGTTTGGAACACTGTTGGTGACACGAAAACCTTCCCAATCACCATCAGGGTACACCAAGGATCCGTTCGGAGTCCTTACTTTTTCAGCGTGGTATTAGACGTTTTGTCGGACAGCATCAGAAACTCAAATGAGTAGACCCCATGGTTGCTCATTTATGCTAATGCTGAGACAGGACAGTCTATACTGGAATATACGCCTGCCCTAAGTATTTAGAATATGTCTATTAATATTACTATTTCATTCATATACAATGTAATAACCAGATAAGTTTAAAAGCTCACATTTAGGAGCACAAAGACACGACAAGCTTTTGTTCATGGGTCATAATGGAAAAAAATAGCTATTGACTTTAAAACTATTCAAAGAACTAAAGGAATCGAAAAAAAAGGTTCTTTAGAACAAAGCTATATTCAATTGGTTTAAGCGTTTTGGGTACAAACAGGATACTACGATTTTAAGCACATGGTATTTAAAATATTCAGATGTTATGATATTTCTAAAATTATCTTGCTTGAACGAATGCAAATATAAAACGATGATATTCATATTGTTGGAATATATTATTTATGATGACTAAGTAGGTGGACTTAATGTAAATGCCATAATTAAGGCACCATACAATTGTAGATTTATGCGAGTTTGATAAATGGATATAAATGGCCAAAAATGCAATTAAAAAATACATAAAATTGAATTCTATCAAAAAAAAAAACAGAGCTCCGCCGAGATAAGCGCATAGTACTATAATATTTATGTAATTATATAATTAAAATGCATGACCAGCTGGTTAAATTGGTTGAATTGAGTATAAACTGTTGGTATATTATTATACGGTATCAATTTGCATGGTTTGATATTCTGTAGAATGGAATTAATTACATTGCACGAAGGCATGTTATCATTTGAATGTAACTATAAGCTTGCAAGTTAACTAAGAGATCGTTTTAACAAATTACCATTCCTTGTATTACAGTACAATCGAACCCAGCGCAAGCGGCTACCTGAGGGTGTGCGCGCGGTGAGGGGGCGCAGAGACCCCGCGTCTCGATAAAAAGTGATGTGCGAACGCCATCGCAACTCAGTTGGGTTTAGGACACTGCTTTAGCACATGGACTGATTACATTGACATGTATTTAAACTCTGCTGTTTTAAGCAAGTGTAAATAGTGACGAAGTGATATAAGACTTTGTGCCGAGTCGTTTCTGGATGCAACACGCTTCTGAATTGATATTTAGAAGTTCCTAATTACTTTATCATACCTTCCTATCAATACCAAAATTCCTAGCTTCGCTACTTTGACAAGTACTGGTAGGTCAATTATTGTTTAAATCTGGAAGTTGAGACTGGCTTCTGGAGGCGAATCGAATACCTTTCATCCCAATCATCTAGGATTCCGTGATCTAGTTGTAGGAAAGTCTAAAAACTAGATCACTCCCTATTCCACGTAGCTAGTTTCAAGTTTGTTTTCCTTTACACAATTCGCAATACACACACATTTAAAATCATACACATCCATGTTCATCTTGGTACGAGCTCATGGTCTGCAGGTCACACTAGGTTTCTAGCTAGAATGCAGGTATAGACGTTCTATTGCGATAGAACCTAGGAATTCTTACGAGAATTATAGTGGTAATTCATACATTACGTTTGGTGAAAATTTAATTGGTGCGTTTATTTTGTGTCAATATAATAATTGAAATTGGGGTAATTATACGTTATATTTTTTTATTTTTTTTTATAAATAGGACACGTCAATTTGACTTTACCTCGTCTGATGGTAAGCTGAAGGTAAAGTCTCAAGAAAGAGGGCCACCATTATATACACGTGCCATGTTAACAATGGTGGCACTCAGCTTGACGGCTTCATCAGATGCTTTTTCACGCCCCGCTTAAAGGACCCGGGACTGTAGGAAGAGGGAAACACGTGAGCTGGCAAGGAATTCCAGGTCTTAATGGTGCGACAAAGGAAAGAGTCACCGAACCGCTTGGTTCTTGAAGGAATGTTCTGCACCGTATAGGGGTGACATCTAAGTCCTGCACGTGTCGTCCTGTATAGGAAGGGGGAGGGTGGGACTAATTGGAATAGCTCTTCAGAACATTCACCATGGTAGAGACGGTAAAAAACTGCCAAGAAAGCAACATCTCTACGCATCTGCAGAGACTCGAGGGTACTCGTGACCTCAGGATTTCCGATAATGCGGACCGCACGTCGCTGCAACCTGTAGAGAGCATCTAATAAGTACTTTGCGGATCCATCCCAGAGATGTGAGCAGTACTCCACGCAGGAACGAATTTGTGTCTTGTAAAGAAGACACCGTTGTTCCGGCGTGAAAAACCGTCTGTTCAGAACTCCGAGTTTACGCGAGGCTGCTTTGATGATACTCTCGATGTAGTTTTGTTGTTCAGTTTGCAGCGAACATCCATACCGAGGATATTGAGGTTGTCCTGCAGTGGCAGTGGCAGTGGAGTTATATTAACTTATTATATTTTGGTATAAACTAATAAGCAGATTATTGTGGGTTTACAGACGGGTTTTATTCAAAATAATAGTGACAAGTGTAAACTATAATTATAATTTGATTGAAGTTAGTATATTAACTATATACCTAAATCATATACATTGATTAACTTTTCTTTATTTTACAAAGTCAGTACATTGATTAAACAAAAGGCTTTATTTACTGAGATCATTAAATTCAGCACACAGTTGCTAATGAGAGACTAATTGACATCTCCGACATATACTAGATCTCATTCATTACATCATATCATAGCCAAAGCTGTACTCATTGAAACATCTGTAGGTAAATTCACCTAGCTCCTGAATCATTTTCGACCCAGTATTTTGAGCTCAAGTTTGTAATGTGTAGTGACATTGGTTTTTCAGCTGAAGCCTATCTGAGAAATTAAATATCCAATTAATAACTGACAGCCAATTATTGCCGTGAAATTATACTATACTGTTGTTGGAATAATAAGATTCATAATCATTATCATTTTGTGTTCATATTGGCTCAGTGGAATCAGTAAGGTCATGAGGTCGAAGGGTCCATCATTTTGTACTGGAGCTGAACGTTAACACTGAAACCTACAGTAGAGGTATTACAAACTAAATTAAATTCATTGTGACGAGTTGAAGGAGAGCTCGATCTGTTGATCAGAGCTATCGATTCTTCGGAATTGATCTAAATCTCGCTCTTCGGAGCTTGAGATAATATTGTATTGCAATACACAACAAAAAAAATATAATTGATCCGGATCACATTATTATAAATCATATATGATATCTACGACAATTAAAGGCCTATAAAAATATAAATACAGCTGAAAAAGACGCCCAAAGAGGCCACACACAAATCAAACTACCACAGACCTATATTTTGAATTCAATATTAATTCATTTGATTCCAAATAAATCCACAGTCTTGTCATCATAATATATATTCCATACATACATTTTAAAGTTAAAGGGTGATATAAAGTATCACACTTTTATATACCACTAAGGTGGCAAACAAGCACACAGCTCACCTGATCTGTGAAACTATATAATATATTAAAGTTAAAAGTTGGGATAGAGCATCACACTTTATATACCACTAAGGTGGCAGACAAGCACATAGCTCACCTGATCGGTGAAACTATCGATTTAAATAGACGCTCTTAGCATTTGTTATACGAATATATACAGACAGTCAGGAGTCAATATTGAATGTAAATAGATTAGTGTAGTAGATTTCGACGATAGCAATTTAGACGATCACAGCTATATGTAGCGTAGGGCGTTAGGCCCTAAGTTCCGTTACAATGCAGATTGGTGCGACACGTGAATGTTTCACCCTCGGGCTACCGAGCTTTTAGAAACCTTCTAATGCCCTGCTTGAAAAACCCTACATTTTTACGACTATTTAAGTGATCACTCACCATAAATTGAACGTCTGTAGTAATGAAATTTAAAAAAAAATACCACAAAGTACCACAACTAAATGATTCTAAACGCATTATTACATGAGCCTCAAATACAACACTTGAAAGTTTAAGGGTTACCTGCGATTAACAGGCTGCGGGTTCGAACCTGACCCGTGTGCGATACCACGAAACTAAGCCCACTGAAAACAAGCAATTAACTCGAGAATGCTATTAGTGTATGTGGCCCATGTTGTAACACATACTTTTAATACTCTAATTTCTGGCGATCTGTGTTTCCCTTTCAAGTAGTAAACAACACCAGCGGAGTCACACTCACCGTCAGTGTAGAAGACAAAGCAGGACAAGCATTTGGTTTTCCCACTGACAGCACAAAAACTCACCAGTGAATTCTGGCTACCCTACTAACGTCAACTCTATACAACACGAGGTTATTATGGCCGCGGTATTCTGTAGGGCGGGGGGTACTTTCCCAGTCATACTGCTCAATTGGACGAAAAAACTGTTGTGTCCTACCTCTATTAATATTTCCAAGTAAAAAAAAAACCTACTTATTAAATTTTCTGTTTCGTTTTCCTAGCGAAAACAAAAACTGAATGCTGTCGCGTATTTATTTCCTGTTTGTTCTATTGACATCAAGTATCCCCTCGTGTTTGGGCTCGTTAGCTCGTCGTGTACGGTAAACATTTTTTATAAACACCCCTTATTTACGTGGACCACATTTTCGATGACTTGACAGGAGCTGTAATAACAAAGCTGTGATTATGTTATTTGATTTGGAACCTTTTGGGTTATACGTGTTTATACATGTCGAACTAGAAGTATCTAAATAGCGTCTTTCTTTTTTAAATTCGTCTGTAACTTTTTGTCGCCTATTCTTGTCTTAATGACCTCTATGACAAAGTTTCTTATAATTTCGTCCCCTTCAAAGCTATAGCTATGTTAGAAAGATTTACGTAATCTTAATGGTTTCAGAAATAGCACGCCCTTACTGTACCGAAACTATACTTTACTGAAATTATACCTTACAGTTTTTGTTTTTCTTTTTCTATTTTGTATTAAAGTAGCATGACAAAAGAAAAAGCTGTAAGTTATTAGTTCCGTTCTTTATCTTTATCTTTATCTTTATCTTATCTTTATCTTAATTAAAAATTTGTCTCAGTACCCCAAAAATGTATACTGTAAGGGACAAGTTTTTAATGGTAGAAGAAAAATACATAAATCAGAGTTTACGATATATGTATAGATCATTTTGACCAAAATGTCCCTTACCTTAATTCATACTTCTGGAGTCGATGTATAAGAAAATAGACTATTGTTTAATTCTTTTTTTAAGTATAAATATTAAATGCAATCACTAAAGTTTCCATCTAAGGGGTAGTAGAGACTATTAGTAACAAATTGCTTGTATAAGAGTGAATTCATGTCGGTAGTGTGATGGCTAAGATTCCAACCTGGAACCTCTCAATCGTAAGGCCGACTCTTTAACAACTAAGCTGCCGACGCTTATGTAAATATTTACTACGTAAATTAATAAGCTGTTAGTAGTTCATCAATCAGAATGTTTATTAACCAAATTAGAATAAAATTTCATGTTTTAGACTCTGCAATAAAAGCAATTTAAGTTCGAAATATTTTAAAGGGAAATTTAGAAAGTGATAAAACATTTTAGGTAGATTTCCCCACGGTAGGTGAACGACCTGCGGGTAGTTTATAATTACCGGGCGCAATTACACTTGCATTTAATCACGCACCAGAGGTGGCTGGCGTCACTTCCGCTCGCGCCGCCGGATGCTGAGCATACTGCCGCTTTGTTCCCGGCTCATATTGTGTAAGATTATATTGTGTCTAAAATTTCGTATATTTATGTATATATATATATTGCACAAGCACGCATTTGTAGATACTATAACGTCCGAACTTTGATTGAAATATACAAGAAATGATAATATATAATGTATTAATCAGTGTATAAACATTTTAAATGTTGCAGAATTTAGTACTACTCACTAGGCAACGTATATTTTATGAGTAAGAACAAGACTGTTGTATAGATTTAGCAGTATTATATATTCACAGTCTGACTATATACCATATAGTCGACAATGAAACTGAACCAAAAGGTAAAGAATTGAAATGAGAATTGCCCATACTTGTACAAACATAGCCCACTTGGCTATGTTTGTACAAGTATGGGCAAGTTTTCGCAGCTGCAGTCGCGTGTGGCGGAGCCTTGTTTAATTAGGAATATATATTTATGAGGAAGCTGTAGTTTATAGAAAGAGAAAAGCGAGGAAGGTGTGGGTTGGAAGTAGTCACAAGAAATGAAACAGTTATGTGAGGTTATTTGGCTCGTGGTCGATGTAGAATCTATGTAAATGGAAGTTACCCATGACCCAACACAACATACATCCGCCGTTCAAATGGTGATGATTGGAAGAGCAGGTTAGAACAAGTACCTGAAACCATTATGACCTATGGTGTCACCCGTTCTCACAGTAAGATATGAGTCTTATGTATATCACGATAATCCTAGCGATATCGCAGCCGCATCCAAACTTTGCTGTTTGGAGCCCGGGATCTACAATCTATATATTATTTTTGATTGCAATATTGGCTTTCTGGGAGCGACTGACATTTAAACGTTGTCAAAATATTGGTTCTCAATATTCTGCCGACAATTAATCCAGCAGGGCTAACATGCGCGCCACGAGATAGCTATCTCGAGGCATTTTGCCCTTTTATGTTGATATGTCGACTGTTGGTAGCATGAAGGGCTAACATGCGCGCCACGAGATAGCTATCTCGAGGCATTTTGCCGTTTTATGTCGATATCGACTTTTGGTAACTTGGCAAATTTCATGGCGATCTGTCAGATGTCGACATAACTCGACTTCGAGAAATCATCTCTACTTAGTGTCTGCAAATTGTAACATACGTGCCCTTATTTACTCGAATTTTGACATTTAAAATGTTTTGTCTCTCGTCCTTCATTTGGTCGACGAGAAGTTATCTCGTGTAAACTTTTCTTGTGCTCGGTTCATTTTGGATCAAAATTTAGTACCTTTGTGCGACTGCAAGCCATTTTCGACCTTAATGACATTTCCTTTGTTACGTGTCTTTTCGCGATAATTGATGACGCTGATCACGAATATAAGAAAAAAAATTCGATAGCATGTCATGTCAATAAGGTCGAAAATTGTATGCACTATTTTTTCTCTTTTTTAAATTAAAATGTTTGTCTCCCGTCTTTCATTTGGTCGACGAGAAGTTATCTCGTGTAAACATTTTTTGTGCTCGGTTCATTTTGGACTAAAACATTGACTGCAAGCCATTTTCGACCTTAATGACATTTCCTTTGTTACGTGTCTTTTCGCATTAATTGATGACGCTGATCACGAATATAAGAAAAAAAAATCGATAGCATGTCATGTCAATAAGGTCGAAAATTGTTTGCATTATTTTTTCTCTTTTTTCATACCTAGCATCCCTAACTAGTCTGTGCTTTCGAGCAAATGGCCGTATCGGGCCGATTTTATCGGATAAATGTTTAAAAAATGTGTATGCCATAGACAACAATTGAAAAAGTTTGACGCGACAAAATATGTCGGCGTTACTTCGCTCGAGAAGACTTGAGATGATATCTCATCTCGATTCGAGATATTTGACGACGCGCGCATGTTAGCCCTGCTGGCGTGAGTTTTGAGTATTGTGAAAAATTAAGATGTTGCAAAAGACGAATGTTATGTGCACACATATCAGTCGGTATTCGCGTTGGGTAAGCAAACTCGTTGACAAACATTTGTTCTCCCGTTGTACAGGTATTTGATATGAAAATATTCACGTCAACATGTCGGTATTTGAAAGCCATCTGGCTCGTAATGTTGGTTAGCGATCGAATTTACGTTGTGCAATGCAATTTTCATATCGGAGCACTCGTTAAAAGCCTCTGAGAATGAGGTATTTTTTGTAATCAATGTATTTTGATTAATTACTAATATTACACATATATTATGGTAATATCCGCACTTTATTTGGATAGTTGTGTTTCAGTGATATTCTCATTATCTTCTCCACCTAAGTGACTTTACTTTATTGTTGGCGGTATACCGGGTATGGTTCGAACCCATGAACCTCTTAGCTGCCAGTTCAACGTCCTGACTGTTATGCTACTACCGTTTCAACTAATGAATCCGGGTCACTCAAAGAATCCAAAAAATCTCGGAAAGTAAGAATGCTAGGTTAATTCAATAAATTGTATTTAATAGACAATTTAATACTCCTTAAATGAAAGTTAAAAAAATATGAGTCACCATACATTTTATTTACACAAAATTACATAAAGAAAAAAAACTGCTGATCTCTCCTTAAAACAAAAATAGGAAACATGAAATTTTTGAACTTTATGACGATTTTCTTGAATTTCAATACTTCGTATTACCTCCTCGTGCTTCCATTACTGCGTTTACGCGGTTTGGCATGCTGTACACCAAGTTCCTTATACGATTTTGGGGAATATTCTCCCATTCCTCTGTGAGAGCAATTTTGAGCTCAGGAAGCGTGATTGGGGGAGGGTTTCGTTGTTTTACGCATCTCCCTAGCTCGTCCCAAGCATGCTCGATCGGGTTGATATCCGGGCTGCGCGCTGGCCACTCCATACAAGTAATGTTCATCTCTTGAAGGTAGTCATTCACAATCCTACCTGTATGAGGTCGGGCATTGTCATGCATAAATATAGCATCCTCACCCAAATTGACCATAAATGGACCAACGTGTTCGTTGAGGATTTCTTCCACATATCTTACGCTAGTTAAAGAGCCGTTTTCTATGATCACCAGCTCTGTGCAACTTTCAGAGGAAATTCCGGCCCACACAAGTACAGACCCACCACCGTAGGCTACTTTTTCTTCGATACATGCTTGCTTGAATCTTTCCCCTGGTCTTCTATACACTCTGTGTCTTCCATCGTGCTTGTAGAGCATAAATTTTGATTCGTCGGAGAACATAACTTTCGACCAATCTTCAATACTCCAATTTACGTGGTTCTGGGCATATCTTAGTCTTGAAATACGATGGCCACGCTCCAGTTTAGGGCCGTTTGCAGGTCTAAGGGGTTTTAAGTTAGATTCAGCAAGCCGACGTCTTACTGTCCATGCACTTGGGTTACTTCCTCCGAGGCGTCGAAACTGATTTGTGAGTTCAGTTCCTGTGAGAAAGCGATTTCGAAGCATGGTGTTCACCAAGTATCGGTCTTCTCGTGCTGTGGTACACCTAGTTCTGCCCGTTCCTGGTCTGCGTAGGTTAGAACCAGTTTCTTCGTAACGTCGGAGAACTCTTTGTACTGTTGACAGCGACACACCGACAGTCCTGGCTGTATCGCGCTGACTCCGGCCGGTTTCCACCAATGTAAGTATTCTGGTGCATTCTTCAAGTGTAAGCGACATGATTTCAGCTTGAATAATGAATATTGAGCACTATCAACCTGGTTTATGTACCAACATAAATGACAGATTACAAACAAAAGCAAAAACAAATCCTGTAATTTCGTAGTTCCATCTTCGACAGTGTTCCCTTTTCAAATTTGATTTTTTTATGATATAACTTTACAATAACTAAGAAGTTTTAATACTTTCATTTAAGGAGTATTAAATTGTCTATTAAATACAATTTATTGCATTAACCTAGCATTCTTACTTTCCGAGATTTTTTGGATTCTTTGAGTGACCCGGATTCATTGCTCTCGAGTGTATGAATATAAAATTTAAATTTGTCAAGTCATTTTAGCTCTTGGGCTTTTATTTCTTAAGCACTTACGAACATATATATCTGCTGTTTTTGAGTGAGAGATTTGACTGCTACGTCTGAAGTTATAGGTTTGATCCCCGCTCAGTACAAATTGTATGAATGAGTTTGTCAATTTGAATTGATCTGGGTATCTTGCATAATTGTTTGTTACACCATTTTATTTAGAAATGTATATTAAATTGTAAGAAAACATGAGTTACATTACATCTATCTACAAGGCAGAGAATTTGCCTCGATTTCTATTCTATTCCAGTATTGCGATCTCAAAATGGACCTGTTACGTCAGTCGATTTTCTTGATTCGCTCCTGGGTGGCGCATACAAACGATTCCATCTACAGTCCGAGCACATTGCCAGGCACATCCAAGTCGGCGCTTGTGTACGAGGGGGCAGGTAAATATACGGACAATGGGTACTATAGGCATGCAATTTGAGTTAGAAGGTGTTTGTGTGGTCAAGTAGTTTTACCGTTATTGGAGCACAAGGGTCCCTGTTCGAACTAAAACCGCTCGCTTGGGTCTACATAGGCGAGCTGTTAATGAACTGATGGAAATCTAGACTAGGTAGATGTTTTGTGATTGTATGTAGTTTTTGTCCGCGTTAACGTTACAAAATTAAATGATATCACCTGTAATATAACTGTGTAAGTAATACCTGTTGTATTTTGTATGTAGGTATATGTTGATCCCAGTCACAACCAATTTCTCTCACTTCGGAGCCTGGGGTGTGTTTTTGTCAGTGTAACTGCGGGTTTGGATGATTTTTATATTTTCCGTGAAACGATTGCTGTCTAGCCTCCGTAACCCATTGGCGAAATGAAAGCATTGGACTTTTTAGGGCTCCAACTACCTGTAACGACTGCCATAGATGTTGGTATGTTCGCAACTGTGACCGACGGCTTAACATGCTTTCCGAGGCGCAAATATTTGTAGATAAAGCTAATTGCGCCGTAGAAAAAGAAATTCCTATTATAGCTGATGAATTAATCATAGTTCGGCTACATTTAAAGTACCTGTTACTTTCATCGCTTGGGAGTTAGCTGAGCTAACCGAGCTAGTAGTGTGGGAGCTAGTCGGCACCTCGGGGCTGGAAGTTATACCTTACCTACTACGTTTATTTCTACATTATGGAGCTTTAAATGAAACTTTTTTACAGAAAACTATATTAAAGATAGGTAGAACCACCAAGCAGTTATTTATTAAACCATTTCAATTTTACGGACGAAGTTTTACAACTGATTTCATTGCGATACACTGATTACACATTAATATGAACTATAAAAAGTCTAAAAATAAATTTCATAAACAAATAAATGTTTTTTCAGTACATTTAAGTATTGATATCCATATGCCAAAAAAATTCGGTGACTTTCCCGTGGTACTACTCAATGACACTACTGGTAGTGTTAAAGGTAATTTTCTTTCCCTGAACACTTTTCTCCTTTTGTTACGAATTATGTGACTTTTACTTAAACATTGCACTTATTTCATGTTCGCGATACCTAACATATTTCATTTAATCACTGTCTCACATTTTGGTAAATGATGATGTAGTCGAATTCATTCGCAACTTACCATATCACAATAACATCACAATATGTACATTTGTGCCTAATAAACAGGTTATCACAATTTCAGTGTTGGGATTATGTAACTATGTATTTGTGTAATATATGCTTGTTAGCATGCTGTGTAAATACTGGATGACCAACAATTCCACCATCCGCATGTGGAATACGGAACACCGAACGACACAACACAATTTGAATATTGTTACACAGTTATAAAGTTACAACCCACCGCCAGGGACATATTTCTCTATAACGCTGATATTAAAATAGTACATGCATATTATTACATTTATGAGCCCTCTCGGATTAATAAACAGAGTTACAGTAGTGCCGAACTATTCATAACTACATTCCGGTGAATACGTTTGAAATATGATTCGGTTCTAATTTGAATAAATTGCGCATAACAGGTAATTCGGTGATATATTAAACCGGTTAATACCTACTCCACATTATTACGCCGATATTTTGTTGGAATATCAAATGTATTTCTATTGATGTAAATCAATTCAAATGTAATTCTTATTCTTTTTTTTTTTTTTTTTACGTGCGGGAAATCCCCACGGATACCCGCCCCTCCGGAGCCGGAGGGGTAGGTTATGTCGGACTCGAACCGACTAAACCGCACGCCGTCTGTGGGTCGTGGTGCTAGGCCGAAGGTGAGGTTGTCTTGCGACATATCCCTCGCACCCCGGCTGACCCAGGGCCATCCCTTTCGGTCTGGCCCTCCTCGGGAGGTGGGGGACCACGCGATCCCCGACTCAACCCCGGTGTGGGGGGGCGCGCATCGTCCTACGATGCGCGCCGCCGCCGTGGCCTGCTTCTGCTAGGGTGACGGGCGGCTCCACCCGTCACCCTCAGGCCCGCGCTCATGGGGGGCGGAGGTCTGTCAGCGCCCTCCGACCCAATGTAATTCTAGTATCCGAATTAGATAGTAAACCAACGTAGTCACTAGAATCTATGACTAATATGAACGTAGCAAAAATGCGTTGTGAGATTTCTTCGCAACATCACTACGGGTGAAGTCCCTTAAAGGCTGACAGCAGCCTAGTCATTGTAATTTTCCTACTTAAGTATAAGGCTAGCAACTAAATTTTTTCATATTTGAATGGGCACAGACATTATCGCAAGCCCAGAAAATGCCATTTTGCGGCCAGAGTTGTTCTTATCAGATTTTTGTAAACATGATAGGTTTATGTTTAAGCCGTGTTAGTCCCCGGTAGAGTAGAATATAGTCAACCAATCTCTTCCTGTGGGTACCGTAAGAGGCGACTAAAGGAAAGGGCTGGTCTCCGTCTAACAGGACACATACCGCCAATGACAAGGTGCCATACCTGACTGCAATAAGCTCGCCCCTGATTACGTGGGAAATATGCCTGAAATGTGGGTGTCAATACACCTCTGACTACCCTTTCGCGTAATTATAGGCGTGCACATATATGTGTGTATCTTATTAGTATATTTATCGGCATTCTTCTTCTTCGTTTTAATTATTTCATCTCAATTTAACTATGACACTTTACCTTCAGCTTACCATCAGGCGAGGTGAAGTCAAATTGACGTGACCTATATAAAAAGAAAATCTCGATTTTTTACTATTAAATTGTAGTAATTGCTTCATCATTTTTCATTTTTAGTGTTTTTGACTGTAGTTATAAAGAATAGCATAGTTCAAAGTCCCAGGGGTGAGTGTTTGGCCCCGAGGGCGCCCGGGTGCCGGCCGGACGGTACTCGTGGACAGTCATTAACGACGCTCGCCGCCCGGCTGCGTCCGCCCGACGGCGATTAATAACAGTCACCGTGATATACATTTTATATTATGTTTTAGTTTCACAGTTCATAATGTTGTGTTGACACAATGTTTTATGTATATGTGAAATTATATGATGTCAATTTTGTTACTACAATATTTAATATCATTGAAAAGCTGTGTATATTTTTTTATTTATTAGAGATTTCTGTATACACAAAAAAAAACATAAAATAAATTGCATGTTGAAAAATTGGTAAAATGGTACTGCTGATTTCTTCAGACCGACGAAAGATCGTAAAGAAAGAGAAGAGAGGTAAATATGTGTATAATCATGAGAAAAAAAGCCAACCACCTTCCCAAGAGCTCTGTCATACATAAATAAGCCTTAAACTGCTACATCAAACAATATCGCCACGCTGTAGACCTGTAGGTTTTCTTTGCTTATATCAATTCCATAAATACCTTACCAAATTAAAACCCGTAGGAGTTAAAACCTATCTTATAACAAAGAACAACTAAATCCCTTTGCTCCGACTGTGATTCTAATTATACATACACGCTACCATTAACTTTCATTCACATTTGATTACCTTACCTTTGATCACTATATATTGAAACCTTACCTTTGATTTGATTGCGATTGTCAACTTCTATTAGCACGGAAGTTATTCACCTTATAACCTAATGTCTCTGCCGGATTCAAAATATTGGACCCGATAGATAACTCTTCACAGTTCATCAAGTTTTAATCATTTTATTCGAAAACTACAACATTTGTTCAAATACCGGGGCTTACGTTTACCTAAAATTGCGCCGTTTCTTCTCCACCAGCGCCTTGGAAACGGTGGTAAACTTAGGTTAAGTAGAATTTATTGACGTCAATAAGATACAATCATGTTGTTCTAGATTGATAAAAATCTTTGACTTCGAATTCGAAAAAAATCAAGTCTTAGTATCATATTTTAGCTGTTTGCTTCTGGCGTGCAAGAGCCAACCACCTAATTGTGAAGCCTTAAACAATATAAGATGCAAAGTGAATAAGTGTTAGCCGCATCAACGGTCAGCATTACCATCGCAAACGTGCCGAACTGCGAGCCTGGCACGTAATGCCCGGCGTTGGACTTGTGCATTTACACGATATGCTAGCTCTTAGTTACCCACAATACATGTACCTATCACCTAGAAAGCATGACACAGTGAGCTCATTCAGCGTAAATAGTAACACCAATAATTCATCATATTTCAGGTACTTTGAGATAACACTTCAAACTATGTGACAACTACCCTGCGAATACGGCTACAGAAAAGTTGCCAAAGCGTTGCGCTAAATGTAAATAATACCAAATAAGCAATAGAATCTGTTAAAAAAGTGGTTTTATTTCAATATATTCGCGTAGACTTCAGACATAATATATCATTGTCTGTTCTCATAATATTAATATAATTGTATCCCTGGCAAATAATATTTGCTAAATTTACCACAACACGGGTGATACTTGAGCCAGTTGAGCAAGGTTATTAAAAACGCCTGAAAACTGATTCTAAAAGTATGTTCATTCGAGTTATAAAATCCGTTCAAAGCTTAATCACAAAGTTCTACACTTCACAAAAATGTTTTTAGTAGAAAGAGTTTTGATATTGTGCTTATGCTATTGTGGATATTTCACGTACCTATCAAATACGAGAGGGTGATTCGGTAGCTATTGCTTGTTATTGTGTATGGTGGTGAAGTTGGCAATGTACAATATCGTACAACCAGTAAGCAATTTCAATCTCAAATATTGTTAAACTAGTTGCAGAACCTACGGGCCGGAAACAATCTAGAATATAAAAAATGAAAGTTGTTCCTGCCCTAAAAATTCAAAACCAATTCTGAGTTCTAACCATGTCGATTTGAGTTCTAACCTAACAGGCTGTCCATGGTTTCGTGAGGAAATCTTCCGTCAACCTTAATTACAAAATTTTCAAAAATACGCCAGCCTACGTTCAGGAGTTCGAATAGAAATTGGTGATGTTTATCAGTTCCACTTCTTAATTTTTGTCACTTTTTACTGAAATAAAGTTATCTTAAAGTTATCTTAATTCATATTTTGATTTTCCAAATCGGCTCATAAACGACGAAGTACAAAAAAGTAAAAGAGACATACAGCTGAATTAAGGATCTCCTCAAAATATTACAACTGTCAAATGGACATGTATTTAGGCACGAGTAACGACAGTTAAAACTTCAGATTTAGAACAAAGCACACGGGTCAAGGCGTCAATTATATAGTCTCAATTTAATACACAGACCAACCAAGTGCCACCTCACATAGAGCGGCTGCGGCAGACCCCCTCTAGAAGGCTCCAAGTTAGTAGGTATTAAGCTGGGGCTTAAGTGCGAAGTTATGATTGCTAAGCTCGCAGCGTTATAGTTTCCACTAAGTTACTAACTCGCCAATGAATAGTAATTCCTGCAAACGAGTAGGTTTGTGTATATGTGACTCTTTTGAAAAAATATTGTGTAACCCCCTTATGCAAGCGTTGCTTATTTTTTGCGTTGTATGAAAACAATAGTAGAAACGAAATGTGGGTGCCAGACAAGATTTTGTTACCCCAATACGAAAGAGGCATATGTTTGACTAGCTTTTCGTCCGCTGCGCAGAAGCCGGCTAACGCCACAAAAAGTGTTTTGAATCATCAACCGTTGATTTTTATCTACAATTTGTTTTTATTCACAAATTTTATTAGAAGTTTGATATCAGATGAAATTTATATTCAAGCAAAAGTTTTTGAATAGTTACTAATAATTTTTAAATATTCTGGAACATAAATGATATATACAAAGTAAACTAAACCTACGCTATGTATAATTTGTTACTGGGATTCTAAAATGTTGATATAGGCTGAATCCACTAGTGGAATAATTCGTCAAAATAATTAGTTTTTCATTATTCAACAAAATATAAGATCTTTTTAGAGCGTTCAACTGCTACCCTTAACTCACCAGTCGTAGCGCCGCTGCCACGCCAAACGTTCATGATAGCAGTGCCTATTGTACCTTCAAATTTAAGAGCCGGGTAAAATGAAAGTGAAAGTAAATTAATTAAACTCCGCACCATTATAATCATATTCATATTTACTTTACTTATGTGGGTTCATAACCGTAACAGCGGAAGTCAAACCAAATTAAATTCAGTTCATTACTTAGGTACTGGCGACCGACGACGGTCTGTGCTAGGGCTCCTTACACCACGAAGAATATACGACTTTGTTTTATATCATTGATTAAATTAAATATTATCATGTTTAATAGCCTTTTTGAAAAGTCAATATTCCGCCGTGGCTATAAATATTTTTGCAATAGTTTCACTCGAATAAGGTCGTGGGATTGAAATTAATATTTCAAGCCGTTTTAGCCGCTGCCTGGCCAAAACTAATATTGTTATTTAAACAAAATACTTAACATTGTTTAAATTACGGCGATTTGGCTACCTACAGCAGTCCTTAATATAATAACTATACTTAAACTTAACAACTAAAACACATTTAAAACGCGTGGGTCTGTAGTTTGAAACAATAAAATTGGCTGTTTAAAAAAACAATTAATAAAGATTCTCTTTCTAGTAATTGTTTTACAGAACTGGGTTCAGTCAGTAAATAACACGAAATAAATAAATAGGTAGTGCGAGCAGGCAGTGCGTCTACAGCCAACGCCAAATTAATCCGTTCGCAGGTACAATGGCGGCTGCATTGTTCGCGGACAATTGTTTTCCCCACATATTGCGCTCCGGCCTTAATAACGCGCGGTTTATGAAAAACTCTCCTTTTAGGGCTCTCTTTTTAATGTTCGTCGCTACGGTTTTCCTGTTGTGGCGGTTACTATCGAAAATGTTGTATCTTCTCAGCTGTAGTGTTTTTTTTTCACATTTGAGGTATGATGAATGTATTGAGGAAATTCTTAATTTTGAAGATGGTGAACTTCCATAAGTCCTTAAAAGATCAAAATTGTGACTCAATCGAATAGATATAATTGCTTGCCTGCATCATAAAATATACAGGCAGGTAAACGACATAATTATGTAACTTTTCAAGTGTGTCAGGATATTGCCATGTTATTATTAAAGTTTAAGTTTTAACACTACCGTACATTTATTTTTCGTGAATTTCATTACATCTTCGATGAACAGTACTCGGTCATTTTTTATTTCGATTAATCGACACGAGTAAAGTTTTAAATTTTCAATTATTCTGCAGCCATCATTACTTCCATTGTAAGTCGGCAAGGTAATTAAAACTTTCTAGTTTACTAACTGAAACTCATACCCTCTGCGTTCTTTATTATTACACTTAATTGAAGCAGCGTAAATGTTTGATTTTTATATGAAACCATGGAAATGAAATGAACGTACTCTTTACAGGTCACCAACCACCAAAGTAGGACGTTGAGTTAAAAAATAATTTAATTTGCCTGCATCATAAAATCTAATTTAGTAATCTTTATAATATAAAGAGATTGATTTAATAACTTGCGGTATTGATTTAATTCAATATCGATCAAAATAGAGCAGATAATAAATTTCTGGTTAAAATTTGGGAATCCATTTTTCAAAAAGTCACATTAAAATGCTTTTTGGCAATTAATTTATCATAATTTTTAGGCTGAAAGGTAAATCTGGTGAGAATATATTTAAGACTATGAACAATTACAATGCCAGAAAATTTGTTCTCCAACTTCACGTATTAGGCGATAACAGGTGAACAGTTAGCGACCGCTTACTTTCCTAGATTTGCCATTAGTTAGACTAGAATCGAGTTACAGTCAAATAATAGAAAATTAACACTAAATGATCTCTGTCTCCTAAGATCAATTTGCCGGTGTTTTTTGTGATAAAACTCTCGATCTACATTTGATAGAACTAAATCTTGGAATTAAACTGACTTAAAACAGAAAAACGACCTGTGTATTACACTTCAAAAAAAATATTCTCCAGGTGACTAAGAACAGAATGGAACAATACCAGCATTAAGGCGAGGTATATTGTAGGCAACATTGACGCGTTACGAGCATTTGGTAAGGTTTAAAAGCTTCCGACTCATTGTTGTATTTAATACACTATACACAACATGAAGTATATGTTTAGCTGTAAACACAATTATGAAGTTTCCGTTAATATGTAAGCCAGTTATGTAAAACTTAATGTGATTGCACCTAATTTTTTTGTAAACTTGGAACTTTTCTGCTAATGCAATACACGCGATGAAATATTTCTTGATGGTCTATGAAAAGGAGATTTTAGTAAGGTCGTGGATATTTTATATTGTTAGCACTAGCGTAGTTCAGTTTAAGTAAATTCATAAAATAATTATAATGATTTACACAGTTTACTATTTATTTTTGTAACAAATAACTATTTCTAATAGATACATGCCAAATAAATTTACGGTAGGCATTCTGCTGGTAACCTATTGATTCGCGGTGACTTCGCGTACGGGGCCACCGTCACGTGTTACGCGGATGACACGCTAGTGACGGTGAGCGGGGCTACTCACCGCGAAGCGACCCTGAGGGCCACGACCGCGGTTGCTCAGGTCGTCGACAGGATCCGGCGGCTGGGTCTCGAGGTGGCTCTGCACAAGTCCGAGGCCATGTTCTTTCATGGCCCTCGGTGCAGGCCAGGCCCGGGAGCCAGCCTAACAGTGGGAGGTACTCCCATCGACATCAAGCCCCGGTTGAAATACCTGGGGCTCGTGCTTGATGGTCGATGGGACTTCGGACAGCATTTCCGAAGTCTGCGCCCCAAGTTGGTGCTCACGGCGAATGCCTTGGGCCGGTTGTTGCCCAACTTGAAGGGCCCAGAGTCCTCCTGCAGGAGACTCTACGCGGGTGTCGTGCGGTCCATGGCCCTATACGGGTGCCCCGTGTAGGCGGACACCCTGGAGGCCAGATTCCTGCCTCTGCTCCGTACGGCGCAGAGCACGATGGCCTCCAGGGCCATCAGGGGATACCGCACGATATCCTTCGAAGCGGCGAGTCTCCTGGCCGGATCGCCACCGTGGATCCTGGAAGCGAGGGCCCTTTCGGCACTATATAAGTTCCGAAAGGAGGCGCGGGAGCGGGGATTCGATCCCGAGCCCGAGGATATTCGGGCCGAGAAATCCCGGCTCCACCAGGTCATGGTGGCCGAGTGGGAGCGACGACTTGGGCAACCACGCGCAGGGCACGCCGTCATTGCGGCGGTAAGGCCCATCATGGGGGAGTGGCTAGAGAGGCAACACGGTAGCCTCTCGTACCGTCAGACGCAGATTATCACCGGGCACGGTAGCTTCGGGCGGTATCTGCATCTGATGGGTATTGAGCCAACGCCCGAGTGCCATCGCTGCGACGCGAGCGTGGACTCGGGGCTGCACACGCTCACCGAGTGCCCGGCGTTTGAGACGCCGAGGCGGGAGCTTGTGGCGGCCCTGGGGGTGAGAGTGCTCACGCTCTCCACCCTGCTCGCGGCGATGGTCCGCTGCGCGGATGCGTGGGCGGCCAGCGCCTCCTTCTGCGAGCAGGTCATGCTCCCGAAGGAGACAGCAGAGCGGGCGCGGCGCGATGAGCGAGAAAGGCTCGCTGACATCGCTGCACGCGCCCGAAGGCGGCTCGGGCGTCGGAGGGCGCAAACTGACCTCCGCCCCCCATGAGCGCGGGCCTGAGGGTGACGGGTGGAGCCGCCCGTCATCCTAGCAGAAGCAGGCCACGGCGGCGGCGCGCATCGTAGGTCGATGCGCGCCTCCCCACACCGGGGTAGAGTCGGGGACCGCGTGGTCCCCCCCTTCCCGAGGAGGGCCAGACCGAGAGGGATGGCCCTGGGTCAGCCGGGGTGCGAGGGATATGTCGCATGACAACCTCACCTTCGGCCTAGCACTACGACCCAGAGACGGCGTGCGGTTTAGTCGGTTCGAGTCCGACATAACCTCCCCCTCCGGCTCCGGAGGGGTGGGTATCCGAGGGGATTTCCCGCACGTAAAAAAAAAAAAAAAAACGGTAACCTATTGAAATATCGAATTTCTGTTACCCGAATCTTAAAACCCCGAAAACGGTTGGTAGAACTTTTAAAAGACAGATGTAATGAATGACAACTTTCTATAATTCCGTTTTTCATTTCCCAGATAAATCAATTTCCAGGTGCACTAAAACCAAATTTTCAAATAGTATTTTTTGTTTTCCATATTGTCATAATCCAAATATAGTTATACCAGATTCTCAGAATATTTTTTTTTGTTTCCCATCGTACCATTTTCCAAATAAACTATTACCAAATTTTCATAATCTTTTTATTTGGTTCCCATACAAATCGTGTTCCAGCTAAACTATACATATACAGGTATAGTAAAAATCAGTAAATTAATACGATTCATTTAGGGTGTGTTACGGTTGATATAATAATAAAAAATCTAACGTTCACTTAAGACATAAATAATTTCACTTAATATAATGAAAGCCTGAAGACTTATAAATATAATATAATTTTGTTTAAATTATTGTTTTCCATGTCATGCATGAACAGTTTTGTATGCAGGTATAATCAATGAATCAGGAAAGCGAGCTCGTGAACACTACGTACCACACCCGACCCGACTCGCCGTGGTACTTGTCTGCCCTACACTAGAGTGTTATTTAAGAACCGGAGGCGCGGAGGGAGGGGAGCCCCTTATTTCATAGAAAGAAATTTCATAGAATTTCGTTTCACAGAAAATGCTTCATATAATACACTCGAGAGCAATGAATCCGGGTCACTCAAAGAATCCAAAAAATCTCGGAAAGTAAGAATGCTAGGTTAATTCAATAAATTGTATTTAATAGACAATTTAATACTCCTTAAATGAAAGTTAAAAAAATATGAGTCACCATACATTTTATTTACACAAAATTACATAAAGAAAAAAAAACTGCTGATCTCTCCTTAAAACAAAAATAGGAAACATGAAATTTTTGAACTTTATGACGATTTTCTTGAATTTCAATACTTCGTATTACCTCCTCGTGCTTCCATTACTGCGTTTACGCGGTTTGGCATGCTGTACACCAAGTTCCTTATACGATTTTGGGGAATATTCTCCCATTCCTCTGTGAGAGCAATTTTGAGCTCAGGAAGCGTGATTGGGGGAGGGTTTCGTTGTTTTACGCATCTCCCTAGCTCGTCCCAAGCATGCTCGATCGGGTTGATATCCGGGCTGCGCGCTGGCCACTCCATACAAGTAATGTTCATCTCTTGAAGGTAGTTCACAATCCTACCTGTATGAGGTCGGGCATTGTCATGCATAAATATAGCATCCTCACCCAAATTGACCATAAATGGACCAACGTGTTCGTTGAGGATTTCTTCCACATATCTTACGCTAGTTAAAGAGCCGTTTTCTATGATCACCAGCTCTGTGCGACTTTCAGAGGAAATTCCGGCCCACACAAGTACAGACCCACCACCGTAGGCTACTTTTTCTTCGATGCATGCTTGCTTGAATCTTTCCCCTGGTCTTCTATACACTCTGTGTCTTCCATCGTGCTTGTAGAGCATAAATTTTGATTCGTCGGAGAACATAACTTTCGACCAATCTTCAATACTCCAATTTACGTGGTTCTGGGCATATCTTAGTCTTGAAATACGATGGCCACGCTCCAGTTTAGGGCCGTTTGCAGGTCTAAGGGGTTTTAAGTTAGATTCAGCAAGCCGACGTCTTACTGTCCATGCACTTGGGTTACTTCCTCCGAGGCGTCGAAACTGATTTGTGAGTTCAGTTCCTGTGAGAAAGCGATTTCGAAGCATGGTGTTCACCAAGTATCGGTCTTCTCGTGCTGTGGTACACCTAGTTCTGCCCGTTCCTGGTCTGCGTAGGTTAGAACCAGTTTCTTCGTAACATCGGAGAACTCTTTGTACTGTTGACAGCGACACACCGACAGTCCTGGCTGTATCGCGCTGACTCCGGCCGGTTTCCACCAATGTAAGTATTCTGGTGCATTCTTCAAGTGTAAGCGACATGATTTCAGCTTGAATAATGAATATTGAGCACTATCAACCTGGTTTATGTACCAACATAAATGACAGATTACAAACAAAAGCAAAAACAAATCCTGTAATTTCGTAGTTCCATCTTCGACAGTGTTCCCTTATCAAATTTGATTTTTTTATGATATAACTTTACAATAACTAAGAAGTTTTAATACTTTCATTTAAGGAGTATTAAATTGTCTATTAAATACAATTTATTGCATTAACCTAGCATTCTTACTTTCCGAGATTTTTTGGATTCTTTGAGTGACCCGGATTCATTGCTCTCGAGTGTATTTGGTTCTTATATTTTTATTTCGAATATTATTGTTTCAAAAACAATCTTACAATGAAACATATTTCACAGAAACACAATTTTTAATCAAATTTTTTTGTTTAACAAACTTATCAAGCTGTAGAATTATTTTTAAAGAATATTAAACCACCTTTATAATGTTCCAAATCACATTTTTAACTGTAACATTTACAATTTTAACACCCCGACTCAGATTACCCCGACTCGGATAGGTTAGGTTAGAAGGCTAATGCGGGAGCGGAGCGTAGCGAAGCTCCCGCATTAGGCCTTCGTGGTTATTTTTTTATAAACCACCCAGAAGTAGGAGCCCCGCGTAGCGGGGCTCCGTCGACCTTATAGACGCATCAATTGTTTAGTTCATAAAAACTATATATATGATAATATGTTATTCTTTGTAATGAGTTTCTATTAAATAAACAATATAATGATTAAGAATAGTTGATTTGATATTCTTTGAAATGATTATTCTAATGTTTAACTTTCTATGAAACAAAATTCAATGATTTAAAATTATATTAATTAAATATAATGATTATATTCATTATTCTATGAAACGAAATTATGCGAAACATTTTCTGTTATACGCAATTATATTAAACAATTGTCTATAAAACAACGCACACCCGCGGAGGGCTGCGGAAGCGAGCATGGGTGCCCGAACTTTGTTACGCAAGGGCGGAAGGACTGCGCTTCCCGCAGCGCCGGAGAAGAGCAACACTAATGCTTGCCTGCTTGCCTGCATGCTTGCCTGCTTGCCTGCATGCATGCATGCATGCATGCCTGCATGCCTGCATGCTTGCCGGTTTGATTGCCAGCTTGCCTGCATGCATGCTTGTTTGCTTACATGCATACATATATTTTTTAAGGCAACGTGTGTTTGGTTCAGTAGGTCTCCAATTGTAGTTAGTAGACGCCATATGAGGTTTAGTTTTAGGTTTAGAAATCTGGATATTGTTTGTCTGGATATCAATTAACTGGATATCAATTAATTGCATTTCAAAAATTTGTGTTTTAAAAATTGGGCTTTCGTGCATATGGATTACGGTCATCTGGATTTTGTGCATTTAGATTTCGTGTGTCTGGAACTCGTTCGTCTGGATTATAAAACGTCGTACAAATGAATAAATGGGCAAATGAAATTCGGAGTTGCGATTATATGGAAAATAAAACTTCGGAATTTGAAAAACCGGGATTATGAAAAATTGGCCAAACGTTTTCTGGATTATGATATTCGGAATGTTAAAATTCGGGATTAAGATAGGTAACCCATTCTGCTCAACGCGAAACGAAAAACGTGTATAGTTGTTATTTATGTATCACGCCAAAGTCATTCAAAACAATAATTTAAAAATAAATTTAATGGCTATTTATTTAATTGTTTCATGAATATATTTCACGAGCAATAAATAACAGTCTGACTGTTCCGTTATTGGCAAATGCGCGACTGATCGATACCATTTATTTATGTCATGGTAATCACACGCCACGCACAATGGTATTATCGGCAATACCTCCCTATTGCTCGTTGCATAACACTGTGCACACATTATTAATTTATACGTGGAAATTTTTACAGATTGTTTCAGAGCAGAAATATGTCGCAGCCAACTAGCTTAGCTAGTTAAATCAGCCGTTCGATCACCCGCCTAGGCTCTTTACTAAACGACGCCATTCAAGTAATGGCCTGAAGGATATTCGCAATATTCAACAAACTGTCTGGCTAGTGCCTAGGCCATTCGTGTGATACCCTGAAATAAGACAAAAAGTTAGTGATAGGTTAATTCAGAAAGCTGCGCAATTCGACATGGATTTTTAGAACCAGGCATAAACAAGTAATGTACCTAGCAGTTTGATGAAATGGCTAAATATCATTTAGGCCGTCAGTTGAACGGTGCTGTTTAGTAAAGAGCCTAGGCGGTTATTTTAATGGTTAACTTTGTACAGTCACGAGTCGGCGAAGGAGATAAGGATACACCTTTTCATAGAACTTTATGTTACTTTAAATACTTTTCCCCTTTGTCGCCTATACACACATCATTCAAATAATGGGTACAAACCTGCTTAGAAATTTTATGCAAGGATGAAGTTGTTTTCTTATGTTGTATCTACTTAAATTAATTAAAGTTTACAAAACTGTAATCAAATGCTACCAGATTCAAACATTAATAAGGTCGTACAATTAAGGAGTCAGCGAGAGCGACCACGGCCCACACCTCGCCTTACAATGTCAGTTAGTACGTCTTTAACATTATAATATAACAGTGAACGTTATTAACACAATGCACTGTAACACTGTTAGATGTACACCGGCGGCAACAGTGAAGTTAATTGGATGGCAGGTTAGGCATTATTAAGAAGCTTGTAGTACAACATGTGACTATGTTAGCTTAGCTTGAATATTATTTGGTTATAATCATAACAGTATCGTGTAACAGTGTTTTTACCTAGATAAAATAATAATTGACAAACTAATGAAACGAATACGCCTGTATCATTATTTGAAATTAATTATGTTATAGGCGCAATAAAGTTTTTTTACCGTATGTATACTTCACAAGGTACATAAAACGTTATTTTTCCTGCAATATTGGAATTCTTAAATATATGTAACCATTAAATCCTTAGGTAAAAAATGCCTTCGGCATTAAGTCCAAATGTAGAGTACAATTATTTCAAGGTGTACAATTTTACTGTGCATGATGTTTAAAATCCCGCTGTGGAAATGGATACAATTTTATCAGAAATCTCATATACTCTTATCTACCTTTTCCATCCAAACAGGTGCTCATTAAAAGGTTATGTGGTTCGTGTACGCCTTGATTCTTAATCTAATTATAAACCATAACCACACTAGTTACGATATCACGCTTGCCCAAACTATTCATCTCGACTTAACGTGTGCGTGCCTTATACGTCAAGCTAGCGTTCACAAACACATTAAAACCGCATTAAGTATAGTTACAACACTATAGTTGGTAAAGGTTGTGTATTTAGCGCGGAGCTAACAACGGGCCCCTATCGCGAAGGGCGAGGGCGGACTCTTCACAGATCATTACCCCATTAAAACTTGTTGGGTTAATTTCTACGAGACGGGCAGTTAGGCTTATAACTATAGATGGTGACGTCGGTGCGATAGTTTCATTTTTTAATTACCACTAGTAATAAAATTGTTTTTATCCTAATGGATATTGCTGAGATGGCAAAATCTCTCTGGTAATAATGCAAAACTAGTTAAACCTAGGGGTCTGCTTACTTACAGAGAATTCTTGTTTGTCTCTTCAGATAAGTTAGAAAAACTTGACATCATCAAACCAGTCATGTAAAAATACCAGTGGATACACCATGCTATAGGGTGTATAGCTGTAGGGAGTTTAGCCAAATCCGCAGTTAGACTGGTAAAAGCGGACCCCAGATTAACGCTAGGCTGAAGAATAGGGTGTTTAGCTCCATCCTTCTCTCAGTGGATTGTACCCTGAAACACGATCGCTTATAGCATGTCAGACCCACAAGCATAGTAATTAGGGTTACAGAGGAGGGACTAGAAACTGGACAAGAGATATAGAAAGAGGTGACGCTTCCCGGGGTGAGCTGTTTGTACTTGTAACAGTCATTAATATTTCAGCGTCATCTCTGGTCTCCTACACCTCCTCGGTTCGATTAAATTAGGATTTTTTTTAATAAAATTGGTCTAGGCGGGTTTCGGACCCGCGATCTTTACCTTACAGGGGCAATGCTTTAACCAATAAGCTACCAGAACTCGCCCAAACTTATCCAAATTTCTCCTTCATATGTGCTTATACTGTTGATTGATGGCACTTGGTGGAACTTGCTACACATCTTCAATAAAAAATTCCTGACCGGTTTCGCCTTACGGCTTTTTTTTACAAAAATATTTGTACAAAAACATGTATCAACCTTTGATAATGACGTAAGGCGAAACCGGTCAGGAATTTAATAAATAATGTGGAATAGTACAATTGTTTTTCATTGAAGATCCTTCATATCTGTCTTTGAGGTGACAGTGGAGCATCTACCGATATTCTCACGAACTATCGGAGTCAATAAATGATTTTTCAATCATTTTTAAAGCATTTTGTATATTAAATACTCTAAGCGATTAAAAAATTACAAAAAATTTAATCAATTTAAGCGGGGTTCGAACCCGCAATCTTTGCCTTACAGGGGCAATGCTTTCACCATTATTTTCTCTATTTTAATAAATTTGAATATTTACCATGCTACCATGCTAAATGCTTCATAAATTTCATTCAAATTTATCTCGGTTTTTAAAGCGATGCGACTAACATCGGGTCGGTCCATAACTACATCTATTTGTAATAGTAGTATCTAGTACAAAATGCCACGCATTCCTACATTTTCACGTTAATAGTTTAGCAAGTCAGCCGAGAGACTAATATGCAATTATTCGTCCCCGCAAATATTCTGGGAACACCGAGGTGGAAGTACAAAGAAACTATGATCAAAGTGGCACATTTCACGAGTCGGGGGACACGCGTGGGCTGCCTGATGTGAAGCGAGCGCACAGCGGGTACACGCGAGGGGCGCGCACGTTCACTCCCTTGGGACTTGTTCGACTTACATTTAATTTATCCAGTGCTAATGTTTACTTCTGTCAATAATGGAATGTAACAGTATCGTGTGTAACAGAAATGATTTACAATACATATATACAATACTTAAATAGTTAAATAAAATAGTTCATTGCAAAGAAATCTACCTTTCCCTTTTTTTTTACGTGCGGGCAATATCTCGGACTCGAACCGACTAAATCGCACGTCGTCTGTGGGTCGTTGTGCTAGGCCGAAGGTGAGGTTGTCAGGCAACATATCCCTCGCACTCCGGCTGACACCGGGCCATCCCTCTCGGTCTGGCCCTCCTCGGGAAGGGTTTTCTTATTTTCTTTTTCTTGACTCTTTCTAATTTTTTCACGATAATAAGCTAACTTTTCATCTGATATGCGTTTAGGCATTTTTCGAACTTGAAAATTAATGCTAATTAAATATTTTAGCGTAAGACGTCTGCTTGCTACCTCGCACGAAAAAGGAAAGAGGAACTAAGATGGCGGTGTCGGTATCGATACTGGTAATCGAGTTAACCTTAAAAATAACGTGCGATGCTACCTTGTAGGTTAAAGGGACTACCTTGTAAATGAAGCGACGAAATATACTTACAATAATACCGATTTTTTCTTTGCATCAACTTGATAGTGGTACATTTTCGACGAATTATAGTAAATTAAAGACGGCAATACATCTAACTGAGTATATCAAAACAGCCGTTAACTAATGTTATTATCTGTTCTATGCTGTTCATCACCATCATCATCATCATATCAGCCACACACAGTCCACTGCTGAACATAGGCCTCTCCCATAGACTACCAGAATGACCGATCTAAAGCAGCCCGCATCCAGCGCTTCCCGGCGACCTTGGTGAGGTCGTCCTTCCAACTGGCCGTTGGGCGTCCTAAACTACGTTTGCCCGTACGCGGTCGCCATTCCAGAACTTTTTTGCTCCATCGGCCATCCGTTCTGCGCGCTATGTGTCCCGCCCACTGCAACTTCAACGAGCTAATCCGCTGGGCTACGCCGGTTACTTTTGTTCTCCTACGGATATCATCATTTCTGACGCGATCACGTAGGGAAATACCGAGCATAGCCCTTTCCATAGCTCGTTGAGCGACTTCGAGATTGTTTAAGAGATCCCTGTCTATGCTGTTAATTATATTAAATCGAAGTATTTGTCAATACACAATACTCTTAAGTAATACTTTCTTCTTGTAACTGTTAACAACGTATCTTTTGACAAAGTAATACGAGAACTCGAGAACTATTAGAAAAGTTGAAAACAAAATGTTTCATTGGACTCGACTCGCAGCCGGCGACAAAGTTGATCACTGAGGTATGACCCAGATGCGGTTAGCGCTCAAAGACAATTAATGAACATACCATTGAATACATCCCTTGTTCGGTGTGGGACAGATTTTGTTCTACTGTTGTTACATAGTTTGAAATAAATACAGCTAGAACTCGGGTAATACTTTAAAAAACATGACAAGATTAAAACCCTTTTATCTTTGCCTCTATAAATCTCGTAATCTGGAAGTACTATTTATATTCGGTCTTATTTCATATTATTTTTCTTTTATCCTACTTGATTATTTCATAACTGAAAATTTGTTTGACGGAAAATCTTTTCAGTAAACTCACCATTGGGGTGGATCATTTTCGTGCATATATTTCATTAGGAAATCTAAAATATTTTGTTTACTACAAAAGTGATGTAAGCGTAAGATAAGAATGATGGACAAACGAAAATGAATAAGGGTTCACATTTTTCGCAAACAAAACAATGGTTACATAAAAAAAAATAGGAAACAAGTCACAGTATACTATCGCAGGAGTGTATATAAGTAGGTGCGGTTGTTCGCTACACATCGGGAGTTCATTAGCGAGCCTCCTCACGCGACACTCATTAGGAGGATGCGCCGAGCAACCCCACCAACACACTTCTTTAATTTAGGTTACTCGCTAGGACGTACTCGCTGCGGGATGGGAGTAAAAGAAAATACAAATTTGCTGCTAGGAATTATATTGTTAGAGTAATGAGTGGTGAAGGGACCCACACTAATAACATTAAATATAACGTCAATTTATATTTAGTATTTCTTTACATCAACCAGATTAGTTTATGTTGAAGCTACAACTAGAACTACAAAATTTTGTGTGGTTTTTCAGTAAAATTTGTATCATATAAAGTGAATGTCGATATTACTGCGGAGAGGTAACAAAACTAAAAACATAACTACTGCTCTGATCAACTAACGATGTAACCTATATCCTAACGGGTTTACAGGGTAATGAACCAAATATTTAACGATGTAGATACTATGTGAATATGAGTTCAGGTAAATTAAATTTTGAAATGCATTGCACTATTGATAGTTGATACAAATTTGTTTTGATGACTGCTTTGTTCATTATTTGCGCTCATATGTGACTACTTACGTCACAAATGAGCGCAAACAACGATGCTGCGTTAAAAATAAAATGTGATAGAAGTAAAAAATCTGAAAACGAAAGAGCTTATGTAGTCATTTCAATATATCATACACAACCTTCCTTACCATAAAACAAAGTTCGCGTAAGTAAATATCATGTAAACTAAGACGCAACTAAGTTAGTCAAAATTAAGATAAATGTGTTTAATAAAGTGCCACTAATATATTCAGAGGTCGGTCCCATACAATTTAGAGTGTAAATTACGTCGCGGAATCACGTTATCTCGGTTATAAATAAATATATTAAACCACAGCCCGAAGCTAACTTTATTAAGGAGAGCTTAAATGTTTATTAAAATGAACAAATTTCAAACACCGTTAAGAATGCAGAAAATATTTTGGTAGAATTTGTTAATTAACTCATTATTTTGTGGCGAGTTCGAAGTTAATCATCTTTTTGGCTGTGGTTTTACGCCGTTTATCATAGAAGTATATACCTTTTGGTAAAGCAAAATGTATTTACTTTTAATTGTCTGTATTTACGCCGAAAGCAAATAAATTACATTCAATTGAACCTCAAAATCCTTGTGCTATTTACATTTTAAAACCAGATTACAAAAATTAACGTCAAAACGTTCCTGTAAATCTACTGCGCGTCATATTAGGTGAATACTAACCGAGTGTTTCTACTTGATAAGTTAGGAGCGGCGCGGTGGGAGCGCTCTTGATTTGACAGCTGAACTCGGTTTAGACCAGCTGCCTGCTCAGTTAGCAGGGCCCACTGGCGCAATCATTACATGATGTCTAGGTACTAATTAGACAAATGATAGTTTGTATTTCAAGTATATGGGGATTTATTCTCAGGAGATCCTTTAGAAGTTCCTATAAAGGGAAGTATAGTTTCCAAGCTGATTTATAAGTGAAATAATGTGACTATAATATGTATATTTGTGCTAAATTCAAATAGTAATACTTTTCGAAAAGATATAAAGAGTTAATCTACAAAAAAAAAATCACAAAGGTTGAAGAAGTAAAGTATTGCAGTCAAAATCAGCAATAAACGTCTCAATAACTCTCGTATTTCATGTCTGCATAACATCTTGTTACCGTAAATCGATAATCTTAAATCCCTTAACATTTATTCTTCATTAAGGTACACAGTACCGAGACGGGTACAGTACAACACAATAGAGAACATTACGACGCTATCGAGCTTCGCCGACAATACCGCCCCACGGCGTTGCTTCCAGCCGTATCGGAAGTTACAAGATCCAAGATATCTGATGACGTAGACTCGAGAGACGAACGCCGCAACAATATTTACTCAGACGTTGACGTTCCACACAAAGCAACAGACAGACACTTTGTGGAACTTACAATCTTCAATTACACTTTCCACTCTGAGATTCACTTTGTCGGTATCTAATAACAAATAATTTCAAGCTTTTAACTGTTAGATTAGTGAGTTAATTTTGTGTAGAACTTTGTTAGTTCTTTGTCTTAATATGGCAGTAAGAGCATCACAATTATACAATTTGTTATGTAGTAAATATGCGCAGGTTTTCAATACAATAGTAGTTGATCTCACTGTCTTATTCTGCATATAAATATCTTGCGAGTTGAGTATTCCGTTTTATCAAAGGATGATATTAGATTTGATAGTGAAAAAAGACTCACTGCCGCTGTACAGCAAAATTTGCAAATAATGTTTCATGAGATTCCTCTTTAAAAATCTCGTGTCGATAAAAGTCGCAGATACAATAACTTCAAATCAAATCAAGGATGGTTTTCAAAGCAGCATTAAATTCTCAAAAAATGTCAACCGCAAGCTCTTTTGAGACAGCCGCACTCCCAAACACTCTAAATATATCCCCATAAGTGGCCGATAAATCCTTTGTTAAAACAAAACACCGGTCCTATTGTTCTCTCCCGAGCTGCTTAGTACCTACTGGTACTTCCGACAGGAAATATCTTTCACGATTATCTTTAATAGGATCAGTTGTTACTACACTGTCTTGTGAATTACTCTGATTAAGTTGGTTTGCTACTGGATCGAGTACAGATCGTATCGGATGAATTTCATCGAGTGGGATTAACTTGCTTTACTATTTTTGGATTGAATCCAAAGTTTATTGACTTGAATGTAAGATATAATAATTTATGTGCAATTATCAGCCTGCTTTGATCACTGTAAATAATAAAATAAACCGAATAATTCTTGAAAAACATACAGTTTTTTTAATCAATAAAAAATTCATGTCACTTTAAATTTTACAAAGTGTAAACAAATAATATACATAATTAGTCTGTTCTAATTAAATAGCCCGTCCCTGACCGTACCTGGTGAAAAAGTGCCCATCACACTAGCTGCGTTTCCAAGCTGGATTGCGATTCATGAAAATATCCGGTCAAATAATTCCGACAGCATCTAGAATTTAATTTAATAAAATTGTTTATGTTTCTATCATAACAATAACTTTGGAACGATTTGATACAAAGTTATATAGAAAATTAAAATACTGTGATGGCGTAGCGGTAGTGAACGCGGCCGCTACGCAGGAGGCGCGGGTTCGATCCCCGCTCAGTGCAAATATTTGTATGCATGAATATGTATATTTGCATTGGTCTGGGTGTTTCCATGTATAATATGTATGTATTTACAAAAAAAAAACGTATCTAAGTATGTTTATCCGCATTCTAGATTCCATAACACAAGCTAGTTAAGCTATGCTTACCATGGGTCTAGATAGCGTTGTGTGAAATGCTGTGGAATATATATATATATATATATATATATATATAATGTTTCATCTATAAACAGTTTACAAACTTTCAATTATCTAGGATACAACATCATAAGAAAACGACTACTAAAACTTGTCAATGAACACTTCGATGAAGTAGCAAGTAATGCTACGATGCATGCCAAGCTCCTTGAGTCCCGACTGAAGCTGATGCACTCCAGTTAACTGCGGTACAGGCTGCAGAGTGTTGTTACTTAACTAATATTGGAGGATTCTAGCTAAGACTGACTAATGAGCGCCGAACAACTTTTGTTACTTGATGTTGTTTGAAAGGTTCTTCTCTGTTTGACAACTTCCTTGGAAATTTCAGATGTTGCGTCTGTTTCTGGTACCTGCTAACATTGTCAAACTTTTTGAAATTCTTTGTAAAACATTTTGGAAAAGCCAATAAAGTTGTCCTGTAAAATTTGTCTACAGTTCGAATAATAATGTTTGGTGCAGACCTCTGTTACTCGACTCCACTCTAGGGAGACATAAAGAAAAAGGCAATGGTTATATAGATAAAATAAAATAACTATGACATAAGGCTACTCCTCTTTCACTAAGCAATCCCGGATAACCTCTCATCTAGCGGTCGCATTGTGTATTTGCCTTTGGCATAAATGTTGTATGCATAGTACTGGGCGCTGGCGGTTGCGCATAAATTTTGCAACGTTAGCAAATTTTGGAACGTTCACTGCTCGTTTTCCTCATACTACAATAGGTATAACGCCTACCAGCTGCTCATTGCACAGCAGACTATAAAAAGTGTTTGTTATTTTTGTTGGAACTTTGTGGATTAGGTACTAAATGAAGTATTTGTAGTTATGCATAACGTATACCTTCCATAATATATAATTCTATTAACATTGTGATATCCATTCGATGTCCAGATATAACTATAACAATGCAATAAACAACCACTACTCCGATAAATGTCTTGCTCCTATGATGTATACAGCCAAATATAAATAGAAACTACTGACAATAGTCGAGTGCGGAGTAAATTGCAGCCACAGATCTGGGAGTGTGACATCACATAAACAAAGGGGTTGCAGCCTCTAGTAGTATAAGCTCTTGCACATAGGAATTGCTAATCTCGTTCCATTGCTGCCAAGCGCTCTCCACTGCGCGCTCAAAGCCCAAGTCATAATACTTCTGTGCCAGCTATACCCGTAATGGATGCCAGACATGTCATTAAATTAACTACCAAGAACTTGTTTGATATCTTGTAATCTCGGCAGCTGAGCTCTGACGCAAGGACTGCTTCTCAGTCTTTGAAAGTTTATTTTAAGCTCATACTTCTATTGTAGATTTTAGATGTATCGGTTGCCATCCATAATGACGTCATCCATACAATTAGTTACACATTCTTGTTATAAAAATAATATTATCTATAATTTAAAACCTATTAAGCATTTGTGTGTGTGCAAATTGCCCTTTTTTACATCTTTGACCATGCAGAACACTTTTGGTCACATTCAAGTTTATTATAAGACGCAAAATTAGCACGGCTCTTCCGCACCGTGATTTTAATTTAGTGTTTTTATACAAATCTCTCAATTGTAACAACGTCACCTTGCGAGTTGCTAGGGAACTGCATGAGTTCTCAAATTACTGTTCATCTCGCCTCATCAGCAGACTCCTCTTTAAAAAGCGTATTGGACACTAAAATGTTTATTGATTTTTTAGTGTGTTACCTAGCTCCACTAGACGTAAAAGTATATAACTTGACAGTTTAATGATGAAATATGTTATGTTATGTTCCTGCTGTATATGCCTGCAGAAGTGTACATAAATCAAAACAGTGTAGTTATTTCCTATTGTAATAAAATGAACAGTATGATATTTAAGTTTTTATTGTATTTCAAGTGTCATAAATTCAGGTTGAAAACAATGCATCTTTCATACTCGCATTATTACTGCAGCTTATTACAATAGCGGCAATATACAGTATACACACACGCACGCACGCACGCTCGCACGCACACACACACACACACGCACACGCGCGCACACACACGCACACGCGCGCACACACGCACGCACACACGCGAACGCACGCGAACACGCACACGCGCACGCCCACGCACACGCGCACGCCCACGCACACGCGCACACACACACACACGCTCAAACTTGTGCGCGAAGCAATTCAAATAACCGAGACGTAGCCGTTGATATAGCGTTTACGCTGCGTTTATTTCATATTAAGCTGTGACGAATTTATTCAGATATTACAGTGAATAACTAATATTATTATATTAGTTAAGTAATAAGTAAATTGGTTAGTATGCTTAGTGTAGGTATTACTAGATAGCTGTTGTAAACATGAGTTACTGTTATTGAAATCTGCAGCGGTGCAATGCTCATTTTTATAACTCCAAAAATTGTTATATCACAATACAATACAAACCTGTAATTTCAAATAAAGCAAAGGTTAGTACACAGATTTAGGTGGATAGAAAAAGATATTGTTATTATTACTTGCAATCTTGAATATAACCTACTCGAGACAAACTCAAAGACCAGGAGTAATAATCAATAACAAGCAAATATTTGAACTATGATATTGAAAGAGTAAACAATAAAAATGATCAAATGAGCAAAGTACAAAAAGCTGAGTATTTGTGAAATAAACTCACTATACTGTCCCCTCCACCCTTAAATTGTAGTACAAGGTACAAGTTAACAGTTGAAGCGGCCGTTGAACTTTGATGTACATAGAGTACATCACGCAAGTACTCCTAAAAAGGTAACAGGCACAAAAAATATGAAGAAGTGCCATATTTTACACTTTTGTCTTTATATTAACTACGGTAAGCTCTCTGTTTCGCAGTAATCCTTCCATTATTTCAGTTTATTTTCTGAGAAATAAAGTTTATTATCATGTTCTAGCTCCCTGTAATATTACTGACTGTATTTTCAAGGGAGCTGTTGAGTTGGTCTTAGTTACCAGTGTTTAAAATTGTAACAAAATGATGTTAAACCCACATTTAAATTTCCTTAAGCCCATATTCTAGAATGGTACTCAGATCTGAATCTCAATTTAACTAAGGACAGATTGTACAGACAAGCTATCAAATCGGTCAACCTGTGTGAAGGTACATTTGTCCTCAGATAAATTGACACATGTACCTATAGACAGAACGACCGATTTGACAGATTGTCTATACAATCTGTCCGCAGATAAACTGAGATTCAAGATTGAATGATTTCTATGATACGGGCTTAAATACGGGACCGCATGGTCCCCCCTCCCGTGGAGCACCAGACCGAGAGGAATGGCCCTGGATCAGCCGGGGTGCGAGGGATATGTCGCGAGACAACCTCACCTTCGGCCTAGCACATCGACCCACAGACTGCGTGCGGTTTAGTCGGTTCGAGTCCAACATAACCTACGAATATTTGCGGTGACTGAACAAAGTTCAAAACATTTAACAATGTAGAAAGAAGTATGCATGTAACGAAAAGAAGGTTTGATGCTAGGGATTTTAATGTGAAGATTGGTTGCTACGAAAGCTATGAAAAGTAATTAAATATGACGTGTCTACCGGCTAGAGTAAGAGCAGAGATGTATGAAAAGATTGATTAACAACTTAGAACATAATTGTTGTTGATATAAAAGAAAGACGTTACATAAATTTTTAATAGGTATATAGAAATGTAATGAATCTCAGGGTGGATTCACAACACAAATCCATAACGTTACATGCACTATGATTGTCTCACAATCGAGCAAGCTTCTTCAAACACCTACCCAGGGCTATAACAAAACTCAGTAAGCATTTTCTCCTTCCCCATTGAGTTATGGTGCAATTTGCTATTCTAGCGCAGGTTTTGAGTGCATTTAATTACTTCCGAGACACGGGAATGGGACTATTACATTCTGAGAGCAGTTACTAGACAACAGAATAAAAAAAAAAGGACGGGTTGCACTCTGGGAGTGCCGGCAGAAGTGAAAACTTTTTCTTTCTTTCTTTCTTCGTTATATACTATCAAAAGATAAAAAGAACATACCATACCATACTATTCCTATAATATAGCACCAATCATAGAACTAATCACTCATTTTCTGCTAATTTTCTGTCAGAAGAAATTAATAAATTACAAAAAGAAAACTAATCACAAAAAGTAATAAATTACAAAAAGAAAAAATAATCACAAAAAGTAATAAATTACAAAAAGCAAAAGTGTCAGAAGGCCAGGTTTGAATCCGGTACTATCTGAAACCATAAGGACTTACAGTCGAAGCGCTAACCGCTATGCTAAGAAACCATATATCATATTTTGCAAAATAGACAGCCTCTAGCTAATATTGTATGACGTCAGTAGTCGGTTACGGTTCAAAGGTCAAGCGATCCTGACGCGAGTTCAACAATTTTTACCCATCCAACGCCGCTAAAGAAGTTTTCACTTCAAAAACTATGTTTAAAAAAACCAACTTCAAAATCTGAAAAGTATAAATAACTTAAAGAAAAATAACTGAATTAACTGATTTACTGTTCTGTTAGAAGTCGGTGCCTA
Organism: Eilema caniola; assembly: GCA_949126895.1. Lineage (NCBI taxonomy): Eukaryota > Metazoa > Arthropoda > Insecta > Lepidoptera > Erebidae > Eilema > Eilema caniola. The sequence continues at coordinate 661,043 of OX421463.1, read as the reverse complement.
TCCCGAGAGGTCATATTTAAATTGATTCCAGCATAGTAGTTCAAGCACCACAAACAAAGTTGGCACCGACTTTTTTATATTGCCTGATTTCCATAAAATCGGTTCATAAATGAATTTATCCTCGAACAAACATAAAAAAGCATATATACGGTTGAATTGAGAAAGCTTTTTCTTTTTTTAAGTCTGTAAAAGTGCATACTGACAATGTTGTACCGACCGGGGTCACATTCAAGATGAATTGTATAATCAAATACCTCTGATATTATAATATGCAGTTTTATATTTCAGTAGATTTACTCTAGATCCCAATTTTGTTTTGATTCATGATTTACTAAAACTCTGAACCGCCTGACGCTTTACTCATGTGACACTGTGCGCCAGTCGCTGACGTCACTGATTGCGTTTACTCCTGTAACGTAATCGTGTGTCATGAAACGTGAAATTTTAAATCAATTAAAAGTTTCGATATAGTTACGTTATTCAACTTATCAAATAAAATAAAATGCCAAAGCCAACGATTGCCGATGCAGTTATGATGTTTTTTTATATGACTTTGGTGGCAGACAAGCACACGGCCCACCTGATGTAAAGTGGTCACCGTGGCCTATTCATTTGAAGGCGTGGCCGGTTCCAAGCATGTTATACCTAATTCAAACAAATTCTGAAGTTATATATTAATAAGCCAATATTTGCAGACGTTCGGAGCTCTATACCAAGGTAGCAGGATCAATATTCGATTCTTATTGTTTTTTTTAACGATAAATATTGCTTGTATTTTTTAAGATAATATATTCCAAACCTGTTCGTTCCGAGCAAATCGTCATGTGATATCATTTGTGTATGAAAATCCGGTGTTGCACACGTCCATAGATCACGGTAAGCACTTTCCATCACGCAGGCAGTGTGATTGTTTGCCACCTAAGTGGTATAAATAAATTAAAAGTGAAATTGAATGGAAAAGCATAACATTCTATTCTAGTGCGTATAGAGCCGCTCGCCGACTTTCAATTGTCTAAAACAATTCACGTTGTAGTTCATTCTTTGGTCTCTAAATAGACATTCGGCAAGCACTAAAATTTTTGTGGCCTATTCAGAAAGTAGTGCAGCAACCATAAAACGCAGTTATGTGTTATTCGATGGCGACACATCGCATATCTATTCAATAAAACATTTTACGAGTAACGGAAAGAGACCGAAATTTCCATATATTCGTAAATCATACATATTACGAGTATGTTCGACATAAATGTTAGACGCGATGTATGCTCATTTAATTGGGCTTGCTGATCAGATCAGCTTTGCTTATAGACTTGGAGTTGGGGACAAGACTATATTTACAACTATTATTATATGAAAAAAAAACAGAAGCCTAAATATTACGTCATACGCTCGCAAGTATTTTTATAACCGATTACGGCAAAGCCAAAGGAGATGATTTTGACTGTATGTATGTGTATGACTATATGTGTGTATGGTCATCTCTTTCATCATAACTCCAAAACTAACTTATTAGAACTTGACAAATGAAGTATCGCTAGAAGCTCTATATAACGTGTCAATGGATATCATAATGTGAATCTCTAGCGGTTATAAAGTACTTTATAAAAAAAATAAAAGCGCTTAATTAGCATATTTCAAACTAAATTTATTAGCTTTTTTTGCTTGCCTCAAAATAATATAAATAAAAAAATCTGTTTAAAAACTAACACCCGAATACTAAAAAAGCAGGCTTTAAAATGGTATTGAAACAAGAAAATATCAAGGATAGCTGTGGTCGAATGCAATTTTGAAGTGAAAACTTCTTTAGCGGCGTTGGATGGGTGTAAAATGTTAAGGAAGCGTCAGGATTAGTTGACCTTTGAACCGTAACCGACGACTGACGTCATACAAGATTAGGTACAGACTATCTATTTTGCAAGTTACGATGGATAGCGTCGTAGCTTAAACGGTAAGCACTTCGACTGGAAGTCCTTATATTTTCAGATAGTATCGGGTTCAAACCACCTGGCCTTTTGAAACTTTTTGTGATTATTTTTTCTTTTTGTAATTTATTACTTTTCATGATTATTTTTTCTTTCTGTAATTTATTACTTTTGTGATTATTTTTTCTTTTCATAATTTATTAATTTCGTCTGACAGAAAATTTACAGAAAATAAGTGATAGGTTCTATGATTAGCGCTATATTATAGGTATGTTATGGTATGTTCTTTTTTATCTTTTTCTATGTATATAACGAAGAAAGAAAAAACGAAAATGTTTTCACTTCTGCCGGCACTCCTAGAGTGCCGGCAGAAGTGAAAACATTCAATCCTAAGTTTTGTTAAAGTAAGTGCCACACCAACAACCATGGCTATTCTTGATTTTTTGTTTGTTTAATACCTTTTTAGAGCGGGACTTTTCAGTAGTCGGGATTTTACTGTAATTTTCATACTAGGCAGAAGTACCTATCTGCGTCATTTATTATAATGACGTCATATACGATGCACTCCGACTCGCGACTCTACAAGATCGTTGGACGTTGTCGTATTGGTCGATTGATCACCATTTGAAGTGATAATTCTAAAAATCCATTCTTGATGTGGACTGATTGGTGTAAATATTCTGGCAGGGTCCATAACACGGGTTTTACCAGGACGTCCACGAAGTACTCCAACTATGCTGTTATCTACAAGCAATGGCCCGCCCGAATCTCCAGGCATAGTCATTTGTTTAATTGAACACCTCGGTGAGATACAAATATAGCCTTTATACAAAGGTTTACAGGAATTAACAACACAGTGCCCTATTCGCAACGGAAGTATAAAACGTGACACTTTCTTTTTGTCCTGAGGTTTACGTTTCCGTATGTATGTCAATCCACCGCCAACGTACTCTGCAGAGAGACCCAACAGTGTTGAATAGTCCACCGCAGATAAACTTCCGTACTTGTCCATACGTACGGCAGGGCTCACAAGTAATAGTGCTATATCAATATGAGGAAGAATTCGAGTGTATGCGTATCGTGGATATGATATAATTCTCATCACTTTACTCTTCGATTCGGTCACTATTAACGGGATTGAGAGCTTACCGTATTGTATGTGCGATACTTTGCTTACACAGCAATGCGCTGCGGTTAGAACCCAATCAGGAGTTATAAGAGAGCCAGTACATTTACGGTATGGATGTAAAATGACCACATAAGGATATTTCATGTTGATGTCATTAACTCCATGGTACACGCGCAGTTCGGCTTCCTTTTGAACTTGCCCAGCGGTCAGTCTGTGTTGCATCGTCGCGCTTGCCACCAGCACTGTGACCAAAATGTGCACATTATCCATCAATGGCATCCTGTTCATGGATATCGTGTGACGATTTCTTCAATTGATTTATGCTCTTATAGATTTGTACAGAATATAAGGTTGTTCGATTTTGATAATGATAAACTGCGAAGAACGTATTACTTAATTAAATATTTATTTTGAATCCAGTGTAATATGAGACATTTGTTGTCTGTGATAGCAGTCTGTGAGTGCATTCTTTTGAAAAGTTAATTTGTGAAAATTTACATCTCTATTTACTTGTTCATATTCAAATAATGCAACAATAAATAAACCTGTGCTTTTATAATATTTTTTATTCGTTTCATCGTTATAATAAGTATACCTACCTACTAAACTCAATTTATTTGAAAATTTTACAGCTTATATTACCAGGTTGTACAATATTTCAACTTGTCCTATAACTTTTTATATATATTTTAGATTAAAACATACAATTAAGAAAGAGTTATGTTTATTAGTAGTACGGATCCGTAAAAACAAAAACCAAAATACACTTATTTAAAATTCTTCTAATTACGCATACTTCTACACAGTAATTTTCATAAAAAAAACAAAAAATGCTTTATAAAATCAACAGAGGAGACTAGCTCAGCACGTGTTGTGGAGCGAGTACGGCAGTGTTGGACGCGAGCGGTTTCGGCAGCTTCCGTCGCGAGCTCGCCCATTATACGTTTGAGTGGCTCTAATTGCTTTCCAAGAGGCTCTGGAGTTCTGACGTTAGTTGCACGGCCACAGATATTTAGCAAGTACAGAATCACTCACACAGAAATTGTTGCCGTGTTTGCCGACCAACGTAGTATACCTACTACATCGATAGATCCCGTTTATTCTTTACTTATTATTTTTCGAACGAACTGAGGTTATTAGTTAGCACAAGAAATAAAAATAATGGTGGTGTACTAAGTATTAATTCTATAGGAATCATAATTTATAAGTAGAAGACTTGTTAATTTTAAATAATAATAATATGTTAAGCCTTGTGACGCGTAAAAGTAAATATAATCTAAACTTTCTAGACAACATTTATCGTTGGTTGAATTAAAATACAATTTTATTGAGTACCTTGTATATAATGGTTAGAGCCATTGTAAAAGGTCCCTACTGTTGTAAAGTTTAATATTAGTAAAAACTCATGGATATTCTATTTAGAAATTTTATAACAATGAAATTTCAGCGTTACCATAGCCTCCATTCCAGAGAGTTAATGAGATTTACCAATGATTTCCCCAAAAATAGCAGAAAGCAATTTTCCACAACAATGGTATTTAATGACGCTGCAAACCAACAAATAATAACGAAGTTCAGTTAAGACATCAGTTTTTATAATTTTAGTGAAAGTAGCGGGAGCCCGGCTCCGAGCTCGTTAGATGGAATTACCCGGGCTTACTCTTCACTGAGTTGGACAGCCATAACCATTGGAAGTTATGGCTAACTGAAGTGGGTTCATCGCGCCATAACAACGGTGTTACAGTACAGTTCAGTTCAGAGTAGGTATATTCCACTCATTTAATCAATCAATCAATCCACTGTTAGAGATAGGCCTCTCCCAATGTGCGTCATTTCGAACGATCCTCCTCCTTCCGCATCCAGTCCGTCCCAGCCACCTTTTTCAGGTCATCGGTCCATCTGGCTAAGGAGGACCTACCCTTTGTGTGCCTTCTCGCGGTCGCCATTCTATGACTCGTCTGCTCTAGCGGCCATCGGTAGCTCGACATACACTTTATTCCACTCGAGGAACTGGATATTCTCTGCGGTATTGCGGTATTACTTCATCTACATTAGGCATCTAAAAAGCATCTCCAAAAATAGCACATCGGTACCCTGGATCCGTCCAAAAGTTACGAACAATATTTTGTTTGTAACTACTCAAATACATACAGACGCATATCACTCAGTTGTTGCTGCTAGGGAAATACTTGAATACACTTGCTTATTGGTAACTAAACCTAGTTCAGGTTTAACAGACACGAGCTAGCCAGAGGGTACGCGATATCAGATGCAAAGAATATTAGCACCGATATCGCAGATGTTCTTCGCGATGTAAAACACTACAACGCACTTCGGACGTCGGAAGCCGTTAGCGGGGCGCTGCAGGTTGATGCCGGCTTCAAATTGTTGAGAAGTTTTGCTAGCAAAGTTCTTACGAAGTGATATTCTACAGTGTTTGTGTTGTGCTTACCCAAACGACACCAGGTGCAACTACGAGGTACTTACACCTTCAACTTTTCTTTAAGATTTGAATTTAAAGTTTAGAAACTGTAATATTGAAATAATATTGTGTGGGGTGCAGTCCGGGGTTCTTATAACATAAATGTGTTGTACATACGACTGAGTTTCGACTAAAGTAACTTTCTGAAGTTTCAAAATAAGGTGAATTATAAATGTAGTAGCTGTGAAGTGTATGTTTATTGTTTCTGTCCATACAAATGTTACAAAGATTAAAGTAATTTGATCTGGTTGACTATTTATAACCTTCTCCTGCCTAAGCTGCTGAATCGATTTCTCTGCTTATAAACCTAGAGAGCGAATTTTTTTTGACATCTATTGATTTTAAAATGGCAAAGAATTTACACTTGGGTTAGAAGCAGTTAGTAACTTTTGAAACGGTTCTCTTTAATTCGGCCTGCTTATTGGCCAAATTTACAAATTGAAATATGACCCCCTTCCTATTGACAGGCTGTTCTGACATTTGGTACGCACCTATAGTTCAAATGGGAATTTCCAATCAATTAAACCATGTCACAGTATCGCCATGAAGTGAGAGTTAACGTGTGGCTGAACAAAATAATTCAAAGAAAGAGTCATCATAACCGGTAAGCAGCGCGGTGGTGTTAGCGGTAACGTGTGCAATAATACTAAACAGGCAGTAACATTCCGCCAAGCCAATAACAGAACGTGGCTGCGCTAATAGAGGCATAACGTCCTATGAAATGAACCAAGGTGCAAGGCATAAGCGAGTGGTAATAAGATACTGCGAAGACCATGCGTTTAATAACTAATGCAGTTAATAAACGCATGGTTTACCTGATGGTAAGGGTTGTCGATGAGCTTACAACTGCTTATGCACTTGTAATATCAGAGTTCTAAATGTACCAAATCAGAATGAAATTTGTAATTAAATTAATCTATTACATATTTTTTTTTACAAAAAGTCAATCCGCCGGAAAAACTGAAAAGCAAACAATAATAAACTTTTTTTATTTAATCTTAATAACCAACTTCTTAAAGTAATGAAATTATATCTATGAATATATTTATTTATTTTCAACAAAAAATGTCAGTCACAATATTAAACTGATTAAATTTATGTTATTACAAGTCAGCGATTACACGTCTGCGTATATATTTATATAAATAGTTGAGTTTTTAATTAACCTTAATAGCTTAGTTCTTAAACTAATGTAAGTACAGCTAAGTAAATTTGATTCGTACATGCTTAAAAGTTAAAAAAATGTATTACTCACCTCAGCACTAAAATCTGTGAGTGAAAAATAAATTACCCCTACTTTCCTACCCTTAGGGTAATTTTTTTTTACAGATTTATGTCCGACTAACTTTGAGGTATAACTCTTTCCAATAAAAAAAATATATGAAAATCAATGAGTGAACAATTAATCATCCACTGTTTACTTACCCTTAGGGTTGGGTTTTATTTTCAAATTTATACGGGACCAACTTCGGGGTATACTCTTCAAAATAAAAAATATTTATCAAAATCGAACTACTATGTAAAAAAATATGCGTGGTCATACATAAATAAAATATACGCGTTGACTTGAGAATCTCATCCGTTTTTTAATTGGTTGAAAATGGAATTATAGAATGCGGAAAGAAACCCTACGGTTCTCTTACAAATCGTACTTATTTCAGTATAGTATACGATATCATATTAGTTAGAGAGACTTCGAGGAAAACTTTTGCTGTTGTTCGGCTACATGTTTAAAATTAAAAGTCTTTGCATTTACATACGATCGTGAGATCTCGTGTTCGAGTTTTGGTTTGGACAATATTTTATTGCATTTTTTTTTTGTTTGGATTATGCAATTTGGGAATGTTAATGTTAATATTAACCGTTTCACCTCACGGCATTATAAAAGGTTTAGTAAATCTTTGATAATGCCGTGAGGTGAAACCGGTCAGGTTTACTAAACCTTTAATAATGCCGTGAGATGAAACCGGTCAGGTGAAAAATAAAATAAAGTGTGGAAAAGTACAAGTGCTATCAGTATTCAATATGTGTAGTAGATTCCACCAAGTGCCATCAATCTCCAGTATAAACAGTTGGAAATGTTATTGATTGGCAGCAAAATAATGTCTTCATAAAAAATCGCTGTCCCTTGTTACTTACTTCATAGGTTCCCTTTATACAGCACGTAGTGATAGAAATTGAGTAGTGTTGCGTAATTGGCGTGGGTTGTAATTACAGGCGGGGGTTTTACTGCTGCGTCTAAATATTACGCGCTTTTACCGCTGTTACCGGCCCTTACTGCGATATATTACCGGCCACCACTATAATGGACGATCTCGGACAGCCGCACACCGCCAGGTGTTATTACTTCCAAATTTATTAAATGTTATTACAAGTTCAATGTTCCAGGGAGCCAAACGTTTGATTTATGTAACGGTATTCGTCTGATATTGGACGTAACCCTTACTTATATATATGTATTACACACAGTGCTGACCAATAACTGCGCAATATTATCGAGGTAGGTTGATTGGTACATTCAGAATATGTAAGATTGTTTGTCGTTAAAAATAAATCGAATTTTAATTTGCACCAGTACATTGGTGTGACTGTTGGATTGAGTGGAAATCACACATTTGCAGAAAGTCAACCTCGTAAAATGTTCATTAGGCACTTACAATATCCCTATCGTAAAATGTTCCTTCATCAACTTTTCACTACAATGAGTAAAATAAATAAGTTTACTATGATTATTCCATTTCAAGAACTTAACGTGTTATTTTTTTATATAATATTTTGTCGTTCTTTCGGTTACCTTCTAAAAAGGAGGTTAGCAAAAATTAAAAGTAATGTCGAAAAACATCACTCACATAATATTTATTATAAAGTAAGTTTATCCCCACGAATGGCTTTTCCCTGAAGCGTATAATGAGAAATGTAAATAATTGAAGTTGGTGCGTAGGCTGGCAACACTTTAGCTTCGTCGTCTTCTCGCAGCCGCCGGCCACTCTGATAGTCCCGAAGCCCACAAAAATTCAATTACGGAATACTTAATAACTCTGTGGGCAGTAAATATTACCTTTTAACGTTTTTTATTTATGAACATTCCGTTTTTCCAATAATTGTTGTCAACTTCGACATCAGAGAAATTGAGAGAGTAAATTAAATTCCGGTGAAAGCTGTTTTTAGAGTATGCGACTTTAAAAGTTGGTCGAGTTATTCTTTATTGAATATAACTTAGCGGGTAAGTGTCCGTTAAATTATACTCATTCGAACGATAGGGTCCAACAGCGGCAGATTGTTACGATATTACATTTCAAAGGAAATTATGGCACAATGTAACATTCGGGACTTGGCTAGTAACTTAACCCAACATAAAATCAAATAACATTTGCATAGTGTTCTGTTTTACTAGCCGGAGGGAGAAGAGGTTTGTTGGAACTTCTTGGAGAAGGGGTTACACTAAAAATGTCTGAATAACATTTTTAATTTTATTTATATATTACAAATAAGCCACACAAACCACTGATCTCACCGTGGAACAAATGTCCAAACATTTCAAATATTCTTATAGAGGAGGAGAGGTGCATGTTGCACATACATTGGCATGTCAGTTTAACCTATCTTTTATTAGATTTAAATAATATAAGTCCGTCTTTGTTAAATTATTTACTCATGTTCCCAGCTTGGGCAATCATGATAATTTATAATAGATTTTATGTTAAATCAGCCCAATATCACATAAATAACTGTTATAATATTATTTAATAATACCCTCATCACTTTTGGTTATTCGATGAAGTTTGACCTAAATACCTACTTCTCGCAAAGCTCATAAAACGATTGAGTCAACTAATCAAAGTTCGAATTCCTACTCAGATATTTCACAGTAAAAGGATCGCAGGCGGGCGACGACACCGCTGCGACACGACACCGGTCGTAAATTGTAAACGTCACGAGCGCGACACGGAAATCTCTAATTTATTTTGTCGACAATCCGCACAGACGCGCTCTTTGTGAAGGCCACATCCGCTAATTCCCAATTAAACCGTTAATGTTTTGACAATATCTATCTGGTAGGTACCTGCAGTGAAATGGGGTCAGAGTAAATTAAAATCTACTTCGAAATTGGATCGGCTTGTTCAAGTATTTTTTACAATACAAACAGATGAAACGGGCCGTAACCAATACACATTACTACTACTACATAATAATGATATTTAAATCGAATTAAAGAGAAAAAATTGAATCGGTCTAGGCGGGGCTTCCATCTAAATAATATGATATTTTTTCTATATGTGGCATTATGCGGAGTTAGGTCCTCTATCCCCAATTTTAAATCCTAGCTATAGAATTTTTTAACTATATAGTAGTAGTCAGCTTCTATTTTTCATATTCTGAGACTTCTGCGAATTTAACACGATGAATATTTATTTTTCTTTCTACACTACAATTAGTAAACTTGTACCCACGTAAGATGCTGCAAGGACTAGTCTACAACGATATTACTAGATTAGGGATGTTACCTCTGATTCTGTGGAAGTAGGATGTAGATAGATAGATAGAGAGATAATTCTTTATTGTACACCAACAGATTTACAGTACGACAAGTAGGTAGCATCTATATAGTTTAATGCACAATGGACGGCCTGATCGCTGGAAGCGATTTCTTCCAGGCAACCTTGGGATGGACAGCAGTGGGATAAAAATTGAGATATGGTGGAGTTATCAGATAAGCTATATACTTACTTAATAAAAACAAAAACAAGGGAGAGAGAGAAGTACAAGTAGATTATACAACTTTACATAAAATATTACTATTTTAAACTTTACATAAAATATTATTATTTAACAAAGACAACTATAACACATAAATACATATAATCATAAGGAAATGGTACATACTTTTAAGAAGACAAAACATTGAGTGTGAATATAATGATGATACATCATAATGTACAGGATGATAGGTAGTGATCTTTTACCATTCTATTAAATATATCTAGGGATTTTGCCAGTATTATGCTTAACGACAGTGCGTTCCATAAGCGCACAGCCCTGACTGTGAACGACTTGTCAACAAAATCAGTGGAATGCATTGGCATTCTCAGCCTCAAATTCTCAGATGACCTCAGGCATCTCGTATGTGTGTCATGGAGGAACTGGAATATTCTTTGAGATAAGAGGGAGTGGTGGGATTAAAAAATACATTATATAACAATGTTAGAATATGAGCATTCCTGGGAAGCCGAATTGGGAGCCACTTGAGTTGGTTACTGAAATCTTACTAACATGTCAACGTGGATGTATCAATTCAGATTATTGTATAAAATTCCGTGATATTCAAATACCTCCAGGCCAGGGCGCCAACTGTGTTGTTTATTAGGTTTATTAAATATGCAAATACAAATAAAAATCCCCCAGACTGTAAAATTTTCCACACATAGTAAAGATATTACTAAATGATATAACTATATCATAGGGATAGAGTTGAGTTCTTAGTAATTATTTTAAATTGAGTAGAAACATACTTTCAAATTATTGTTCTTTAAATATTTCACTCAAATAAATAATATTCTAGGACATTCTACAGCTCGCAATCTAGTTGCAAAGTTAGCATAGCTTAACTAGTTTGTGTCAAAGACTCTAGAATGCCGATATACAAACATTATATATTATATATATTATATATTATAATATATATAATATATAATGTTTGTATATCGGCATTCTAGAGTCTTCTCTTATTATAATATATATTATAACTCAAAAAATATCTGTTGCTATTTCGACCAAAGTGAACTCGGTGATTTCGCAAGCAGTGGACGGCATGCCTGAGCGAGCCCGCACGGGTCAAAGTCAAAGTAAAAAATCATTGATCCTGTGTCCACCATTCAAGCGGCACTTACAAAACGTTGAATTAAAAATCTAGACCAGTTTAGCAAATGGACCACTGCCGGTTCGCATTGCGTTTCCGACCTGAGAAGATTCCATTAAGAAACTTAGCGGGTATTTTTTTTGGTCTATTTACATACATTTGCTTAGTCTACTTAGTCTAAATATAATAATTTGCTTAAGAAGCATAGTTGAACGAAGATTGTTTTTGTCTGGTATTATGCCTATCACAAGCTCTTGAAAATTTTAAAACATTTTTGCCTATATACATTTGGTTCTCGAGAATATATTGTTACACTACGGTTAGAATGTTTCTATTTCTTTAAACTTTTCTCGGAGGGGGACTTCTCGGCGGGGGCGTTCCCAAGTTCCCAAACTAATTAAAATTATAAACACGGCCATGTAATCTCGCCGCCAGTGATTTGATTACGTCATAATTCTTGGCGCTCGGCTAAGAAAGGGTTGAATTAAGCAAAGTACAAGTTTGGATAGAGTCTGTTGAGTTCATATCTTCCACTTGATGAGTTACAATGTGTTCCGAAAAGATACCAGTTTCAAGGAGTTGCTTTTACGAATTTTAATTGGTTATGTGATACTGTAGCAAGATATTCAACAAGGCCTATTCAATTTTCTGCGCATATATATGATGAAGTTTATTAGACAGCAGATTGTGAAGAATACTTCACATCATAATAATAGGGGTTAAAGTATGTAATTGCCGTTTCATTGTAATAGGTACTTCGAATTGACATAGAACCTTCATGGTTTGAGATTTTTGAGTGAAACTTTTTCCACATGGTACCTATGTAGTTCTTCATTTAAAAATGTGCAACATTCAATTATCGACTTTCAGTTGTTTTTTTTATTCAGCTTAGACAAGAAAGATGGATACTTCGAAAATTCGAGTGATTTTTGAATACGAGTTCCGACGCGGAACTAACGCGGCAGAAACAGCTCGCAATATCAATGTTGCGTTTGGAGAGGGGACTGCTAATGAACGCACCGTGCGATTTTGGTTTAAACGCTTTCGTGATGGAAACTTTGATTTGAAGAACGAACCACGAGGAAGGCCGTCCACACAGGTGAATAACAATGAATTGAAAGACATGGTGGAAGCCGATCCGAGCCAAACTACCCAGGAATTAGCTGCATGGTTTAACGTTACCTTACCAACAATATTGACTCATTTGCGTCAAATCAATAAAATAAAAAAATGTGAAAAATGGGTACCTCATGATTTGACTGTACTGCAGAAAGAAATGCGTGTTGAAACTTGTGTTGCCTTGTTGAATCGATACAGAAATGAAGGAATATTGGATCGAATTGTGACATGTGATGAAAAGTGGATTCTTTACGATAACCGTAAGCGAAAAATGCAATGGCTGACCCCAGGTGAAACGCCACAACAGTGTCCTAAATCAAAGCTTACCAATAAAAAGGTAATGGTAACTATTTGGTGGTCTCAGCATGGTGTTATTCACTATAGCTTTCTACGATCTGGTCAAGCAATAACGGCAGATGTCTACTGTGCCGAACTCCGAACAATGATAGCAAAATTAGCAGTGAAACAGCCCCGACTCATGAATCGATCTTCACCATTATTGCTCCATGATAACGCGAGACCTCATACAGCACGAGAAACCGTTTTAACTCTACAGGAACTGCAATTAGAAACTATCCGTCACCCTCCGTATTCGCCAGACCTTGCTCCAACAGACTACCATTTTTTTCGTGATTTGGACAATTTTCTATGTGATAAAAAGTTTTCTTCTCAGGAGGCAGTACAAAATGCTTTCACACAGTTTGTCGAATATAGATCACCAGAGTTCTATCACAAAGGCATAAATGACCTTCCTACTTGATGGCAGCAATGTATAGATAATAATGGTAATTATTTTGATTAAATAAATACGTTAAATTAAAAAAAAAAACGAATTTCAATTTGTCAGTACAAAAGTACAAATCGGCAATTTCATACTTTAACCCCTAATATTAACTAACAGACTATCTGGCAATCTTCACAAGCAGCAATAAACTGTATAAATAGTCTGGGGTTCAGCGGACGGAAGCCTTCCTCGTAACACTAAAACTTGGATATAATATGAAAGTAGCGTTGAATTTGCAGGTGTAACCAGGTTAGTGCCCATTATTCCATGATACGGGGAATACCTTGAAAGCGCTCGGACCAGTTTGAATATGCTAGCTCACGTTGAGTTTTAGTTTAATAACGAAAACTTTTTACGTGCTTTTACAATATTTTATTTTCAACTAAACAACCGATTGTTTACCATACCGAAAAGCATTGCAAATGACAAGTGTGACTTCTCTGGTCTTACACACTTTCTTAGGCCATGTTCACCACTTTCCACCAAGTTGGCCGTGTGCTTGTCTGTCACCTAAGTGGTAATAAAAATGTAATCAATAGCAATCTCTTCATATCTCAGATCAAATACATTTAACGTCTTTCATCAAAACCTCTCAATGAATGATTTAACTGAATTTTTCGGTTATCGACACAAATAGCGAAGAGCTCCTCTGTAGTCACTAGACGTCAGTGTCGACGCTAGGGAGGCCATTAGTCTCTGTCGCGTCAGCCACTCGGAGGCCTGACGTGGCCGTCGCGTCGGACACTGGGGCCCTCCTTGAGCGTAGTGATTATAATTCGAATTTAACGTTGCGACATTATAAATGGAAGTTTATAAGTCGTATCGAATTTCTTACTATACGACTGAGACTGTAATTCTCAGAATAATGGTAGAGAACAAAAATGATGTTTGGTTCCTGCGTTATCGTTATACTGGCCGAAACGATAACGTGGAATATTACATGTCTACTACTGCTATCCTTATTTTTGTAGAGGTAGTCATTTGGAAACAAATAACTAAAAAAAAACCTATTCATAATTACATCGTATCATGATTGAATTATATTTTGACACATGATGACGTTTAAAATAATATTTAGGCTCATCAACCACAAACTTGCTACGATGATATAACATAATCGAAAACTACGTTGTCAAGGGAAGTGAAATAATTACCACAAATTGTTTGAGTTTAATTGAATAGAAATAATTTAATGATGACAGACCTTCCCATGAAGGTCACGGAACATAGCAACAACTGAAACAATTGGTGGAATTAATTGAACCGAAGAGTGCCGGCGGAAGATTCATTGCTGTCACTCTGTTTGTTGTGTTCTCATACAACGAAATGAGTGTATGTGCCCGTGTTCATCACACCATTAGATGAATAGATTCCTATGAAGCTCATGTTAATATTAGCGTGCCTACGTATGCAATGGATACCTGTGAAAATTTCATTTATTTTTTCATAAATTTAAGAACCACCAATCAACTTTACTTTATTGGACCCAACGCAACCAAACTGTATGATGAAATGTGATTGAGGAAAGTGTAGAGAAGCGGGGAGCAATTTGGGCCCCAAAGAATGACGTCTAGCTGGCCTCTGACCAACAGTTGGTAACTAATAGGACCCGGTATAAGAATTTGACAGTAGGTAAAGCAAGTAACGTGCTGGTGAAGACCACTCTCTCAGCTCTTGGAATTTGAAGTCCTCACTATAGGTCAGTGCACAGTCCGGCACTGACGTATAGTGAGGACTTCAAATTCCAAGTCCTCTAAGTCGAGTGACTTCAATTTGATGGTTAAAATCCCAGGACTAAATAGAAAAACAAAATGTGTTGATTTAGACTTCAATGTTTAAATTGGAAGCTTAAGTAAATTTCTGACTGAAATTCTATCATGTTTAAAATGCAAAACACCTTTACTTTGATATGCAAAGCAGTAGCATTGTATGTTCACCCTTAAAGCGTGTTTTTCATTAAGATCTTAAATCACTTTCATGCCTGACGTACTTAGAGAAAAAAGAACCCATATCCAAGAAATCTAGCACATCAAGAATTCGCTATTAAATTTTGCGAATACTTGGGCGCCCAATACCGGGCCGACTATACCGGCTGGACCTACCATTCCATTCCGTCCGAAATTCCACTTAAAATCCTTATATATCGCACAATGACCGGCTAGGATTCCACGAAAACAATTTAAAGTTAAACAGAACCTTTAGCTTTATGATACGAGGTGGGGCCCGCTAACAGCAGACTATCTATTCCACACAATTTAGGTTTAGTAATGAAATTATTGTATCCCTGCGAAATCAAATTATAATAGTAGTTTATAAAATTGTTACATAATAAGGGTTCTTAAAAATATTTTTATCGTATCACACGAGTGTTTTAAGACCAAATTACGAGCAGTTTCATACACTGGTTTATGTAATCTCATGAAAATATTAATATTATTTGTTTAAAATGACATAAAGTTGCATGCTGCGTTTCGCCGCGTCCACAGATTATGTAGAGAAAAATGCATTTACACCTTGTACCCAGCTGAATATATCGTTATAAAAAAAAAAAATATACGAAGATACAGTTGCCCTTAGATAACCTGTACTTTAGTGTAACTTCTTAATTTTATTTTGTTATTCTGTACGTAAAAACCGTCATTAAAGTTTTGTCTTTATATTTTTAATGTTAACATTTCAATGATAGTAGATTAAAATAAATATGAAATAGTTGTTGAGTCAAAGACCAAAAGGTGAAATCCAACCTCCAAATTTATAAAATGTAAAAACATTGAAATCCAAAAAGAATGAAAATGATTACTACTGTCCGTCATATTAACGTGGATAATATTAGTAATTGACGAATGTACAAATTTGTTGTTGTGCATTCGTAAGGGTACAAAATGTGTTCTACAAAGCTATCACTGAAATAATCAATTACAGTCCGTAGTTAGCAGTACCAGCTGCAGCTCGGCAACACAGAATAGAATAACATGCCATTCAAATATTTCAAAATTAAATGTGAGCAATCTGCGCATCGCTGCAAGCTAGTAATCTTGGGTTATTTTTAACTTCGAAATACCTGAAAATGTTCCCGTAATTGATTATTTTACGAAAACAAAAAATACCGGACTGGTGAGTTATTCGCTCGTTGGAATGCGGTTAGTTTCAACGAAGTAGACGCAATCTGTTGGTGCACGTAGTAATTAATAAAAATGCATCGGACAATTTTTCTACGTGCTTCATTATTTTGCTACGGTTTCACACTGCGCTGGAAAATAATTATGGAACATGAAACGTTTTGTAGGTAAATTAAAATAAAACAATTTTTGACGAATTCCATTGCGATTTATTTGGTGTTATTTACAAATGCTAAATAAATCGTCATAGAATATATCGCGATTTTCGCCTAACGACAGTATCGCGTTATGTAAAAATAGTATTTACAAATGTAGATGGGTTTCACAAATTATTATAATTTTGTTTGTTCTGAGTATCATGTCGAAGACCTGACTGTTCATTTCTGTTACTGACAAGAAGCCAATTCACATTGAAAGCCAAAATTGTGGATATTGTTTCCAATATCCGATTGGAGTTGCTCAAAGGGAAGATATCTACTTAAAGTGCCCAGATTTGCCTTTTGATACTTACCTAAACGTATCCTTTGCGCTGCTTCTTTGACACGGCAAGTGTTCGTAGCTTAATAGCTGAGGCGGCGATGTACAATGGAGAGATTACGAGTTTGAGCCGACTCAGTATACTATTATACTGTCAACGTAAACAGAACACTAATAAGTGTAGCTGAAACTAACATTTGTTAGCTGTGCTTCACACATAAAAATTAATTTTAAGATAGTTGTAGTTTTGGTTCGAATATGCACTATTTGAACGTTAGTCAAGCGACACTATTTATGCACATATTCGGTTGTTGCAAGGAAGCAGGGCATAATCGCACACTATCAGTAAAATATATATAACGTTGTTAATTGTTGTAAAATGACCATTCTAATTACTATCTTAAGCTGATAAATATGACAAGTGAGTCTTATAAAAAAAAAATCGATACAAGCTTTATAGCAAGCGGTACCCATTAATTTACATCTGGTTTGATATTTGCAAATGGGTACCGCCTGCTATAAAGCTTGTTTCGATCTTTTCAGAATCAGTCGGGTTTTTTTTTAATAATTATTTTTTTCATACTTTTTAGTTATGCCTATGACGTAGGTATATATTATATTTGTGTAATCGTCTTCTAATTTTCTTCATTTTGATATCCCACTTGATAAATTAGAGTGAAAATTTTAGAACACTTGAACAATAAATACCTTTCATTTGAGGCATGAATCATTGAAATCCGTACGGTGGTTCAGGAGACACGAGGTAACAAAGAATATTAAAAACCTACAAACAAGATACGGGCGCATAACATAACCCTTCTTTATAGTCGGGTAATGAATCGGTTTTTATTATTCCTTTTTGCTACTATCCATAATTCTAAATATTATCTTTGAAAAGCTAAATTCACAATTCTTTAACCCTGGTTTGTGATTTCCATGACATTAAGACCAAACTCAAATATTAAGAGCGTTTTCACACTCATCCGATATCCGATATCGGTGTAGGACCCCGATAGCCGACATCCGATAGCCGACACCTAGTGCTGTTTTCACATTTATCCGATAAAATCGGCCCAATACGGCCATTTGCTCGATAGCACGTCTAGCTAGTCTAACTAGTCTTATTTAGGGATGCTAGGAGTAAAAAAAGAAAGAAAAACGTGCAAGCAATTTTCGACCTTAGTGACACGACATGGTATTGATTTTTTTTCTTATAATCGTGATCAGCATCTTCAATTAAAGCGAAAAGACATGTAACTCAGAAAATGTCATTAAGGTCGAAAATTGCTTGCAGTCGCTGTTTTAGTTTCTTTGTGTTCTGATATCGGGCCAAAACAGTGGCGTTGGCTCCGATAACCGATATCGGGCCGGACAAAGTGAAAGAAAAATACATATCTCATACATTTAAATTTAAATCGGATGAGTGTGAAAACGCTCTAAGGATTCAGGTATTTAGGTGCGTTCTATTTACGAAATCGAGCAACAAAACATAAACATACATATATAATAGAGTGAGTTAAGTTGACTGGTTGAAGAAGTGATCTAAATGAGTACATTGACAATTAAGACCCGGATAATAATACTGTTACTCTAATCCTTTGAGACATAGTATTCCTTACTTAGGCACGTCAGTGCTGTACTATATACTATAAATACATTATATTCTACGATGTCTATACAAAAACATTCAAAATGCGAATTAATACGTTACTTTGTGTGACTTCCGCACTTCCGCATATTTGTTCCGCTTTCAGCGCGTCTCTTGCGGCGCTCGCTCGCCGCGCGCCATGCCCCTCACGTGTGACGCGGAGTGATGCGCGCCGCGCGTGACGGACGCGCATATTGTGCGGCGCGGATGTCGGCGGATTTATACCGTTCACGTTTCAAATGGTTCCGCACGCACCTTCGCGGAACCAGTCGACTTATTTATTTACATGAACGTTTTGTGCTTCATTTAATGCTATTTATTTCTTGATGCAGATAATTTTGTATGTGTTGGAATTGACCCGGGATGGAATCGATTCGGGTCTTTATTGAACTTATTACGTCATATTTGCTGTTGTCTAAGCAGTTTACTTATTTATTTATTTTTTATTTATTGTATTTGGCTCAACTACAACAATGTACTTCACAATAGCTAACATAAAAAAAAACTTAAGATAAGTGTCTTATTTTTATAGACAAGCACAACATGAACAAGTAAAGGCGTGCAATAAGTAAAAAATTCTAAATCTTTTTTTTAACAAAACAAACTGTACTAAATAAATCTGTGTCTGCTAAAAGTGCCTTTGAGTTTATATAAAAAAATTTACAGTTTATAAATAGAAAAACTATTATACCTTTCGAATATTTTTTTTTTGTTCTCCCCACTAAACATGTTTTGAGATCTTGTGATCATGTAATATTATTTATTTGAGCTTATAAATGCTAATACTGGTAATATCGATGGGATCTTTGAATTGTCTTTGAGAAGCTTTAGGTGAGTACGAGTTCCATGACGGAAGAAGAATCTACCACTTTTGTTTGTAGATCTGGGTAGTCGTTTAGGTACATAGATATTCACCTTCAACAATAACTGAGGACAGTTAATAGAACCGGCAATTAATTTATGAAGAAATACCATGTCCAATATTTCTCTGCGACTCTCGAGTGTCGATATTTTAAAATGATCTAACCTTTCCTGATAAGATTTGAATTTTTTGACATATTGCAAGCGTAAGATAAATGTTTAATAAAAGTTTTCTGCAGTCGTTCAATGCGATCCACATGCTTTTTGTAAGTGGGCGACCACAATACACTACAATATTCAAGGTGATTTTGAATTAGAGAGTTAAATATGAATTTCTTTGTCGAGGGTTTTCTAAAGTTCTTAGATTCATGTAGCACAAAATCTAACATCTTAGACGCTTTCACCACACACTCTGTTAAGTATATAATTATTTATAGTCTGTGATGTATTATCTGTGTTTACTCTGTGCACTCTGTGGTAATTGAAGAAAAGGAATAAATGAATATGTCGGATGAAAGTGTATCCTATGAGTTTTATTAAAATAGAAAAGAAATACCAAATCAACAAACATTCCCCAACACACTCGTCCATATTATGTTCTATAAAGTTGAGTTTTTGATCCATTTTAATGCCAAGATCACGAATGCTAGTCAATTCAACCAATAATTATTATCTATCTTGTATTGAGTCCTAAAGGTCCTTTACGCGGGACGTGAAAAAGCATCTGATAAGGGCGTCAAGCTGAGTGCCACCATTGTTAACATGGCACGTGTATATAATGGCGGCTCTCTTTCCTGAGACTTTGCCTTCAGGCGAGTTAAAGTCAAATTGACGTGTCCTATATAAAAAAAGTCTTTTTAACGATTTAAGAACTTGGTGTCTATATACAACAATATTATTTAAAATTTAGTTTCTTGCACAAGGTTCATACTTACAACTTAAGATAGAAATTCCCTTAAGTGAGGACTGAATAAATTAATAACCTACATGGATGTCATAACTTTTTACAGTGGAACAACGGAGTTGAGGGACTTGGTTTTTTGACAAGTATTGTAGTTTTTATGGGATCTTATTCCTTTTTGTCCATAGTTCTACTTTTTCCTTTCCGGTAGCTTCTACTTCTTGTATATACATCTTACGTATAACAACAACAATTTTTTTTAAAGCTCTCTCTCTGTCTCTCTTGAGTCATTAGTTAGTAATATTAATGATGCACTCGTCTCGGTTAAATTTACTCTATTTAATGCTACCCTAATTCCAATAATTCGTGAGAATATAGGTAGACGCCTTCACTGTCACCTCAAAGACAGGTCTATAGGAGATATTCGGATTGGTTCGGACGAGGTCTGGTAGCTTAGTGGTCGAAGCATTGCCCCTGTAAGGCAAAGAATAAAAGGAAGAAGAAAATGTAGAAATTAGCCTGAACTGCTCCGAGAAAAGGATGGTACGTCCGTGTCGCTTTTTTGTGCACGACTTGGTTGGGAGCACGCAGATTTTATGAAGTTTGTAATAGAAGTGTTCGTCAACAATAACATTAAATTAAATCTTGCGAAAATGTTGTCATAATATGTGTACCACCTAAATACTTTTCTCGATGACAAAAGCAAGTAATCTGACACTGTTTCTCAGCGTCGTATTGTATCTTACATAGAGAGGATTACTTCACTGAATTTAATAAAGGAGATCCAACAGTCGCTAAATGTTGGAATGGGAGTCTTGAAAGAGGATTAGAGAGCCATTCACTGCTTTAATTTCACTCGCCTTGTTACAGACAAATGAAGTGAGACCTAGATTGGTTGATCAGCTCAAAATTGGTCAGGTTTTATTGTTGAGATGAAATTAAATGGACCAACTGTAGAGCCAACTAGTAAAGGATATTGAATATGTTAGCTATTTATTTACTTCTTGCGACATTCACAGTTAGCAGTTAAAGTGGTATTTAAAAGTGTGGTTACAAATAAAGTCATGATGCGTCACATGATAAATCATCTATTCACATGATGGTATCTATGTCCATTAATAACTTTGTTATATTTGTTTCTACGACTGTTAGTACCATAATTAGAGTTGTAAAAAATTAAGTTTTCTATAAAAATGCTTTAATAATTCTATTAATTTTCAGGTGTGACGACCAATTTAGCCGGTAAATTGACGTGTTCAATACATAAAAACAAGCCCGGGGACAAAGGTGGTATCCTCGCAAGAAAAAAATAACATTTCAACGAACTACGAGTAGTAGTCAATGCAGAACACAATAACCGCGCACTGTCGAACAAATAACACCTGACGACTCTCGTCACAACCCCGTCACGCAATTATTTGTTATTCTCATGTGCACACTTCACAAGAGCACTTTGTTACAGAATAAATTCACAAAAAAACATTATTGCTTTTTTTTCCTTTTTGACAAGACGCTTCTTGACCTGTTTCTTAGTAAATGTGAACGAAATCTTAACGTTATAGTCGCACAACTCTCTAAGTTTACTTATTAAGCTACGCCCTCGGTTTTTCTCGTGGTTTAATTTTCGGGTCTATCTCATCGTAGGGCATTTACTTGTACAGGATAGTGTGAACCTGGTAGATGATGTCGTAACTGAGTTTTCCTGTGCGAAGTCAGGGTCAACCACTATACTATGAAAGGCCAGTTTCAAGAAAGAAAATCTACAGTAAATCTAAAACGAATCTCAAATAATTCGTAAGTCATAATTATTTTACAGATCTATCAATACCTTAAGACCCTTAGCAGTGCTATGAGCGCCGCCCATCGATATGATATTAATGAAGCCCTACAGAGCCATCTTCGGGTAATAAAGTAAGATTACAGTCATTGTAAAGCCGCTTTGGTCGGATCTGGCGCAGTTAATATCGTTCAGTGCTTATAGCAGGCACATGTACAATATTCAACCTACGTACACCCGGAATCGATTATGTACTGTGGAGGTAAATACATAGTACTAAATTCTGGGCCGCTTAATTTTAAGGTGCAGATTGTTTTTTGGGTTTTGAACTTTGACAATACATTGAATTAAATTTTGAAGCATTTACTATGCTAACTTTTCAAATCGATTAAGAAAGGTAGATAGATAGATTATAGATTATATTAGAGGATAGATTTATCCTCAGTGGTCAGAGCATTCCCCCTGTAAGGGAAAGATCGTGGGTTCGAGTCCCACCTGGGCATTCACTTTTTCCTATCTTAATCGATTTGACAATACAACTAGAATTTTCAAATTGTTGAGTTTATTTTAAAGTCTCATACTTTCAACCATTATAGTGTAATTTTTAAACCATTTAGGTGGCAGTATCCGTATGTATGTATTTAGTACATGGGGCACACTAAAAGTTTTGCACTTCAAGGTAATTGGAACTATTTGAATTTCGAAAGCTGATAAAAAAAATGACGGGAAATTATTTGTCAATTGTTTTTTATCATATATCAAAGTTCTAAGTATGCAACAAAAAGGGAATTAAGACGAACAGATTATTTATGATTCTAAAAGTCTCTCCCCAAGACTGTGGAGCTCGTCATCAAAATGCTTATGGGAGAGAAGCACCTTGTTTGAGCACCGTGAGGCGATGGTTTGCTGAATTTGAGAGAGGTGGGGTTTCTTTACATAACGTATTTCGTAAAGGGCGGCCTTCAACTGCCGTCAACGAAAATAATGTGGCTACTGTTTAGCGGCTAATTATCTATGAGACAATTCGACTATTGAGGATTAGTATGAGCCAAATTCAGAAAATTTTACGCGAGCAATTGAAAGTTTGGAAACTTTGTTGTCGTTGGATCCGTCATGAACTGACAGCGGAGCAGAAGCGGGCTGGCGTGGAATGGTGCTCACAGATGCTACTGAAGTACGACCACGGACATTCTAATGTTGTTTATGACATTGCCACAAGAGACAAAATGTGGATTAATTGTTTTGAACCCGAAAACAAACAAGAATCTTGTAAATGGGTGTTTCAAAATGAGAACAGGCCAACAAAAGTGAGGAAGGCGAAAAACGTTGGTAAAAAAATGATCGCCCTTTTTTCTCAGTTACGGGTCCCATTGCACAATTCCACTTGAAAATCAAGATTGTTAATGCTGAGTCGTATTCAACCATTTGCTTAACCAGGGTATTAGAAAAAAATCGCGAAAGACGACCAAAAAGCCGCGTTCTCCTACATCATGACAACGCTTCTTCACATACGGCCAATAAAGCAAAGGGACTCGTCATCCGTCCTGCACATAGCCCTAACCTGACACCCTGTGATTTCTGTACTATCCCTATGATCAAAGATTTGATGAGAGATTTCACTTTGACCAACTCCGAAGCATACATGCAATCAGGTCTGAGGTCCTCCTGTTTCAAAAAATGGTTCAATCGCATGAAAATATGTTTAAAATGTAAAGGAGAGTATTTTGAAAAGCAATAAACAATATTTTGGTAGTATAACATTGGGTTCCGTAGGCAAATGGCAAAAAACGGAACCCTTATATATTCGTCATGTCTGTCTGTCTGCGGCGGTAAGGCCCATCATGGGGGAGTGGCTAGAGAGGCCACACGGGAGCCTCTCGTACCGTCAGACGCAGATGATAACCGGGCACGGTTACTTCGGGCGGTATCTGCATCTGATGGGTATTGAGCCAACGCCCGAGTGCCATCACTGCGACGCGAGCGTGGACTCGGGGCTGCACACGCTCACCGAGTGTCCGGCGTTTGAGACGCCGAGGCGGGAGCTTGTGCAGGCCCTGGGGGTGAGAGTGCTCACGCTCTCCACCCTGCTCGCGGCGATGGTCCGCTGCGCGGATGCGTGGGCGGCCAGCGCCTCTTTCTGCGAGCAGGTCATGCTCGCGAAGGAGACAGCAGAGCGGGCGCGGCGCGGTGAGCGAGAAAGACTCGCTGACATCGCTGCTCGCGCCCGAAGGCGGCTCGGGCGTCGGAGGGCGCTTACAGACCTCCGCCCCCCATGAGCGCGGGCCTGAGGGTGACGGGTGGAGCCACCCGTCACCCTAGCAGAAGCAGGCCACGGCGGCGGCGCGCATCGTAGGACGATGCGCGCCTCCCCACACCGGGGTTGAGTCGGGGACGGCGTGGTCCCCACCTCCCGAGGAGGGCCAGACCGAAAGGGATGGCCCTGGGTCAGCCGGGGTGCAAGGGATATGTCGCAAGACAACCTCACCTTCGGCCTAGCGCCACGACCCACAGACGGCGTGCGGTTTAGTCGGTTCGAGTCCGACATAACTCGCCCCTCCGGCTCCGGAGGGGCGGGTATCCGTGGGGATTTCCCGCACGTAAAAAAAAAAAAAAAAAAATGTCTGTCTGTCTGTCCGTCCGTCCGTATGTCACAGTCACTTTTTTCCGAAACTATAAGAACTATATTGTTGAAACTTGGTAAGTAGATGTATTCTGTGAACCGCATTAAGATTTTCACACAAAAATAGAAGAGAAAAAAACAAAAAAATTTGGGGTTCCCCATAGTTAGAACTGAAACTCAATTTTTTTTTTATCAAACCCATAATTATGTATATAGATAAGTCATCAAAAATGATATTGAGGTTTCTAATATCATTCTTTTCTAAAGTGAATAAATAACGCGAGAGACACTTCCGAAGTGGTTAAATGTGTGTTGAAAACATTATTAATACATAAAATTGTGTGTGTGACTATTATAACAACGATATATTTAAAATATCGTACATGATATTAGTGTATGAGTCTATTATTATTGATCAACATTAATCCTGAGGTGCCAGTACAATATTATAAATCGGTTTGCATTTATGAAAACAATGTTCAGGACGAATTTCATTGCGAAATATTTAATAACTTTCCGCGTAGGTATCTTGTTTGATATTCGGCTCGAATGAAAAATACCTGCCATTTTTCCACAGTGAGAACGCAGCCGTGAAACAAGGACGGCAAATCGTCATGTGACGTGCCATCCGCCGTTGGCGCGGTGCCAAATCGTGCATTGGCCCATATAAGCCATTACCTACGTACCATTGTCACTAATTGCTTTTATAGCTGGCCGCGCGCTCTGACAGCCAGGACACACATAGCTTAAAATTCTTGGACAAATAGTTATTTTTATTGGAGTTAAAATAATTATCCGTATATTTAATAATCAGCCTCAGATGCAAGGTTCGAGTCAACATGACAACAGGCTCACCCCCTATTACGTGAGACCGAATATAGTAATTGACGAAATGTGGGTGTTAATTTATTGTCTAACCCTCCGCGGATAAATGCGTAATTATACGCATATATTTTTATTGATAGTCTGAAGCCAGTTACTGTATTTCGTATTCAGATAACTATGTATTTAAACCGCTTCATGTTTCTGTACTAAATGTATAAAAAATCATCAATCATAAATACATGAACTTACAATTGAGGACCTTGCAGCAAAAGGGAGGCAGGTCCAAATTTTTACCGTTACGGTTTTTTCACCTACAATGGGTACAAAAAATATGGCTATCGTTTGATGCATAAACGAGGTAGGTACAAAGAAAAACAAGTAACTCACTTGTTTTTATTGGAACAAAATTAGGATCTGCCACCCCATTCAGCTTGTTGCAATAAAGTAGCAGATCCGGACCTGTCCTCTTTTTGCAACACATGAGCTGGGCCAAAAATTTAATACGTTTGTGTTTGTAGACGAATTAATGAATTATTAACTGTGTACAAGATGGGTGACGCTGAACCATTTAGTAGTGGATAGTCTGATATTTATCAGCCTCCTAGCAATCCTGAATCTCTCTCAAATTCAACAAGTTTAAGTAGAGATGATGGCACCGATTCTATGCAGAATTTCAATTTTTCATACAAAGATGTTATTAAACTGGCAAAGAACGATGTTCCACCAAATAAGCTCAATTTCTACAGGGCCTTTAAAAGTGAAGCCTTTGGACAGACAGATGATATATCAAGCGAAGACGACGACGATCAAGCTGAAGTTGACCTTTAAATATGTATTTTCGTTTAACACTTAAACAAATAAAAAGGTAATGAAAAATAAACATTTTTAATTATCTTTTGATAATTTGATATTCCAACTACTGCTTGAAAATAGATTGAAAAAAAAATAATAGATGTCTTTTATTGTCCGTGGTAGGAATTAAGATAACCTTTTTAGCAAATTTTGGTGCAAAACGGAGGCAGATACAAATTTTAAAAAATCGTATTACATCTGTAACTTATCTAATACCCTTAAACATATTGATAAAATATGGAAATAATATTAAAAAAATACATTTTAATTTTTTAATACGTTTTTTATTAATATCTGGCATTTACTAAAATTGGACTTGCGTCCCTTTTGAGGCAAGGTCCTCAATTGGTATATAAATAAAACCCCAACATACAGACGACATGACACCAAAATATTCATAACTCACTTCTAAATATGGCAAATCTCAACCCATTGAGATAGCCACCCGCTTTTAGCGAGCTCGTCGTTCATAAAGTGGGTGATGCGGGGCAATAACCGGGCTCGCGCCTCGTGCTCGTGCCTCCGCCGCCATTCCGCTTTATGACCGCACTCGGCTGCAGCGAGACTGTGGCGAATTGTCCTGTGATTCAGACCTATCTTCGTTATTTTTTAAGCTTGACCTAGATAGGTCTTGAATGTCATTTACAAAAAACGTAATAAATCTATAAACTGATCGTATAACGTACTTTTGATATGTCAGGCCTAACCTGTTCAAAATATTCTTAATAATATGCTAAATTTTGAAAATTTATTATTAAGGTAAACACTAACAAAAGAAAAAAGAATATAGTGAACAACGTTATAAAGAATTATTGATAATAATAAGTACACGAGGGAAGCACCTGTGCCTCTAGCACTATCACAAAACGTAGCGTAACGTAGAACCTGAAATTGCCTGTATTTCTCCTTTGCTTGCTTGGTAATTAGCAGTTACGGTAAGTCATGAATGCTTGCGAGTCACCGCGCCGTAGTGATGCAAGAAATCTTAACAGGTCTGTGTAGCCAGGACTGTGCTATGTACATAACTCAAAGGACACTACTGACTTCAGAGACAGCAGCTGCAACACTAGCTTTTTCAGGTTAAGACGTTCAGCAGAAAGGCTACTTAAACCCAAACTATTAGCGCTATACTAGAAAGTCTATAGGCATACTTCGCAGCAGTAATTATCTTCGTAATTTTACCACTAGTTATTAACTTCGCAATTTTACTAATAATTTAATTTTAGTCTTTTAATTTATTCCAGAGCAGTGCAGAAATTCATCAAGCGATGTATTGGCAGTTTTAATTTGTTCCGGCAATAAATCCCTGATGTGCTCGTGAAAAAAGACCAGCTGCTGGTTAATGAAAGTAGCGACGTGTCAACGAAGCGTTCGATGTACGCGTGCCATCGTGCGGGCTGTGCCGCGGTCGTACCCACCACAGTTGATTGGGGGTTAACGCAGAAGGCGGCGGAGGTACATGAAATGTTGATTTTACTTATTTGAAACACGCCCCGAATTGATTGCGTAAATAACAGAAAATAATTAGTGTTTGTGCACAGCGCTCCTCACTCCGAGTATGTTTTAATTGTTATACAAAATTCGTCGAGGCTTTTGTTTCGCTTATCTGAATTTTGTGTATATTATACTAAGTAAGTCTCTTAATACATTGATGTGCATTACGTAAGTAAAATCATATGCGGCGTCTCATGGTCTTTGCTATAACACCAAGAAGAGTGAGCTTATGATTTTTAAAGCCGGCAAAAAAGCTACTCAATCATTCCTCCAGTCACTCTTTGCGGTACTTTATCTTGGCCATTGGGTCGTCGATGATTTATTCAGATGATCTTGACATTGAGAAGGAGCGTAAGGCGCTGTCTGTCCGGTGTAATATGCTGGCGCGCAGGTTTGCACGCTGTACGACACCAGTCAAAGTTATACTTTTTAAAGCATATTGCCAGTGCAGCCTGTGGGTCGACTACACGCAGCGGGCGTACAGTGCCGCGAGTTCAGTACAACAATGCCTTCCGGGTGCTACTGAACCTACCGAGGTTTTGTAGCGCATCAAATCTGTTCGCGGAGGCACATTGTGATGATTTTTATGCCATTATGAAAAAACGCAGCGCATCAATGTATCCTCGACTGCTAGGCAACACCAACAGCATCCTGAAGGTATTGTCGCAGAGGTGCGACCGTCCTGTCCTTCAAAGGTGGACGCGCCTGCATGCTAGCGTGTCCGCACGATTTATTTGGTGATTTGCTTTAAATGTAATTGTACTAACATAGTTGTAAGATAATTATTACTAACACATATGGACTACGTGTGAAATAAAATATTTTATTATTATTATTAATGATATTACTGACTATATTTTTGTGACATCAAATTTAAAAACTTTAAATACTATTTTTTTACCAAATTTTAATGACATACATCAAATAACATATTGAAATGTGTTCTGATATTTCTCCAAAGTTCGCATCAGTCAGAGCTATAAACCAAATACATAATATGAATAAATCGCATATCTCAAATATTTTCTAATAAGAAATTATTCCAGAAAAACTACGTTTACGCCAGTCTCTGTCGTGCAAGAACAATATTACAACATGGAATATTCAATTTATGTTTTTGAAAACCGAAGCTAGCATGCATTGTTTCGTGCACCGCCACAAAGGCGCATTTTACCCGGCACGCCCCCACTCGAGGTGGATCAAAGCGCTATTACCTGTCGCCTTACCTTGATCCTGAGCTGATAACACCCGCAGATTGTTTACAAATTGTTTATGTGATGCGATCGCACGTGGGTGCGCGCCAATGCTTTTTGAGATTTTCAAAACGATTTATGAGATAGATTGTGGATTAAGGATCAAAGCAAGGTTACAAAATATGATTGCCAAGGACAGTACTTTGAACAATAATCAAATATGATGTATAGTGGCTATTACATACAATACACAGATCTGCAAAAAATCAGAGCTGCTTTGGTTTTGTGTCGAAAACTTTATGTTTTTGGGTGTGAATTCGAAAATGATTTTCAATTTGTCATAGCACGTCACGTTTTTTGACAATGTACGTCAGTAGGTGTCAATTTTGAACAATTTACCATTTCTACCATCTTAAAATAAAACATAAAAGACTAAAAAGATTAACAAACTTTTTTTAAGGTAGATAATATTCATTAGTAAGCAGTAAAATTATTAATTTTTCACAGTGACACTGGCTATTGCTTGTGTGAAGCATCTGAAAGGTATCTCTGAAGCGTCAAACAGTAGTCTGCCGTCATTGAAACGCTCCATCTTTCAGGTTACCATATCTTTTTGTTTCTTGATGTAGCTCATACATGATGTTCATTAGTTAAAAACTTATCATATTTACGGTCTACATACATTTAAAAACAGTAATGAAAATCAAATTTTACCTATTACTTATGTCCTCAAATTAACCCAAAAACATCATTTTTTCCGATAAAATTTAGCGTTTTGCAAAAAAACCTGACCTCCTGGAATTTATTGAATATTTTTTTAGTGCTCAGAACACCCAAATGCATATGAATCAGTTGAAAACATCTATGCAGCATTTTTGTTGTAGACCTATGATATTTTAATGCTTCGTAACAAAATATTCACAAATAATTTGCCATGAATAATATTGATAGAAAGATATGAAACGATTAACAGCAACAAACAGCGGCTTTACCTTATCATGGGATTAAAATTCTAAATGCGAGTCAGTAACCCTGTCAGCGGTGGCCGAATGATATAAACGGCATAGCAGGTAATAATGGCCGGCTTGATCCGGCCGCTCAACCCCGGACGTAGCCGAGCGCACGCCGAAGGCTTTGTCACTTTCAAGCTTGAGGGGACATGAAACCTTTTACTCTATTAATTTCGGGTAGATATCCTTGTTATGCATACTTTACGAGGTTAACGAATATTATGACAAGTTTCAAAGTAATTAAATACTTTAGATATAGACATTAATGTAATATTTGTGGAAGTATATGAACTCTATCAACGCATCTATCGTGACTTTTCAAAATAGTAGATATATCTAACATTCAATTTTTAAGTTTTTTTTTAAGTTTAAATAAAGTAAAGGAGTAAAGTTGATCCTAGACTCCGAGGTGGAAACCCCGGATGCGACTCAATGCTAAGATTGATGAGTGAAATGCAAAGCTAATTCTCTCAAAAACATTATAAAGCCTTTTTGTAACGTTAACTTAACGATTAGAAGGTATATAAACCTAATCTATATTTCCTCCCCAAAGCCGTATTTCCACCTATACTCGTAACGCATTTAATATACTTTTATTTGTCGAAAAATAAACTCTGTTGGTTATTCTCATACAGAAATCAGCATATAAAATAGAATGCCGTAACCCTATTACCGTCAGCGCGTCCGGTCATCGCCGAGCCGGACCAGTCGTCACGATGTCACTGGGCCGGGCCGTGAGAAGGGTCCAAGATTACGTATGAGTAGGTACGCAGTGTCACTTTTATTGAGTTTCGTGTAATTGGATACAAGGTGTCGAGGTAAGGGCATTCGAATGTTAATACACACACCGTCGAGGACCAAATAACGGAAAAGATAAGTTAACTTTTGCCTTATTCATTTACTAGTATCGTACCCGGGTTTACCTGTGTACGTCCAGATCTCGAGAGAATATCGGAATAAAAAGTAGCCTAAATTACTTAGAAGTAATCTAGAAATACTAATCAGTGATAGAGGGATCTAGATAGACATTCTACAATTATACTTTGCCTGCAATATTAATAGTTCTTTGTCAACTGTTTCAACTTCAAGACAGTGCTGACTGAGAACATCTTAGCAAAAAGAAGTCTGAAATACTTCATTTAATCGAACCCAGGATTAGATTTTTTTTTAATTATTTTTCATGCTATATAGTCAAATCGATTGAAATAGAAAACCGCACCAAAATGTTTAATAATTTATGCCACACGACCAATGATTGTTTTATAAACAGTCGCAATTCTTACATTTTAAATAGGATAGTCAAACATGAAGATATATTGTTAAGTCAATTAAAAATGATTATTTCTTTTCGATACATCACAAGACCTTTGTGGAGGAGTTCCCCAATACCACAAGACCTGAACTATTAGATTGATTCCGATTTTGTGCCTCACCTCGTTGCAGGGACAAACAACCGGTAAAATCCAATCAACAGACAAAGGGATACTTTTTCTCGGTACCACCGTAACCCCGGCAAGTACAGGGTTGTCTCATACTGAGAATACGTAACATAATATATAATTCTTATCTTAACGAATAACTAAACGCTGAAGAACACGATACTAAAAATAATAATTTCCATATTTTATGTACAGGATGTATATTTAATTTTCCTAAATCACTAAGTTTTAATGAAAGAAAACTTACCATTGAGTTAAGCTTGCCTTTGTACTGAAATAAGCTTTTATTTTTCTTATTAATAATGTTTGTGGGTACAATATAGATTAAGAATATAATTAAATACTATATAAACTGTTGAAAACAACAAAACGTAGATACAACTCCCATGAGTATAGTATTGTTCGCAGGAACCACAAGTATTGTTAGTTTAATAGCCAACAACAAAAGTTAATTACTAGTTTCAGTACAAACAACAATAGAGTATTCTTCTTATTTAATGGCACTTTAATTGCCATAAAGAATCTGTTCAGCGCTTTAACAACTGTAATGACGCAGACTAATGGACACTACCGAATGTAATTGTGGTTGACTTTGAAATTCTTCTATTATGACTCACAATACAATAGTAATTCAGTGAGGTAACAATACGATATCATAACCTAATGAAATGATTTAAAAGGACCCTGGGCTTCGAAATGAAAGCCTTAAATGTGACCTAGAGTTAATCTAGTCCCAATAGGCAAATCCCAGTAGGTGCCAACGAGTTGAACGCATGACAAAATAAGTGCCCGAGTTGAACTGTCTGCAATCGTATAATGTATTTTTTTACGTGCGGGAAATCCCCACGGAGCTGGAGGGGGAGATTATGTCAGAATCGAACCGACTAAGCCGCATGCCATCTGACTCCGGCTGACCCAGGAACATCCTTCTCGGTCTGGCTCTCCGCGGTGGGGGGACCACGCAGTCTCCGACTTGCCTGCGACTGGCCCGCACTCCTAAAACGCGGTGGTTTTTCAGCGCCCTCCGATGACCGAGCCGCCTATTACATTAGAATTACAATCAGCATAGAAGATTATACACTCAAGTTCGGAATGTTCCTGTCACTTTTCTGTTGGAGCAATTCTAATACAGTACAGTACTTTTAAAACGAGTGCGTAATGAATGACCAATCACTAATACTCGTAGACATTATATAGGGGTAGCAAATTTATCACCTACAAAAATAAATTAGAATGATTCCCACTCTGTAAAAACTCAAGAAGTAATTATCTTGAAAACTATTGATTTTCGACCAAACATTGGGGGGACAAAACTGCAACATTTTGGGTTCTCTAATACCCCTTGTAACATGGTATTTTTCATCCGTAGTAGTGCATACAATTTTTTGTTTCAGTGCCATCTACAAATTCGCATAGGAACTATGTATAATTGTTTGGCAATGTAGGTCTCAAACTACGATCGATATCGTTCTAGTTCTCACCCTCGATCGTTGGATGGCGCTGAGTGTCCCACAGTATATTTATAAAATTTGTGATCGTGTTTATTAATTGTTTCATTTACAAATTAAAAATAGTAAAATAAATGGGATTTATTTCCTCAGGAATTGTGATATATCGGTAAGCATGTCATTATTATTTTATTATTGGTCATAACTCGTCTAGTTATTGTCCACGGGTCATGAGCAGCTAATGAGTTTGTTTATGATTCTACACCTCACTATGAATTAGCATAATTTTGAAGATTGTTCGTGAATGTTCGATGTATCGGCTATAAATGGACCTGCACCGATTCTCCCGGGAACTTCTATTTTCAATTCTCGAACCAGCTGGAAGCTTCACTATAAGTGTGATAAGCCATCTCTGCTTAAGTAAAAATCTCTGTGTCAATTTCTCAAGTCATTATAATTTGGTGAAAATCTTGCTCCCAGATACTCTGGTAAGTCTTTATAACTCTGTTTAATGGGACTGATGGCGGGCCCATATGTGTGGTCACAGCTTACGAAAGGTCTGTTTTACACAGGGTTCTATGGTTGGAGCTTGTGAGCCCCTAAAGATATCAACACTCCTTCAGTGTACCTGCGGCACACTTCGAGGTGCATAGGCTGCCGAGAGCTTCTTCACGGAGAGGCCTACTGTGAGCAGCGTCCCCGTGACCTCACAGTAATTCCAGAGGCCAGTACACTGTCCCTGTGGACCAGCAAACGTGTAATTCAACTATAAATCTCAGTAGCTTGTACTGTACTTCGAGTGCCGACTTTGTGTGTCAATCTGCCTGTATCTGTGCCTACTGTGTGTGTTCTCTCTACTACTCTACTTCTGTCTATCTATATATATCATATGCTTCTGTCTACTGTGTCTGCCTGTCTACATCTTACCTATTTATATATCTGTATTACTGTTCTGTGCTGTAAACTGTTAAATATATGTGTGTACAACCCGATGACCAGCTGTTTTAATTGGAGCCCTAGCTTCCTTGTGCACACACTCATATAGCTCTGTAGAAAAGGCGCCCTGGGAAAGAGTACTCTGCATCAGCCCCTGAGCGAGCCGGTGAGTACCCACCTGAGTGAATCAGTGGTTACACCCTGACCTTGAATACCAATGACAGGAATACCTCGAGTTACCTGTAACCCTGTATAAACTGAGTAATGCCAAACATGATCATTGAAGCAACGACGAAAAATAATACAAGATATGCAACTATCTACCTCAGTGATACAATTTATAGATAAATTGAATCGCACTTTGATTTTGTCCACTTTCCCATTCCACGAGCATTAATATTGTACAAATGACAACCCTGTGAGTCGATCGGACTAGTCTCCGCTTGGTAGCCGTCAAAGGAGCGGCGCAACGTCAGCGCTGCGCCATTTGAATTGCAGCCGGCGACATGAGAATTGCCACCAGCCTTATTACATTTAGTTGTGTCGGTTGTACGACGTTGGGCAGATCTCTACCTGTACTATTACAAGCCATATGTGTTATTATGTTCACGGCAGTACACAGACGAAAGATAATTGATCTAGTATGTCTACACCTACATTTCAAAAAGTAGATTTTTGAGACATACTATTTATAAATACTATATTATTTATTGTGCTATTTTATTATTTATGTACTATATTATTATAATTGCCACGATGGTTTATGTACAATCAGCATATCTTAACTACAAAACACTTTTTTCTCTGGCAACACTGGCCCGAACAGCTGTGAAATTTGTGTAGCTCCGTAATTTTAATAAAGTAAATTAATAAAATACCATAAAAAAAGTAGCCAGTGTGTAAATACGAATCGTACAGTGATAATACGTGTGTATATATTTTGTCTGCTGCCTCAATTGCTGTAACTACTTTAAAAGTGAACAAGAACCGAAACACTGGTGTATCTAACGGAATTTGAATTTAAAACCTGTGCGCCTGCGCTGCGTTAAAAATCAAGGGAAGTATTTGGTGTCACACTTATTCCTTATACTTTTCATACACTACAAGACTTAAACAAACGCTCACATAGCTGTGAGCAACGTCCATCCACACAGCGGGCTCTGTTACAGTCTCAGTTGCCTTGACAAATAGTGGAAGGCTAACTTGAGGACGCCAACTAAACAGCCCCAGACAGATTCAACACACTCATACTGTACAGCCACTAACATATTTGACTCCTACTTAAGTAATCCTTAATTAAATTAATTATTGTTCTTTGTCTACCTACTTGTTCTAAAGTATCTAACATATTCCTAAACTTTTAGACTAACCACTAATAAATTATATTTCAGTTTAATTAACCCCAAAATTATATAATTATAATTCTCTCTTAAATTACCCATAAACAAGAAATATTAATAACTTTTGTTTTTTACCCTCCCTTCTCAGTTGATAATTTATCTTAAAAAATCTTACTTTTTATTCCTTTAACTTTAATTCTTTAACTTTATCAAATCTATACCAAGTTGCTTAACACTTTTCTTTCATTTCAGTACCACCAAATAACTTTTCCAAGGAAATAAAATAAAATATGAAATCAACAATGATGACCCGCAGTGCAGTCTCCCGTGACTTACAACACAAATTAAGCCTCACCTTAAAAGAACTTGAGATTAGCAAGAGCCTCAATAGGCAGCTGATAGAGGAACGGGAGGAAAGTGAACAGGAAGTGCTGACTGTAGTTGGCAAAAACACCCTACTAAAAAAGAGTTGGCCGGCTTACATAATCAGGTCTCAGAGCTCACACTCCAGCGGGATCATCTCCAGGCAACATTGACCGGACTGGAGGAATGCAGCAACACACACGAACAAGCTTTGAAACGCATAAGCTTTCTGGAGTGTGAATTGAGTGATGTGCATAATTCCATCACTCACATGGAATCAATCAGATTGGCAGATGAGGCTGCCCTCTCCAACAGCCTTTATAGTGAGCTGGTGGCTGGGGAGCCGGACCTAATTTGTCTCGAGCCATGCATTACTGCAGACCTGATAGATATCTCTACACCAGATATTCCAGTGACATCAAGGAATATAATATGTCCTGATAAATCATTATTGAATTCTTCGGTAAGATTAGTTAGTAGTGGCAGAAATAGGTTAAAAAAATATATAAAATATATAATAAATTTATTTCAAAGACACAAAAACAGATAAGGTGTCTCAAAATGGGCATGAGTAAACATCGAAGGGCCTGTAAATCCAATTAACAATTAAGGCAGATAATAAAGATAGGTAAAACCCAGACTGACCAATATGAGTCTGATTTGTATCAACTCCAGTCAGAAATCAGGCGTTTGAATGACTCCTTAAACTCCTTAACGTTAAAATACCAGATTGCACAAAAAGAAATAAGGGAGTACATTGAGGCGTTAACTGGCCTAGTAGACTCATGTCATAATAATGAAGCAAGGTTTCATTCTCTGGAAAATCTATACAGACAGGGATCATCTGACTGGGAAACATCCTTGCCGTGCTCCACCTTGTCCATACCATCTCAGGAAGGGTCGACCTCTCTATCAGTTGACTCTGTGGGCAGTGAGAATTCTGCAAAGTATATTATGGCCTTCAGTGATGTCCCTGTAACAACGGTAACACAACCTTTATTTACAGGAATAACAGTTGTGTATTGTGATGAAATTGGTAGGGGTTTAGGTTGTCATTTGTATAATCAATTGGGGAATTCAGTCATTACCCATTCATTTCCGGGGGCCTCCTACTCTCAAATAATTAAGAGAGCACTATATAGTACACACTGTCCACAATCAACACTTGTAATCCTTATTGGAAGAAGAGGCAATGCAAACATAAATAATTTTATTAATTTTTACAATGACTTAACAAAGTTAAAAGTTAAACAGATAATATTGTGTGCATTACCTTACAGTAAATCTTTCACAGCTAGTGAAAACAGCATTAGGTATAATATAAATAGAAAATTACATACCTTAACTACATATTGTAGGACTATAGATTTATTTGACTGTAATTATGTATTACAAAGTACTTTTATTTTGACAAAAGATAGTTTTTCACTATCAAAATCTTTGCAACGTCAGGTTGCAATCTTACTAGGTAACTTTTTAAGTATAATAGTCAAAGAACTGACTAGTAACATTGCTTCTTTTGAAGAAAATAATAATGATATAGTGGATATGGTTATCCAAAAAAACTTAATTCTTTGACAACAGATAAAAAATCTAGCAACTTTTTTCATATAATGTCTGAATGTAGCGGACATGGGCATGCGGCTTTTGAGACAGTTGAGTCTCCTGCATGTAATTTATATTGTAAAAATAAATTATTAAACCTGGTGCATCAAAATGTCGAAGGATTGATAAATGGTAAAGATTTGGAATTGGAGTTGCACATGACCATGAATAATATTGACATCTTCTGTGTAACCGAACATTGGTTGAAAGACCATCAAGTCATGTTCAACTTCAAAAATCACCAGGTGGCTAGCTCGTTCAGTAGACAAAATTTCAAACGTGGAGGCACCCTAATTATTATTAATAAGAATATTAAATTTAAAGAGCGTAAAGATTTAGTCAGCCTCTCTATTGAACGAGTTATTGAGATAGCTAGTATTGAGTTTGAACGGTTCATTGTATTAAGCGTGTACATGTATTAAGCGTCTGGGGGACGCGCCCTATGCAAAATTTGAAGAAAGGATGGAAGAAGCGCTTTTTAAATGCCGTTACTCCCAAAAGGCGATAATAGTTTGTGGAGACTTCAACGTAAATATTTTAGATAACACCCTAGTGCCAGTAGAGAAGAATAAATTATATAATTAACGAAACGGGAATTAACGCGATCATGGTATAGGTACTTACATACCTTTGATTGCCTGACGTTTCGACCAGGTTACACCGGCCGTGGTCACAGGCTGACAATCAAAGGTATGTAAGTACCTATACCATGATCGCGTTAATTCCCGTTTCGTTAATTATATATCATGGAACGCGAGAGTTTAAAAGAAGAATAAATTGTTAAATCTATTCAAGTCCTTTAATCTTATTAATATGTTTTCGGAACCTACTCGAAAAACTGCAACTAGTGCCACATGTATTGATAATATTTTCACGGATATTAAACCAATCAACAAATATATTGTGGATGCTGTACACTCGGATCACCGTGGCCAATTAATAACTTGTGAAAGAAATAATTGTAAAATTAGTAAAAACGAAATTAAAATTGTCCCAATTAACCAATACCGTTTAAACGCTTTCAAGGAAACTATTGTAAACAAACTACCTGACTTGCCCTCGTACAATAATGTAGAAGAGTCTTACGCAGACCTAATCAACCTGATCAATAATGAGTTTGGAAGAATTTTTACCTCAAAAACATTATCGATTGGTGGCCGTCCAGTTTTCAGTGATTGGGCAACATCGGGGATTTATAAGAGCAGGAGGAGATTGTATGATCTATATTCTGAAAAATCCTACAATTTCAACCCTGTTTTCCAGGATTATGTTAAAAATTACTCAAAAATATTTAAGCGAGCCTGTTCCTTCGCGAAGTCAAACTTCATTAAAAATAAAATTTCTAATTCTGTAAATAAAATTAAGACTACTTGGAATATTATAAATTCCGAATGTGGGAAATCTCCATCAAATTTAAGAGATTTTCATTTAAAAATAGAAGGTCGCCATGTCACGGAGGATCTGGAAGTTGCGACAGAGTTTGAACATTTCTTTTCAAATATACCGTTAATAACGACTAAAACACTTCAGTCGTCTTCCACTTCCGCTGTGTCATTGCTTAAGGAATCGATAAACGAGTGTGAAGACGCATTCGTATTCTCAGTTGTTAATAGCAAGGACATCACCAAAGCGTTTCACTCTATTAATATCAAAAAGACCGCGGATCTATGGGGATTATCAGTCAAAACTATTTCATGTATCATTGATGTCATTGCTCCCCATCTAGCAACTGTGTTTAATGACTGTGTCAACAGCGGTATATTTCCTGATTTAATGAAACATAGCAAAGTCATACCTTTGTTCAAGGCTGGCAGTGCTACAGACCCTTGTAATTTCCGACCCGTTTCTGTGTTGCCGACCTTGAGTAAAGTATTTGAGAAATTAATCCTAGGACAGTTGATGACCCATTTTGGTGAAAACAAATTGTTTCATGATAAACAGTTTGGGTTTACTAGGGGACGTTCGACTGCTGATGCTGGTATAGAATTGTTAAATTGTATTTACGAGGCCTGGGAGGATAAGCATGATGCATTGGGTGTATTCTGTGATCTATCCAAGGCTTTCGATTGCGTCCACCATGATACATTAATCAGGAAATTAGAACATTATGGAATAAGGAACAAGGCTCTCGAGCTTCTGACTTCATATTTGAACAATAGAATTCAGAGGGACAATGTTAATGGTACACGTTTAGTGGGATCTCGGATTTCGATGGGTGTTCCACAGGGTTCGATACTTGGACCATTTTTATTCTTAATATATATTAATGACCTCCCCTACTACGTAAGGGATAAAACTAGTATTATTTTATTTGCTGACGATACTTCGTTAATATTTAAAATTAAAAGGCAACAAAATAATTATGACGAAGTGAATGGTGTTATCACAAGAGTGGTCCATTGGTTTAATACTAATAATCTTTGCCTTAATGGGAACAAAACTAAATGTATAAAATTCACATTACCTAATGTTACACAGGTTGAAACCAATGTACAACTCAATGGACAAGTGTTGAACCTTGTGGAATCAACAGTGTTCTTAGGTTTAAGTATTGACGCCAAATTGCAGTGGCGATCGCATATTGAAAAAATATCCAGTAGATTAAGTTCGGCTTCTTACGCTGTAAAAAAGATTAGGACATTAACAGACGTGGATACGGCTAGAATAGTTTATTTCAGTTATTTTCATAGTATTTTAAGCTACGGAATTCTCCTTTGGGGTAATTCCGCGGATTTAAACACAATATTCATTTTACAAAAGCGGGCTGTGAGAGCTATTTATAATTTGGGCCCAAGAGTTTCCCTTCGAGAAAAGTTTAAAGAAATAGACATTCTATCCGTAGTGTCACAATACATCTTCGAGAACCTGATGTATGTAAGGAAAAATATCTCTAAATTTTCAAGAGTTTGTGACAGGCATAATATAAACACAAGACATAAAAACAATCTTGTAGCTTGTGATAGTAGACTCCATAAAATTAGTAATTCTTTCCGGGGCAACTGTATACGCTTTTTCAACAAGCTCCCTAATGAAATTAGAGATTTACCTGTAAATAAATTTAAAAATGTAATTAAGACTAAACTGTGCCAAAAAGGCTATTATAAAATCCAAGAATATTTAGATGATAAACAAGCTTGGAAATGAGCTGTTCGCTCAACTATGCTACTCAAGCAAACTATTGTATTTAGACTAAGTAGACTAAGCAAATGTTTGTAAATAGACCAAAAAAAAAAAATGCCCGCTGAGTTTCTTGCCGGAGTCTTCTCAGGTCGGGGCCGCGTTTCGAACCGGTGGTCCATTTGCTAAACTAGTCTAGATTTTTTTTTAAACTTGACGTTTTGTAAGTACCGTTTTAATGGTCTATACAGAATAAATGATTTTTGACTTTGACTTTGACAAAGACTCAGAAAGATCTTAGTATGTATTAAGAGCAAGTCAAACTGTTTTACTAATTTAAATTGTATTAACGTCCGAACTAAAGGTGTGTACCAAATATCAGAACAATCAGTCATCAGGAAGGGGG
The DNA here is from genome assembly GCA_949126895.1 of Eilema caniola. Taxonomy (NCBI): domain Eukaryota; kingdom Metazoa; phylum Arthropoda; class Insecta; order Lepidoptera; family Erebidae; genus Eilema; species Eilema caniola. The sequence continues at coordinate 620,319 of OX421463.1, read as the reverse complement.
AATACCAAAGTATTGCCAACATATTAAGTACTTTGTTCATAAAGATCAATCTGATGCTGACTGTACAGTTTTTATTATAGAACGGTAATAAACAATTTACATCCCGGATATTGTATGCACGACACGTGTAGGAGGGTGGCGCTACACCTACGCTACGCCCGCTCTACGAATGCCACGGCGTAGTCAATAGACTGACGTCGTTATTTGCAAGCGCGGCCTATTGTCATGGTAGAACATATTGGTTCGGCCTGATTCACAAAATGAATTTCATCAGCCTGAATCAATTGAACAACGAAGCACCATTATGTATGTGACGAACCGCACAGAGCAAGCTGGCGACATGTGAGATCTATTTGAAACTAACGGTTGACCACATAAGCATTTCGATGGAAAAGTCTCCTTCTGCTTTTATAATAAAATTGATCCAAAACTCGACCTGTTTGCTCTGAACATTGTTGAATGCCATCGCGTGGAGGCACTTGATGTTTATTTTGTGTCGCTCGAACGGAGTGAATGGAAGTTAAGTGGTGAATAGAATTGAAATGGTCCGATGCGCTTTGCAGTTACATTCTGAAACAATGGACTTTTGCAGTGTACGCTCAGTTCATAAATATGTTTGTATGTATAGAATACTACACAAGAGAGGCATTAATCAATTTTAAAATTCAAAAATTTTGTAGATATTTTGTACCCGTCCATGCGTTAATCGTACGAGCTTGAAGAGTCTCTAGCTACTGATGTTACAACACGAGTGTACTCATGCATCAATTCATGCACACTTGCCAATATACCCATAATTAGTTTACGCACTCAGTGCAGTCCGCACTAAGAATTAAATTTCAAAATGAAAATCTCCAATTAGTATGCCCGGCCAATTCGGCTCATACAGCGCATTACTGTACCACTAGACTGATGAGATTACCGGACGATCTCTACGCGCACATAAACACACAGGCATACATACACACACACACGCGCGCACGCACACATACACGTGCGTGCGGTTGGCCCAGAATTATTCCATATATCAGTGGAGAGCGCGTCAAACAACGCCCGTGCATCGAGTGCGCTTATCGATTTTAGATTAATTACGGCCGCTGCGATTGGCGCGCTCGTGATCATAGCATCGTTTACGAATTCAAGCGATCCGAGCTAAGTGCTCATTTGTCCACAACTTGTCTCAGTGAAGTAGAGTACCTAGCATATCTTCGCATGGGTATTGTACCTACGGGCATGGTTATGTTTAGAGGCTTGTCTTCTATTATGTAAAGCAAAAATCATGGTCACATGTCTCTTTTTACTTTTTCCTGTATATTTGTATAGTATAAGAATGCAGTTTGGGACATTTTTTACACTGCTGCCCTATTAACAACGAATATTCAGGTCTCTGGTTCGTATACCTACTCTTTGTTAGCATTACCACCGTTAAAATTTCAATCGTAATTAATACATTCAGTGTACAGTTGTACAGACACTCACACATAGATTTCATTCTTCATTTCATTGTATGGCTTTGATAAATGAAATTAAATGTTTAGGGAATTTGCAAATCTGACTGGAACTTGAATGTGTAATTAGATTAATTATATTCGCGCGCGGGTGAATGGCCACCGCCGTCAGTTCGGTGCGTGCGTATGGCGTATGTATTTGTGTGAGTGTGTGTGTGTGTGTGTGTGTGTGTGTGTGAGTGTGTGTGTGTGTGTTTGTGTGTGTGTGTGTGTGTGTGTGTGTGTGTGTGTGTGTGTGTGTGTGTGTGTGTATATGTGTGTGTGTATGTGTGTGTGTGTGTGTGTGTGTGTGCCAATCAGGTATTGTAGAATTAATACCAGCCTACGCATTGATTGTAAGTCTGTAGCGATATGCCTTTTGTTTACTGTACACAATTTTACCCCTAAAAGTAATACTTAGTTTGAAATTGAAATAAAATCACCACCGCAACCATTTCTGCTTACAAATAAATCACGATAACAAGATTTTTTTTCCAATGCGTGACCTCCTATCTCTGATCATTCCTTCACATAACATTCATCTTTTTCTCTTTCCCTCTTTTCACGATATGCCTTATATAAACCGGCCACCGTGTGGAGAAAAATATAAAACATGTTTGTTGAAGAAAACAATGTAGCTGTTATGAAGATGTCAAAAGTTGTTTAATTGTGACAAATCATTCCTCTTGGGCGATGTTTGGAAGTGATTAATGGAGGATTTCATATATCTGTACTAGGTACCTAACGTATTATTTATATATATTTTGAATTCTATATAAAACTGAAGCCAAACGAGCGTATTTTTTGTGCAGGAAGTTGCCTAATTTCTGTTTGTAATTTCTGCTGCATTCGATTTCATAAAAAAAGTCCAGTTCGATTCACATGGTGATGCAAAATCAGTTGTCTAAGGTGTAGTGATAGCAAATGCGCAAATCAAAACATAAAAAATTATGCTTGTTTGGTAATCTCCTTTCTAAAATTTACGAAAAACAGTATCAATAATATTAAATTTCCACTTAATTATGTGGTTTAACTTAAACGTGTGTTTTGAGTTTGAACATCTAGAATATTCACTTTTATTTGGACTTTACCTAAGCTGGTAATCTGGTGGGTTCAGTCAATTTGACGAGCCAAATATAATAAAAAAGGACGCTGGTCATTATTACAATAGTTTTTATGAAAGAAGTGTTAACAAAAGACAACCATTACATCTGCTTCAATAATATATTTCATCATTAACAGCGGGCTTGCTCCAAAATTATAATTAAACTTGAATGTGTGCAGAAAAAAAACCAAATCCAAGCTTCAGTTTTGCACGAGTAAAATTATAATGTCAAATCTGTAGTTGATTTGACGAAATTCCAAACATGTATTGTGTAAGGGACTAGGTACTATTATATAAGAAGCATTCATGAAGCCCCCGCTGTCGGCTACAGCCTATAAATTGAGATTCTACATCCACAGCTCAAACACTAAAAAGGTCCCTCGGCTGACATTAGAAAATTTCTTTGAGAGGCTCAAGCGTATTTACTCCAAGGAGAACAATACAAGTTATCTGTAGTACCTTCGGTTGCTTGTAATCTGTACTTCACTCATTCGCGGTTTGTTAGTAGAGCCCGACATGCACTGTGTGCTAGTACGTACAGTCAGCGTCAGATTGGTTCTGATGAACAAAGTACTGAATATGATCTTAATACCTTGGGGGCCTTTCTGTTCTGTTATTTGGTACAAAGCCTTAGTTTGGACAATAATACAATAAAACAGTTTGATTTGCTCTTAATAGGAGAGTTTTAAGATCGTTTTGAGACTGGGTTGTCAAGATATTTCTGACGCTGACTGCACTGTATGGTACTAGCAACATATATCTGTGAGACTGTCATTGTTGTAGCACGCTTTTGTTCTGCCTGAATAGTTATTTGGGCAGGGCTGAAGACGACGCAGGATTTCATAGTTTGTTAGTGGAATATGTACGAATGGCATTGTACGCGAATGTGGATTTCTGTACTCTTAAATGAAAAAACTAGGGAAATTAATTTTTTTGTGCTTATTCAGACATTCTTTTTATATCTCTGAATATAATAAAAATGAAAATATATCCATGTTTGATTCGGTATCGTTTGAACCAAATGACGGTCAAATGACACGTCATAATATTTATTCATCAAGACAAGCAAGTTAGAATTTGGTACTATTGATACTCTTACAAATAGGACGTATCAGATAACATGCGTTATACATCATAATTAGTTCAGCTGTTCAGTGATAACGAGGAATATAGTGCAACATATAGCTCTCCTCTTTTGCTTCAGTATGGTAAGAAAAAATATCATATAATTTTGTAATCATGTTTTGAATCTATGTTCTCTAAAATATGATATTCAACAATCAAGTGGTGAGAACGCGCGCAGTGTTCTCAGTCTCGAGCACAAACTCCATCACGACGACTGGGGCGAGTACTTAGTCAGCTCGCTCTAATCCGAGTTTGATTGCAGCCCGATACCCTCGCATCTCCTCATTAATATCGCCGCTCTATATCGCTACTACGGTTAGGTACCGTTTTTTATTGCACGAGTTTAGTTGACGGATTATAAGCTTGTATCCTTTTTCATATAATCGCCGGTAAAGATTCGAAAATTTCGAAAATTGATAATTTTTCTTGTTATAATTTTGATTTCATTTCTTATAGGTGAATCTTTTATTGTCAATTGACCAGGTTTCTAAATATTTTACAATATAATATAAGAACACCATTCGCGATAGGCGATTGCTCTTAAATAATTTATTCGAATGAATTGACAATCGAAGGTGCGCATATTCAAATATCGATTTATTCGTTATTACGTTTTTTTATACCACTTAGGTGGCAGACAAGCACACGGTTCACCTGATGGAAAGTGGTTATCGTGGCCTATGGACGTGTGCAACACCAGGGGCGTCGCACTCGCGCTGCCGACCCTGAAGAAACCTTCTAATGCCCTTCTTGAAGAACCCCATATAATAGTCGCTTGGGAAAACCACAGCAGGAAGCTCGTTCCACAGCTTAAGCGTGCGTGGGATGAAGTTCCTTTCGTACCGCACGGTTCGCACCATTTCTGGTCGCAATGTGTGAGGATGAACTCCCTGTCTATGGGGAGCGGTGCGGTGATAGAAAGTAGCTGTCAAAAAACAAATGAATTTGTTGAAGTCACGGAACAGAAAAAACTAGCAGACGTTTGAAAAAATTGTCCTTTCTTATTGTTTTATTTTTCATTTTTTTTTATTTATTCACAGTGACTACATTACATGTATGAACAATGTCCTAAAAATGTACTTAAATTTGTAAACGTACTTAAATATAGCTCTTATATGCATGCATAATAAGGTCCATAATAGCTTGCAATGAACACTGAACTTACTAATAAAATCAATTATCATTTTTTTTCACATCACAAAAAATTGGTATTTAATTTTGTTTTACTAAAATTTCATTCATTTTATCTCCATAATCATTTTATATAGTTATCTCTTTTGCAGATAGTTTTAGGTCAAAAATAGCGTCACTGATTCTTATTTGCGACCCTATATTCGTGTTAAACGTCATTTAAAAATGAGAGAAAACATTTAGTTTAAAAATTGTCATTAAGATTGAAAGTCAGGTCTAAAGGTCCAAAATAGCTTGCACCTATCTTCACCTACTAAAAAGGATCAATAGCGAGACTAACGCTCCCGGTGTTGCGCACATTCATAGGCCACGGTACCCACTTTTGTGGGTCGTGTGCTTGTCTGCCACCTAAGTGGCATAAAAAATAAATAAATTAATAAATGACACTTTCAATTCAGTTAATTATCATTCTAATAACGAAATTGCTTTCATACCGATGCACAGCATGAAGGACGATCGATTCTTTCGAATAACAAAATTGCATTCGTACCAAAACGCAAAGTATGGCTACAATCGACGGTCGATTCATTTGAATAACAAAATTGCATTCGTACCAACTCAAAGTATGGCTACAATCGACGGTCGATTCATTCGAATAACAAAATTGCATTCGTACCAACTCAAAGTATGGCTACAATCGACGGTCGATTCATTCGAATAACAAAATTGCATTCGTACCAACTCAAAGTATGGCTACAATCGACGGTCGATTCATTCGAATAACAAAATTGCATTCGTACCAACGCAAAGTATGGCTACAATCGACGGTCGATTCATTCGAATAACAAAATTGCATTCGTACCAACGCAAAGTATGGCTACAATCGACGATCGATTCATTCGAATAACAGAATTGCATTCGTATACCAACGCAAAGTATGGCTACAATCGACAGTCGATTCGTTCGAATAACAAAATTGCATTCGTACCAACTCAAAGTATGGCTACAATCGACGGTCGATTCATTCGAATAACAAAAATTGCATTCGTACCAACGCAAAGTATGGCTACAATCGACGGTCGATTCATTCGAATAACAGAATTGCATTCGTTTACCAACGCAATGTATGGCTACAATCGACAGTCGATTCGTTCGAATAACAAAATTGCATTCATACCAACGCAAAGTATAACTACAATCGACCGTCGATTAATTCGAAAAAATGGTAATCATTGGAATGTATTCGAATACAATACACTATCGAATAATTCTATTGTTTTTTGAATGAATCGACCATTACTAATACCATCTGGACCCAAGCTAAGGCCCCTATTCTAAGATGTCACTCAGCTGAACATCGATTTATCTGGGAAAAGATTATTTACACATTGACAAATTTGACAGGTTGTCTGGCAGATTGTGTATAACATTTTTCCTCAGATAAATCGCGATTCAGCTGAGTGACATTCTAGAATATGGGCTTAAGTATAGCTTAATATGTTTTTTATACTTATTAAGTTTTTTTAAAACATAATAATTGTACAACATACCTACGTAGAAAGACCTAGATCAACGCAAATACCTTAGAATATTCAAACATACAAATTTAAAATTTGCACTAAGTGGTCATCGAAGTAGTTGCTTTTGACTTGACAGTCACGCTCCGCCATTCAATCTTTTCGATTGAATCTTCTAGAGATCCTTTAATCATATAGAAGTATCTAAAAATAGCATACTTTCTATTTGATGTCCAGTGAGAGTATTATATATTAGTGTACCACTTTACTTATACTTGGAATGGGTCGACTGAGAGTGTGTGAAGCTCAGACAGTAAATAAACCGTTGCTTTTTCTTGCCATTCTCATATGCGGATCTTATCCAAGGAATTTCATATTAACATTTTACACGAACCTGTGGCGGTATACCCGGCCACGGCCGGTTCAAATGGTAAAAGCGGAGGATATTAACTGTACTGTGTATTAAACTAGCCGCGGTTTGCGTGAAGTACCCGCTGACTGCAACAACTGTAACCCATATTTACAACATCAATGTGTTGTTCTAGATTGTAATCTAATTCTGCGTAAAGAATTCCCAAACCCATTCTGGCGTGATTGTGTAACAAAAATCATCAGTAGTAAAAGTAAGATAAAAATGTTAGGTATAAAGTATTGTAGTAATTTAGTATCAATAATGGCATCTGCAAACGATTGCAAATAAAAAAAAACGATATAAGCGTTAATAATATTAGCTATGCTGATGATATGGCATTGCTGAGCCCAACAATCAAGGCACTCAGGGAGTTACTGGAAGCCTGTGAGTGTTACGCTGCAAACCATGGGTTAGCATATAATGTTAAAAAAAGCGAGTACTTGGTCTTTAAGGCCGGAGGTGGTAAATGCCCAGAATCAATACCCCCTATAATATTGAATAAGTGTGAGCTTAAGCGAGTGTATCAATTTAAATACCTCGGGCATTATGTTACTGATGACCTTAAAGACCAAGCTGATATCGAGAGGGAACGTAGAGCGTTGGCGGTGCGCTGTAACATGGTGGCCCGCAGGTTTGCACGATGCAGTGAACCAGTGAAGGTTACCTTGTTCAAGACATACTGCCAAGTATTTTACACGTGCAGCCTGTGGACCAACTATACGCAGCGGGCCGTCGGCGCTTTACGTGTCCTATATAATAATGGCTATAGAATGCTGATGGGGCTGCCTCGTTTCTGCAGTGCGTCAGGTATGTTTGCTCAAAGTCTCATACAAATGATTTCGCTGCAATATGGCGCAAAAAAACAGCCTCCTTGCTCTGCAGAGTTCGGACCAGCTCCAACAGTATTCTGCGAATGATCGCTGAAAGGTACGACTCGCCTATCTTGAACCATTGTAGGCGTAGATGTATGTCTGCCGTACAATTGGTCTCTAAATAGTTTTAAATATCTTTAATTTACTAACATAGTCTTAAGTATATTGTTACTAACAAAATATGAATCTGTTTACTAACATAGTCCTAAGTATATTGTTACTAACAAAATATGAATCAATGTGTTTGAAATAAAAGATATTTTTATTTTATTTTATTTTATTTTTATTTAAAAATAACATGTATAAATGACCTCAATATTATAAAAATTACACAGCGCTCTCCAGATCCTAACTAAGTATAATTTATGATATGGCTTCGAGAATGTGCGAGATCTGAAGAGATTTGGATCTTCGGAGAAGGCAAGTGTTAGTACCTCACACTCACATTACTCTAGTCACCTGTACAGTATGATATGTATATCCGTTTTTAAATAACGTTGGTAATTATTCTATCTACAGAATACTAGCTGACCCGACAGACGTTACCCTGTCAGTACATTGCTTTTTCGTTGCTTAGGTGCCATTAATCGATTTCTACTCTAAAACAAATATTTTGTTCGAAAAACGACTTCCAGCGTTGTGTCAAGTGGCCAGATGCGCCCTGGTTAGAAAATCCCAGAGGTTATATGCATTATATAAATGTACTTATATTTTATTATTCCCTATCAAAGCACTTATACTTAATCGCCGAACTCCCTGCACGAAGCATTATCGCTTAAGTTTCGGTTATCTCCTCATAAGAGCCGAGTAATAAAGCGAGCGGTTTACTTAGGTGAAGCATTTCCAATAAGAAGTGGGCAAGTTAAATCGAAGTGATGTACTAATGCCTCGAACACGAGCGTTACGGTACTCCTGAGCCCAGATATTGTAAAGTTCGCATCAAACTGCTATAGCCGGAGCGGTATCAGCAAGTCAAACATCGAGCTAAAGGTGTGTTGACAACACTAGCGGAGCGTATTCAGTAATGGTATAATTTTCAAAGCAGGTTACAGAGATAAATATGAAGTAAATAGTGTTAAAATTGACGAATTTGCTTTGCGACTCTTATGGCAGGTATAGGGGGAGACAACGGCTTTAAATATTATGAGCTTCTTATAATGCTCTTGATGTAGGCTTAAAGGCAGCAGGAGGAAGGTGTCCAAAACGATCAGAGATAAAAAATTATCAATACTTTAATATTTTTATGTTAAATTCAATCAATAAATTACAATTCACTGCTGGACTGTGTTTTATTAAAAAGAAGATATCGTTAAAAAGAAGAAATCGTAATGGTAGTTTATGGAACTGTTGCATAATAAGGGTTCTTAGAATACGAGGGTGACTTAAAAAAATGAACCGTGGGCAAATTCTTTCATAGTCTTTTATAGTAATTTAAGACTGAATTATGAGCAGTTTCATACACTACTTTATTTAATCTCCTGAAATAATTCATATAATTAGCTTAAAATGGCAGAAAAGTTGAGCGCGTACAAGTTGAAAGCTGATCGCGAAAAATGCATTGACACCTTCCTGTGTACAGCTGAAGCTGTATCATAAAGGAAAAAAGTTAAATTATGATAAAGTTGCCCATAGAAGACCTGTACATGAGTGTTATTTTTGAATTTTATTTTGATATTCTGTGTCATTAAAGTTTTTTTTTGTCAACATTTTAGTATGGCAGTTAAAGAACATTATTTGCTACACTTGTACGATCCACGCGTCCGCTATCGCTTATCGCTGTAACCGCGGTCTCAGAGCGGATGGTCTTCAGGGACGCATCATCGTTACACTTGCCAGAATAATTTCCATTGTGAAAGCAAACAGAGGCGGCGCGTCGGGAATATCGGCCGCCCGCCCGCGCGCGCCGGCGAATACCTAATGTGTGAGCACCAGACCTTATGTAAAAGAGGGGGCGCACGGGAAGGGGGGGAGTTCATTTACTTTTTAATATTTTTTCAACATGATCTATCATGCGTCTGTAATTTCTGGGGCGATTTTGGAAATGAGAAATATTGAATGTTTTATAAAATTGTGGGATCCAGGCTGACATTTGTTTAACAAACGCAATCATCTGTATCGGGCCGAACATCCTTTTTCGCATTTATCTCATTCACTTTCAGATACTGACTATCCTCTAAATCTCCCTTTAACTTATATCATATTTTCAATTTTAGTAATAGACAACGATGACCGTCGCAGATACGTAGCTGTAGTGGGGCAACAATTATTTTTTAATTCGACTGGACACCGTCTGCCACTTACTTTAGCAACTTACATGCTTCGAGCACTGTAAACCCAATGATTATTATGTATAAATATTAAGATTTGTTTCTAAGGTATCATGTTTAACAATATAATTTTCATTTTAGCAAGATATAACGTAGCCTTTATTAACACTATAAGTAGGTATGTCATGACGATAACTAGAATTCGTGCGGTCGTTTTAGCATCAAGGATTAGCAACCACGCTTCCTCACTCACACGCGCTCGCAAACTTTCGCATTAATATAATACTTGTGGAAGTTTGCGCGAATGTTACACATTGAAATGAAATATTTTTATTGGATTATACCACAATTTATTTCTTGTTATTTCTGTATTTACACATTTTCCGACGTTTTTTCCACTAGTCCACACATAAGACGACAACCAGTCTACTCGTAAATAAGAAAATAACAAATAATAAATCTTAAAATAATTGAATAAACGTGGTTTCACTGACTATTTTTATAATATTAGGGGATTTCTATATTCTATTCATTATCGACAGTTTCAGTTTATTTTATATTGCGACAGGAATACCTAAACACAACAATATACGCTATACCAGATATTATGTAAAATGAATAAAGAAAAGAAGTAATATTAACATAACTTACATTACTAATGTAAGCCTAATTAGTTTAATGTACGACTGATTAATATTATTCTATATATCCTAGAATTATTATACCTCTAAATCTAATATAAAGATGTTGTATTGATTGTAATAGGTAGCAACAGGTAGCCGGATGTTAAAGTTTAAAAAACAGTTTTGATTTATATAATGAAATATACTTATTACATTGTGAATCTAAATGATATATAATTAAATGTAATTGTGGATGAATAATCGCTTGTTAATAACTATTATATTAATTTAAGATAGTGTATTGATAATCGAAGTGAATGTTATATCGGACGGTGGTTGCGACAGGCAATCATCGCGTGACCGTTGTACAAGAAAAAGGTGAATTTTGTGATTAAAGTGCTGTGGAGATATTACTGGATTTTATTTTCTGGAACACTTCTGAGGCTATCCCGAAATCTCAGAAGCGGGATCAACGAAAAGTATCACTCTTTTCGACTTACGCCTGCGAGAAAAACGTAAGTACCGACATTTATTTGTATTGTACCAACAACGTAATTGTTTGATTTTAATTTTTTTTTTAGCGTGAAAAAAAGTATGTAAATCAAATATTACCACTACGTAATTACGACGAATTCGTATTGAAGTTATTTATCTCCTGTTTAAAGTGTTAATTACAACGAGTTGCTAGTTAGTTAGAAAGTTTACCGTAAATAAGAGTACTTAACAGCCAAACATACTGTTACGAGCGTGGGGGTCGGTTTAAATAGAAAATGCGAGGACAACCGTTGAAGACAGATTTTATTCAGCTGCACTTAAATTACAGCAAAGCGCGTAGAACTTCGAAAACTCTTCCTTACACAGTACACAGTCACTTGTATAATCGCACTGTATCGCTTCGTACACTTTATCGCTTTGATCGCTTCGAATACTAGTCATGGACTAACTGGAGCGGAGGCTGTTAGCTCGCCTTTTATATCGGGCGCGGCCGAGTAGCGAAAGATCGAGAAAAGACAGGTACGTTCTGAAAAAGACAGGAACTTTCTGGGAGGTTCTATTAGGTCTTGTGTCTCTTTCTATTCATTCCATTCGTTCTAGAACAGTGACGTCAAGGCATTCTGTCTCTTTCTAGCCTGACGTCTCGTTCTATTTATTCCATTCCTTCTAGAACAGTGACGTCAAGGCATGCTGTCTCTTTCTATAGTGCCGTCTCGATCACTCCTATGGAAATTTGGCCATATATTGAAGTGGCCAAGCGCCGGGCGTAGCAATACTGATTCACAATAAGATAAATGTAATTATTATTTAACTATTTGGCGCTTGTCTAAGTACCCACGCTTGTCGAAAGTAACGAGTATTGTTTTTTTTTAAATATATATATAGAATTTCGGTGCTTGCTGTACAAAGCAAGTAATACAAATATTGCTCGCGATTGGCAAGGGTACTGGGGTCGATTGTTGCAATCGAAGAGAGTAAATGTGTTCTCTTTTTTTTTCTCTTTTTCTCCCTGTGTCTGAAATGATTGCGTAATTCGAGATGAACATTGTGTGGTGTGCTACGGTGGTAGTAGCAGTACTATGTGAGAAAGACCAAGCTTAATCAGGGGTGATTCAGTTACTATTAGGTACCGAAAAATATTAAAGAAATATAGGTACACATAGCTGCATAAACGTAATCTATGTTAATGATGTTAAAATTAATGGTTTACTAAGCTATCGTCTGTCAGTTTCAGTGCTCGACATGGAGAGAGAGAAGAGTCAAACCCGAGATTATAGGACTCTTAGTCCGGGCCCAGGAGTACCCAGGTTTGAGGGTCAGAGTCGGGAAGCGGTAGATTCGAGGCGTGAGTCTAGTCACGCAACTTGGCCAAGAGTACCCATGTATGAGGGTCTGGCTAGGAGGACATGTTCGGAACAACCAGGGGTATCACGGGTGCGTGATACTGAGGTTGATAATAATTATGACAATATTGACGGAGAGCGTCAAGGACGAAGGGTGCTTCGTCCACAAAGGGCATGTTTGGAACAACCAGGGGTATCACGGGTGCGTGATACTGAGGTTGATAATAATTATGACAATATTGACGGAGAGCTTCAAGGACGAAGGGTGCTTCGTCCACAAAGGGTTAAGGAGAGAGTTCTTCGCACACCTTCGAGGTCAAGGCGTAGCCATTCGTCGAACGGTGGATCCTATAGCCGTGAAGATACCAGAGAGAGAAGTACGAGTCGACGAGGTAGGAGATCGGAGGACGATAAGGATTTAAGGTCGGGTTTTAGTCGTGACCGGAAGAGGAGCCATCACCTTGAGCGAGGAGATGAGGGTGAGCAACAAATATCATCTACTTATAAGAAACCTAGGAGTGTAGACTCCACTGAGATTATTTTAGATAAATTTTTGTCAATTTTGCAATCAGTTAAGAGTTCAGATAAGTCGAAGTTGCCTTTTAATACTAATATTGTTCCCGAGTTTGATCCTATGACAAAGGAGCAAACTATTTTGGCTTGGTTGACAAAGGAAGGAAGGAAGAATGTTCAGAAATTTATGGCTGGGAAGATAGAGAAATAATTCACTACGCCCTGCCAAAGTTGACAGGGGTAGCCAAGAATTGGTACCAGAGTTTGCCGACAATGATGTATACGTGGAGTGAGTGGAAAAAGAAGTTGATTGAATCTTTTCCTGTTCGCGAAGACTATGCTGAACTCTTGACTGAAATGCTGGGCAAAAGGGTTAAGTATGGAGAGTCGCTTGAACATTACTATTACGCCAAAATTAATTTGCTAAATAGATGTAAGATCTATGGGCGTCAGGCTGTCGATTGCTTGCTATACGGCGTTGAAGATAGGGCTGTTAAAATAGGTGCGCAGGCTGCGCAATTCTCTGAGCCAGAGCAAGTGCTGAAATATTTCAGAACTGTGAAAATAGGGCATGGTCGAGAAAATCCTGATTCTAGTTTTAAGACTCGAAACGAACGTAAGGGTACAACTCGTTTATCAAAACCAGCGGGTTGGAAAATGACATGCTACAATTGCGATCAAATTGGTCATCCAAGTTTCCGTTGTGATAAACCCCCAGCTAAGTGCGTCACTTGCGATAAATCGGGTCATCTGTCAATTCACTGCTTTAAAAACAAACGCTTAGATAAAGATCGCGAAAAGGAAACTAATCTGAATAATAACAGAACCGAAAAACAAGTGTCCCAATTATGTTTATCTGGAGACTTGACTGCTAAGTACATGCTTGAGATCAAAGTCAATAACCATAATTTAGATTGTCATCTAGATTTAGGGAGTCAGTGTTCTCTTATAAAGCTAACAAAAGCTAGGGAACTCAACTTAGACATAGTGGTACCGGAAGATTTACCTGTTCTTAGGGGTATAGGCGCTAACCTAATCTCTCCAGTAGGTATGACGATTGTTTCCGTCGAAGTTCAAGGCATAAAGGAGACGATAAATTTATATGTAGTAAACGATTTCGTAATCAACCAGTCAGTTCTATTAGGACATTCCTTTACCGAGAAACCCCTACCGCTGTGATATTTAACAAAATTCCGAGCGTTAAAATGCGTCTCTCAACTAGCGACGGTGCTGAAATCCCGTCGAATACTTTACGCGCTGTGCAAGTTTCTACGGATCCTAGCGTAGATGCACGAGTTTATGTTAATGGTTCCTTGCGGGGTCCAGAAGGGAAGGAATACTACCTCCTGCCTGGAGAATATGAGGTAAAGGGTGGGCGTAGCGCGCTACTGATTCACAATGCATCATCCAGTTCAATCTCACTTGAGAAGGGAACCCTTTTGACACGAGTACAATATAAACATGTAGACAATTTGGAAAATATCTTAAACTCATGCAATGTCACAATCTGTGAATCCCAAAACAATGACGTTTTGAACTGTAACGATGCTCTAAGTGAAGAAGACAAGTTAAATTTAAAACAACTAATTAATAAATATAGTAACTGCTTTTCAAAGAGACTCGACGATTTGGGGTTCACAGATCTGACAGAGATGGTGATTGAGCTCGAGGATTCAGAACCAGTTGTTTATAGGCCGTATCGTATGTCTTACGCGGACCGCGTTTTGGAAAGAAATATGGTGCAGGAAATGATCGACCACGGTATTGTTAGAGAATCTACCTCATCTTACGCAAGCCCTATTGTCCTCGTACAAAAGAAAACGGGGGATAAACGTTTGTGCGTTGACTACCGTGCCTTGAACCGCAAAACTAAAAAGGAACATTACCCTCTCCCTCGGATTGAGGATCAATTGGATCAACTGTCAGGTAACAAAGTTTTTACTTCACTTGATTTAGCCTCTGGGTATTACCAGATACCAATAGCTGAAGAGTCGCGGCACAAAACCGCTTTTGTGACACCAGACGGCCAATATGAATATAATCGGATGCCGTTTGGTCTGATGAATGCGCCGTCAGTTTTCCAGCGCACTATCAATAAAATACTTCTCGAGGCTAAGATCAAATATGCAATAGTCTACATGGATGACGTCCTTATCCCAGCTAAGGACGTTACCGAAGGGTTACAACGATTGGAAGAAGTTTTAATACTTCTTCAAAAGGGCGGTCTGACACTAAAATTAAACAAATGCCACTTTTTTCTTGAAAAAATAGACTTTCTCGGTTATGAGGTTAGTTCTGAAGGTATACGACCCGGCCAGAGAAAAACTGAGGCGGTATCTAAATTTCCGACACCCAGGAATCAACATGAATTGAGACAATTCCTTGGGCTATCGGGATATTTTAGGCGATTTATTATGAATTATGCTATATTAGCGGCCCCACTAACCGATTTATTAAAAAAGGATATTAAATGGGCATGGGACAAAGATCAGGATTCAGCATTTAACAAAATCAAAGCTTTCCTAGTTGATAGACCCATTCTTGCGCTCTACAATCTTACTGCGGAAACCCAATTGCATACTGACGCTAGCAAAGCCGGACTAGCTGGTATCTTATTACAGGCTAACTCAAACGGTGTGTTCCAGCCAGTGTCGTACTTTAGTCGGAAAACTAACGTAGATGAACAAAAACTTCACTCGTACGATTTAGAGACATTGGCGGTAATTGCGTCACTTAATCGTTTTCGCGTCTATCTCATCGGAATCCCCTTTAAAATACTCACCGACTGCAACGCATTGCGCAAAACGTTAATCAAACGCGATTTGATCCCACGAATAGCCCGATGGTGGATACAGTTACAAGAATATGACTGCACCATCGAATACCGTTCGGGATTGCGCATGTCTCACGTCGATGCGCTGAGTCGCAATCCAGTCGATAGAAGCGAACCAGAGCCGCCGACGCGTTTTGATGTCCTAACTATCGAAACTCACGAGCAAGACTGGATTGCTACTGTACAGTCTGCTGACGAAGAGGTCAGGAAGATAAAAGAGACGTTATCGGATCCTGGTTCAGAGCAAGTGATGGATATTCACAAAAATTACAAATTAAAAAAACAATAGGGTCTACAGAATAGTCGGGGATGAAATAAAATGGCTGGTACCGAAAGGCGTTCGCTGGCAGATTTTAAAAATGAATCACGACGACGTCGGTCATTGTGGTTATGATAGAACCTTACAGCGGATCTGTAAAAATTACTGGTTTGCCAAAATGCGCAAATTCGTGAAGAAATACGTTTCATCCTGCCTCGAATGCTTACACCACAAAACACCTGGTGGTAAGCGTGAAGGTGAATTGCACCCTATAGAAAGGCCAAGTGTACCGTTTCATACGATTCATGCTGACCACTTGGGTCCATTTATAAGGAGTAAAAAGGGCAATTGTTATTTACTTGTTTTGGTCGACGGCTTTACGAAATATGTTATCGTAAAGCCGGTTAGAGACACCAAATCGGCGACTACGATAAAAGTACTCAAAGACCATATCAGCTACTTTGGTGTGCCAACACGCCTTATCACCGACAGGGGCACCAGTTTCACTAGCGGGATTTTTAGGGAGTTTGTAATGCTATACGGCATTAAGCACATTATGAATGCCGTGGCAACTCCCAGGGCCAATGGTCAAGTTGAAAGATTCAACAGGACCATATTAGACGCCCTTTCTACTTCAGCCCACGGTAAAGACGAAAAGTCTTGGGATGAACAAATTCTCGATATACAATTAGGTTTAAATACTGCGACTCATAAAACGACGCAAAAGACTCCATCAGAGTTACTTTTCGGACTTAACATTAAGTGTAGGAGTGAAAGCATATTGAGTGAGGTTTTAGACGACACCGTGACCGTAACATCGGCGGAGAAATTAGTAGAAGTAAGGGACGTAGCTGGGAAGAAAATAAGTGAGACTCAGATTAAAGATAGGGAAAGGTTTAACCGTCGTAGGAAACAAGCGAAGAACTATTCAGTAGGAGACTTGGTACGTGTAGAGCGACAGGTTCCTAACGATGGACAATCACAAAAACTGGTTGTCAAATATCAGGGTCCGTACCGGGTAATAAAAGTGCTTCCCAACGATAGATATGTCATCGAAGACACTCCCTTATCGCGCAAAAATAATCGTCGTTACGAAGCCGTCGTAGCAATCGACAAAATGCAGCCCTGGTTAAATTTTAGTAGAAACTTGGAAAGTAGTTGTGAAGAAAGTGGTTCAGATAATGAGTAAAAATAAATTTATAAATGAAAACTAAATAAAAGTTATGTTCTTGCTCGTTAAAGTGTTTATTTATATTAATCTAAATAAATAAATTACCATTAAATCTAATGTACTATGATTAAATAACATTATTTAGATTATATTAATATTAGTGTCTCGTGTAATTATAGGCCTCAATCATCACTTGTAGTTGTTTCGTGTCTAGATCTGTATAGATGTTTATGTCAGAACACTATACATTATTATATTAATACTATATTACTTATTACTATATTATACATTAATATATTATATATATTATTATTAATGTTTTAGTATCAGCCTGTAGCGCTTACAAGCTACAGGTTCTGTTTGATTTGTGTTCTATTACCATGACAATAATTATTTCATTGCTAATTGTTGATCGAAGGTTTATCCCGATAATAGTAACGTCATTTTTATTTCCCGCGAAGGGACTCGCTTACACAGGAAGGCCGAGCTGTAAGCCTAATTAGTTTAATGTACGACTGATTAATATTATTCTATATATCCTAGAATTATTATACCTCTAAATCTAATATAAAGATGTTGTATTGATTGTAATAGGTAGCAACAGGTAGCCGGATGTTAAAGTTTAAAAAACAGTTTTGATTTATATAATGAAATATACTTATTACATTGTGAATCTAAATGATATATAATTAAATGTAATTGTGGATGAATAATCGCTTGTTAATAACTATTATATTAATTTAAGATAGTGTATTGATAATCGAAGTGAATGTTATATCGGACGGTGGTTGCGACAGGCAATCATCGCGTGACCGTTGTACAAGAAAAAGGTGAATTTTGTGATTAAAGTGCTGTGGAGATATTACTGGATTTTATTTTCTGGAACACTTCTGAGGCTATCCCGAAACTAATTACATTGCCTTATCGGATGAAGTACGAGTATATTAGTCTCACAGCGTCGTCATCTCGCCGCGATAGTTTTGCAAAGCCTCGTGATAACGGCTAGATCACGCGTGGAACTGAATCTATAATAATCCTTCTGGTACAGTGCTGGACAATTTATTTCGCTAAACCATTTGCTGACTTATAATGTGCATGAAGTACTTTGATTTGAATTTCATTATGTGCATGAGCAACATAAAAATGATGTTTTAAAAAGCCTCAGGACAATGAAAATCGTAAAAGTCAAATGTTTAAAGAACTATCAGGAAGTCAGCGTATACTTGACCTGTACAGTTAATTAGTATCCTGCTCCAGTATAATTAGTGTTTTTGGTTTTGTAATGTTCAGTGGGTACCTGCGTGAGCGCAAACCGCTCAGTGGTTTGAGTTCTTAATTCGTCCAAAATTTGGCTACTACAACTTGCCTACTAATAATGTAAATTAAGAACTCAAAGTACTGCTAATCCATAAATGAATCCACATCAATCACAAAAATACAAGGCTTGTCAGTATCCATGTATAGGGACCCTCGCAATATGGACATTCTCCCAAGTTAGACGCTATCTCTAAAGTAAAGCTGTATATAATATTATGTTCACGAATTATATTATGAACATCGGTGGTCCAATCGATCACTGGCCCAGCGTCGCCATATCTGTGACGTCAGAGCTATTCATCATCTGACGTTAATTTATCACGAACAGATAACTGGACGCGAACGTATGGATTGTGTTTCATGGCGCTGGAGATGGCAGGTAAGATTGTGTTTCATATTCGGTTGTTACATATTGCGTGGAATTAATTACATACAAATATCGTGTAACGCCGTAAAGCTAGCATATAGTTGTATGGTTTAATCGAGTGGCCTAAATACATATATATATATATATAAGTTATCATATTTATTCATTTATTTACGCTACTTCTTATATTTTAGTCGGGAACAAAATGCCTCAAGAAATCATAGGCTAAGGTTGGCTGTCATAGCTCAACTGATGGGAAGTGATTACCGTGGCTAATGGACATGTTCAATAATAAGGTGCTGGCTTGGTAAGTACCCTCTAATACTATTCATGAGAACCACAAATGATAGTCGCTTCAAAAACACAGCAGGGAGATCGTTTTAGAGTCAGCGTCCGTGGAATGAAGTTCCCATCATACCTCCAGTGTGTTGAGCTCCATAACACTAAAATGTTTATTATTTAGGTCACAAATTCACAGTTATGAACATCAAGATGAGTGCATTTATTGCTATTGTCACAAAGCAATAAAGGTAAAACCCATGAGAGCTGAATGGCAAAGAAGGCAGCGTATTTACCTTTTAAGAATATGAATTTTTTACCTGCATATAGTGCTTCGCAATATAACTTTTTGCACACCCAAAACTCCACTACAACTATAATAACCTGGCAAACTACCTGGCGAAATCTGTTTTAGGGTACCTGTACCTAAATACTGCTATGCAGATATTCGTAACAAGGATATGTTTAGTATGGACATTTTACACTACCGCCGTCATTTGTGAGTATGGAATGTTGAAATTATCTTATCATTCATGGTCTAAGTTGCAGACATTTGATATAAACTAAATGACGTTGCTGAATCCACGCGATGTGATGAAACATCAATCACGCGTAACCAGCGGCAGAACATTGATATGTGACGTCAGAGTTACGGCTCGCTAACCTCTGTGGCTTTGTAGGAATGACTGTGGCTGGTGGACTGATGAGGTCTTCTATATATTGGGTGAAGTTTTCAAACATTTGTTGCAGCACAATTGGCACGAAAATGCCTTTCCCTACACGAAGCAGCACTTCAACATGCGGACCAGCGCTTGGGTGAACTACCGACTACATGCGTAGTAATTACATCGACCCATTCAATAATTCGCGATGAATAGTATACAGCTGGTTATTTCAATGAAGTGAGAGCCTCACATAAATACGCGGCTTTTGAATAGCACACGGCACAAGGGTACAAGGGCGGGTGGAGTTGGAAATTGATTTTTCCTAAATAATAGGGGTTAAAGTATGTAATTGCCGTTTCATTGTAATAGGTACTTCGAATTGACATAGAACCTTCATGGTTTGAGATTTTTGAGTGAAACTTTTGCCACATGGTACCTATGTAGTTCTTCATTTAAAAATGTGCAACATTCGATTATCGACTTTCAGTTGTTTTTTTTATTCAGCTTAGACAAGAAAGATGGATACTTCGAAAATTCGAGTGATTTTTGAATACGAGTTCCGACGCGGAACTAACGCGGCAGAAACAGCTCGCAATATCAATGTTGCGTTTGGAGAGGGGACTGCTAATGAACGCACCGTGCGATTTTGGTTTAAACGCTTTCGTGATGGAAACTTTGATTTGAAGAACGAACCACGAGGAAGGTCGTCCACACAGGTGAATAACAATGAATTGAAAGACATGGTGGAAGCCGATCCGAGCCAAACTACCCAGGAATTAGCTGCATGGTTTAACGTTACCTTACCAACAATATTGACTCATTTGCGTCAAATCAATAAAATAAAAAAATGTGAAAAATGGGTACCTCATGATTTGACTGATCTGCAGAAAGAAATGCGTGTTGAAACTTGTGTTGCCTTGTTGAATCGATACAGAAATGAATGAATATTGGATCGAATTGTGACATGTGATGAAAAGTGGATTCTTTACGATAACCGTAAGCGAAAAATGCAATGGCTGACCCCAGGTGAAACGCCACAACAGTGTCCTAAAGCAAAGCTTACCAATAAAAAGGTAATGGTAACTGTTTGGTGGTCTCAGCATGGTGTTTTTCACTATAGCTTTCTACGATCTGGTCAAGCAATAACGGCAGATGTCTACTGTGCCGAACTCCGAACAATGACAGCAAAACTAGCAGTGAAACAGCCCCGACTCATGAATCGATCTTCACCATTATTGCTACATGATAACGCGAGACCTCATACAGCACGAGAAACCGTTTTAACTCTACAGGAAAATGCAATTAGAAACTATCCGTCACCCTCCGTATTCGCCAGACCTTGCTCCAACAGACTACCATTTTTTTCGTGATTTGGACAATTTTCTATGTGATAAAATGTTTTCTTCTCAGGAGGTAGTACAAAATGCTTTCACACAGTTTGTCGAATCTAGATCACCAGAGTTCTTTCGCAAAGGCATAAATGACCTTCCTACTAGATGGCAGCAATGTATAGATAATAATGGTAATTATTTTGATTAAATAAATACGTTAAATTAAAAAAAAAACGAATTTCAATTTGTCAGTACAAATCGGCAATTTCATACTTTAACCCCTAATACCATAAGCTACCTACTACCTCAACTGTAGCGATTACAGCAATAATACCCGTAATTTAATTCATTAATGAATGTCCATCCATTAATGAACTGTTGATATGCTTTGTCCGAGCTATTATGTCGTAGATGTGGATAGTATATTAATATTTCTACTTAGCCCTACGGGAATGAATATACAAACATAAGTTTACTTCAGTGGATAAATGTCATACGAACACATTAAACCAACTAATTCACCGGCTTGTAATACTAAGTATACCTAACCTAACTTTATGTCGACTTACTCTCCCGACTGGCAACACCTCATATTCTTTGACCATGTCAAATGACAAACGGACAAACGTACAAGGGCCTGGCAATGTGGAATATAAAGGTGGACCTTTATATTCCACATTGTACCGCTACTTGTATACAACTGTAGACCAAATGGCTACAACTGTCTGCCTGCAACTGTCCACCACGCCAACTCCTGTAGCTAGATTATATATGAGGAACCTTTGTGACAAATAATTAAAAGGCACTTAATAAAACATAACATAATGTAAATGTCACATTGACTTGACATAGGTCACAATGTAACAGTAAAATCAAAATAAGGTCTAAATTTACATTTGGAGTTTTGATACAGATACACAAGATACCTTAAAAGAATCTGGTAAAGACTATTGATTTGTGAGTGGATACTTTCACAGTCTGCTCAGATATCGGCTATCAGGCCCAAACATAATCTATGTCCTTTCCCAAGCTCTACTTTATCGATGACTTAACAAGCTATCTTCGAAAACGACGAATATTAACACAAACTTTCATTTATTTAAATAGTAAAATTTGAATCGGCCTAGGCGGGGTTTGAACCCGCAATCTTTGCCTTACATGGGCAATGCTAACACCTAGACTGATTTTTTTTTTCTATTTAAATCGATTTGATAATTTGGTATGAATAATGCTTAAAAATTGAATTCAAACAAATTTTAATTCCCTATATGTTCTTTCCCAAGCTCTAATTTATCTCTGTAGGCGTGACAGCGTAACAGACACGCAGACAGTTATTTTCTGATTTATAATATTAGTAAGGATACACGTTCTTTGTCACTGTACCGTTTGCACGGCATGCAGAGCCTTACCAACACCTTTAGGGCCCATGGCAAACTCACCCGCCAAACAACGGACGCGGCTCGAGTACACGCGCCTCTCTCAGGGTTAGGCTAATATACAGTCACTTAATCCTGGACCCCCTTTAATAAAACAATCCTGGACGCTTCAAGAACGCACGATTGAGTGACCGTATTAAATAAATAAATAAATAATCTTTCCTGGAAAAGTAACATTCCAATCAAAAACAATAAGCGGGCCCCGGACTACTTAGTACCAATTTTGAACTGAGAAAAATGATGACTATAGTCAATATAACAAATAA
This sequence comes from Eilema caniola, assembly GCA_949126895.1. Classification (NCBI taxonomy): domain Eukaryota; kingdom Metazoa; phylum Arthropoda; class Insecta; order Lepidoptera; family Erebidae; genus Eilema; species Eilema caniola. The sequence goes on along the minus strand of OX421463.1, from coordinate 597,505 downwards.
TCACTGTTTTATCGACGAATTAAAAGCAATACAAACAAACGAAGCCGCTGTTGATGTTAAAGTAACCATGAGACTACAATCCACTCAGTCATCAAAAGTATTAATTTTTCAACCACAACCAGATCAAACAAAGAGATGAGAGCGTAATGTTTGAAGCATAAAACCTCGAAATCCTTTTTCAAATTGCACTCAGGCATTATGATGCATGTAATTAAAAAGTGGAGCAATGTTACATTCGTCCAACAGTGAAATTTGAGCTTTGTTACTGTGAGATACAGCTGGGTGGTAGGATCAGCTTATGGTGGTCATACATTGCAAGGGTATATATACGTATATAGGGTGGGGGGTTTCCGTCGATGAAACCGCGAAGCTTTCATATCACTGCACGACTGGCTGTGATAAATATTTTTAAATGTATTTAAAATGTCAGAACATAATTTACATTAAAAACGCGTTATCTGGGAAACGTGGATAAGTTTTCAATGAAATAATATTTTTATGTAAATTAATGTATCATTGAACCACAATGTACATTAATTTTTATTGAAAATTCACAGGATTATTCACATTATTACTCTATTATCTTAGTTGCCAATTATATTTTTATAATTAATGCCTTTGTACCACTTCTTGGTGTATCTTTATTGAGTGCTTTTTTAAAAGTAATTTTAACTTAAGCAATCAAAATCAACCTGTGCTGTGAGTATTTTGGTTGTGCATACCTTAAAGATATAAATTTAAAATTTAAATACGCAATGTAAGCTATGTATAGAATGAAAAACATTTCGGGAATATAAAAGTATTAGATACAAATAACGAAAAAATAAAAACAATAAAATAAAAAACATTAGTAATCTATACAAATGAATAAAATTGGAGTGTCTGTTTGTAATATTGAAGCAGCTATCTCGAATAAAAAGACAAACGGGGCAAAATTTCTTGACCGCGAATATTTTATTTGAAGTAATCATTATACTAATAGGTAACCTAACCGACCTAAGCGCTTCATTGCTTTGTTTGTGATGTGTATAAGATGTGATATTTTTATTTAAAAATGCTAAATTTGTTGCATTAAAATAATCAACTAACATTTGTTAGAAGAGAAATTCAAATACGAAACTAATAAAAACGAAAGTCATGTGGTTTGACCTAGTCCTCAAAGTCGTAGTAGGGTTTCATACACCCAAACAGTGACGACTATTATTAATACATAAAATCAGACAGTGAGAAAGGTCTTAAGCTGGAAACATGACGACTCCAAAATACCAGTGTTCACAAAGTAGTGCACAAGTTTATTTAATTTCGGCGCCACAATCGCGGGATGTACACGCAGCGCAACTTGCGCTAACCACATTAGGGAAAAGTTTATAATCAGGTTCTACTGAAGCGTGTAAGATTCCACAAAACATGGCATAGTCACAGCAGAACACTGACAACATGTTCAATGATTTGCATTTGTGAAATTATTGCTGTTGCTTAATAATGCGTGTTTTTATTTCATGTTAATGGCCCTATATTTTATTATTTATTTCGCTTCTTCCACTTTTTTTTGTTCTCATAAATGCTCACCGATCGTAGATGAGAAAAATATGAAAACTGACTACAATATGAGGTTCTTCAAGTAAGGCATTAGGAAGTTCTAGTCTCGAGGGGTCGCACCGAACATACCAATTACCGCCGTTATACTACAGAGGCAGTACCATAATAAAATTTCATATTGGAAAATTGTGAAAAATAACGAACAAAAAAGCAATCAAAACTGTCACATAAAATTTATTGGAGCAGCAGTTAGTCTGTCGCCTCGGACCGAATTGTGTCGTGGTAACTTGAGAGCACATCGATTGAGTTTGTGCATATCGCTGTATCGTTGATCTCATACCTGGGGAGTGGACTAGCGCGGGAAAAGTTAGGTGGGAAATAATAAAGTGCACTCCTTGTTTATGGAGTCAACTTGTGGATATTGACGTATTTCGCAGCTATATTAACTTTGGGTCAGTTTTTGCCCATCTTCTGACAATCTATAGCGTATAAATGTTTGTAATATAAATGGCTAGGCAAGTATTTAAACGTCATTGATCCAAGCTATTTGTCTAGCCGTTTGATTAAATGGCTGAATATTATTATTGGCAGTTAATTTGACGGCTGATTAAGCTAGTTGGCGGCGACATGTACATGATTACACAGGGTTGACGATTGAGTCAAAAGTGCTTGTGTGTAACATTTTCATTTAAAAGTACTTACCATTTTTCAGTAATAAGTAGTTTAACTCAATGGATAAACTCCTCCGATTTACATTCTAAATCATTATTATGTGAATTTTAATTAATACTCTAAACTGCTTTACTGCTGATTAAACCAACTGTAACAAAACCATTCATATTACAAGATCTACACTCACTAAGTCTAGTACATTTCAGTGTAGAACTAGCGACGGTAGAACATTCCCGGGAAGATAATCCCGGCTGCGACTCGGAGGCGGATGTTAGCCTTTAATATTAAAACCAATCTCTCTCGCGACACGTTCTAACTACATGATTGTGACATGGGTTTAGTATTGTAGCCGGCTTGTATTATAAGAGACAGCGGTCGTACCACAAGTTGGTAGACTAGTTGTATAACGTATAATTTTTTATTTTTTTTTATTTATATAATCAGGTCCACTTACAGTTATTTACATTTAAACTATAACTAAAACATGCAATAATAATGAAAACACAGTGCAATGCAATAACCACTTACAAATGGACACAACATGTACAAACTTTATATATACCTAAGTAACAACAATTTATACGCTCCGTAGTGAAGTGGTGACTGATAGATGAGTATGTAATGTAATAGTGATGATCAGTGGAATCTACACCGTCACGTACACATGCAATTTATTTATAATATTAATATTAATAGTAGACTAATGAAGAAGAATAAGAAGAATAGCCCGACTAATCAAGATCAGGCAATAAGTAAAGAATCGATTTCAGTTTGTTGAGTGAATCACAGTGAATGTCAATTTGATCGCTGCAACTATTAATAACTTTGGACAACCTCGCGTAAGGGGAGTTAGCACCGAAAACTGTCCTTCGCAACGGTGGGCATAGTGGTGTAATAGCTCTGCGCGGGAGCCTTGCCGGGACTCTAAATCTGAACAGTGCCAAGAGCGGTGATGAATTAATTTTATGATGTAAAATTTTAAGGGCAAACATTGCGTCAATAAAGTTTCTTCTAAAAGCAAGGGATTTAAGTTTAAAATACGTTAATCTACGTCTATAAGAGTAAACTTTTTTGGATATTCCATTATAGAATGCAAGATGCCAAGCAAACCGCTTTTGGACTCGTTCAATACGCAAGGAATGTGTTGCGTAGTGCGGCCGCCAGACCACACTGCAATATTCCAAGTTGCTCCTAACTAGACTGTTATAAAGAATCATTTTAGTTTTATTACCACGGAATGCCCCACAGGTTCTCAAAACAAAACCTAACATCTTAGAGGCTTTTTTTATAATGTGATCCATGTGGGGCATGAAAGTTAACTTCCTATCAAATATCACCCCAAGATCTCTAATTGTGTCAGATTCACTAATTTTGGCTTCATTTATAAAGTATTCGGAACTAATAGGACATATTTTTCTTGTAAATTTCATATGATGACATTTGTTAGTGTTTAGTAGCATTCTATTATTTTCGCACCAATGTACAAGGCTGTTGAGATCGCTTTGAATAAGCTTAACATCATCCTTCGATTTAATTATTCTTAGAAATTTGAGATCATCTGCATACAAAAATACTTCAGAGTATCGAAAACAATTTGGAATATCATTAATAAAAAAATTAAACAACATAGGCCCCAGATGTGAGCCCTGTGGCACGCCGGATGTGATATGCTGTAAGTTTGATCGGTAACCATTAACGACAACAAAAAAAAGCCTTTCTGACAAGTACGAAGTCAACCACCGCAGCAAAGACCCACAGATGCCATATGCTTGTAATTTGTCAATTAATATTTTATGTGAAACCTTGTCAAATGCTTTGCTAAAATCGGTGTAAATTACATCAACTTGGTGACCAGCATCAATTGCGTTAGCTAATTGCTCAGTAAATGGGACCAAGTTAGTAAGGGTGGATCGATTTGCCACAAAGCCATGTTGGTAATCACTTACGTATAACTTCAAATGGTTCTGCATATATGGACATACTAGTGCTTCAAAAATTTTAGCAAAAGATGACAAAATTGATATAGGTCTGTAATTTGAAATTAAGTCATTGTCATCAGATTTATGAATTGGGACCACTTTTGCAATTTTCCATTTAGAGGGAAATACGCCAGTCTGAAGCGAGTGGTTATAAATATGCATAAGCGGAAATACCAACACTGACGAGCATGCTACAATCAATACTGGTGGGATACCATCAGGTCCCGCACCTTTGTGTATATCTAAAGCTTGTAATTTTTTCAACAATAATTCGTGGCTAATAATTGGGTTCGTAATAGACAAGCTGTGTTTTTCTAAGGGTAGAATATACTCAGAACTATATGTATTATCTACAGGTTGCTCGAGGTTATAGACTGATGTAAAATAGTTGGCAAACATTTGACAAATCACGGTACCCTCTGCGGTGGCTGTTGAGCCATCAGACATTGACCTAGGATATACACTAGAACCTCCTCGCTTAGCCTTCACATAAGACCAGAAAAGCTTCGGACTCTTAATAATTACCTCTTCCATGCATTTTGTATAATTGTTAAAGCATTCCGTAGACATTCGATCACAACATTTTCCAATATATCTTAATTCTATTTCATCCAACGGGTTATTGTATTTTTTAACTCGTTTCCTAAGTTTATGTTTTTTGTTAAGTAGCTTTATTAATTTTCGGCTGAACCAAGGTGGGTATTTGCTGCTTTTTGTTACATGCATTGGAATGTAATTGTCAATAGCGTCATTAAGAACGCTGTAGAAGATCTCAAGCATTTCATTTACATCGCTATGCCCAGTAAACAATTCATCCCAATTAATATCTTTTAAACAATCACACAATGATGAGTAGTCGCCTTTATAGAAATTTGGTCTTTTTTGAACTTTATTATACGGAAGCCTAGTATCAGCCTGAAAATTTATAACAATATCTAAGGGTGGATGCAGATTACTTACTTTACTAATAGGATACACACAAGTACCAACTCTAGTGCACGAGACAGTGGAGAGTACAAGATCAAGTATTCTTCCCATCGAATTTTTTTCAAAATTGAACTGATTTAACTTATTTATATAAGTAAAATCAAGCAACGTTATACTTGTGCCGGAAATATCTGAATTACCATTGACTTCCTTTGCTCTATGCCAGTCGATATCACTTCTATTAAAGTCACCCACAATACATATTTCACTGTTGTGACTTTGTTCAAACACCAAGTTGCACCTGCTAAAGTACCCCTCCAGTACAGATCGTAGTACTGGTGGAGGAAAATAGACAGCACAAATAACAATTCTCCGAACCGAAACTCCCCGTGCGCCCGGAAAGTCAATGGTTACCCACACATCCTCACTGTCACTCTCCCATTGTACAATACGTTTGGCTTTCAGACATTTTTTTATTGCAAATAGTACTCCACCACCTTCAACTTTATGCCGTTGTTGGCCAGACGTTATCCTATCTCTTCTATAGACTGTGTATCGATCATCAATCAGTTCACTGCTAAATACAGAGTCATTCAACCAAGTCTCTGTTATGATTATAATATCAAAATTATTACTACAAACATTGCGGTAAAAAGATTGGGTTTTAGTTCGCAACCCTCCACAATTTTGGTAGTAGATATTTAAAGAACTGAATTTAAATTATGTATATTATGAAGACAATACGGAATTTTTAAAAAAAATATATATATGAAAAAAAAACTATTATATAATTTACAATAACTTATCTATAGTATCCCGACTTTTTATGATTATTACATCGGAATTATCATTCTTTTTAACAAATATCCTCCCATTTCTAACCCAAACATATTTATAATTCATCTCTTTAGCTTTAAGTCTAGTCGCGGCATGTAATTCCTTGTTGGTTGGAGATAAGTGTTCCAAGACGTATACCGGGGTTTTCTGACCGGCTATTCCAAAATCCTCGCTGCACAGTTTCTTTTCGGGATTCTTTTTGTTATATGTAATCACAGCAGCCAGCACTTGATCGCGAACACGCGGGGAGGAAAATTGCACTACAATGGATCTAGGGCGCTTGCTACTACTATTAATTTTAGCTATACGAGTGTAGTGCAATATGTCGCTGTCCTTTAGCTTACACCCTACCACAGACCCCAACTGCATAATAACACTCAGTAAGTTCTCATTTTTGTTTTCTGGTAGACATTGCAGTTCCAGGTTACAAGAGCGCGCATGTTGATCCAAGTAATTTAATCTGTACGTTAAGTCTGCTACAGAGACTTCCAATCTAGCATTCTCCTTCTTTAGATTTAAAACGGTATTACTAGTTGAAGTTTGTTCAGATTGCAGTTTATCGAACTCGATTGTATGGAAACTTAATGATAATTTTAGTTCTTCAACATCCTTTTTTATGGGTTCCAACTGTTTGTTTATTGTGTTAACAAGCGTGGTATTCATCTGCTGAAGCATCGCGGCCAGTTCCATCTTGATTACATCTTGGACAATAGAACGCACATCATCGACGGTGGCGGCTGCTGCACCCGGGGGGGAGTTTAACGCCGGTCTCTTGCTACCTCTGATAGTGGATACGTTTCGCACGGGAGTGTTGTCTTTTTTTGCATCTTTAGGTTTCATGTTCTTGCAGTTAGGACATTTCCATATCTTATAGGTGTCGGACTCCTTTGATATCTCCGATATAGATAAGCAAAGGAAATGATACGAAACATTGCATAGCACACAGTTAATAAAATTCTCATGTTCATCCGTGTTGATCTTTGCACAACACCCCCAAGAAATTGTAGTTGAACTCATCATAAAATGTACGCGTAGACAGAAAGATTATAATTCAATTCTATTGCAACCAGTTTCTGTTGTTGTTATGATCAAGGTCGAGCTCGCGCTCGCGAGAAGAACGTCGTAAGCGCCGTGCAAGATGCGTCGCTTGCGCGTTTACTCGAGATAGTCACTTTTCACTTAGTGTCGGTGTTTAGTTTTTTTTATACCGATAGTTGAAAATCACAAATATTCATTAATAATTGTTTTATTTAGGTCACTCACTACACAATTCAACTATAGACACTGTAAGCTAATATTTTATCAACAAGTTAGATGTAAACAATTCGTAAAAGCACAACAAACTGAATTAAACTTTGAGGAGCGAAATAAAGTGATGTCAACTGTGAGGTAGGCGGTAATCTGAGAAAGACAACTTTAAAAAAACAAACAAAACATCTCTTTTAAAATATACCAATCAACGCAAGAATTCAGTTTACATGAAATAACTGGTGTGAGTAAAAATGGTATCTGTACGCTTAAGTCTTCACCTTGTTCCATGTGACGTCCATACCCAGAACATGCGCTATATACAGACACGCCTAAACATAGTTCTATATTTGAGATGCTCTTAATACAACATGAGCGTCTCAGGGAATATTCAAATTGCCTGAGCACGGGCCGTAGCGATGGTATCGATCTAAATAATAGCATTATCTGTCGGTTCTGGCCGTATACCGCCCGCACCGGCTCGCAGCGTTCGGCAGTGGCCGTTGGCATACAGAAGCCGTATCTACAACATATCGATGTTCCCTTTAGATAATGAAATTTGTGATGTTGCTCTGCATTTAGATAGGTCAGACAAAAACTAAAGATCTTTGTTACAACACGAAATTATGATCTAAGTAATAAATTGTTCCCAACACACTGGCTCCATAACCATTGATATTTAGTGAACGAACATGCAGTGGAACGATTTTCAATACTATTATTATGAAGGCTTTCCTTCGAGCTGGAGGGAACAAGGTCATGACGTGCCCAGGAAAGGTTCGTAGCCGTATGAAGTTTTTTGCATAATAGGAATATGACCATGATGTTTAAAGTTGAATAACTGTTTATTTATTAATACACCTTCACAGAAATACTTTCTTTCATATGTTGAACCCGCCGTTACTATGACGTTTACTTTTAAAAGCAATCGGATTTATTCTATATGTGGTCAGCAGGTGTGTAACCGAAAACGCGCGCCAGTTCAGAGTGTTTTGATAAAACTTTTGCAGCTACATCAATTCACGCTTGGGGCGACTGCTCGCAGAAGTCAAGCGCGCGCAGTTCACACGATTTTAAAACTTTACTTAAACTGTATTACCTAGCATTATTATAAACGGTCTGCAAGTCTGGCAATCATGCCTAACTTTTGTGTAATCTCACTGGGTTGCTACTTCTATAGCTGGTTATTGTATTATAGTTAGTTATTGTATTGTATTAAGTATATTAGGTTATTATATAATGATAGTAAACGGCATAATAAATAAATGAATAGGTAATTGTACACTCATGATTGATGATGACACCTTCTTTAATATGTTCGGTTTTACTTGTAACAAAAAAACATGTGCAAAACAATATGTAGTAATAAGGCTAAGATTTTGATGTAATTATGAGAAAATTTTCCTTTCATAAACGAAGAAACTACTATTACTATTAAACAAACCGTCTTTTTTATAGTAGGATCACTAAACCAGTACGATTAGAAATTCTGTGACCTAACTCACAACTACACATAGTTGTTCCTAAGGACTCAATTTCCTTAGCAGATTGTCAATTATACAATACTCAGCTCCAGCCACCTGAGCATAACACACACATGCCGAAGCATCTTCCCATTCTCTAGTATGTGGGCCACCGCACACGCCATAGCCGGCATAGCGCCGACATCCTATCCACATAGCTCCCTCATAGCTTCTACATAGCTCCTATATAGCTCCCAAATTATCTAAATTAAATATTTTTCAAAGTAAAATTGTTTAGTTTAAAAATTGTGTAATACTATTATAGTTTTTTAACGTCCAATTCTGGTTAAAACTAAGTTTATCACCGCTTGCTAGGCGCAAGTAGCGAAAAACCAGCGCAAAAAACTTCACAAATGCATTTTCTTGACGTCTTACATTGAGTAATTTCTTAAGACTTTATATGGACGATTCTACATTGTCTCATATCAAATTAATTAAAAGTATTTAAAAACCTTAAGTTTATTAAAATAATGAACCTAAATATGGTAAAAAAGTAACGTTACTCGTACAATATTGTGCTGTAAGCACAGTATTTTAGCAGGGGCCTGCATCATGCTCAAGGCAGACATTTTTGTCTTTGAGGTAATCATCTGTCATATAGTACAAGTACGTAGTTCCTACATAGCATCCTTACAGCGCCAGCATTGCACGACGAACGTGACTATTATTAACTGGCCCACTTGCCGTGAGCTCGGACACCAATATCCGTAAATTTGACAAGCACTCCGTCGATTCCAATATTCAATTTTAACAGGGCTTCTAACGATCGCAATAACTTCAATTTTTAAACAATAGTCGTGCAAAAGGTGAGATATGTTTGATCCCCAACAACATTTCGGAGTCGCCTATTTTAGTGGATAAGGTCAACTGTGGTATATCTTTATTAAGGGACACCTGAAACCGCAGCAACACAGCCCATGACAATGAAACGGTGTAAATCATTATTTGTTTGAAAAGAAATTATTTTAAAGAAAGAAGAAAGAAAAGTTCATTCGGTTTCAGGCATCGTTTGAATTATAACCCTATTCGTCGGTAGATAAGTTCGATATTGTCACAACACTCACCCGCCACGACGGTAAGCAGGAGCACACACAGCATGTTGGAGCGCGACCTGTGTGTACAAAATTAGATTATGATAATGCCACAATATTGTGTCAATTTAACTCTAATCATAATAATATTGTCATAGTTAAGCCAATGTTCTTACTACAGCGAGATTTCGTAATAGGATGACATCCATTGCTGGCTACGTGAGCGTGCCTCTAAGTCGGTGGCTTGGAACAAGGCGGTGTTTGTGGTATGTTAAGTGGGTTTACTTACTTCCGTTAATTGCCTGTAACGTTGGACGCAGAGATAATTACCCGGTCCTATACTATTTGTCTTTATCTTTATACTATATATGTATGCTTACATATTCTTTTAACCCTGAATTGGTATTGATAGTTATTAATATCATTCCGGTAAATCCTTCTGGGCGGTTTGTAGACGGAATATATTCTAGACACATTCACATTAAGGTAAAAATCTACTTGTCAAAAAGTGCCACTTGTGTAAAAGCCAAGGTGCAATTCAAAAGTAAGAGTATTAAGCGTGAGGAGAAACCGGGACTAAAGCAGTGATCATGTACTCCATACATTGAAGCATAAAAATAAATCAATCATCATTCTCTAAGACTTTTCCCTCCTCTGGTGATTCGAACCCGCATCGCCAAGCCGCAGAGGTGGAGAATTTAAAAAAGAATAATCTGGAAATTCTTTCCAACTCCGGTTCACTATTGCAGGAAGTCATTTGCGATATTTATTCAGCGTTGGAACACAAAAGTATGCAAATTATGCTGAATTATATCACATTTTATACTCACAATAAAAGTTTATTACGTTAATATTTAATAAAAAGTCATCCTGACATTTGATAAATTTGCAGAGAGCTGAAAATTGGTGGAGGTCTTAAATTCACCATAATACAAGAAATACCAAAAGTTCACATCGATTAGACATCAGGATTCTTTTAAGGTCAAAGGTAAAAAAAAACATTCTTGCAGTTTTCTCCTAACAGCAATTTTTATCTCAGAAGTTGGTTAGACTAAGTTGTAGATCATGTTTTGTACGCATCACCATTTCGGATCTATCGCAAAATAATAAGAAGCCTTATCTATTATACACAAAATTACTTGTTCCCATGGAATGATTAATTCCTTTTTAGTGGATGTTAGCACCATAAAAAGTATCTACTGCCAAAATTTTAAATATACTGTACCAGCGATTTGAACTCTGCATTGATCTATCATTGTACGCACGAGTATTTTTGTATATGATAGACATGACTTCTCCCCATTTTGAAATCGTGATAACTCCGAAATGGTTATAGCAACAATTTTTAGCTCTGTGCGAATTTATGCAAGTTTCGTCTATTTTGAGTGGATTACAATATAACCTCGAACTAGCCGTATGCTACTTACACCAGTTTTGGCATTCTTTTATGTTCATCAAAAACACAACTGAAGTTAAAATTTAGTTTTATATTCCTCTCTTTTATTATGCAGTTGACAAAACCCAGACACCTCTGGTTGTAAAAGTTTATAAACCACGAGGAAAGTAGTCATTTTTGTCAGGTGAGCCATGTGTTTGTTTGCTACCTTAGTAGAACCGCAGCAGTAGTGGTAGAGAAAAAGTAGAAGTTAAAAATTCTACAAGCTGAGGTCCACTTTTTCAGTAATACGAGTTTATTTTGTCGTGAATTACTTGAATAATATATAAAAATAATAACAAGCTCTTAAGTACTCGATACTTACAAAAACTAGTGTAGCTCTCCACAAAGTTAATGTTTAAGTTCCTCGTACGATTATGTCGTAGCACTCAGTCATAATAAACAATTAAACACAAAAGTTCACTCGCGATATTATTTTCGATATCGTAGCCTCGTAGACGCTCTACGCCGTAGCGGAGCACCGCGCGCTTACACACCGAACACACGAATGGCGGGAGACGCCACAAATTATTGTACTTCGAGTCACAGCCTAAAAATTACAAAGTACAAATGTTTTAAAACGCCAGTATACCAGTTGATCTACTGGTAAACAATGTACGTATTTTTTTCGACCCACTCAGTGTGTAGGTATGTGCCTCATTTCGTATTCGCTTGTTTCGGACATAATTGAATATGAGACCGTGTTTGGCACAGATTAACGTGGCTTTGTTTCATTCCTATTGTGCGAATTTCGATTAATAATTAAATTAGGCAGCCGGGTTGTAGGTGCTTATAAATGTTTGAAATTAGTTTTCGGTCGTTTCACGAATATCTTTTGTTAAACATAAACGTCATGCAAATCATGGGACTGTAGACTGTAATGTATGGTGTTAGAGGCGATTATGAAGTGCAGAGTGTCAACTATCGTGGTAATGAGAGTGAGCTGTATTTTAATGTGGACCTCACTATTCAAGTTTTATCTGTCAGGTGATTATTTGATCGTCGAGGAAGTCACAACTGTTATGAATAATACGCAAGAGCAATAGTAGTTGGCGATAATGGATATTAATATTACCTAGATGCTTTGAAGTAGATTTACTTAATGTCAATAAAGAGTATCATCTTATGTGAAATTATTATTAAGATTTAGTTGAGCTTAGTTACCTGCGAAACGACATAAATAAATTTCCGCTCAGTGCAAATATTTGTATGCATGATAATTACGTATCTAAGTATGTTTATCCGCATTCTAGATTCCATAACTCAAGCTAGTTAAGCTATGCTTACCATGGGTCTAGATAGCGTTGTGTGAAATGTTGTGGAATATTTATTTATTTATCTTTGGCAAGATATTTTATAATTGACCAAGCGAGCGAAGCTAACGAAAGTCTCTGTTCAACAAGCTGGCAGATTTTGCTTTTATCCATATTTATATTGCTTTGTCAGTTCTGGACTAGAGAGCTCATTTCTTAACCGATTAACATCAAACTTGGCACATATGTTCTTTGATTTAAAACTCAAAGCTTTTTTTTTAAAGGAAGGAAAACGAGGGAGAAAAAGGGAATAGTTTGCGGTCGCGTTATTTATGATCAGTTCTTGATGATTTTTGCCTGAAACATGACGGGCATAATTCCTCACAGGTTGTTATGAAAAAAAATCTTGCATCGGTGAGGGTAACTTCGTTATTAAAAACTGATAAGGAAAGGGGGGGGGGGAGGGAGAGTTTACTGTAGCGATGTTTTAAGAACTGAGCGTTTTTATTTTTTATTGATTCATGTAGGACTGTTCAATATAAAAAGATACGTATCGTTCTTTTGTATGTTTTTTTAAGGTTACTAAAATATGGTAAAGTGTACTTGCGAGTACTGTTCACACAACTACTAGTCTTATTATGTTTGGGTACACATTTAAAATAACAAAAAGCCCTGGTCTTATGCTCACCCATGCTGTATAAGTGTTGTACACTACCCCACTAACAGCGGCATAACTCTTACAAAACAGACCCATTATCTAATTCTCACCTTAACAATGCTCATCATCATCATCATCATCATCAGGCTATATTAGTCCACTGTTGGACATAGCCCTCCCCTACTGAGCGCCATAGCGCCCTGTCTTCAGCTTGCTGCATCCAGCATCTGCCTGCAGTCTTTCTAAGATCGTCATCCCACCTGGTCGGAGGGCGTCCTACACTACGCTTGCCGAGTCGCGGTCTCCACTCAAGAATACAATGCTCATAAGCCATTTAAATTGTATTTAGTTATTTGTCTAGCATAAATGCACAGACGAAGTTGATACAAGATGCTAACAGTACATAACTTAAGTCAACATTTGCAGTAACGGAGCACACTAGTTCCTCAGTATAACTATACTGAGGAACTGGTATATCACTGTACGTCTGTTTTGTGAAAATGGTACTTACCTCTCACAGTTTATAGAGAATAGTATGATCATGTCCAGAATCAGGATTAAACTGTAAATTGATCTGGGGAACAAACACGTGTTATTTTTAGTGTTTAAGTTACACTAATCAAATTCTTCTATCCCCAGACACTTACTAAGTGTGAAAAATAAGGATACACTACATTAATTCGAAAATTTTATTCCGAAAGTCACAATCACGAATTTCATAATTCCGAATGATTCGAATTCCGAAAGTCAGAAATACGATGTATCATAAATTCTATTTATTGAAAAACCCGAATTCCAAAATTCCCAATGTTCAAAACTACGAATGTGTCAGAATTTCGAATTTCAAGATACCTAACTACTACAATTCCGAATGAATAATAATCCAAAATATCATAAATACGAATTCCGATTATTAAAATTCCGAAACAACACAAACCCGACAATCAAACGAATTTTATATGAAGTAATTGGAGACATAAATTACTAAATTTAAAAATTCATTGATTACCTGCTTCGTGCGTGACATAGCAAATCAAACTTTCATCTATTTTAATAGTAATTTTCATTATGACCAATGATTTTTCGAAAATTTGAAAATAGGACTGATGTTTTTTGGGCTAATAAAACTACGGATTTTTAATTATTCGTATAAATGGAATTCGGCAGATTGAACATTCATATGTATGACTTTCGGAAAAATTACTATCGTGTTTTTGAATAGTCGAGGTTTTGTTTCTTAGGAATTATAAATATTTGGAATTTTGAAAATCGGAATTAAATATTTCGGAACTTTTGGGTGTTCCCGTCAAAGGATGGTATTTAATTGTAGGGTCCTTTTCGAATTCTTTAAAGATTGTTTACATTATTATTAAACTAACATACAGGTTCCACATTTATAAAATAATTGCCAAGTCTTTGAACTATTTTATTTTTAATCATCCCGTTCAACAGTATTTTATGTATGTACCAAAAGAAAATAATTAATTGTTACCAGCAGTTTCGCATCGTTCGGTTGGTAATTACAAATATGAATAATTGCGTATTGCTAGTTCAATCACTGCTTCTTTACAGAAACAAAATGAAAATATTATTTTGAATATTAATTGGTTTACTTCGTCACACTTTAATATACGTGAGTGAATTTTTGAAGCAAATAATTTAATTTTACTTATAACTTTAAATAGGAAATCGTCAAAAACCATGACGGGTTTTCGATATCTCGGCTCCCACGTTGCGCTACGGCATGTAGGTGAGAATTTTATTCATCCGAGACAACTCAAGGTAGCTGACAGAGCATTCCTTGTAGAAAGGGAATGGTACGGGTTCAAAGCTGTATGTTATCTTTTCCGATTTGAACTTATTATGTAAATACTATCTTAAAAATAAAAAAATGAGAATTTGAATGAAAGTTTAAAAAAAAGTGCTAAATATTCAAATCGATTAAGATAGGAAAAATATCGAATCGGTTCGCCCGCAATCCTTGCCTTACCTTACAGGGGCAATGTTCTGACCATTAAGCTACCAGACCTCGCTTGAACCATTCCAGGCACAAAGATCGCGGGTTTGAACCCCGCCTGGACCGATTCAATCTCTCTTAATCGATAAGCTAAAAATTTCACCTTGTAGGCGTTAGCCCAAATATGAAATAATAAACCTAAGTCCACCAGCACTAAGTACGTTTTGTAATATAATATCGCCTAGTGCCCTACTTGCTTAGTTGTCTTATAATATTATATTAATGGGCGAGCCGTCCGAGCCAGGGCTGGGTCGGACAGCGACTTCGGCATCTCCACTACTTTGCAAAAACGAAAATGCACTTAAGCAACGACGGGTTCGGTAAGCCAAAGTTTTAGAAGAATATTATATATTGAGATCTTCATTATTAATGAAAATACCAACATAATTCTATTGTATTGAGATTTATATTTTTAAAATTAAATTACTCGCTATACTAAGTTAGTCACAAAAGATACGCCGATGGTTCAGGTCCCTTTCGGCACTATATCAGTTCCGAAAGGGAGAATTCGATCCCCAGCCCGAGGATATTCGGGCCGAAAAATCCCGGCTCCAACGGGACATGGTGGCCGAGTGGGAGCGACGACTTGGGCAACCACGCGCAGGGCACGCCGTAATTGCGGCGGTAAGACTCATCATGGGGGAGTGGCTAGAGAGGCCACACGGTAGCCTCTCGTACCGTCAGACGTAGATTATCACCGGACACGGTAGCTTTGGGTGGTATCTGCATCTGATGGGCATAGGGCCAACGCCCGAGTACCATCACTGCGACGCGAGCGTGGACTCGGGGCTGCACACGCTCACCGAGTGTCCGGCGTTTAAGACGCCGAGGCGGGAGCTTGTGGCGGCCCTGGGGGTGAGAGTGCTCACGCTCTCCACCCTGCTCGCGGCTATAGTCCGCTGCGCGGATGCGTTGGCGGCCAGCGCCTCCTAAAAAATCTACACTTTAGAAGTTCAGGACTTCTAAAGTCTAGATTTTTTGTTATCAATGGTGAAAAGTAGTTGTCAGTACAAGGCAAAAGCCTCGTTCAGTATCATACAGCGTTGAATGTATACAAAACAGAGAAGTGGTTGAGATAAATTTGGTAAGAGAAAACCTTTGCTGTGTCTCACCAACACATGACAACGGATAAGTACATAACGATAGTAGTGATAGGTACTTTTATACATTTACTATGTGATTCACTACCCTAAGTGATGTATGTGAGCGCAGTACCCTGAAACCCATCAATTGATGGACCCTTGATGAGTCTTTATTGCTATCTACCCGTCTAGATAAGTGGCAATTCATTGGCCAGCGTTTAATGAAATAGAATGAAGAATATATGGGATTTGACGTATTTAACATGTGTTAACGACTGTCATTTACGTCAAATCATTCGTCATTCTATTCCATCAAATACCGGCCATCGAATTGCCACTTGTCTAGAGGGGCTGACCTCTCAACCCTCGCCGTAGGCTCGTCCGACAATCGGCAAAAAGTACCGGCTTGCTGGTGACGTTCGTTTGGGCTTAAAGACCCTCCCCATATACCATAGAAATAATTCATAGATTTCAGCCAAAGAAAACAGTAAAGTATAGAAAAGGTAATCGAATACTAAGATCTGAATATTAAAAATGCACCAGTCATCCACATAAATTGCTTTTTCAATTCAATAAAAGAAAGTTTGTTTGATGTGCCAACTGAAGTTGTTCCACAAAGGGTGACGCAACAGAATCATAATCGTCCATCGTAATGGCGCGTGGTGAGGGAGGAGGGGAGGGCGCGGGAATCAAGAGTTCCCGCGGGAATCTCCAAGCGATGCCACGTGCGCGCCATAGAGGTAAGACGCCAACTTTTTGTCACAGATGGGAAATGATCTCTTTTATTCCACATTACATTTTCATTATTTTATTTAATTGATTTCCTATCCACTGTTGATTTCCTATCAAAAAGGTACTTAATTATTGTTTCTCTAAACTGGTTTGTAATGTATAGAAGTGTAACTCTAAAGCGTCAAAATAAATAATAATCTGAATCGTTTCAGGAAGGATATTTCGTGAAGGATTCTGTCTTGAGTAAATCAGTAATTTTTTTAAATTACAAGTTTCAATTGTAATAGACCCTATATAAAAGTATGTTTTTGAAAATTCACACTTTATTATACTTTACTTAGCAATTTTATATTATGCGACTCGTAGGTTTAAAGCTAGTATGACTTCACAGATATACGGTTCACCTCTCTACAAATCTCTCCACACCAGCTGTGGCTAGTCTGCGAAGCTCACTAATCTTTGGGTTTTATCAGCCGCCGACAGCGCCTGCCGGCCGCAGATATGACTAACCGAGCGAATTCAAAGATATTTTAACTTTCAACACTTTATTTTATATACTTAAGGATTTGCGCACTCATTCTAAGTGACGAGCTGATAAAACGGTTACGTGTACCCATAAACTCTGAGCAACTTTATTGTACTATACTGTTTTCGTGAGCTATGAAAATAATTTATATCTGCAGTATTTACAACCTCTTATTTGATATTTTTGCTTGATCATGCAGGTTGAATCTTGCGAATGAATTTTAATGTCAATATTTTGAACTGATTCAATTGAAATATCTCACTTTATTTTATGGCTTTGAAATAAAGTACTTACTTATGAACAGAAGTTAGTTCAATAGGTATTTATTAGGTAAGAACAATAAAAGAGGAGGTGGTGAGGTTGTACCTATTATCGTCATTTCAATATAATCGCTATATTGTATTTTGAGCGAGATGGGAACCGAATAGTTTCATACACAATAAGTATCATTGTACCTCAAAGCGAAATAACTTGTCTTATACCTACTTAATTTATCCCCCATACCAGGGACGAGTCGGGGACCGCGTGGTCCCCCTCCCGAGGAGGGCCAGACCGAGAGGAATGGCCCTGGGTCAGCCGGGGTGTGAGGGATATGTCACGAGACAACCTCACCTCCGGCCTAGCACATCGACCCACAGACGGCGTGCGGTTTAGTCGGTTCGAGTCCGACATAACCTCCCTCTTCGGCTCCGAAGAGGGAGGTATCCGTGGGGATCCGCACATTAAAAAAAAACTACTTACTACTACTTAATTTAATAGTTTGCAAACAACGTTAAAAATAAACTATTTTTGTATACTATTGTGTTTTAATATCGGCACCAAATCGTTTACACGCATAGGGGCGCGAGATTCAGCGGCTTAGCGCGAATAATGTTCAATTTAAAGTTCCCCGCGATTCAACTCTCAGTCGCTCGTCGCACACCGCGCCGAGATACAGACACTAGTAGCTAATAGTATTTTTGTTAAAACCTGCTCCTTGTCGGGAGCTGTAAATACATATTACTGTTGAAGTAGTACTGCTTAACGCTCGTTTGCCTTCCTCGGAAACTTTTTCCTCCCATAAATGTATAACTAGTTACATACTATTAGATAGATAGGTGTCGCTGCTATCAAGTTCATGCTATACAAAACTGGAACAATTTAGCTAGTTCCTTATACAATATCGGATCGTTACATAGAACCCGTAAGGATTGTAAATGCAAAAGTTTGTAAGTGAGCGAGCTTCGGAACAATAGAACATTTTTTGGTGTCTCTGCGCTAGACAAACATGACCAAATCCAATGCTGCATTCATATGCTATGAGATTGTGCTCGTGTGTACACTAGCGGCGTAGGACGCAAATGTCCAGCTGATATAAAATAAATCAGCGAGTCGTTGTTTGTGCCACGGTGGCATACATTGCTGTTGCAACAAGCACACATCACTCATCTCACCTGATGTAAGCATTTAAGCAGGTATAATTTTGAATGCAACCGCATACCACAACTACAGACACATGAAGCACATACATTAGTTGTTGAACTTCGTCCTATGCGGTCACCTTTAGAATCATAGGTACCTTTATTTGAAGTTAATATTGGTTATGAGATTAGACTGCGCGAAAAGTTGTCCAATACAAATTAATTGTGTTTTAATTATTTGTGGAAAATAAAGATTTTTATAGTCACTTTAGGACAAGGACTACATTTGCGTGTTTTATTATTATACGAAATGTTTATTTTTGAACTATGATCTGTCATTGTTCGCCAGTCACGGAAATTTAAAATATTTACGTTTTATCATTGCATTAAAATGTAATCTGTATTAGTCGAAGAATTAGTGAAACAAGGAGCGCAGTGTTTGAATAATGCTATTGTGAGTGGCGCGTTCTGCGGGAGCACACACGAGTGTCACCGCAGTGCACTGCGGCGCTGAGTGATGCTGAATATTCATGTTTGTGACAGTGCCAGGATATATGATGTGTGCTAAATGCCTATGCTCTGTCTTGAAGAAAAATTAAACTTGTACAGAACGTAATCGAAATGACTTTTCATTTCGAAAACATATTCGAAATGAGAAGTAATCGTTCATTCAATGAGAGATTAGTAACAAAGTGCGTAGTCTATGGGCCACAAAAAATAAACTCATTCGATTAAGGACTAGTCTGGCCAAAACTCAGAGATCACTTTTTGGGTTCACTTGAGTACAACTTTCACGATAAGGTGTGGCTGTTTGTAGAACCATTTACTAGATTCTACAATTTTATTGGCAGCCACACAACATTGAATTATTATTTTTTTTTTTTTATATGTAGACCATTAAAACGGTACTTACAAAACGTCAAGTTTAAAAAAAATCTAGACTAGTTTAGCAAATGGACCACCGGTTCGAAACGCGGCCCCGACCTGAGAAGACTCCGGCAAGAAACTCAGCGGGCATTTTTTTTTTTGGTCTATTTACAAACATTTGCTTAGTATACTTAGTCTAAATACAATAGTTTGCTTGAGTAGCATAGTTGAGCGAACAGCTCATTTCCAAGCTTGTTTATCATCTAAATATTCTTGGATTTTATAATAGCCTTTTTGGCACAGTTTAGTCTTAATTACATTTTTAAATTTATTTACAGGTAAATCTCTAATTTCATTAGGGAGCTTGTTGAAAAAGCGTATACAGTTGCCCCGGAAAGAATTACTAATTTTATGGAGTCTACTATCACAAGCTACAAGATTATTTTTATGTCTTGTGTTTATATTATGCCTGTCACAAACTCTTGAAAATTTAGAGATATTTTTCCTTACATACATCAGGTTCTCGAAGATGTATTGTGACACTACGGTTAGAATGTCTATTTCTTTAAACTTTTCTCGAAGGGAAACTCTTGGGCCCAAATTATAAATAGCTCTCACAGCCCGCTTTTGTAAAATGAATATTGTGTTTAAATCCGCGGAATTACCCCAAAGGAGAATTCCGTAGCTTAAAATACTATGAAAATAACTGAAATAAACTATTCTAGCCGTATCCACGTCTGTTAATGTCCTAATCTTTTTTACAGCGTAAGAAGCCGAACTTAATCTACTGGATATTTTTTCAATATGCGATCGCCACTGCAATTTGGCGTCAATACTTAAACCTAAGAACACTGTTGATTCCACAAGGTTCAACACTTGTCCATTGAGTTGTACATTGGTTTCAACCTGTGTAACATTAGGTAATGTGAATTTTATACATTTAGTTTTGTTCCCATTAAGGCAAAGATTATTAGTATTAAACCAATGGACCACTCTTGTGATAACACCATTCACTTCGTCATAATTATTTTGTTGCCTTTTAATTTTAAATATTAACGAAGTATCGTCAGCAAATAAAATAATACTAGTTTTATCCCTTACGTAGTAGGGGAGGTCATTAATATATATTAAGAATAAAAATGGTCCAAGTATCGAACCTTGTGGAACACCCATCGAAATCAGAGATCCCACTGAACGTGTACCATTAACATCGACCCTCTGAATTCTATTGTTCAAATATGAAGTCAGAAGCTCGAGAGCCCTGTTCCTTATTCCATAATGTTCTAATTTCCTGATTAATGTGTCATGGTGGACGCAATCGAAAGCCTTGGATAGATCACAGAATACACCCAATGCATCATTCTTATCCTCCCAGGCCTCGTAAATACAATTTAACAATTCTATACCAGCATCAGCAGTCGAACGTCCCTTAGTAAACCCAAACTGTTTATCATGAAATAATTTGTTTTCACCAAAATGGGTCATCAACTGTCCTAGGATTAATTTCTCAAATACTTTACTCAAGGTCGGCAACACAGAAACGGGTCCGAAATTAGAAGGGTCTGTAGGACTGCCAGCCTTGAACAAAGGTATGACTTTGCTATGTTTCATTAAATCAGGAAATATACCGCTGTTGACACAGTCATTAAACACAGTTGCTAGATGGGGAGCAATGACATCAATGATACATGAAATAGTTTTGACTGATAATCCCCATAGATCCGCGGTCTTTTTGATATTAATAGAGTGAAACGCTTTGGTGATGTCCTTGCTATTAACAACTGAGAATACGAATGCGTCTTCACACTCGTTTATCGATTCCTTAAGCAATGACACAGCGGAAGTGGAAGACGACTGAAGAGTTTTAGTCGTTATTAACGGTATATTTGAAAAGAAATGTTCAAACTCTGTCGCAACTTCCAGATGCTCCGTGACATGGCGACCTTCTCTTTTTAAATGAAAATCTCTTACATTTGATGGAGATTTCCCACATTCGGAATTTATAATATTCCAAGTAGTCTTAATTTTATTTACAGAATTAGAAATTTTACTTTTAATGAAGTTTGACTTCGCGAAGGAACAGGCTCGCTTAAATATTTTTGAGTAATTTTTAACATAATCCTGGAAAACAGGGTTGAAATTGTAGGATTTTTCAGAATATAGATCATACAATCTCCTCCTGCTCTTATAAATCCCCGATGTTGCCCAATCACTGAAAACTGGACGGCCACCAATCGATAATGTTTTTGACGTAAAAATTCTCCCAAACTCATTATTGATCAGGTTGATTAGGTCTGCGTAAGACTCTTCTACATTATTGTACGAGGGCAAGTCAGGTAGTTTGTTTACAATAGTTTCCTTGAAAGCGTCTAAACGGTATTGGTTAATTGGTACAATTTTAATTTCGTTTTTACTAATTTTACAATTATTTCTTTCACAAGTTATTAATTGGCCACGGTGATCCGAGTGTACAGCATCCACAATATATTTGTTGATTGGTTTAATATCCGTGAAAATATTATCAATACATGTGGCACTAGTTGCAGTTTTTCGAGTAGGTTCCGAAAACATATTAATAAGATTAAAGGACTTGAATAGATTTAACAATTTATTCTTCTCTACTGGCACTAGGGTGTTATCTAAAATATTTACGTTGAAGTCTCCACAAACTATTATTAATAAAGTGAAGAGTAGAAAATTATACTTACGTGACTAAGGAAAACAGATTATAAGTAAGGGATGGTAATATACTGAAGTAAGGATGGATCACGTCCACACAGAAACATTATTTGTAGCACAAAGTAAAGGTACTTTATACTCACGGTACGGATACAATACGGTCGTTAAGGGGGAATGAAAGTAAAACGCGTGATAGTGTGTCTTCGGCAAATGATACAACATAAAGGAACGAGAAATGATCGATGACTAACCTTGAGGCTACGAACGTGATTTGGGACTCAGGGTATCTTTGTAGGAATTAACGAAAAGTAATTAAGACAAATGGACTAACGACCTGAATAAGGTGGTTGGGAAAGATCGCGAGTAGTGGCGCTCATTGGGAGAGGCCTACGTCCAGCAGTGGACTGCATTGGGCTAATTGATTGATTGATAAAGAAATATCATTTTTTTTAATTTATCTGTACCTAACTTGAAATTGACACTGTTCATGCAAGAACGAGCAAGTAGGTATACCATGTTAATTAGTAATTCAAATCAATATAATTAAAACAATTAGAAATCGGGTGTTATAGACTGAAAAAAAAAGATAAATGATATAAATTAGGCATACAACTATTGCATGTACATCATTCTACTGGTAGGAGCTATGCCATCAGTGGGCGCGTAAATCTTACGGTGAGTTCAAATAACGCGGCCTAGTGTTGCAATTAAGCACATCGATCATAGGGTTATCGCGAAAAAAAGAATATTCTCGTTTGTTTCGCTTCATTCACGATTTGTTTGTTATTAATTCATTCAAATCCCATACGGCTGTCAAATTCATCCTTTGTTTTACTAATATTTGTTAGTGCATAGTAATATTAGAGAGTATTTTTTAACTGATTTCTAAGAAGAGATTGTTGAAACGCTTACGTGTATTATACCATTTTTAAGTCCTTATCACATCGGACCTCTTTAGCGAAATGCAATTTTATACTCAGTGAATTCATGCATTTTATGAACTGATGAATATGATTAAATATTATGAAAATGCTGATCCGTGGCCACCCTACGCACCATCAATATTCTCCACAGGTTGTCTATTACTTGTGATATTTTAAATCACTAGATCTCTGCAATATGATTTTGAATGCTTAGCTGGTGAGATTTATTTATTAAGTTTAACTAAATAACTAAGTAACGAAAATGTTTCTAAAATATTTTATTTATCACCTTTTGTTCAAGTTACTTTAAAGAGAACGAACGAATTAATACAATAGCGGTACTAAATTATTAAAGCTTCTGAATTACAGACTGATGCGACGACGATGTTAGGAATGAACAGAGTTGAGTAGCTCCGTCCCGGGGGGCGCCGCGCGACTGGCTGTACACTGATATTATTTAAATGCTAATCTTGGCGCGCCTATAAAGCTGTCAACTCTTTCAGAGACCTAGTCTTTGAGTAGTCAAAATCATAAATATTAAATAGTGTATGAATAACGATGAAAGGAAGAAAAAGAATAGTTTTTAATTTTTGATTTAATTTTTATTTTACTCTTTTTAAATTGATCTACTAGTCATTCATTTAATATATTATTAATTTCATCCCCATTTTCTCCCCCAACTACATGTATTTGCGGATATTGGGTCACAGGGTGGAGAGCGTGAGCACTCTTACCCCCAGGACCGACACAAGCTCCCGCCTCGGCGTCTCAAACGCCGGACACTCGGTGAGCTTGTGCAGCCCCGAGTCCACGCTCGCGTTGCAGTGACACCGCCCGAAGCTACCTTGTCCGGTAATCATCTGCGTCTGACGGTACGAGACGCTACCGTGTGGCCTCTACAGCCACTCCTCCATGATGGCTCTTACCGCCGCAATCACGGCGTGCCCTGCGCGTGGTTACTCAAGTCGTCGCTCCCATGAATATCCTAGGGTTCGGGATTCAATCCCCGCTCCCGCGCTTCCTTTCGGAACTGTGTGCCGAAAGGCTCCTCGTTTCCAGGATCCACGGTGGCGATCCGGCCAGGAGACTCGCCGCTTCGAAGGATATCGTGCAGTACCCCCTGATGACCCTGGCGGCCATCGTCCTCTGCGCCGTACGGAGCAGAGGCAAGAGTCTGGCCTCCACGGCGTCCGCCCACACAGGGCACCCGTATAGGGCCGTGGACCGCACTACACCCGCGTAAAGTCTCCTGCAGGAGGTCTTTGGGCCCTTCAAGTTGGGCAACAGCCGCCCCAAGGCATTCGCTGTGGTCACCAACTTGGGGCGCAGACTTCGGAAGTGTTCTCCGAAGTCCCATCCACCGTTAAGCACGAGCCCCAGGTATTTCAACCGGGGCTTGATGTCGATGGGAGTGCCTCCCACTGTGAGGCTGGCTTCCGGGTCAGGTCTGCGCCGAGGACCATGAAAGAACATGGCCTCGGACTTGTGCAGAGCCACCTCGAGACCCAGCCGCCGGATCCGTTCCACCCACTTTTACCCCCAGAGTTTTTTCACAGCTCCATTGATTTTCATTGAACATATTATTATTTTGTAAAGGGCACGCCGTGATTGCGGCGGTAAGACCCATCATGGGGGAGTGGCTAGAGAGGCCACACGGTGGCCTCTCATACCGTCAGACTTAGGTCATTACCGGACACAGTAACTTCGGGCGGTACCTGCATCTGATGGGCATAGAGCCAACGCCCGAGTGACATCACTGCGACGCCAGTGTGGATTCGGGGCTGCACACGCTCACCGAGTGTTCGGCGTTTGAAACGCCGAGGCGGGAGCTCGTGACGGCCCTGGGGTTGATAGCGCTCACGCTCTCCATCCTGCTCGCGGCGATGGTCTTCTGCGCTGATGCGTGGGCAGCCAGCGCTTCCTTCTGCGAGCAGGTCATGCTCGTGAAGGAGACAGCAGAGCGGGCGCGGGGCAATGAGCGAGAAAGACTCGCGGACATCGCTGGCCGCGTTCGAAGGCGGCTCGGGTGTCGGAGGTCACAAACCGACCTCCGCCCCCATGAGCGCAGGCCTGGGGGTGACGGGTGGAGCCGCTCGTTACCCTAGCAGAAGCAGGCCACGGCGGCGGCGCGCATCATAGGATGATGCGCGCGCCCCCCCCTCCCCATACCGGGGGCGAGTCGGGCACCACGTGATCCCCCCTCTCGAGGAGGGCCAGACCGATAGGAATGGCCCTGGGTCAACCGGGGTGCGAGGGATATGTCACGAGACAACCAAACATATTTCAGAACACTCGCACCTAAGTCATCTTTAAAACAAAAAGAAAATGAACTGAAATCTTAAAAGCTTTATCCTTTTTGAATATGGCACAGACAGACAGACGACAGACACGGCAAACTTATAACACCCCTCTTTTTGTGTCAGGAGTTAAAAATTTGTGATAGTCGAAATATGTATTCACGGCTCGTCCTACTATATTCGTCTATATTATCCCTAAAATCTTTCGGAATCGTGTAATTTCTTTACTGGAATTGAAATTAAATGAACGCCAAATTTTTATATTATTAATTCTTCTTCTTCTTCATCCTAGCGTTAATCCCAGTCGCATCCGAAGCTATCAACTTGGAGTCTTGTCCGCTTTTTATCAGTCCAACTGCGGATTTGGCTAAACTTCGACATTTTCTGTGAAGTGACTGCCATCTGACCTTCACAACCCAAAGGCGATATCGAAGCATTGCAGTTAGACCAGTTGTTGGCTCCAACTACCCGTAACGACTACCATAGATGTTTGTATGGCAACCGGGACCGACGGCTTAACGTGCTCTCCGAGGCACAGCCAGACCAGTGCAAATACCCATATTCATGCATACAAATATTCTCGCGTTCATTACCGCTACGCCACGGAGGCTGTCGTTTTTTATTATTATATTATTGATAACATGTATTTACTTTTTTCCTACGTTTAAGCTGGTGGACACTGTGAGATAGAAAGTAAGAACACAGTTTGTTGGTGAATCACGTACGAAAAAAACAAAAAACAAAAAAACATGTAAATAAGTCAATCTAAACGAACGAATATGGATATTCGTGTGATTTACCATAGTTACTATACTATTTTACTGAGAAAATTGTATAGGAACCAATTAAAATTTAACGCTTCCAAACACATATTGTATACTGTCGTCAAAAAGCGAACAGACAGTCAAATGATAAGTGATTACCACCACCAGAGGAAAAATGAAGATGAAGGTGTAAAGTCTCCGATACAGGAACCGACAACCATGCAACTGTCATTGAGCAGGATTACCGTATGTAGAAGCATACCTCCATACTAAGCTTTTCGCAATATTGTTGCCTAAATACTTTTATTTTCGTACTGTTTTCAGTTTCTACACAGAGAATATAAGTGTGCGGTGTGCCTACATAAAAGTATGAATCTTACAGTAAACACTATTACGCAGTTTGATAGTTTAGGCGGTGGTTAGTGTTTGTGTTCCGCCGGTCCCTTCATTAGCATAAAGGTCGCTACGACTCAGTTCGTATACCCTCAGGGATTATTGTTTTATGTATAAACTCGAATCACTTTAAGGAATAATCTCTAATCTTTTGCCAAACTCAGGGTCAGGAACTCTTGTTTTACAATAATCAGCTCAAGGAACTCAAAATAAAGTAAAAGTTGACATATTTTTTTATTTCTAGAGGCTTTTGATTATGTTGAATCTATTACGTGCCTATCTTGAACAATTTCTAAACTCAAAATGTTCAAGTCTGAAAATAAAGCCTAACATTAATTATAACAATTTAGTTCAACGTGTTGTTTATTTTAATCAAAACAATCTGACCTTCATCCAAACTTTGGCTCTGATCGCTGAAGTTTGCAATTTGAGCAAAAATTTAACCAAATTTTGGCTGTACCAATTTAAGTAGTCACATACTCCGGCTGAACGGCGGCGGAAAGAGACGAAGTTTGTCGAGTAAACAAGGTTGTTATGAGGTGAGTGGCTAGCCAAACACAGCCGCCGCGTCTCAATATCGAGTTAGCGCCAACTCTAAGCGCCCGTGCACACTGCGCTCGAAATGGCCTACACGTTCGCCAAGTATGTTATGTACTTTAAAAGCTGATTTAAGTTTTGCTACTTCAAAAAATAATTTCAGCTGTGTTTTCACTATATCTTAAAAAAATCCTTGCATGTATTTACCATTTTTGCTTCTATAAAAATGCAACTTATTTTTGTTTAAAGTAAATTAGTGGTCAAAGCATTGCCCCTCTAAGTCAAAGATTGCGGGTTGAACCCAGCCTTGAAGGGTTCAATATTTGTCCTATCCTAATCAAAATTGCTGTTTGTTAGTCTCGCTAAACCTCGAGAACAGCTGAATGGATTTATCGTATCTTGGTCTTGAAATGTTCGTGAAGGTCTAGAGAAGGTTTAAACGGTGAAAATATGGGAAATTGCAACTTTTTTATTGATTCTAATAACTGGTACGAAGTTTGCCGGGTCAGCTAGTTAATTATAAAAATCAGCCTAAAACACTTCATGGTTACACTAATCGCCTTCTCAAAATTACTTTTAGATTCTGAGGATACAATGATTTAAGTAATTAAGAGCAAATTATAAAACCATAGCTGCTTTCCATTTCACATTTTTACACGACATCCAAATTGCGGTCATTCTAGATATACCTACCTGCATCTATGCGCAGCGGTGTGCAACTGATCCGAGCACCATCCAATCCTCACGTAATCCCCTGTCTGGCTGTGTGTGGCCGGACGTAGCTTGCTATGTATTGTTGTGTACTACGAATACACAGGATTTATTGCGGGATTAGCGCTCTAAATAAATGTGATGCTAATGAGAATTAGCGCGATACGTTGTTATCGGCCGATGAGTATTGGACTGATCGTTACATTGAAACTTATCCCTTATATGTACTACCCCTCAGTCTTCTATTGAACTGCGGAAGAGATTCTAATCCAACGGGCACCAACACGGAAATCCTAATAAATCATTCTGATAGCCGGCGTAAGGCAGATTTTCATGGACATACTGTCAATTCTTACAAATAATAAGATTCTGTGTAAAAGATATTCACGTTTACAGACTAATTCAGCGTTTTGTACAGTTTGTAGTATTAACATGTATAAATGATGATGTCACTTATCAATTCCAAGTGGCAGCGCTTCGGCGCTGGCGGTACAGCAACTGCTCTTAAATCTTATTCGGATTTACAAGCTTATTGCGATGCAAGCTGCTGTCGGTTGCTTACTATAGTGAAGTATGAACAGTGCAGATTATTTGTAGTGCTAGTAGTATTTTCATTTATTTACCCAATTGAACTGAACTGTTTGTGTTTTGCGTGGGTAAAAAGTTCCTCAAACACCAGATTATTTTCAAGGAATAAGCTTTCATTAACAGTACTTCCTAAATAATTGGGGCTCATGAAGTTTCAACACTGTCAGAGATAAGATTCTGTCCCAAAACGACAACATTTCTGAATCGTCGTCGCCTGCAAAAGGAATTATTTAACAAATAATCACCGTCGTTCTTCAAATGAAAGTTATTTCAGGCCTTATAAACAAACTTGGTAATTCTCACAGAATTCCGTTCAACGAGCAAACAATACGACGAAGCTCCGTCTCTCTCGCACATATGTTAATTTAACCCAGTTTCACAAATTAGACCACTTGGTACTTATTTAGCGTTGAAGAGTTACGAACGTTATTAGAAAAGTATTTTACGTGAAAAGATACGGCGAGGTGTAGCCTGTGGGCACTGAGTAACTTTAGGGTGCCTGTTTTAAATAAATAAATGTTGTCAGGTCACTTTTGGGAGGTTTATTTTAAATTAAAAAATAAAATGTTCTGGAAACTATATTTTTATTATGAAATTGTAAATTAGAGATACTTGGGAAATATTGATTTGATTATTTCAGTTATATTACTTACTATTCTGAACACATAAATAGATTTTTTTTTTCAAAATTCTTGTCTATCTTTTCATATTGGATGCAAAAATGAATTACTTACCTACCGAATTTGATACAGTTTATTTATTGGAAAGGCCTAGGTCCTAACCTAAATTCGTTCAGTAGTAGTTTCCTTCATTGCAAACAAACAGACCAAAAATATCTTTGGGTTCAGATCGACAGCTAGTCAAGTACCCGTCAGACTACACTGTAAGCCTTGGAGAATATAGTACTGTATACCAACATTGCTATATTGTATAACATAACAGCAATGCAGAAATAGTAAGCACACGAGTGGTGATATCCACTGCCCTGCATCGTCAGATAACAGAACTCGCAGCAGAAGCGCTTCAAATATTTGTGTAACAGCGTCGGGCAGCGTTTCCTTTTAATTGACTTCCATTTAGCCCATGCAAAATCGCGATCAATTGTAAAGCGTGTGATAAGAACTTAAACTATATAAAGTAACGAGTTCAGAATTTAGTGCCACTGCGTTAGGTGATATCCTATTGCTTATGAATACATTTTTGTTACAAAATACCATCTGTATTTTTAATTTTCAATGAATATCTACCCTGGTGGCTCTCCTTGGGGAAGACAATGGAACATTAAACTTAGGAAATTGATTTGATTTTTTTTTATACTACTTACATGGTAGACAAGTACACAGCCCACGTGATGCACTATTTGGTATTCTAGCCGTTTTCAGAAAATCGATATGAAAATGGAATGACGTTACACATAAAATAGTATTCAGGTACTTTTACTTAAGAAACAGTTTATTAGCTTTACTAATATATGTTTTGTGTACTTTTATTGTTTCATTATAACCTTAAGATTAAACTGAAATAGGCATCATAAAAATATTTTCGTTTGCCTATCCTGCTCCTAGATGATCTAAGTTTTAGAATAAACTTGTTTGAATAACACAAGTGGTCCTCTCACAATCGGTCGTTTGCCTGTTCGCCGGTACCCCCATCCGCCCATTATTCGCAGAGATGGCCAATAGAGAGTGTTCGGCGTTCGGTGCTCGCGTCGCATCGAACGGATGAGCACACAAATTGTTTCCACGTGCAAATTTTATCAAGTCACAAGATTGCTTGCAAGAACTCAGGCGTTGCATCTAATATTTGTAAAATATGTTAAGACTCGTATGTCATATACTTTAGAGTGATATATAATTGATTTTGCGTATATTTTAGTTGACTTAGGTTATTCCTAATGATACAATTTCAACGTTTTTGTAAAAGACTACAAAATGTGTTTCAGCGTTTCTGATGCTGAGAAATTCCAAACGTATACTGGCTGACACAGAATGATGTTTGACAACGGAATCCTTTACCTAAAGATAACATAATAATAGAATGGTGGCATCCTAAATTATTTTGATTATATGTTCAGTATCTCCAGGCTATTGCAGTGTCAGTCCCTAAGGTCATACTTCTTGTTATCGACTTGTAACATTTTATTCTTCACATTTAGAAACATATCGATTTTTCGTGGTTCAGTGCGATCTAATATATCCTTTCGGAACTGTAGGCTCTGGTGACGGATAAGTTAGTTCTCGGCCGCACCTGAGGTGGCGCTAGTTATCCCATAATACAACTCAAGCATCAAATTAATATGTTTGCTGTCTAAAAATAATAAAATAAATAACAATTTTCTTCGCAAGAATTATGGTAAACCTTTAAGCATTTCATATGTTAAAATATTTGAGTACCTAGTTGGATCGACTCTTTATTTCTAAACTTATCATGCTTGTCTATTACGATCAGCTGCTAATGAGTTTGTTTATGGTATATTGGTTTTAGGATGACGGAGTATATTTTGAACATTATTCGGGAATCTTCGAAATTAATCTCAAAGGTCACCTTTGCGTCACCTTGAGATTTCAATATAACCGGCTCCCAGATAAGCTGATAAGTTTTTAGTTCTCTGGTTAATAGGATTCAATCCAAGACTGTAGTGTTGTTCGCAACTCATTTGTTGTACTATTTCACTACAGGGTTCTAAGTTGGCACTTGAGAGCTCCCTGAAGTCGCCACGATTTTGTATTAAATCTGTGGCTCACACGCAAGTGCGAAACAGCCACGAGCTGGGTACACAGCGAAGGATCCGCCGCTTGCAGCTGTAGAGTAGAGGGTCTCCCACGACCGTCCCCTTGACTTCCCAACGCAATCCAAAGGCCAGTACACCACCTACTGAATAGGTATTATACTGCACGGTACAGCTGCGGCTACACAACGAGTAGGTACTCGTTGTGTAGCCGCAGCTGTACCGTGCAGTACGTGTAATCTGCTTATGCTTAAGTAGCTTGTACTGTAATTCCTGTGCCTATGATGTGTGTCCTTCTGGCTATATTTCTAGAAAGAAAGACAAAAAAATATTTTATTTGCGACCACACACTGACTGCTTCTTGTGACTTCATAATCTGTACTTCTGTCTATCTATGTTCTTATTTGTGTGTCTTAGCATTGTAAACTACCTACAACTATTTTATATAGCTTCATCACCTATCTCGGTGCTCTGTACTCTATCTTTCTAAATATATGAGTGTACACCTTACCCATTGTTTTCATTGGAGCCCTAGCTTACCCGTGCACACACCCATCTAGCTCTGTAGGAAGGGGCCCTGGGAAAGAGTTCTGTCAGCTCCTCTGAGTAAGCCGGTGAGTATCCACCTGACTAGTTCAGTGGTTACAGAGTTAGTATAACCGTGCTGTGCTACAAGGCGGTACAATCTATATCTCCACAGTGCTTCAACTTATCACTACACAGATTAATATCACAGAAAAGTCCGTTCACAATCTTGTTTTAAGATCACCAATTTAGATTTAAAGGTTGACTTTTCAGCTCAAATTATATAGATTACTTATTTAAATTTTCACTTTATTTTAACAATAAATCACCAAAATTTTCGAAGCCATTGGCAACCTCACCTGCAAGTCGTTATAGTTTATATGAAGTCCGCGGGTAGCATGCTCCGGTTGAGCTGACCCTCATGTATAGTGATAACGTGACAATTAGCAATCAGACAAAATTTATTAACCTATTTATTATCGAACATTCTGCTATTTTATAATAGTACCTCCTGTTAACAAGGTATTTATCGACAGGCCATGAGCTGCATCGCACCGAGCTCCGTGTAAGTCATATTTCCCACTTTAACACAGTTTGCAGCAAAGGACGGCGACGGCCGAAATGGCGCTGGCGTCACCCCTGATCCAATACACCTTCGCTTATTGGGTTATCTTGTATCTTAGAAAATATCTTACACGGAGACGTCGCTGATTGGTTGGCTGTTTACTTGACAGCTTATAGGATCGAATTGGAATTCAGTTATTTTACCTGAATAAGCGCGTGCAAAATGACGCACTCGTGCTTTTAAATCAGAGTGGTTATATGGACAGGATTCATAGACTTTAGTGACTATCTACCATTACGTGAGTTTTGCATGTATGTTTGATAATAATAATAATTATAGGTATTATAATATTGTACTTAGCACTTGGCCCCACTGAGGATTTGACCCCAGCACTCATCTCACCATGTAAACACAACACCTAATTTACTTTCCTCTTAATTATTTGACTAGCACCGAGTAGTACTACACGAAGAACACATGTACTCCCACGGGCGTCTTTAGCGCTCTCCTGTACTTTAGTAATACCTAGTATTTAACCAGTACAGCTACCGACAAAAGTTGCTTGGCAAGTTCTAATTAGTTGATCACCGTAGCTGTAAAATCGACCACAAAATAATAAACATAACATGAAATACATAATATTAACTTCGCCATCATGGAAGTCTAAAACTACTTATAAGTACATCGACTGTGAACCAATGGAAACTGAACGATTTCACCTCAATGGGTTTGCGGTTCTTCTCAAACACTTAAACATTAAAAAATCGCATTGTGAGCTGTATTTCAATGAGTGTGTTCGGTCTTTGTTATTATTCTTATAATATAATGTCTGTCATAATATTTGCTTGTCAAAACAATAATGTTTGTTATAATAGTATTCGAATGTAAACACAAAACATTAATAATTATTTTTGAGTTAATTAACTTTTGTTCACTATATATTATAGCAAATATTATGTCAAACATTTTTTTAATGTTCAAGTGTTTGAGAAGAACCGCAAACGCAACCAGTTTTTTTTTTTTTTGCTCTATGGCGATCCTAACGATTCCGCCAACAACTCAGTCTTTATAAACTGATCGAAATAACCAGTAGAAGTGTATTTTTTCCCTTATAATGCAATCAGTTAATCATGTGAGTTACAAGTGTCACTTTGCATTAACAGCCTTGACTGTCAATGTAAACCATTGAGGATGTCGTAAGGTTAAATGGGTCAGTTTCAATATTAAATACTGTGGAAAAAGTACAAGTGTGTTCTCACAAAGCGAGTTTGTGTTCGGTAGCGAAAACAAAATCTACATCGAGATATTGTCAAAAGAAGTGACATTTTGTAACACACATGATTAACTGATTGCATTTCATTTGAGGATTTAAGGACACCTGTGCCTCGAACACGAATTATATTTGATTTCGTAACGTAAACGTATCCAGAGAACGGAGCAATGCGATTGGCCACCTGCCTACTGTGAACGAATCGCAATGCTCCATTCTTTCGATACGTTTACGTTACGTTTACGAATTCGAATGTTATTCATGCTCGGACCACTGATCTGTGATTCACCGTTCACGCACTGTGGCGAGACTCCACTCCATCACTCGCGCCATTGAGGTGGCGACTGTGAACGGTGCGACCCAATTGATAAAATACATTTGAAATGCCACAATATCAAACATTAGGCTACCAATACAAACAAGTTAATTTATTAGAATGCTAACTAGCTACCAATTGTATTTACATATTGTATAAAACATTAACGCTGTACTCGCGGTACAATTTGCATCACGCTGATATAATAAGCGTGAACAGTAATATTTATGCATCGGTATAACGATATGACCCGGTACATGAATGGGAAAACTTTTATTGTATATATCTCAGGGCAATTTTTCTTGAATAAATAACAGGCTCAGGCTGTAAGTACTGAAATCTCACTTAATTTACACATCAAGTAACAGCATACTACCTATTTTTTTTTCTAACTTTTGAGTTAACTTTGACAAGTTTGCGAGTATTCACAGGCCTGGGTAATTCCATCCAATAGTCCATGTGCTAGTCTCAAAACTTAGTGGTATATTTTTTTTTTTATTAAAAATAAAAAATCCGACTGATTCTGAAAAGATCGAAACAAGCTTTATAGCAGGCGGTACCCATTAATTCTCATCGGGATTGAGATTTGCAAATGGGTACCGCTTGCAATGAAGCTTGTTTCAATCTTTTCAGAAACAGTCGGGATTTTTTTTTTACATTTTCATACTTTTTAGTTACCCCACTTGATAAATTTGAGTGAAATTTTTATTTTTACCACATTTATTTTGGCGCCAAAAAACCGACATATAGCTTTTGATCATATTCTATGTACCCAAGAACACTTGGGCAATAAAAACCTTTGATTTGAGATATAATTCATTGACGTCCGTACGGTGGTTCAGGAGATATGAGGTAATAAAGAATATTACATACGCACCCTTCTCGACAGTCCGGTAAAAAGTTGGGTATTTTTATTTGGTTGGATGTTGCTGTTTTCATTTTATATCGTATTTATGGTATGGAAATCTTCACACTATTATTGAGTATTGTGACGTTTCATATCAAGCCCTCTGTCAAATAAAGACAAGTTTAGTGTTACTTCACTCCCAATTTCTATCATTGTACCGCGGTACTTGTTCCAACTCCACACATAAAACCGTCGATGCCTGCTGATTACTATAAATTGCTATTATAATAATTGTAAATTTATTTGCATTATTGTGGTAATATTTACATGAGTGTTGCTGCGTTGCTCGCTAGCGAGGCTTATCTTGTGCATGGAGGTAATCAACTGTGGAATTGGATTAACATACTTTGGTCGGTTTGTAATGAGTTTACTGTACAATGAATTTATCTACCATTACATTGTAAACACAAAGTACATTAAATTCATAATATATCTTTTTGATGAAGTAACTTGGAAATAATATGCATGTGCTAACGTTTTGTGAAACATATCCAGTTTGTGTGGTAAATTGGTGTAAAGTTCTTTTTCAATTTTTATACTTCTGAGGTAATAAATAACCACACGTCCTACCTTATTGATATGCCATACATTTTAATTACATTTCTCTCATTTTACCAACAACTCGTCACCGCCGCCACACGCCGCAGTTGGTAAGTATTGCGGTTGGATTTATGGCTATGGATATAGCTCATAGCTTGTTGTCTTGTTGGTCGCTACCGCTATTACTGGTCATTGGCTGTTGGAGCTCATATGTTTACGTTAGTGCTCACTAATCTAAATATAGTTTCAATAGGTAGCTAAGTCAAAGCTAAGTGATATAATTTTATACCTCTCACTCGCATTTAGTTCAGTCAGCGTCAGAACCTCAATATATTACTATTCGTGAGGATAAGTACAGTCACGGACATTGGCGTAATGTCGCAGGGAGAGAGTTTAAACAAAGATACTGTTGTTATGGACGGCTGAGCGCCAGTTTACTTAACAATAACATGCGGTAACAAATACATAACGAGAGGCACCGCTGTTTGTGATGGATATAAAGGATCGGAATTCTCCACTTTTATTGCTCATACATATTTATACATGACTACAATATACCTATGATATATTTATAGGTTGTATTATTTGTATAAAATCACAGAACTTTAGCCGGGACGTTTCACGGCTCTTAATATAATTTTTTGATCATGCTTACAATATAGCATTGCATGACTTAATCCTTTAAGCATAATAAAAATAAACATTTTTTTTTACCTACAAAAATGTGTGCTTCTAGCATCTTTTCGTATAGGTACTTCTCTCTCCGTCTGTATATAATAGTCCTTCCTCAACTGCAAAGAGTTACAACCGCAACAATTTTGGCATTTAACATTACGTGGCATGAACAGCAAAGCACAGCACCGGCACCATAGTGATGTACATTTAAGTCGATAAAATTGTAATAACATCGTTATAATGCTATTTGTGTGAAAATATACGTGTGCAATTTGTAAAATTACTACTACTGTGGGTACTACTAGGTATGTGCTGTAACATTTATTTATAATGATTACAAGTGTCACTCAGCTTTAGACAAAGGTTCGGCCCAACCTCGTCCGAGGTAGTTTGGCAGACTTGCTTGAATTTTAATCAGTATTTACAGAGGTCGGTAACGGTCGGACCTCGTTAATCTAACTGCTGTTGATGTGGGTTACAGGAGATTATATGCCTAAGTATGTAATATAGTGTCGAACTTCAGACTTCAGATTCACTTCACTTCACTTCAGGAATTCATTCTGGCCATGAAAGATCTGATGAGAAAAATAATGCACAATCTGATTTAGTGATGTTTTGTGATGAATTAGGGAAATCAATGAGGCCACCTATAAAGTTCATATTTAGAAAATAAGGTAATTAACTATTGTATAAAACTTTTAAGCAACTGAATATAAAAAAGACTGAAGATCTTTGGGGCATTTCAACCAATACAACAAAATCAGTAATGCCCGTTATTGCCCCTTATCTTGCATTCATATTTAATCAATGTGTAGATAATAAACAGTTTCCTAGACTCATGAAATACAGTGAAATCATTTCGTTATTTGAAGCAGGGGACTAAAGTAATCCATCGAAATTTCGACTCATCTTCATACTCCCAGCATTCAGCTATTTTTTTTTAGAATAATCTATTTCATCAACTGCTTGCACATTTTACTTATAATAAGTTACTTCATGATAAACAGTTTGGTTTCAATAAAAGTAGAAACACGACAGATGCAGGAGTTAAACATATATTAACTTAACCCATAAGAAGCAGGATGTCATCGGTATTTTTTGTGATCTACCAAAAGCTTTTTTTTTGTTACTAAAATTAGGTTATTATATTGTTTCTAATAGCTCACTTAGCTTGCTTAAATCTTACCTCACTGGCAGAGTACAAAAAGTCAACATTAATGGCACCAACTCATCTGGCGCCCCATTAGTCATGGGAGTACCCCAGTGCTCGATATTAGGACCCATTTTATTCTTGATCAATGTAAATGATTTTTCTCATTTCACTAAAAATCTTTGTGAAATACAATTATTTGCTAATGACACATCAGAAATTTTTAAAACTGATAGACATAAAGTATAACTTGATGATGTGAATAACACTCTTTCTAAAATATTACATTTTTACTCCTCAATGCGAAGAAAACAAAATGTGTAAAGTTTATGCCCAATGTAAGACAGATAGTATATTACAATGAACGATGAATCTGTTCAAATAGTCGATACCACAATTTTTCTTGGAATTACTCTAGATAGTAAACTGGGGTTCTCATATCAAAGCCTTGGCAGAAAGACTTAGCTCAGCTGCCTATGCGGTTAGATAAATAAGGTCGGCAAATAAGGCACGATTAGTTTATTTTAGCTACTTTCATAGCGTTATGTCGTATGGTCTGATGCTGCGGGGCTCAGATGAAGATATGAGACTATTTTCATATTACAGAAACGAGCGATACGAGCAATCTATAACCTCAGACCCCGTGACTCGATGAGAGAACTATTTAAAGAAATTAATATTTAAACAGTTGTTTCCCAAAACATTTACGATAATGTTTTGTATATTCGCAAGAACCTAAATTTCTAAAAAAAACTTAAATTATAATATAAGAAATAAAAATAAACTTCTAGTGCCAAAACTCAGACTTCATGAGGTTGGTAATTCGTTTGTAGGCCACGGTATAAAAAGGTTTAATACAATTCCTCAGGAGCTGGTTGATATGCCACTAAATAAGTTTAAAATATAAGTAAAAAAAGTGTTTAATGAAAGGAGTAGACGATTACCTTAATGATAAAAATGCATGGTCATCCTAATCTTTTGCTTCCTCGCACAACTATAAATTTCAAATTAAAATCGATAATCATGTTCACTGAGTTTCTTGCTGGTATCTTCTCAGTAAAACCAACATACCGAACCAGCGAAAGAATCATTTTCAAATGATTTATTTACTTTATTTGATATTATTTTAATTGTTTCTTGACGTATTGTAAACTTTTGACGGTCATATGTGCTCTTTATGTGCCTAAACGTAAAAAACGAAATTGACGGCGGGAAATCTATCATATCCTTCAAGAAATGCAAAGGTTAAGTTATAGAAACAGTTATAATTCCAATATATAGAATTCGTTAAGTGTAAATAGATATCTGGTTCAGATGGAGTAATTGGTACAATAGTACATTACTACAGAGGCCGGGAAGAAAGGGGTTGCCGGGCGAAGGCATATAGATAGGATAGGTCTGAGGCAGGCAACCCCATATTTCCCGCCGAGGTATGTATAGTGCTTTTCTCAAACAGGCAATGAAACAAACAACAAAAAATTATAGATTTATTTATAAAGAAATTAAAAGTAAACAAGTTAAAAACTAAAACTCACGTGTATATTACTATTTCATCTATTTTAGCTTGATTTTAACAGAAAACATTTACATTTATGTTCATTTTCATGTTACTTAAAAAAAATATAAAAGCACGTTTCTGAACGAACAGTGACACTTGTCATTGTTATAAATGACAATTTGTTATAACTAAATTAAATATTAATATTTCAATGTTTATATGTATAGTTAAAAAAACAACACATTAACATAACTAATAATAATGTGTTATTAGTTATGTTAATGTGGATTTTTAATGTAAATAAAACTGCTCTAAGTACATACCAAGTCGTTTATTGTTTTTTTTAATACGCATAGTGTAAGAGTGTCGATGCCTTTGCCACAAATTTATGTGGAATCGAAATTAAAAAAGAGAACTTCTTCGGCCTAGGCCTTGCAAGGTTTGTATGAAGTTCCATTACCGGCCTCTGGTCCTAGCCGCGCCTGTGACGTCATACTTCGCAGCCTATTAAGAGGAACGTAATGTCAATATTTCATTGCATGTTTGAGAAAAAACTGTTGTTGTATTCTTACTAGTACGGTAACTCTGCGACTGCACATCACGTACCTACAGTTTTAACCGCGCATCGTGACTACGTTCGAACCGCCGCGCCGGTTCGATCTATCAGTTTAGACTGCGGATTTACCTGTGGTGATACATTGCGACTAAAATATGAACACAGTTCGGAACGGCAGAACTTTGATGTTCCTGATGTTTTAAAATGGAATCGTTTCACAGTTTTATCCGCGGTTACGTGCCGCGGATAAAACTGTGAAGCAATGCGTGCGCGCCGGCTGCCAGATCGATCTGTCGTTCCCGTTGCGTCGCTAGCGCTTACACGTTCGATCCGAACTGACGCATTGGACTGGCGCGTTGTGAATCCTTCGTTCCGAACTGCATGTGTAAAAGCAGCTATTCCCGAAGGTATATTAACAGCAATTCTGCTATGTTTTGAAGTTCATTAGATACACAATCTTATCTCAGCCGCTTAGCACGATATCCACGGACAGCGAAGGTATGGGTTTTGTATTCTATTCGGGACTCACTTGACTATGATACGAAGAGTAAAACTATACGGTGAATATTCTGAAACAAACATAAACACATAACTATGATGTTAGTTTCGTACATACACTATGTTAAGCCTTTGATGCAGCATCAGCCTTGTTTGGCGCAGTCAACACACGAGTATGCGTTCAAGCGACAAGCGCTGTAGGCAGTTAATTAAGGCGTATGCCACTTTACGAGTCGTAAAACAAACGTAAACGATGTTATCTCCGCTAGATGGCGCCCGCATCGACTTTAATGTGCCGTGCCGGTGACAGGAGCGCGTAATCGCTGGCTATTGTTCTTATAATATTGTTTATGGAGTCCTTAGTCATTATTTAGAGGAACTTCATGCATATGTTACCTGGTGATATTATTGGGTAATATTATTATTTAAATTCCATTCAGAATTAGTTTCTGATCGATTAAGATACTAGTTTCTGTTATTTGCTACTTTAATGTAAGCCTCTTCCAATATCCAAACTCCAAAACCAAACTATAACACTTACTTTTTGTAAAACTAATATTGAGTAGTTACGAATATATCGAAGCCAGCCCTGACTCGTCGTCTTAAAACAAAACAATGGTCTTAGCAGCGTTTCTCTAATCTCTATTTTGGCAGAGTATGGCATCCAATATACATAAATTGACTACAATTACTTAACCTAACATGTTTAGCTGGTATTGAATACCCGCAAGCTGACCAAAACTACATAATCTGCATGAGTTAGCAAGCCACAAAATTCTGCTAGTTACAATATTCCCTGTATTTGATAGTTCAAACACAGGGATTCTAGGTATATGTTTCATGTGTATGTTACGAGAGGCCCACGTCATGTCGGCGTCATCGATCCACTCGCATCCAATTATTCATGTATGTACATAGTTATGTGCATTTGCAGACTCCATGCAGTTAGCGGAAACAGAGACGGATGTTTCCTATACCTGAACAAAGAAGATTTGTTTTAGTATAAACCTACTTTTACCCCAAATGCTTTGTTAAAGGTAGAATTAAAAAAAGACGGGTTGCACTCCGGGAGTGCTGGCAGAAGTGAAAACTTTTTCTTTCTTTCTTTCTTCGTAATATACAGAGAAAAAGATAAAAAGAACACACCATACCATACCTATAATATAGCGCCAATCAATAAATTAATGAGTTACAAAATGAAAAAATAATCACAAAAAGTAATAAATTACAAAAAGAAAATATAACCACAAAAAGTGTCAGAAGCCCAGGTTCAAACCTGGTACTATCTGCAACCATAAGGACTTACAGTCGAAGCTTCGTGGTGTACTAACAAAATAAACAATCTGTAGCTAATGTTAAATGACGTCAGTCGTCGGTTACGGTTCAAAGGTCAAGTGATCCTGACGCGAGTTTAACACTTTTTACCCATCCAACGCCGCTAAAGAAGTTTTCATTTCAAAAACACTGAATAGTCCTCATGTACAGTACATGTCGATGAAGGAAATATGGTTGCCTTTACCTTTACGTGCAACTTTACATGATAAAGTATAACCGTATCTTCTTTGTCGACTCTACCGCTCCCCAATTGTCGATGCTACATTTTCTGACACTGGGCAACTTTTTGGTGTCAAATTAAATAAATTTTACTTATTGTTAGTGTCTACGTATAACTAACGTAAGGTCTTAGTTTATGAATATAATTAAGATAGGTATGGATAGTCAAAGGGGACATTAAATTGATCACGCCCCATTGATGATAAGCTGAGGTGTAGTTTAAAGAATAGTGGCCGCACTTCCAGATGCTGTACCTATATCAAGCGTAGCAACGATGTTTTTTCACGCATACACATAGTTCCATCACGTAATTCTCTTATTTCGACCTTGCCTCTGTCCGTAAATTTTATTCTAATTTCCAAAAGTAAAAATTATATGCAAATAAAATACCTTTTAAGAATAAATTGCAAAAAGATGTGTGCTGAAGCCTTCGCCTCGTGGTCACCGTACATGCAGTTTGGGAGCCACATACCGACTGCGTTATATATGATACGCTGCACACGGATGTTAAACAATATATTGCGTCCATTTGTTTTGATCAAATATTTTACAATAAATCTGTAGGATTTGTGATATTATGTACTGAATTAAATAATATAATAATGGATATAAAAAAGAATGTTACTATCTCTGAAGCAGGGATCATATCGTGTCAAAATATGAGTTCAATGAATATAGTACTATTTGAGTTTATGAAGTGTACCTACTACGCAAACGAAGTTAACATATACATATAAACCTATAAAAGTATTCCCTAACTATGGTTAGGTACTATTCG
The DNA here is from genome assembly GCA_949126895.1 of Eilema caniola. NCBI lineage: Eukaryota > Metazoa > Arthropoda > Insecta > Lepidoptera > Erebidae > Eilema > Eilema caniola. Next base: position 555,327 of record OX421463.1, on the reverse strand, counting down.
TATATTATGTATAACAAGTACATTATGTAACACGGTACATGATCTGGAATCGCCACGCGCCGGGCGCGGCGCACTATTATCCGGCTCGCTGATCAAAGGCTTCGGCTAACGCGTAGGTAATTACCAATAACCGTTTTTAGTTATGTGTCACTTAATTACGTCATGCAAACTAGTTCGTTTAGGTTGTTTTGGATCCCACGTGATGAGCGCGAAGTTATATTCACACTCGATCTTTCGAGTTTCAGAGGTATGGTGGTGATTCAGACTTCGAAGGTCGCTCAAGCACCTCTATCTTCCATGAACGCGGATCTAGGGGTGACAGCCACCAGGGACTAGTAGAAGCAGGCTGGACCTTTACGGATACATGATGAAAAGACGCCTGGGTCAGCCGGAGTTGCGAGCGATATATCTTAGGCAATCTCAAACTAAGACCGCATGCGGTTTTAGTTGGTTTGAGTCTGACATAACCACCACCATCGAGCGGTAGAGGGGATTTCTGCACTTAAAAAGGTTATATTTACAATTTTTGCTATTGCTATCTACTGGATATTCCTCTATGGTACTCAGACGTGATTGCTTTCTGATCCTAACCAGGTGGTCTCCGAAACTCTCCTTGCCGGAGATCACCTACGTCGGTTGGTACGAGAGGCTCTCGTACCTCTTGAGTCAATCGTCTTTTTGAAATCAGTCTCACGGCCCCTACAGCAGCGTAGTCTTCAACAGTAGTACAATCTAAATCATGTGCATACCCAGGGTGGACCAAGTGGGGCTCGTGCCCCACCCGGCTCTCTGACACGAAGTTAAGAATTTTTAGAAAAATTAAATATAAATATCTTGGGACAAAAGTTAATATTGATTTGGGAGCTTAACGCACGAGCCTCACAATGCGTTAATCATGTCATAAACTTGGATGAAACCAAGGTTAACTACAAAGCTATTGTCACACCGAGATCGCTGGAAGTAAAGTGGACCAAATCCGTGGCCCACAACGAACTGCTGGAGACGCTGGGCGGTCTTACCTTATGGTAAGAAGCAAGCGCCCCGGGCCTCATTGTTAACCCGGTACCTACACGAATATTTTTTAATTACCAGAGAAATTTTGGCGAAGTGATAGGTATTCGATACTCAACACATCCATGCTATAAAAAAATAATAAAATATGTATGTCAATTTCTTCCTCATAACCACCTAATATTATGTTCACGACGTACAAAATTTAACTCAATGAATATGACTAACGAGCTCTCTCTCTTTCTACTAAAGTTCGTTCTGCGATATGTCCTTGAGCGGGGTGCAGTGACGGGCGGCGCGGGCGGTGGTCCCCTTCCCGCACATACCACACCGCGCTACACGTGCCGCAAAAGCCGGTGGCATCTCTTTGATATTAATAAAATTTAAATCATAAATGCAGTTCCGGCTGTAATGTCTCGATCCGCGCACGCATCCTAATCAATATCAACATTATCGAGATGGCGTACCAATTTACCAATCGCGAATACGCATTAATGTTACGTACTTATTTTTTATCCGGTGAAAATGTGAGTGCCGCTTTACGGATGTATCGTGATCTCTACCCGAATGCCCGACAGCCAAATTACTCCACGATGTTGAGCGTCTACCAACGTCTGTTAGACCACGGCTCATTTCACGTACCGACGCACGCACAAGGCCGGGGTAGACCCGCCTATCCGCAGAACTTGTACGACGAGGTACTCGAGTTTTTTGAGGAAGATCCGCGGCGAAGTACAAACTATGCACAGTGCTTGGAAAATTGTGAACTCGGCTGGTATGCACCCTTATCACTACAGAAAGGTTCAAGAGCTGACAACAATCGACCGAGCACCCAGGATTACATTCTGCAACTCGGTGATCCTTCACCCGGATACCAACGTCCTTTACAGTGACGAATGTTTGTTCACAAGAATAGGGCTTTTCAACTAACATAACGAACTTTGCTGGTCAATAAGGAATCCCAAGTTGGCACGACAACATTCGTTTCAACATAGATTTAGCGTGAACGTTTGGGCTGGAGTCCTAAATGACAACATCGTGGGCCCATACTTCATCGAGAGACGTCTAACGGGTGAAACCTATTTGGATTTGTTGAGAACCATGGTATCAACCATGTTGGTTGGTATCCCACTCGCAAGCTTGCGAGTTCGATTTCTCAGTTTGAAATCGAACTTGTTAAAGCGGGCTCGTTTATGCATCCAAAATGACGGAGGACATTTCGAGCAACAATTAAAGTACTTGTAGGGTGAGTCTTGCACGTGTTTAATAAAAGTAAACTAATCATTGTATCAATCAAGTGAATTAATCATTAGGCCAATTAACTATTCAATGTTCTTTAGTACCTACCTGCCAGTTGATAAGGTACTTAAATTTAAAACTACTGAATAACCTACGTTAAAAGTTACTGCGGCTTTACCATTATTAGTCAGTACACCCAAACTTGTGTTAAACACGCTTTTAAAAAATTACTGCCACTAGAATCAAACTCGTATGACGAGCATTTTAACTATTTAACCAATTAACCATACAATAAAATCGTACTTGTATTTTGACCTTGAAGACTGCGTCGCCTGTCGTGCATTGTCGGGCATTCCCGGAACTGTTTGGCATTTTTACGATGAAAGTTAAAAGTTCATTGATGACCTATTTACTATCCACACATCGTGCGTAAACAAAATGGTGTCTATTCCTTTGTGAGATTTTAAAAACGTTAATAACTTTGTTTTTTTTTTGTATGGTTGGGTATTTGTATTATTCCATATACATTGAAGTATATACGTTCCATATCAGCCCCTTCAGTTTCTCTGGTAATTAAAAATTAGTAGTGTATAGTCAGAACTACTTGTTGGAGTTGTTCACTCGCCGTCCACCGGGCACCCCTCCACATTTAAACTTATATATATATGTATATATATTTACATAGTCCTAAGTACATACTTACATTCAATTTCTATAATATTTACATAAACATACACATATGTTACTTATACACAAATATTAAATACACATACACACAACAAAGTGCATACGTACACAAAAACACGTCCCTTTATAAGTTTTTTGAAAATGGCCAGGCATAGTGTGCGTCTTATGGTTGCAGGTAGCGCATTCTACAACCGTACAGCCTGGACAGTGAAGGATTTGTCATAAAATGTTGTGGAATGAGAGGGCGTGTACAATTGCAATGTTACTTGCCTTGTCGCCAACATGTTTATTGCCTTATCTTGGAATTGTATTAGGGAGGCGGTTATATATCAAGAATTACCTCTCTGCCTTCGCCGCATAGTAGGTATACCTGACGGAGAGAGTCGTCACTAACACAACCATGACTCCGCGGTGAGCTGGAGCATGGGGCCGCTGTCACATATGCGGATGACACGCTCGAAACGGAGTGCGGGGCTGCACACCGCGAAGTGACCCTGAAGGCAACGACTGTTGCTGCCCAAGTCGGAGCGGATCCGGTGGCTGGGTCTTGAAGTGGCTCTGCGTAAAATCTGCCACCAGCCTCATAATGAAAGGCATTCCCATCGACATTAAGCCTCGAATGAAATATTTGGGGCTCGTGTTCGATGGTCGCGGAGCATCTCTGAAGTCTGTCCCCAAATTGAATTGAGACTTGCAAGTTGACTTATATGGATGTCCCATAATATTTATGGAGGCCCCCAAGAGCAACAAGACGTGGCTGCTGACGCGACTCTACCAGCACATGTTGGTGGAGTGGAAGCAACGACTTGGGCGACCACTTGCAGGGCACGCCGTGATAGCGGTATTAAGACCCATGATGGAGCAAGTCCTCCATGATGGACTTGCTAAGTTCTACTCTCTTGTATCGGCTGACATAGGTAATCACCGGGGATAGGTGTTTCGGGTAACACCTGTGTTGAATTATGAAGGAGCTAGGTCCGAGTGCTTTCACTGTGCTGTTTGGGGGTTCACGACCATTCTGCCCTATCCTTCAAAAAGCTGGGTATGCTCATGATCTAAATAACTACATCCAGTATGCACGGCTGGATCAAGAAAAAATGCAAGCTAATCTTCTTTGAAAATGTATACACACAAGGAAATTACGTTATAATACAATTTAAGAAGTTAAGATAATATATTTCCATATTCACGGTGTGTTCCTTAAAGGTAAATAATGTAGCAAAATATATATTTTTTGATTACGTACGTCGCGTGGCCGCAGACAGAATACTAATTTGTGTAACTGCGTGAGTTGTGACGAGTTCGCGCTGTATTGACGATGCTCATGCGTGAAATCTGCTGAGCTGCTCTGCAAGATTGTTTCTGTGAGATTACAGTATTACAATATTAACTATATTATTTTGTTCCTTTAATGTTTTACATATCAGTTTTAATGTTTGTCACTCAAATGTTATTGTGAAATATCTAGATTGTGTATCGAAGAACAACTTGTGTCCCAAAAGAAAGAGAAAGTTTGTGATGAAGCTCATTTTCATAGTTAGCTTTGTGTATATTTTTCTTCAAATACCTATGGTATCACCACCATTCTTGTGCGTAATATGTCTGTAATTATTATGTAGGTATGTTTGTATCATAGTCTTATAAAGTCGACCTACTATGCCTATCCATTTAGTGTTGTCAAATTCAGACGGGCGGGTGTGGATAGGTAAATAATGAAATGGGCGTGGGAACATTCCAAATCGAATTATTAATTAGTTTCAAAATTATTTCATATCTCTCTGGTGAATTTAATCACATGCTTAATTAACTAACATGCCTGTGGCAAGAACTGATTCTAAAACTACACGTTTGAACTATTCACAGTAACATGGCTTCGTAATTCTACGAATATTTATAATTTATGTTATTTGACGAACCTTAGAGAATATCAGATTTAAAAAAAAAAAACAATTTTCATAACCGCATAATAATGACTCTTATTTTATCTCGTCTCTTGGTGTATAATAAAATATTAAATTTCAACGCCGCCACGAAGAATAAAACATTTCCGTGTACTTCCTTATTTCATTTTATGAGCAAAATATAAACTATGAAGGAACTTAAATGACCTTGTAGCGGGTAAGGTGTTTTGGGAAAGTAAACAAGTCTTGAGTACAAAATTGAGAGTATATTTTCAGGATAACTGTGCTACTTAAGTACCAAAATTATCGTTTAGGTTGCGACGGCATTGTGGAGCGATGTGTGTTTCCAAATGTTTCACGCTCTGTCTTTGTCACTCGTATGCGCGCCCAATGTATCGTCGTCCTTCTCGCACGACTATAAAATGAACGAGTCGTATGCGTACGATTTAGTGTTTACTGTGCTCAGACGCCAGGATGTTGCCCGCCGGCGCGCCGCCGACACAACATGCATGTGGTACGCGAGTCCCACATCACTCCCCCCTAAGCGAAACGTACCTTGGGACGCACAGTTCTTCCGGATCTTGTGACGTATTTCTGCTGATCAACTGCTTTCTCGGGGGTGGCACGTTTCTCAGAATTTTCTTCCACATCATTATATAGGTACGCCGATTTTAGTCGGTCGAGCGATATCACTGATGTCCGATTTGGCAGCTTAATCTTGTAAAACTTGCCGTGTCGCTGAATAACTTCGTATGGGCCATCGTAAGGTGGTGTTAACGGCGACCGAACTGCGTCGCTTCGCACGAAGACATGTGTACATGTAGCGAGGTCTTTATGTACAAACGTTTTTGAACCACTGTTGTTCGAGCAGGTACTTTCTTGTATTGATGCCATAGTGTCTACGAGGCGGCGTACGTAGTCACTCTCGTCTATACTCGTCGCTGCTGGTGCAATGAAGTCTGATGGCAGACGAAGTGTTGTACCGTAGGTCATCAACGCAGGGCTTAGATTGTTACTGCTACGTAGTGTTGTTCGTAGGCCCAGTAGTACGGTTGGAAGTTCTTCTGTCCACTGCGTAGTTACACAACGAGCCATGAGAGCGGCTTTTATGATTCGATGCATTCTCTCTAGCTGGCCGTTACTTTGAGGATGGAATGCCGTAGTACGAATGCGTGTGATGCCCAATCTCTTTACTAGCACATTGAATAACGCCGATTCGAACTGGCGACCTTGATCCGTAGTTATTCTTAATGGACATCCGAATCTTGCTATCCAGTTGTCATAAAATGCTCGCGCGACGCTCTCTGCTGTGATGTCTATTACTGGAATCGCTTCTATCCACTTCGTGCACCGGTCAATGATGGTCACCAAGTATCGATAGTCGTTTGATACACGAAGTGGGCCAACGATATCAATATGTATGTGTTCGAAGCGTTCAGATGATGGGAACTCGCTTAACGGCGTCACAACATGGCGATGAACTTTGGCTCGTTGACAGCCTATGCATGCTCTAGCCCAGGTCCCGACATCCTTGTTCATGCTAGGCCAGAAAAATGTTGAATTTACTTGCTTTCGTGTAGTCCTTATGCCAGGGTGACTCAAATCATGTTGCGCCTTAAATGCAGCAAAACGATATGAATGCGGTAGATATGGTCTCGGTGTTTTCATTGAGTTCTCGCACGTGATTGGTTGATTCATTCCGGGTATGTTGACGTCGATGAACTGTAAGTTTTCTTGCTTACGAAGATCTTGTAGCTCTGAGTCACTCCTCTGATCGCTCGCTAATTTCCCATAGTCGAAGATAGTAGGACAACGAATATCTTCGATGCGTGATAGTGCGTCTGCCACTGGGTTTTCTTCTCCATTTATGTATTTTATAGCTGTGCAGAACTGGCTGACGAAATGTAACTGACGCTCTCGGCGGGGCGTGTCGGTGCTGTTGGCTTTTCGTGTCAATGCGTAGATAAGAGGCTTGTGGTCGGTGTATATAGTCACACTGCAACCTTCTATAAGTCGCCGGAAATGTTTTACAGCAGTGTAGATCGCTAATAACTCGCGGTCATACACACTGTATCGCTGCTGTGTACTGCTCATCGCTTTTGAGAAGTAAGCGAGTGGCGTCCACGCGTCATTGTTTTTCTGCTGTAATACTGCGCCGAGACTGAAGTTTGATGCGTCTGTCATGATGCCAAGTTCACTGCCAGGAACGGGATGTACTAGTTGTGTAGCTTCTAAAATGCTTTTGCGGCAGTTTTCAAAAGCTAACTCGGAGTCTGCAGTCCAGTCTATAGGCGTCTTGTCGTTTCGCTTTCGGTTGTGAAGGTACTTATTTAGTTCCACTTGCATATTAGCTTGCCCAGGTAAACAACTGCGGTAAAAATTGAGCATGCCAAGAAAGCGACGTAGGTCAGCGACTGTCTTCGGTTTTGGGTACTGTGATATGGCGTCAGTTCGTTCCTGCGTTGGTTTTATGCCATTTTCAGAAACCTCGTAGCCCAAGAAATTTATCTTTGCCTGGCCGAATTGACATTTTTCAATGTTCAGCATAACCCCGTGCTCTTGAAGCCGTTGCAGCACGTTCTGTAGGAGTAGTTTGTGGTCGTGTTCGTTTTCTGATGATAGTAGCATGTCGTCAACGAAACAAAAACAGTTGTCAATGCCTCGCAGCACCTGATGCATGAATCTTTGAAATGTTTGACTTGAATTTCGTAAACCAAAGGTTAATGACCTCCATTGGAACAGCCCGAATGGTGTGATGATAGCTGTCTTCTCTGCATCTTGTTCGGCGATTGGTATCCAGTAGTAGGCCATCTTCAAATCTAATTTTGAGAAAATCTTCATGTTGTGCAGCTGATACGTGAAGTCTTGAATACGAGGTATAGGGTAACGGTCAGGCAGTGTAACCGCATTTAATCTGCGATAATCACCACATATGCGTAGTCCTCCATCCTTCTTCTGTACTATATGCAGTGGGCTTGCCCACGGACTTTTTGAGGGTTCGCAAATACCCAACTCCATAAGATGCTCGAACTCTGCTTTCGCTGCCTTGTATTTCTCCGGTGGTAGAGGGCGCGCGCGTGCAAAAAGCGGTGGACCCGTTGTTTCGATGTGATGCACGACTCCATGCTTTGATGGCTCTTTTAGGGATGCAGGTCGCAGCACGTCCGGATATTGTTTCAGTAAATCATGGTACACTTGATCGGAGCTTATGAGATGTACTGAGTCATAGCTTGCAGAGACTTCAACTTCAAATGCGTCGACTGATAGCTCGGTAACGTTGTCAATGAGTTTCTTTTGACTGAGATCGACCATCAACTTATAGTGGCGTAAGAAATCTGCTCCCAAGATAGAAGTTTTCACCTCCGCTACGATAAAACGCCACGTGTAACAGCGTCGAAGACCAAGATTTAGCTTGAGAATCTTCTCACCATACGTTCTGATCGGTGTGTTATTGGCAGCAAATAATCTATATGGGCTTATAGTTTTTCTTTTGTCTCGTGAGGCGGCAGCTAACACGGAAATGTCGGCACCCGTATCCACCAAAAATCGTTCCCTCGTATTGCGGTCGAAAACACACAGGCGGTTTGTTGTTACGGGAACATCGACGTCCGCCGCGGTCGATGTTGCAGCTAGTTTAAAGATGACATGGATGTAGACGGTTGGTTCTTCTTTCTTCGACAGCATGGTGACTCACACCGCCTTGCTTTGTCACCGAAACGATAGTGAAATCTGCACTCCCATGTAGGATCGCCGGGCTTTACTGAAGATCTATTATTTTCGCGGGATTGTGAGCGCGAACGATAAAGTTGGCGGCCTCGTTGGTATTGTTGTGTTGGTCGACTACGCAGCTCCGCTACTTCAAAATTCAGCTTTTCAATTTGCTTAGTAATTACTTGTAACTGTGCAGATAATACAGATTCTGTTGATACTGCTGCGATGGTAGGGGGCTCCGAGTACTCAACCATCTTGTCAGCCATAGCAGCTAGCGTATCTAGCGAAGATTCAGTGTTTACTGACAGCACGACTCGAATTTGTGTAGGTATGTGATTCAGCCATTCAATACGTAGTCCTTCGTCAGTGATCATACCGCTGCCTAGTTCTCGCATCTTCCGTAGTAACTGTGAAGGTTTCTGATCACCCAACTCGAGACCAGTTATAAGCTTCTGAAAGTTTTTTACATCTGACTCGTCGTATACTGTGAGCAGACGATTTTTGACAGCTTCGTATTTGTTAGTAGCTGGCGGGTGGTATAAAATGTCCGTGATATGTTGTAGATCGACGGCTTGTAATTGTTGTAACACGTAACGAAACCTCTGGTCGTCTGAAGTCTTGAGAGGGTCTATGACGGCTTCAAATTGAATGAACCAGGCTCGTGGAATTTCTCGCCAAAACGGTAACAGTCTTGATTGAATAGACACTGCAGCTAGTTCCGGAACGATCTTCAATTCTTGAGTGCTAGTATTTTCGCTCGCCGGTACACTAGGGCCTTCACCTCCTTCTGACATCTTGATTGTTGCTTGATAACGACGGTACAGGTCCAGGAACAATGATGATGGTTGTATACAACACGATCGGGGTCACCAATTGTAGCGGGTAAGGTGTTTTGGGAAAGTAAACAAGTCTTGAGTACAAAATTGAGAGTATATTTTCAGGATAACTGTGCTACTTAAGTACCAAAATTATCGTTTAGGTTGCGACGGCATTGTGGAGCGATGTGTGTTTCCAAATGTTTCACGCTCTGTCTTTGTCACTCGTATGCGCGCCCAATGTATCGTCGTCCTTCTCGCACGACTATAAAATGAACGAGTCGTATGCGTACGATTTAGTGTTTACTGTGCTCAGACGCCAGGATGTTGCCCGCCGGCGCGCCGCCGACACAACATGCATGTGGTACGCGAGTCCCACAACCTATTAACATAAAGCCTGCTTGCAATTTTTTTTCTTCATCCTAGCGTTAATCTCAGTCGCAAGTAAGGCTTTTACCTTGTAGTATACCTAGATATTCGTCATATTTATCTTATATCTTTAAACGAGAAATTTTTGTATATAACGGCTCCTACGACTTTCATGAAATTCAGTACACAGGTGGTTTCGGGGGCGATAAATCGATCTAGATAGGGTCCATTTTTAGAAAATGTCATTTTATTTTTTTTAAATATGACTCTTCCTGACATCTATTGGCGATGTGAGCAACTAAATGCTTTAATGACACTACAACACTAAAGCTACCAGCAGATGGCGTTGTTCCAAAAAAAAAAACCGAGTGGAGCTCCGTCATCCAGGTACTTTCTATAAAGTTTAATATGATCACGATGCTTCCATAGCCAAGTTCACAGAAGAAGTGTGTACTAGCTAGATGAATGGCAATTATTTGTGCAACTATGTAAGCCGCTTGGTTCCATAATAGTTACACTAAGTAGCATGTCTACATATAGACTATCTACAATAGGCCTATCGTGACCACGCACATCAATTTCCGGTACAAAATGAATCCATCAGGCGAATTTCACATTGATGATTGACATTGAATTATCACATTATGCAGCGTAGTCTATATACAACTGCTAGCTGTTGCTTTTGGCTCTGCCTGTGTGAATTTCAGATATCGCGACCAAATATAGCCTATCTAAATCTTTATTCTATCTGTGTAAAAAATATCATAAAGATATTGGCGAACCCATATAAAAGAATAAATTGTCTGCAAGCTTACCAAAATCGGGCGAACGGTTCCATGAAATACATTTAGCCAAATCATCGGTTTTGAAGACGTGACACCTTCGTTTAACTTAAAGCCTACTGTAGGACAACTGAAGTGACGTCATGGCACCTATATTCGTCAATGCTACGTCCCGTCTTTACAATCTCACCTTCGGCAATAAATGACCCAAGACGGCGTGAGGCTTTAGTCGGTTCGAGTCCGACACAACCAGCCCCTGCTAGCTCACGGAGAGAGGGTATATCCGTGGGGATTTTCACAATATAAAAAAGAAATAGTCCCCTGGTAGTGGGCGCCACACCGTTAGCGGACACAGCTCATTTGTCATCGCCGACAAGCTGTCACGCTGCGCGCCGGACGCCATTTAATTAAAATTTATTCGTGACACACTCGCGCATCGCACACGAGTCACAGGCACAGGCCACCATGACACAGTTTTTGCATTCTCCAATTTCGAATTCGACACGATAAAGACAAATAGGTACGTTAATGGAACTGATACAACATACCGAGATGACGTGTAGTTTTAGTCGGTTCTATGTCAACATAGCCCTTATCCGTGGGTATACAGAAAAAGCTACCTCAGCGGACATTGTGACCTACCAGACACACAAACTCTCATAAACAATTAAACAAATAAAAAAGGACACTAAAAATAATGAGAAACTCATCATACTAGATCTAGGACTTACTAACAGCAGGAGTAGAACACAATGTTATTACACTCGTATTAGGAGAACAAATGGCACTGAAGTATCCTTTAGAAATAAAAAATCCACTGAAGCCGTGTACATAATGGAAATGAAAAAAGCCACCACAAATGTAATTTCCTTCCTACATAAAAATAAAGAATAGCTTAACCAAATTAGATGAAAATGGAAAACATTAATTAGTTTATCGATTAAGAATAGGAAAAAGTGAATGCCCAGGTGGGACTCGAACCCACGATCTTTCCCTTACAGGGGGAATGCTCTGACCACTGAGCCACCGGGCCACACCTGAAGCTATCCAAATTCTCCTATACTACCGTCTTAGGGCGACGGTGGGAGGCATCTACCGACATTCATACGAAATATCGGAAACAATGAATGATGTTGCAATCATTTTTAAACATTGTTTTTTGATGACTCCGCCCAAATAATTGAATGAAATTTTGAAGCATTTACTATGCTAACTTTTCAAATCGATCGCCCTAAGACGGTTATATAGGAGAATTTGGATAGCTTCAGGTGTGGCCCGGTGGCTCAGTGGTCAGAGCATTCCCCCTGTAAGGGAAAGATCGTGGGTTCGAGTCCCACCTGGGCATTCACTTTTTCCTATTCTTAATCGATTTGAAAAGTTAGCATAGTAAATGCTTCAAAATTTCATTCAATTAATTAGTTTAACGTACTTCTGCACAAGAACACAACATTAAAAATAGCTCGGTAGTAAATTTATCTCGTCTTATGTTCAGCGTCATTGAACCACTCGAATGTGTTTTCCTGCTCTCAAACGAACAGTGGATCAATTTCCTTTAATTAAAAAATAAAAACACAAAAGCCAGGAACGGTATCTTAAATATCAAACACTAAGTAATATATTAATAAAATTAAATTAGAAATTTAAAAACCCCCTTCACATTTTTTACTCTTATAGTATTGAACTACTAGTATTTTTTTTACATGTTCTTAATTACGTAATGTACACGTGATGCGCTTACTAGAGTATATTTGCAGACATTTGGTTATTCTTCCCCACTTTCACCCCCCACAAATTTTAAACGGCTCAACTGAATGCAATGTTAAAGCAACAAGTATGCCGACTTGTCAAACCGTCACCACAAGACGGTTGTATAAGGAGAATTTGGATTGCTTCAGGCGTAGCTCGTTGGCTCAGTGGTCAGAGCATTACCCCTGTAAGGGAATGATCGCGGATTCGAGTGCCGCCTGAGTAATTCACTTTTTCCTATCTTAATCGATTTAAACGGCTCGACCGATTTTCATCACACATATCTAAGAACACTTGCACATAAGTCACCTTTAATACAAAAGAAAACTAAATTAAAATCGCTTCATTCGTTCTGGAGCTATGATGCCACAGACAGACACGTTAAACTTATAACACCTCTTTTTTTGCGTCGGGGGTTAAAACCATTCAATTAATTTCAGTTGTTTTCGTGTGGCTACGTAAAGCAACTGTAATGTCAGAACTAATGATTGTAATGTTTCTAGCGTAATGTTGTTCAAATAAAGATGTTCAAAGTGGCATAGGTAACTCTAAACTGCATAATTATTACTTAACTTAACCTAAACTATAACAAGTAAAGTTTTCTCTCATATTATTATTGAAGAATCTAAAATAACTACTAAGGTACTACCTATCGGATGTCTTTTGAACTACTGAAATATAATACCACCTAGTCATCTATGGCGATTGACACACTACCACGCACCCCGCTGCGTATTGCGGAGCAGTGTGGAGGGTGTCTGTGCGATTGAGTACAGCACTCTCTGTCGGAGGGTGGGAGGATCACAGCTATTGCTTTAGTAGAACAACGTTAGCGTTGTATTTTAGACTTTTGAGCCTAGATGCCGTCAGTGTGGTGACAGAAAAATTATGACAAATAATTTAGAGATGAATTGTTAGCAATACAATTTATTGTTTAAACCTTTCGAATAAATAAAAAAATATGTGGTAAGGTTGAACTCATAAATTAAAATTTCCATTTCGAATTCTACTGAAACCCTAATACGTTAACCAAACCTTAATTTCTGTATGTACTAATCATTAAATCATTACAGCTAACTCTAAAAATTTAATGAGTACATTCAAAAATTACACATCTATTGCTTAGTGTGGTAGTTAACTAAGTTATTTACTGTTATTATGTAAGTAGGCTCCTGTTAATGGATGTAATTTTTCAGAGGCTGATTGGTATTATTTAATCTTATAGGTGCCTATATTAGAGTTTGATAAAATATTTCTCACGAAGCGAAACAATATTTATTAAATTTTGTATTTACGAATACTCTGACAGTGAATTCTTTGTAGAATTTTTAACTAACTAACAATAAGTTAAATGAAAGAAAATACAACTAAGGTTCCTTTCTTCACATAAATAACAGGATATTTTTCATTTTAAGTAAAGAACAAGTACTAATTAATTATGAAGATGAAGCCCTCGGATAAGATTATAATCTTCAAATCAATTAGCGGGAACTAGACCTTTGGCCTGAAAATATTAATAAGGAGGACTAAATTCAGCACATTTTTTACGATATCTCAAACAAAATATGTTTTATTTTTATTTTTACGACCCGTTTTTCAAAGTCATACCCTGTAATATGACTGAATGAACTATGAAATGATAAATGATAACCAATTCTTCATAAATTCTCGCTTTGTCCATCTATTATTAGCCTAACCATCATAATAATATCTTGCATCGTTACTGTATTTGGTATAAAACTTCCTTGGTTATATCACCAGATACTACATTACTATATTACATTTCGGCATGGCTCACTTGTACTCGTACTATATACATTGGTTTGTCTTTGAACCTCCAAATCGTTCAGTAGCAAACCCCACTGGTACACTTTAGGTACTTAGTGTACTTCGGTCAATTTTCCGATTCAAGAATATCGTTAACAGTGTTATATAAGATAAGCGCTTCTAACTATCTCTCAGGTTTTTTTTTATTATATAGAACACGTCAATTTGACGTCACCTCTGTTGGTAAGCTGAAGGCAATCTCAGAAATAAGGCTCACCATTACAAACGTGCCATGTTAACAATGGTGGCACTCGGCTTGACGGCCTCATTAGATGCTTGCTTTTTCAGGCCTCGCTTAAAAGACCCAGTACTGCTGCTTCTGTTGAAATAAACATGCTGGAAAGGAATTCCATATCTTAATAGTGCGGTAAAGGAAAGAGTCCGCTTGGTTCTTGATGGAATATTGTGTACCGTATGCGGGTAACACCTAAGCCCTGTACGTGCTGACCTGTCTAGGAAAGAAAAGGGTGGTACTAATTGAAAGAGCTCTTGAGAACATACGCCATGGTCGAGACGGTAAAATACTACCAAATAAGCAACATATCTCCCACCCTCAAGTTCTCAGTGTTCGTGACCGCAGGATGCCCAAGTCCCAAAAAACGATTGTTTTATAAGTGCATCATACATAATGCCTAAATAACTATCACATTGTCTTGAGGATATAAAATAAGAGATTTCGATTTCGATTTTCACAATGAACTTATAAGAAATCACAACTAAATTTTATTCAGGTATATTATATTGTGTTCCATAAACAAGTTGGATTTATTATAAAATACATAATTCTAGCAACTCCGATAAATATTACTTGAGTAATAATCTTCAATGCCTCAAAACTCATTTGCTCTGCGAAGTGCAAAGCCGTGTTCTAATCTCTCGACTCGTAAAATATCCATAGTAGGTACACAGCTTTTTGAGTAATAAGAACTACGTCAATATTCTAAGAGCTACTCCGAGTTCCGCGGGTGACAGAACTGAACAGAACGTTTAGTACCGCAACACTGGCAATGAATTTTGTTTATAATTATAATTTACATTTACCAGATAATGTGTCTGCTTCGTTTGTTTGTTATATAATATTCAATCAATCAATAATCCCACTACGATTCTCCGCCTGCCGCATCCAGTCCATCCCAGCCACCATTTTCAGGTCATCGGTCCATCTGGCTACGGGGCGTCCTACCCTTCGTTTGCTCTCTCGCGATCCGCTCTAGGAGTGGTCTGCTCCAACGGCCATCGTTCTTTCGACATTGCCACTAATAATATTATCAATCATTAAAATTTTGAAAAAAGGGCAGATCAAAAGTACTCGAAGCCCAGAAATTTCATAGTAATGCGTTCATACACGTTTTAGATCTATATAATAATTGTGTATGTATTTATATTATATATGTATATCTAAGATATTTATCTACAATAGGTATAGGTAAGTGTAGCAAATTTAAAATGTGTAAAAGGGTATGTGTAACACTTTCTTTCAACCAATTATTAAGCCATAAACATCTTGCGTGGCAACCACCAATTTGCAGTGCTACAGGATCAATGTGATCCTGTCATATCCTAGGAGCCAAGTATAACTATTGATCTGAACAAGGGGAATAGTTATGACATAATATTTATGAATAAAACCACCATTATGACTATATCGTTCTCTTTTATTCTGTTATACTACGTTAGTTCCAATAGACCGGATACAAGAAAACCTGTCTACCTTCTCACCATGATAATATAGTCATTCTATACCAATTCATCATTACAATAATTAAACATTAAACAATGGCATCACACTGGCATCGAACCAGCTCGTTCGATATAGCATTATCTTCGAGGTTTGTAGCCATTACACAATCAATCACATCAAGTAATATCATACACAGACACTGTTGAATTACATCAATGTCGTGGGATAGACACAATAACACACCTTGCAAATCGTACCCTAGAAGGGTATGATCCAGTAATCAATATTTTTATCTGCTAGACAGTTACTGCAATACAAACAATCATAATATCTCTATCTGCATATATAACAGCCTCCGTGGCGTGGCGGTAGTGAACGCGGCCACTACGCAGGAGGCGCGGGTTCGATCCCCGCTCAGTGCAAATATTTGTATGCATGAATATGTATATTTGCATTGGTCTGGGTGTTTCTATGTATAGTATGTATGTATTTACAAAAAAAAGACGTATCTAAGTATGTTTATCCGCATTCTAGATTCCATAACACAAGCTAGTTAAGCTATGCTTACCATGGGTCTAGATAGCGTCGTGTGAAATGTTGTGGAATATTTATTTATTTATTTATTTTATTATAACTACATTACAGCTTACGTACCCAATTCAGGCAACACCATTCAGGCCGTTAATTGAATGGCGCCGTTAGGGTAACTGCCTAGGCAGTTTATTGAAAGGCTGATAAAGCTAATTGGCGGCGACATATTTATCGAAATATATACCACAATACATCAATACATCTCACTTTGTTTATTACAATCGAACTATATCATAGTACCGACATTACCCAAACATAAAGGTGAAAAATTAATTTATTAATTTATTTATTTATTTATTTAATTTATTTATTTATTTAATAATTCATTGCATATATGGGTTACAGAGTAGTTGTTATAGGCAGTGGATACAGTTTCACCATATATCACCAATAGGCATGCAATTTTGGTGGCTAAATTACAAATTAGAACATTGTCACATCATTACAAATAGTCATTTCAAAATTCCTTCAATTTCAATTAACAATGTCAATAATATTAATGAGAACAATATAAAATAGAATGGAAATAATGTAGGTTGTCAGTTTAATTTGAGATTTTAATGTCTATGCATATTATGATGTCAAGATATAATTAATTTACTTTGTCAAAATAAAATTTACCTACATCGAATACTGTATGAACCGACCACACCACAACTAGGGCACCTTGTACTGCTGTAATGTCTTATCTGTTAGGAATTCTTTCACGGAGTAATAGCATTTTTCTATTAACAAGTCACGGAGTTGTTTTTTAAACAGTTGTAGCTTAGATGCGGTTCTGATATACTCTGGTATACAATTGAAAATCCGCGGGGCCAGGCAAAAGACGCTCTCATGCATCAATTGCGTTTTACTAGCAACTATTATGTAGTTTAGTTTGATGCCGTGCACGCGTACGATATTCAAATTAGTACAGTAAATATTATATTCATAAATCCGTACAGTAAATGTTATTATTCTATATAAATTTGAACTAATATCTATCACATGCTACAAATAGTTAACTATTTATATACGAATTCCTTTATTAAAAGACAACGGTAATGTGATTAGTACGCTTCCATTGTCGTCCGCCGTCGTCCGTCGTGCCACCCTCTCCGAAACTTGCAACTTCGCTCGATAAATCCTTTCAGTTCGTCCTCACCATTTATCTCTTTCACATGACCAGACTGTCTTGCCGATTCCGGTGGCCGGATTGTCATCTTCTTACCGTCGTAATATTTTAGTTTAGTAACTTCAGTAAATCGAAATTATTCTCAAGATGTTTGCGGTTCATAGTTGGCTCACTGGCATCACAACTTAGATCTTGTTTGTTCTTATTTTGATTGTTCTTATACAATCAAAATATATTGTTCATCATACAATTGTTCTAAACACTTTCCAGTTTTCCAATAAATTAAAATGAGTTGAACGGATTTTAGTCTCATTCTGAAATTAGTATACTGTTAGAAATTAAAACAAGATTTTCCTTCCTCAGTTATTTTTTGAGTCTGTTATACCTACTAGTTAATCAACTCATTTTTTTTTGCTCATAAAATGTCTATAATCTCACCGCAATTAGGCACATAATGATAACTATTATCAAATTGTGTTTTTTTGATTGTTATTAAATCACGAGTGCGATTTTTTATTTTATTGGTTGAGTTGCTTTATTCATAAAATAAATGATACATAAAGATCGTGTAAAAACAAATAAATTAATATTCCTACCTATTGCTTGTTCATTTCATGCAACTTCGTATTCAAATTGAAAATTTTATTACAATTTTTTTTACAAAACTTTCAATCAAATATAACGTTTGTTTTCTCTCTGTTTAAAACTTTAAGTAAATTCACCATTTTGAACACGTGATAAATAAAAAAAGAAAC
This sequence comes from Eilema caniola, assembly GCA_949126895.1. NCBI lineage: Eukaryota > Metazoa > Arthropoda > Insecta > Lepidoptera > Erebidae > Eilema > Eilema caniola. The sequence continues at coordinate 537,098 of OX421463.1, read as the reverse complement.
CCCATTCTTTTAGCCTGTGGCCAGTGTTTTTTTTAATTATTCCCGCCAGTCTGGCAGTGCCAATTAGTTTCGTAATTCGTTTTTACTGGTGAAATTATAGTTATTTATGAATTAAAATGTCTACAAGTACTAGTTATAAACGTAACGTTTTATGTCCATAGCACACTGCACGATATTATACATATACTGAACGTCAGATATATGATGTGATTGACGTGAAGTCCTTAGTATTATGGAATGTTTAATATCTACTATAATATTATATTATTCACAATAATACTATTTTTACACTAGCCACTTAATTGAATTGGTCACCTTCCAGTTTTTCGCCGCACGCCGCAGCCTCGCCTGGTGGGGTCGGGTTATATCCCGCGTCGGTGAGTTGGCAGGCGTGTGTAGGACACACACGACACGCCTCCGCCATGGCCTGCTTCTGGCGAGTCGGCCAACTGCCGTCCTCAGGCCCCGATCATGGAGGTCGGTAGTCCCGGGCGTAGACGAGTTTGCGGCGTCCACGCCGTAGAATGCGGAACTCAGGGGGCAGGTTTCTCTCCCGCTCCCTCTCTGCCGCCTCTTTCGCGCGCATTACCTGCTCGCGGAAAGAGGCGGCGGCTTGCCATTTGCTCCCGTCGGAGACCACGGCCCTCATCATGGTCTCCAAAGAAAGAACGTCCACGCCCAGGACCACAACGAGATCCCGGCGTTGACTCGCCCACGCAGGGCACTCCACCAACGTGTGGAGCGCCGTGTCTTCGCCAGGATCCTCGCAGTGCTGGCACTGCGGAGTTGTCTCCCGGTGGATGCGCCATAGATACCTACCGAAGCACCCGTGCCCGGTAAGTATCTGCACATCCGGTAGGAGAGGTCACCGTGGTGCCTCTCCAACCAATCCTTCATGATCGGTCTCACCGCCGCAATGGTGGATTCCCCCCACCTTAGATGCTCAAGTCGCACCCGCCATGTCTCCATGAGTTCCCGACGGAGCTGGGACCGCTGAGTCCTGATTTCTCGGGGCTCCGGCCTATGGCCCCGCTCCAGTGCCTCCTTGCGCCACTGATACAGCAACGCAAGGGCTCTCGCTTCCAGGTCCCATGGAGGGGTCCCGGCTAAGAGACTGCCACCTCGACAGAGATCGTGCGATATCCCCTGATCACTCTGACGGCCATCGCTTTTAATGGGCTGTTTAATACAGCCACGTTGCGGGCCGCCAGAGTCTCCGCCCATACGGCAGCCCCGTACAGGGCCATGCTTCGCACGATCCCCAGGTACAGTCTCCTAGTGGGGGCATTGGGCCCCTTAACGTTGGGCATTAGCCGGGATAGCGCGGCCGCAGCCCCTCTGAGTTTTGGTCACCTTTCAGTGATATAAAAAAGTCCATTACAGAATTATGTTATAAGATATGAAAGATTTGATCTTCATGATGCGATTTAGCTTTCATAATATAGTTAGATAAGTACATAACTACAAGTCAGTACCAGCCGCATTTAGTGCAGAAGTTTCTTTATCTTAGTGAGTGCCTGAGTGCGCCAGTGTCTTGATATGGCACCAACAAACTTGGATAATGAGTACATTGTGAAACTAACTTTCATCCACTGTACTTGGACGAACTAATCGTCTTTAGGACTTATTCTATATTGTTCTTCACTTAAAGGATCGTGTACTGGATTTTCTTTTTTTGAAATTATTTTATTTTCCATACACACTAAAGAATCCTATACGATATCCATACTAAAATTATAAATGCGAAAGTAACTCTGTCTGTCTGTCTGTATGTTACGCTTTCACGGCTAAACCGATCTTGATGAAATTTGGTACAGAGGTATATTAGAGCTTGAGAACGGACATAGGCTACCTTTTATCACGAGAAAGGGGGTTTAAGGGGGGGAAATAGGGGAAGAAATTTTTTATGAAAGTTTGTCATTTCTGAAGATATCTTAATGAAATTTGGTACAAAGGTAAATTAGAGCTTGGGAACGGATATGTGCTACCTTTTATCGCGAAAAGGGGGGTAGAAGGGGGAGGGGACTAGGGCCTTGGGATGAAAGTGTCATTTTTGAAGATTTCCTGATGAAATTTGGTACAGAGATAGTTTAGAGCTTGGGAACGGATATAAGCTATCTTTTATCGCGAAAAGGGGAGTAGAAGGGGGGGAGGGCAGACTAGGGCCTTGTTGTGACAGTTCGTCATTTTTGAAGATTTCTTAATGAAATTTTGTAAAGAGATAGTTTAGAGCTTGGAAACGGACATAGGCTACCTTTTATCGCAAACAAAGCTTAGAAGGAGGGGGGGGGGATATGCCTTGGGATGAAAGTTTGTCTTTTTTGAAGACTATCTTTTATCGCAAAAAGGGGGGTAGAAGGGGGTGACTAGGGCCTTAGGATGAACGCTTGTCATTTTTGAAGATTTCCTGATGAAATTTGGTGCAGAGATAGTTTAGAGCTTGGGAACGGACATAGGCTACCTTTTGTCGCGAAAAGGGGGGTAGAAGGGGGGACTAGGGCCTTGGGATGAAAGATTGTTATTTTTGAAGATTTTCTGATGAAATTTGGTACAGAAATAGTTTAGAGCTTGGGAACGGACATAGGCTACCTTTTATCGCAAAAAGGGGTAAGGGGGGGGGGGATATGGCTATGTGATGAAAGTTTGTCTTTTTTGAAGATATCCTGATGAAATTTGGTAAAGATATAGATTAAAGCTTGGTACGAACATAGGCTATCTTTTGTCGCGAAAGACGAGGTTAAGGAGGGGGATTACAGGGGATGAAAGTTTACCGGTTTTGAAGAAATCCTGATGATATATTTGGTACAGACATGGATTAAAGCTTAGGAACAAACATAGGCTACCTATTGACGCGAAAATGGAGGTATAGGGGGAGGGGTAATAAGGGATGAAAGTTTGACAGTTTTGAAGATATCCTGATGAAATTGGTATAGAGATAGATTAGAGCTTGGAAATGGATATAGGCTACTCCTTATCGCGAAAAAAGGGATAGAAAAGGGAAGGGGGAAGGGGAATAGGGCTATGGGATTAAAGGTTCTCATTTTTTAATGGCACAAAAAAAGAGAGGGAAGATGGCATAAATAGTATGAATTTCTTTTAAGACGTCCTTATGAAATTTGGTACAAAGGTGAATTAGAGCTTCGGAGCGGACAGAGTTGACTAGCAAACCAAATATAGAAGCGGATGGATAGGCAAGTAAAGATTGTTATATGGCCGAGTGGATAGGCGTGTAAAGATCGAGTTTTGAGTGGTAGAAATTTGATGGCACAATTTTGTCACAAATTTCGACCGGTAGAGTACCACCGTGCACTTTTGCGAAAAACCCTCCATAGTAATCCAATCTCGGTTGGATTGCGTTCAGGGGTCAGCAAGTGCATAGCCGGGCAGGGGGGATTGTGGTCGCAGCACTAGTGGGACCGGTGGGTCTTGGCGTAGTCTAGTGGGGGATGGCGCGGGGCGACGCGCCGAGCAGGGAGACCTGTAGAAACGGTGGTGCCGCTGGCCGCCCGCGGCATAGTACAGGGGCCCAACCGGGACTAATCACCCTGGGAGGCTGCCCCACCAGGTCGCGCATAATCCCGATATGGCTCGTCGTGCCGGTTGGTGACCGGACGAGGGAGCCCGGCGACCATACTCGGGGGGGTACGGGGGCCCTTCCGTTCGGCGCGTCGGCTCTCGCCATACCTCACATTCATAGATAAAACCAAAATCCCACGCTTTGTCACGCGGTGCTGCGACAACAATCGCCCCTTTTTCACGCCTTCCCTCTTCATCCTCATGGCAGCGCACAACAGAAGATTGGTCTACACAGCGGTAAAAAACTCTCCCTCGGGTTCGCTATTTGAGGTGGAGTCCACGAACATCTGTGGACTCCATACAAACCTCAACGCCGTCCACCAACACCTGGAGACGGCGAAACCAGCAATGCTGTTTCTTACGGAGTCACAAATACGCCGCCCTGATGACACGACCTACTTGCTCTACCCCGGCTATGTCCTTGAGGAGAATTTCCGCGCAAAAGCCGGGGTGTGTGTGTATATCAGGGCGGGTGTTTGTAGTCGCCGTTTGCGCTGCCTAGAGGACCCGTCCTTTTCCACCCTTTGGGTACACATAGACCATGGCTCTACGAGTCAGATCTATGTGTGCCTCTACCGCTCCCATACAGGAAATACCGAGACAACTCGACTCTTTGAATACCTGAGTCAGGCGGCAGATGATGCGCAGGAGCGGTTTCCAAACGCTGAACTGGTGTCTTTGAGGGGTTTCAACGCCCACCACGAGCTCTGGTTGGGCTCCGCCAAAACAACCCACGCGGGAAGAGCCGCCCATGCATTTGCTCTGGCGCATGGCCTGACCCAATTGGTACACGAGGTCACTAGGATACCAAAAAGGTCGGACCATGAGCCCTCTCTGCTAGACCTCCTGCTGACGAGTCACCCGGACCAGTACAGTGTTTCGGTGAGCGCCGCTTTAGGTGAATCCGACCATTGTCTGGTCCGTTCCGAGGTGCCCATTATAGCGCCCCCACGACCCGCGCAGGGGAAGCGGCGTCTCTGGTACTACTCGTCAGCGGACTGGAATAGACTGCGTGATTATTTTGCGTCCGTCCCGTGGGTTGAACGCTGCTTTGATGGTAAGAACCCATCTGAGGCCGCATCTGCTGTCGCCAGTAAGATCAGTCTGGGCATGGAATATTATATCCCCTACACTGATGTCACCGGTGTACGCAGAGCGCATCCCTGGTTCAGGCGCGAGTGCGCGGAGGCTGTTAATCATAAACAGTCTGCGCACCGCGCTTGGATGAGGGCGCGCGCTACGTGCGATCCCAGCGTGGGCCACTTCAAGGCGGCGTACAACAGAGCCACAAAGGTCTGCAAGAGGGCTTATGTCAAAGCGGATGCCCATGCGTATAGCTCGGCTTGGTCAGGAGCTGGTAGCGCATCCCACGGGCAGCCGTGGTTACTGGCGGCTGGCCAAAGCCGTGCAAGCTAACTTCTGCCAGCCTTCGCTGCCCCCGCTGTGCCGATGGATCCCTGGCCCATGAGCCGCAAGAGAAAGCAATTTTGCTGGTTAATCTCTTTGCGGCCAACTCCCGAGTCGATGATTGTGGTATGGAGCCGCCGACACTGCCCATCAGTGACTATGCAATGCCTGATATTCGTATCAGGCAACGCGATGTCCGAGCAGTGCTGCAGTCACTCGATGTCCGGAAAGCCAGTGGTCCGGACGGTATTCCGGCGGTGGTTCTGCAAAAATGTGCAGCGGAGTTGTCCCCAATGCTTGCGCGGCTGTACCGGCTGTCCTACAGCTCTGGTACAGTGCCTTCGTCTTGGAAAGAGGCGAATGTACAGCCGATCCCCAAGAAGGGGGATCGCTCAGACCCAAACAACTATCGACCCATAGCCGTCACCTCAGTGCTGTGCAAGGTGTTCGAGCACATTATTAACAAACAGCTCATGCGTCACCTTGAAGATCACTCCCTACTTAATGACCGGCAATATGGCTTCAGGCCGAAACGGTCAGCTGGTGATCTTCTGGCGTATGTTAACCATATTTGGGATGAGGCTATGGACAAGCACGGCGAGTCATTGGCAATTAGTCTTGACATCGCCAAAGCTTTCGATAGAGTTTGGCACAAATCGCTTCTTTCCAAGCTGCCAGCCTTTGGTCTGCCTCCTAGACTGTGCGACTGGGTTGCCGGCTTCTTGCAGGAGCGCCGTATTCGCGTCCTTTGTGATGGACGAGCCTCGGAGTTCTTGCAGCTAAATGCCGGCGTACCGCAGGGATCTGTCCTATCGCCAACTCTCTTTCTTCTGCATATCAATGACATGCTGTCGACCGGCAGCATTCATTGCTATGCGGATGATAGCACCCTACACGGGAGTTATCAAGGACGTCCTGCGGATAAGCAGACGCATATCGCGGAAAAAAGGCAGCTTCTTGTCACTGAGCTTGACCGGATCCTGAACCACATTTCCCAATGGGGCTCTGAGAACTTGGTCGAGTTTACAGCAAAGGTATCTTCTTTCCTTCCCCTTCCCACTCTTCAGAGCACGCCACTGCCACTGCAGGATAACCTCAATATCCTCGGTATGGATGTTCGCTGTAAACTAAATAACAAAAACTACATCGAGAGTATCATCAAAACAGCCTCGCGTAAACTCGGAGTCCTGAACAGAGTGAGACGGTTTTTCACGCCGGAGCAACGGTGTCTTCTATACAAGACACAAATTCGTTCCTGCGTGGAATACTGCTCGCATCTCTGGGATGGATCCGCAAAGTACTTATAAGATGCTCTCGACAGGTTGCAGCGACGAGCGGTCCGCATTATTGGAAATCCTGAGGTCATAAGTACCCTCGAGCCGTTGCAGTTGCGTAGAGATGTTGCTCCCTTGGCAGTATTTTACCGTCTCTACCATGGTGAATGTTCTGCAGAGCTATTCCAATTAGTACCACCCTCTCCTTTCCTATACAGGACGACACGTGCAGGACTTAGATGTCACCCGCATACGGTACAGAACATTCCTTCAAGAACCAAGCGGTTCGGTGACTCTTTCCTTTGTCGCACAATTAAGACCTGGAATTCCTTGCCAGCTCACGTGTTTCCCTCTTCCTACAGTCCCGGGTCCTTTAAGCGGGGCGTGAAAAAGCATCTGATGAGGCCGTCAAGCTGAGTGCCACCATTGTGAACATGGCACGTGTGTATAATGGTGGCCCTCTCTCCTAAGACTTTGCCTTCAGCTTAACATCAGGCAAGGTAAAGTCGAATTGACGTGTCCTATATAAAAAAGATAAAAAAAACTACAGGGGTGAGTAGATATACGATTAGAGAGCCAGTGGAGAGGCGAGTATAGAATCAAATAGAATGCAGTAAAGGGTTGAGTAGAGAGGCGAACAGGTAGGCGAGTCGAAAGACGAATGTAGTGGCAAGTAGAGATCGAATAGAGAGTTGGGTAGAGGTGCGAGTAGATAGGCAAGTGGGAGTCAAGTAGAGAGGCGAAAAGAGAAGGCGAATAGAAAGTCGAGTAGAGAGTCGATTATAGAGGCGAGTGGAAAGTCGAGAACAGAGGTGAGTACATAGTCGAGGACAAAGTTGAGTAGAGAGGCGAATTTAATACTTAATAGCGTCGGATCAAATCTAAGCGATAACCGACATCCACGCAAGCGGAGCCGCGGGCAACAGCTAGTGTTAAATAAATAACTGTTACTGTTAATACTGGGTAATGTTAATGTTAGCGGGAATTAACGCGATCATGCTATAGGTTCATACATACCTGTGATTGGACTGACGTAACATTATTGTATATAATGGAACCCCGGTCCAATACAACGAATAATGGAACCCGATAGTTTAAAAGTTATTAATCGGGTCCAATACCACGAATAATGGAACCCGGTAGTTTAAAAGTTATTAACCGGGTCCAATACCACGAATAAAACTAATACAAATCACAGACAACAGTGTGGGAATAGACTGGCCCATGTGTGTTAGTTAGTACTTATGTAAAAAGTATTGAATATAGTAAACCTAGAAAAATATTTTTTAATATATAACTAACACGGGAAGAACGTCGTAGCTGCGGTTGGAACCGTTTTTCACCTGCCACTGATTCTCTAAATCCAAATAACTAATCTTGTGAACTTGTACCTTCATCGCGCTCTAGACCACATTCACCAACCCTTTATAAACAAAAATCCCCGGAACCAGCTCCTCCCTGAAACCGCAGAGCTGAGATTACTCTGCGGGTGTGCGGCAGACTTCTCTTGTGATCGTTCAAAGTGAGCACAACTCGGCGTGTACGTCAAGTGCTCTCGAAACTTTGACTTTGTTATTAGTTCACTAAGGAATTGTAGAGGAACACATTTACCGTTCTTATATTGTGGAATTAACAGATTTACTCGTTCAGTACTTTTACCCATTTAATTTTTAAAGGGAAAATATTTTATGTATTTGTTTGTAGAAAATAAATGAAAAACTAATGAACTCATTTAGAATTCCTTCAACAGTAGATGCTGTAGTGTTTTCGTAAAGAATAGGATGTTACAAAATAGTCAATACTGTAATCCAAAGTATTTAAATAGTGAAAATCAACGTTCATCACATACACCTCCACAATAAACCCTACAACCAACTATTTCACTCATGTCTCCACTACCCACAGTAAAAATACAAAAACTGAATTACGTTATTCTTACTTACTTATTATACCGTGGTATCAAATTTACTTCTCTAAATAAATCACTTCGCATTCAAAGTTATGTTAGTACCATTAGACAACCCTACTTGAAATATTCAAATCGGATATTCTATTAACAAACATCATGAATTTAAAACTGCTAAGTCAGAAAACTTGAATCTTGGCACAGAGGAGAGGATATGGTTATATGTAAGATTTTTTTAAATTTAACCTTAAGGGTTGGAGGTAAAAGGAGGGTTGTGTTAAGTTTGTGGTAAATTCAAGTAAAATAAATCTTGTTTGTTCGCATCTATTTTAATATTGCGGAAGGAATATTATATAAGAGCAGGTTCCTGTATAATAACTAAAACTATATAATTATTATTACGGTGAAAAAATACTGTGTGTCTCAGTGATGTTGACTCTTTCCAGGAATTTAAAATTCAACAGTCCACACGTACCACGAACTGATTGAGAAATATTATATTTATTGAACACTTCAAGTACACACGCAACGTATTTCATCAGCCTTCCAGTAAACCAATTATAAGTTTATATACCTATCGATGTTATTGCTCACACATCACACTTTTCGCAAACTAATTATAAGTTTAGGTACCAATTCTTATTCGTATATCAAAACTTACTTTCAGCCTTTATCATTTTCTGCCTATCCGTTGGACTCCGCTTATAATTACCCGACTATGGTAAGGCTAAAGGAGGGCTACGAGATTTTTTACATTTTGATTTGAATTATGTTGAAATTTTTATTATTTTTGTTCAACTGGATTCGGAGTCAATGAACATCTTTTACATATTCGCTATTCGAATTCGATATATCACTATAATGTTGATATAATTACCTTCCTTTGAATAATTTAATGTTTACCTTAGATAAAAGTAAAAATCAATGATATACCCCTATTCTTATTAAGCATATTTACTGGTACCTAATTAGATATTTACACAATTTGTTACAGAATAGGGAACATTTTCCAATATTCAAAGCAAAGAGTAAGTATTTTGTATTTTTAAATAAGAAAGAAACAAGGTTCTTCATTAACTCAAGTTATACTCCTTGTTACATTCGACTCCGGCTAAATTGATTAAATGAGTAAAATAGGTTAGAAAATCAGAGTGCTTCTCGCTACCCTTTTAAACTCGTCTTTCATCGAGAGGTTTTCAAGAAGTTGATTAAAGCTCCTCGCAATCCTCCTGCCCCGAGTTATTCTTCATTACAGGCTCAAATAAAATCGCCGTCTTAGTGCTGCATGCGATACAGAGCGGCCAATTGAGAGATTTGGTTTATGTACTCCTTTAATGAATTATTTAGAATAATGTAATATGGGCTTAGAAACCATTACGGCAATTTACTGTAGTATCACTTCCTCAAAGTGTTCCTCAATAATCATTTCATAAACTTGAAAGGCTCGTTCAAAAACACGTATTTCATAGATTATGAAATCTTTTCGCCATAGACCGACCAGAAGACGCCAATTAAAATATTTCTATTTCATGTTTTTCAATATCAACATTCAGATGGCAACGCACAGCACACCCCTGGAGTTGTAACTAATTAGTCATAGGTGCATTCGGTTAGCTCTTACTGCCAGGTGGGACACTTGGTGGTCTACTGCTTTGATATTATAAACAGTATCAAAGTAGCTGCTGTCTGTTACAAGTCACATTTCCAATTCAATAAAATATTTTTATTATATCCACGTCAAAGGAGCTCTTAACCGGTCGAAGTTAAACGAAAATCAGTCGCAGCGACTCGCCTCCCCATGACCCCGTGTTCCTGCTCGTTTTATCAGTGGATAATATAAAAGAATAAAGCGTCCTCAGCTCAGCGACACTTGTCAGCCACAGACCACTGTTTACTTAGGATTCTGCATCGATAGGACCGTCCAACATTTACTCTGTCTTATTACTCTTGCTACAATATTATTAGCGAGCGCTTCCACCCAACATCTATGTTTTCCGTACGCTGAGAACTTTAGTTAAATAAATTAGCTTCGCTAAGCCAATATTTGTTGAACATATTCATGGCAAATGTACCGCTTGTTTGCATTACCTTTATTGTTTGAATGAATGAGTATCCTTTACAAGTTAGTAATTATGAGATAATATTTGTTCACTATTCTCCTTTATCCTACCGTTATTCCCAGTTGCATCCGAAGCTTTTCAACTTGGAGTTCTCTTTTACCAGTCTAATTGCGGATTTGGCTGAACTTCGATATTTATTCACTATTTATCTTGTCATAATTGTATTTTCAAATGATACAAGCCCTTAACCTTATTAGGTGATATCTGAAAGAATTTTGAAATTTTATTTTCCTATAATATTTCATATATCTAGCTAATACGATGAGATGTTGTATTATTTACTTTTATAAGATTAAATATTACATAGTAGATTGTTGTAATATACTTTCCCTAATAAATTTACTTAATCAAACCCCAATAAAAGCAAGATACGACAAGACTTCACGAAACTGTGAGCAACCAAAACGTCGGGCTCACTGCAAATAATAGGACAACGCCTAATGAATCACGATAGAATCATTGCCATAAATCTTTAATGAAGTATCCGTTACTTACTAACTTTTAAACTCTTCCGTCGAATCATCGGATATCGATATTAACAGATATTTTACCCGCTTATGTTCTTTCGTTATGACATGAGACCAAATACGGCTAAATAGACATGCAGGAATTCACATGGACGAGTGTATGACGCGTAATCATTACCGCACATCAGCTCGTAACGAATCAAGTTTATAACGGATCTATGGGGTGATATTTTTCTTTTATTTATTTAAATTTTTCGATATGAAACTCAATGACACTCAGTTTCTGACAACCATTATGGGTGCATGAGTATAACAACACACCTTCTTTAGGCAGACTTGTAAAAACATAATTACGTACGCTTTCGCCACTATTTTTATACTAGGGTCATATCTAAACCGCTTGGCTCTTAGGAAACTGGGCTAAACGCATTACTGAGAGCGTCTCTATCAGACACCAAGGCGCAACGACGCGCGCCGCGCCGAGCCGCGAGCGATGTCGCACAATTCAATTATATTGTTCACCGATATTAGCGTCGGTCGGAGCTATACGAGATATCACGCAGCTATTTATTGCAAGCGGCAGCGCTCCCTGAACGGTTCACGGGACTGGAACAAATTGAACATTAAAGCTTTCCTTGCCCTCTTACTTTGAGTATTTGTGGGTAATTTCAATGTACCAACAAGACACTTCTATGCGATTTTATGTGATTTAGTTTAAATTCGATTTGTTTAAATTCAATTTCAAATTAATTCACTCACACATTCACATTCATTTCTGCAAAACATCGGATTTTACAATTAAGGTTTGTTCAGCACAAATCGCTGTTGTTAGCAGCATGCTAACTTAATAAAAACGAATATCGACGGACGTGACAATAATAATATGACCAGTGAGTTAAAAATCACTTTTAATTCAAAGATACATGTTTAGAGAACGTAAATAACATGAACATGGCAGTTACAACACGGTACAAACAATTCATTTAAATAGTTCTATTTGAATTTTCATTTACAACATTGTTCAGTCGCATTCACTTTGAAATGCCGAAACGTTTCTGTCGCCATAGGGTACAATATATAAAAACTTCTTTTACACGAATGAACGCATCTTTTCCAGTTTTGTGCTTTCAGTCACTTTGTAGCCACTGTTCCGTTAAAATTAAACTATAATATTATGAATTTGAATGCAGTTTCCAGTATAAACAAGTTGATTTTTGCTTCTATTTAAGGCGATGGGAATTAATAATATGGTAAATATTTTCCAACTGGAAGAAAAAATGCATTTACACTGAACTAAACTGAATGTTAAAAAGTTTTCTAAATCATCTTCCTTTTAATGGCTATTTACCAAAAAATATATTGTAAATCAAGAATAACTCAATAATTTTACTTAAAACTGTACCTACTTCTTACTTTTAATTAGAGCTCTACGCTATTTCACCATGTCTTAATTTCAACATTAAGACACGGTGAAATATTTTAGAATATGACCCACATATACACAATGTTATGTCGGTTTGACTATGCAATATTGTTATTTACTTAGATCATAATCCGCATTTTCTCTGTCTGAATGCGCACAATCTCCCAGAGACGTATCGAGGTATTATTGTACTAATGTGATTATTCGAAATGAATGCAAAGGAGCTTACACGAGATTTCTGTACATGTCGACTGTACTTATAAAAGGATCCAAAATGAGACGATGTTTCTGTCTAAATTTAGGCTGAAATTCGTTGATGAATCCCTAATCGTACTGTTATTAAAAAGGTTAACAACTAACAAGTAGTGAATTATTCATCACGCAGCTCCAGTTGAGGCAAAAGTAAGATATCTGATAAGGAAATTGATATTTAATTCAGAATGCCTACATCTACGAATCGTCTACGTCAGCTATTGATTACTAAGGTTCAATTTTAACAAGACGGGACAACAATACATACTTACTCGCATTTCCAAATGAATCTCATTCGTGTATGTATTTTATGAGCCTAAATAAGCAAAATTTATATTATATTGAATATCTATTGGTACAGACGACGACGCCTTGATCGAGGATCGGCTGTAAAATTTGTTTTATTGCGACCAATTTCTACTGCTGGCCGCTTTGTGTCGTCAAATAACAATGTTTGGTTTTATCTGCTATGATTATTGGGGCAGGTTGTAAATGTAAGATTTTACTATCGATTTTTGTATGAAAGAGTGTTTTATATGTAAGTATAATAAACATATAAACTTTAATAAGTAATAATATTTTCGCTCCCAATAATATGATTGAATTATGTCATTGGGTACGTGTGATAAATTCAGTCAGTAATTAAACAATATAAAACCAAACCCTTATTAATATAGAAGAAGGGTCTCTCCATTCTTCCCTGGACATCCTTCGTATGTCCAAATTTGCAATTGTTGCGCACTAAATGTTTTTATCAATCCTAAGACACATTTCTAGACATGGAGCAATCAAGCGTGGCACTCGCAGCGAGCATCATCCGGCTATTATCATAAACGCCCAAGACGTCGCACTCGCAATACACTGCGCGCTCCGACTAGGCCAGGAAGGAGGTGAGGCGAGCACTGTGCGGGGGAAGGAGGCGGTTTAAGCTAGCGTCTGCCGCGCATCGCATCTCGCTTTAATTGAATTCGTTGCAACTCCGAAATGTTGTGTGTGGTGTGAGAGGAAGGCAGTTTTGTTCTAAATAATAATAATAATAAATTTACGAGAATTTTAATGTGATTCTTCGAGACGTACAATATGAAAGTTTACATTGTAAACTCTTCTCTCACTACCCGCAAATACGTTGAGACTCTAAAGCCCACAAAGTTACTGCGAGGGATATGTCACGAGACAACCTCACCTTCGGCCTAGCACATCGACCCACAGACGGCGTGCGGTTTAGTCGATTCGAGTCCGACGTAACCTCCCCCGTAAAAAAAAGCCCACAAAGTTACTTACGTACGTTACGTACTTAGGTAGGTATGGAGTCTCCTAATACAAGCATTATTTGCTTAAAAGGAGGCTTCAATCACAAAATTGTAACACCAAACTGTATAATGCCAATAAACTATTTTATTATTAGTTGAAATCCCATTACGGACTACCGCTCAAGACTGCCTGATGACTATTTTAGTGTGAAAATCTCGGTTGGATTGCGTTCAGGGGTCAGCAAGTGCATAGCCGGGCAGGGGGGATTGAGGTCGCAGCACGAGTGGGACCGGTGGGTCTTGGCGTAGTCTAGTGGGGGGTGGCGCGGGGCGATGCGCCGAACAGGGAGACCTGTAGAAACGGTGGTGCCGCTGGCCGCCCGCGGCATAGTACAGGGGCCCAACCGGGACTAACCACCCTGGGAGGCTGCCCCACCAGGTCGCGCATAATCCCGATATGGCTCGTCGTGCCGGTTGGTGACCGGACGAGGGAGCCCGGCGACCATACTCGGGGGGGTACGGGGGCCCTTCCGTTCGGCGCGTCGGCTCTCGCCATACCTCACATTCATAGATAAAACCAATACCCCACGCTGTGTCACGCTGTGCTGCGACAACAATCGCCTCTTTTTTCACGCCTTCCCTCCTCTTCATTCTCATGGCAGCGCATAATAACAGTAGATTGGTCTACACAGCGGCAAGAAACTCTCCCTCGACCTCGCTATTTGAGGTGGAGTCCACGAACATCTGTGGGCTCCATACAAACCTCAACGCCGTCCACCAACACCTAGAGACGGCGAAACCAGCAATGCTGTTTCTTACGGAGACACAAATACGCCGCCCTGATGACACGACCTACTTACTCTACCCCGGCTATGTCCTTGAGGAGAATTTCCGCGCAAAAGCCGGGGTGTGCGTGTTTGTTAGGGCGGATGTTTGTTGTCGCCGTTTGCGCTGCCTAGAGGACCCATCCTTTTCCACCCTTTGGGTACACATAGACCATGGCTCTACGAGTCAGATCTATGTGTGCCTCTACCGCTCACATACAGGAGATGCCGAGACAACTCGACTCTTTGAATACCTGAGTCAGGCGGCAGATGATGCGCAGGAGCGGTTTCCGAACGCTGAACTGGTGTTTTTGGGGGATTTTAACGCCCACCACGAGATCTGGTTGGGCTCCGCCAAAACAACCCACGCGGGAAGAGCCGCCCATGCATTTGCTCTTGCGCATGGCCTGACCCAATTGGTACACGAGGTCACTAGGATACCAAAAAGGTCGGACCATGAGCCCTCTCTGCTAGACCTTCTGCTGACGAGTCGCCCGGACCAGTACAGTGTTTCGGTGAGCGCCGCTTTAGGTGAATCCGACCATTGTCTGGTCCGTTCCGAGGTGCCCATTTTAGCGCCCCCACGTCCCGTGCAGGGGAAGCGGCGTCTCTGGCACTACTCGTCAGCGGACTGGGATGGACTGCGTGATTATTTTGCGTCCATCCCGTGGGTTGAACGCTGCTTTGAAGGTAAGAACCCATCTGAGGCCGCAACTGCTGTCGCCGGTGAGATCAGTCTGGGCATGGAATATTATATCGGTGTCCGCAGGGCGCGCCCCTGGTTCGGGCGCGAGTGCGCGGAGGCTGTTAATCATAAACAGTCTGCGTACCGCGCTTGGATCAGGGCGCGTGCTACGTGCGATCCCAACGTGGGCCACTTAAAGGCGGCGTACAACAGAGCCACAAAAGCCTGCAAGAGGGCTTATGTCAGAGCGGATGCCCAGCGCATAGCGCGGCTTAATCAGGAGCTAGTAGAGCATCCCACGGGCAGCCGTGGCTACTGGCGACTGGCCAAAGCCGTGCAAGCCAACTTCTGCCAGCCTTCGCTGCCCCCGCTGCGCAATCCCGATGGATCCCTGGCCCATGAGCCGCAAGAGAAAGCAAATTTGCTGGTTAATCTCTTTGCGGCCAACTCCCGAGTCGATGATTGTGGTATGGAGCCGCCGACACTGCCCGTCAGTGACCATGCAATGCCTGATATTCGTATCAGGCAACGCGATATCTGAGCAGTGTTGCAGTCACTCGATGTCCGGAAAGCCAGTGGTCCGGACGGTATTCCAGCGGTGGTTCTGCAAAAATGTGCAGCGGAGTTGTCTCCAATGCTTGCGCGGCTGTACCGGCTGTCCTACAGCTCTGGTACAGTGCCTTCGGCTTGGAAAGAGGCGAATGTACAGCCGATCCCCAAGAAGGGGGATCGCTCAGACCCAAACAACTATCGACCCATAGCCGTCACCTCAGTGCTGTGCAAGGTGTTCGAGCACATTATTAACAAACAGCTCATGCGTCACCTTGAAGATCACTCCCTAATTAATGACCGGCAATATGGCTTCAGGCCGAAACGGTCAGCGGGTGATCTTCTGGCGTATGTTAACCATATTTGGGGTGAGGCTATGGACAAGCACGGCGAGTCATTGGCAATTAGCCTTGACATCGCCAAAGCTTTCGATAGAGTTTGGCACAAGTCGCTTCTTTCCAAGTTACCAGCCTTTGGTCTGCCTCCTAGACTCTGCGACTGGGTTGCCGGCTTCTTGCAGGAGCGCCGTATTCGCGTCCTTTGTGATGGACGAGCCTCGGAGTTCTTGCAGGTAAATGCCGGCGTACCGCAGGGATCTGTCCTATCGCCAACTCTCTTTCTTCTGCATATCAATGACATGCTGTCGACCGGCAGCATTCATTGCTATGCGGATGATAGCACCCTACATGGGAGTTATCATGGACGTCCTGCGGATAAGCAGACGCATATTGCGGAAAAAAGGCAGCTTCTTGTCACTGAGCTTGACCGGATCCTGAATCACATTTCCCAATGGGGCTCTGAGAACTTGGTCGAGTTCAATGCTAAGAAGACGCAGGCATGTGCGTTTACAGCAAAGGTATCTTCTTTCCTTCCCCTTCCTACTCTTCAGAGCACGCCACTGCCACTGCGGGACAACCTCAATATTCTCGGTATGGATGTTTGCTGCAAACTGAACAACAAAAACTACATCGAGAGTATCATCAAAGCAGCCTCGCATAAACTCGGAGTCCTGAACAGAGTGAGACGGTTTTTCACGCCGGAGCAACGGTGTCTTCTATACAAGACACAAATTCGTTCCTGCGTGGAGTACTGCTCACATCTCTGGGATGGATCCGCAAAGTACTTATTAGATGCTCTCGACAGGTTGCAGCGACGTGCGGCCCGCATTATCGGAAATCCTGAGGTCACGAGTACCCTCGAGTCTCTGCAGATGCGTAGAGATGTTGCTTCCTTGGCAGTTTTTTACCATCTCTACCATGGTGAATGTTCTGAAGAGCTATTCCAATTAGTCCCACCCTCCCCCTTCCTGTACAGGACGACACGTGCAGGACTTAGATGTCACCCCTATACGGTGCAGAACATTCCTTCAAGAACCAAGCGGTTCGGTGACTCCTTCCTTTGTCGCACCATTAAGACCTGGAATTCCTTGCCAGCTCACGTGTTTCCCTCTTCCTACAGTCCCGGGTCCTTTAAGCGGGGCGTGAAAAAGCATCTGATGAGGCCGTCAAGCTGAGTGCCACCATTGTTAACATGGCACGTGTATATAATGGTGGCCCTCTTTCTTGAGACTTTACCTTCAGCTTACCATCAGGCGAGGTAAAGTCAAATTGACGTGTCCTATTTAAAAAAAAAAAAAAATGCTTCTGATTAAAAAAATGCGTGTTAGCAGATAATAATAAAACCTGGCAGGGATTACAGCCTAATCCTAGTAGTTTCTGTTCAGATTAGTTTTCCTGACCACTCCATTCATAGCGCTGTATTTCTACTTCTTACTACTTGTACCATCCCTTGCCCGTCTGTGGTACATTCGCCACTAATATCGTTGTACAGTGTTTGGCTGGAGTTATTTAGTAGCGCGGATTCAGCCACTTCGGCCTCGCTATTCGCCACGCCGCGCCGCCGCCGGGACAAAGGCTCATAGCTTGCGCAACTACAGTAGACACGACGCTGTTGTTTAGCAATTTCATCTATTTCATTACTCCCGATGTCTGTGAAAGGAAATTGAGATCTCAAATTTTGTGAGATGCTCATTGCATTCACTATTTGTTCTCGGCATGAACAAGATTTTAAAGAGTATGAAATTAGAAAACAAATGCAGTTATTATAATAGGGGTAATGCTTTGTACCGGTAATCTTACAGAAGCTTGGACGCATTAGTATAAGCAATTAATTGCAAGTAAACCGCCTCGTCTGTCAAAGGTTGATCAGGATATTTCATTGAACTCAAAGGAATTCTAGTCGCTTTCAGTAGCTATTTAATTGCTAGACCCTTGAACTCAGAATGTGCGAAAGTGATCGTGGTATTCCTCATATCGAAATCAGTAATGCGGTTGTATTAGCGTAAAACAAATGTAAAACTAATCCAGAAGGCTTTGGCCGCCCATGTTTACTAATCAGTCCTTCAGTGGCATATATCTAGATAACTCGCATTGGCGTGGTGGAGGATTAGTAAAAGGATAAATTAGAAATTACGGAGCCAGCGTAGTTTTCTAGTAATGGGAAGAAAATTACGTGACGCTCTTCAAGATTCTGCTGATGCGGAAACTTTACGTAGCTGCGTTTTATTTAGGCACATCTTCTGATCCCTTACTATATTGCTGACAGACCATCACGAAATTTCTTCGGATTTCACTTAGACCCCTCTACTTTTTAAACAACGAGGTCTGTAAAAAGTACCAACTAACTTCTTAAAGAGTGTTTAAATCACATAAAAACTACTTTTCAATAAACAACAACAAAGAAGGAGGATTAATTTAGAGCGTGAGAGTACGAGAGGCAGGCAACGTAAGATTACGTAGTATTACGGCGGGAACCCCCCACGGTACATTTTGCTTGCACACCTCAACGCGGGCCTGAGCCGATTAGCTCGTAGAGCAGGATTATCTGGCCGCGCTAAGTACCTAAGTACACCATTACTGTATATTATATGATACGGTACAAAAATGTAAGGCGAGTATCTTACTTGGTTGACATAACCTTGCCAAAACATGATTATTTTGTATCCAACGAAATAGGACCTCCATTTTCGCAATGTTTTTTAAAAATATATGTTTTTCTATTAGACATGTAGAGTAAAACATACTCGTATATGTTCAGTCGAGGTTTACATTAAAATAATTCTAAAAGTAAAAGTTTGGTTTTCTTGTAAAAAAATTCCGACCGACTAAAAATGTCCTGAGCATAACAATACCCTGAACCTCATTAAAATCAAAACATTAAACAGAGAACACAAAAGCTCTTATCTAAAACCGCTAAAATATCTTTGTAATTTGTTTATGAAGTTAGCTTATTCTAAAGTCGTTAGTTGAGACTGTATCGCCGCGTTCGCTTTAGATACGAGACCTTTGAGATTTAATCATATTTTTTAATTTTAATTGTTAATGAGTTTTGAATCAACTCATTGGCTTGCTAAAAGTTCATTCGCTTAGACATTGTAACTGATTTAAAATAAAATCTTTGTCATAGTTGACAGGCCTCGCAGTAAAGTAGTGTACATTTTTTTTATTATATTTATCAAAGCAGGAATAAATTGACAAGCTAAGTGGCGCTTTTAGTGCTGTAAGCGTTAAAAGCCACCGTGTACTGTGGCTTTACCGTTTGGCCAATAAAGCCACTTTTAGTGAACTATTCAAGTTATAAAACAAGTATTAACAACTACAGATTCTATTGCAAGTGCACCCGTAGTACATTCGTACCAAAAACAAAAGTACTACCGCAAGTACTCCCAAAGAATAATAAAATTTTCATTAACTTTGTTGGTCTTATTCATACAGCAGTGATACTATGAAGCCTCAGACTTGGCCAAACTTCAAAAGTTAGTGAACGTTGCCCTCCGAGCGGAGATCAAGCGGTCTAAGGCCGCTTGTTACCGGGAGCTCCTGGAGACGCTGGAGCGGGACCCATGGGGGCGGCCTTACCTTATGGTAAGAGAAAAGCTGCGCCCCCGGGCCCCTCCGCTGACCCAGGTGCTCGAACCGGCTCTGCTCGGAGGAGTGGTGGAATCCCTGTTCCCGGCGCGAGCGGAACATGTTCCGCCGCAGATGGCTCCGCCGCCTCGGTCGCCTACGGCGCCCAGTGCGGTGATTGACGACGACGTGCCCGAGGTCACTTGGGTAGAACTAGAGCTGGCGGTGCGAAGGCTGAGAGCCAAGAAAAACACCGCCCCGGGACCCGACGGCATTCCAGGCCGCGTGTGGGTCCTAGCTCTAGGGGAAGACGGTCTCGAACCCCGACTGAGAGGGTTCCTCAGCGCATGTTTGGAGCGGGGCCAGTTTCCGAAGATGTGGAGGACGGGGAAACTGGTCCTCATCCGCAAGAAGGGACGCCCGGCGGACGAGCCGTCCGGGTACCGGCCCATAGTGCTGCTCGACGAGGTGGGCAAACTCTTCGAAAGAGTAATTGCCAAGCGCCTCGTCGAGCATCTCTCTAGAGTGGGGCCGGACCTGGCGAATACCCAGTTTGGGTTCCGCCGGTGGCGTTCCACTGTGGATGCCATCATGCGTGTGAGGACTCTGGCGGAGGATGCGGTTGCCCGGGGCGAGGTGATGTTGGCGGTGTCCTTGGACATCTCCAACGCCTTCAACACCTTGCCCTGGAGTTGCATCAGGGAGGCACTCGTGTACCACGGTGTGCCTCTCTACCTCCGCCGCATAGTCGGGGCTTACCTGACGGAGAGAGCCGTCGTCTACCCGAGTTCGACCGGAGTCGGTAGGCGTGAGATGTCGTGCGGTGTTCCACAGGGATCGGTCCTGGGGCCGTTACTGTGGAACATCGGTTACAACTGGGTGCTTCGCGGTGACTTCGCGTACGGTGCCACCGTCACGTGTTATACGGACGACACGCTGGTGACGGTGAGCGGGGCTACGCACCGCGAGGCAACCCTGAGGGCCACGACCGCGGTTGGCCAAGTCGTCGAGCGGATCCGGCGGCTGGGTCTCGAGGTGGCTCTGCACAAGTCCGAGGCCATGTTCTTTCATGGTCCTCGGCGCAGGCCAGGCCCGGGAGCCAGCCTTACAGTGGGAGGCACTCCCGTCGACATCAAGCCCCAGCTGAAATACCTGGGGCTCGTGCTTGACGGTCGATGGGACTTCGGACAACATCTCCGAAGCCTGCGCCCCAAGTTGGTCACCACGGCGAATGCCCTGAGTCGGCTGTTGCCCAACTTGAAGGGCCCAGGGGCCTCCTGCAGGAGATGACTGTCGACTGTCGTGCGGTCCATGGCCCTATATGGGTGCCCCGTGTGGGCGGACACCCTGGGGGCCAGATTCCTGCCTCTGCTCCGTACGGCGCAGAGGACGATGGCCTCCAGGGCCATCATGGGATACCGCACGATATCCTTCGAAGCGGCGAGTCTCCTGGCCGGATCGCCACCGTGGATCCTGGAAGCGAGGGCCCTTTCGGCACTATACCAGTTCCGAAAGGAGGCGCGGGAGCGGGGATTCGATCCCGAGCCCGAGGACATTCGGGCCGAGAAATCCCGGCTCCACCAGGTCATGGTGGCCGAGTGGGAGCGACGACTTGGGCAACCACGCGCAGGGCACGCCGTGATTGCGGCGGTAAGACCCATCATGGGGGAGTGGCTAGAGAGGCCACACGGGAGCCTCTCGTACCGTCAGACGCAGATGATAGCCGGGCACGGTTACTTCGGGCGGTATCTGCATCTGATGGGTATTGAGCCAACGCCCGAGTGCCATCACTGCGACGCGAGCGTGGACTCGGGGCTGCACACGCTCACCGAGTGTCCGGCGTTTGAGACGCCGAGGCGGGAGCTTGTGCAGGCCCTGGGGGTGGGAGTGCTCACGCTCTCCACCCTGCTCGCGGCGATGGTCCGCTGCGCGGATGCGTGGGCGGCCAGCGCCTCTTTCTGCGAGCAGGTCATGCTCGCGAAGGAGACAGCAGAGCGGGCGCGGCGCGGTGAGCGAGAAAGACTCGCTGACATCGCTGCTTGCGCCCGAAGGCGGCTCGGGCGTCGGAGGGCGCTTACAGACCTCCGCCCCCCATGAGCGCGGGCCTGAGGGTGACGGGTGGAGCCACCCGTCACCCTAGCAGAAGCAGGCCACGGCGGCGGCGCGCATCGTAGGACGATGCGCGCCTCACCACACCGGGGTTGTGTCGGGGACGGCGTGGTCCCCACCTCCCGAGGAGGGCCAGACCGAAAGGGATGGCCCTGGGTCAGTCGGGGTGCGAGGGATATGTCGCAAGACAACCTCACCTTCGGCCTAGCACCACGACCCACAGACGGCGTGCGGTTTAGTCGGTTCGAGTCCGACATAACCCACCCCTCCGGCTCCGGAGGGGCGGGTATCCGTGGGGATTTCCCGCACGTAAAAAAAAAAAAAAAAAAGTTAGTGAACGTTTAGAATCCTGTGTAAAATGTGAAAGATTTTGAAAATGCTTGGACGTTTGATACTCAATCAAGTACAGAGATGGATTATAATCTAGAATACAAAACTGATTATTTATTATTTCTGAAATAGGATCCCTTAGTTTACAGGAAAGGTATAATATTTCAACGCAGGTAGGTAATCAAATCGTTTCACGACTCAATGTTTATAAATGATTGAATAATCATTCATTAATTCCGATAGTCCGTGAGTTTAGGTAGACGCCTCCACTGGCATCTCAAAGACTATCTGTCTTTGAGATGACAGTGGAGGCGAATAAAGTAGGCGAGTAAAGGAGAAATTAGAATTGGTTCGGGCGAGGTCTGGTAGTTTGGTCGTAAAATCATTGCCCCTGTTAGACAAACATCGCGGCTTCAAACCCCGCCTTCAAATTCCTATCTTAATCGATTTGAGTTCGTAGCATGCAAAATGCTTTAAAAATTCATTCAAATTGATAAATGAATGTTTATAACAGAACTATATTAAAGCAAATTACTTCTTCTCAAAGGAGTGTAATATTGTGTGCTCGTAGTCCAAAGATAGAAAACAGTAGTTGCTTAAACTATCAAAGTGACGTCATGCGTCATCCGCATGTACTCAAGGAACATACTCGCGTGTGACAAGAGCACTTACTTTGTACCTTCATTATATTTCCACATGATGTGACATTTATTATAAAAGAAACTAGAACAACCGTATTATAATTTTGTGTATTAGAACTTACTGGTATTCACTTGAAGCACACTGCAACTAGCATGGCAATAAAAAAAAGGTCATACCATACCATACCATACCATACCATACCATACCATACCATACCATACCATACCATACCATACCATACCATACCATACCATACCATACCATACCATACCATACCATACCATACCATACCATACCATACCATACCATACCATACCATACCATACCATACCATACCATACCATACCATACCATACCATACCATACCATACCATACCATACCATACCATACCATACCATACCATACCATACCATACCATACCATACCATACCATACCATACCATACCATACCATACCATACCATACCATACCATACCATACCATACCATACCATACCATACCATACCATACCATACCATACCATACCATACCATACCATACCATACCATACCATACCATACCATACCATACCATACCATACCATACCATACCATACCATACCATACCATACCATACCATACCATACCATACCATACCATACCATACCATACCATACCATACCATACCATACCATACCATACCATACCATACCATACCATACCATACCATACCATACCATACCATACCATACCATACCATACCATACCATACCATACCATACCATACCATACCATACCATACCATACCATACCATACCATACCATACCATACCATACCATACCATACCATACCATACCATACCATACCATACCATACCATACCATACCATACCATACCATACCATACCATACCATACCATACCATACCATACCATACCATACCATACCATACCATACCATACCATACCATACCATACCATACCATACCATACCATACCATACCATACCATACCATACCATACCATACCATACCATACCATACCATACCATACCATACCATACCATACCATACCATACCATACCATACCATACCATACCATACCATACCATACCATACCATACCATACCATACCATACCATACCATACCATACCATACCATACCATACCATACCATACCATACCATACCATACCATACCATACCATACCATACCATACCATACCATACCATACCATACCATACCATACCATACCATACCATACCATACCATACCATACCATACCATACCATACCATACCATACCATACCATACCATACCATACCATACCATACCATACCATACCATACCATACCATACCATACCATACCATACCATACCATACCATACCATACCATACCATACCATACCATACCATACCATACCATACCATACCATACCATACCATACCATACCATACCATACCATACCATACCATACCATACCATACCATACCATACCATACCATACCATACCATACCATACCATACCATACCATACCATACCATACCATACCATACCATACCATACCATACCATACCATACCATACCATACCATACCATACCATACCATACCATACCATACCATACCATACCATACCATACCATACCATACCATACCATACCATACCATACCATACCATACCATACCATACCATACCATACCATACCATACCATACCATACCATACCATACCATACCATACCATACCATACCATACCATACCATACCATACCATACCATACCATACCATACCATACCATACCATACCATACCATACCATACCATACCATACCATACCATACCATACCATACCATACCATACCATACCATACCATACCATACCATACCATACCATACCATACCATACCATACCATACCATACCATACCATACCATACCATACCATACCATACCATACCATACCATACCATACCATACCATACCATACCATACCATACCATACCATACCATACCATACCATACCATACCATACCATACCATACCATACCATACCATACCATACCATACCATACCATACCATACCATACCATACCATACCATACCATACCATACCATACCATACCATACCATACCATACCATACCATACCATACCATACCATACCATACCATACCATACCATACCATACCATACCATACCATACCATACCATACCATACCATACCATACCATACCATACCATACCATACCATACCATACCATACCATACCATACCATACCATACAAGTCGTTCACCACTCTCCGTGACGACCGGTTCGTTTTTAACCGTGCTCCGTAATAAAAAATCACTTAGAGTGGGTTTTTCTTAACGAATCTTCAAGTGCGATACGTCAAAAGTTGCGCCTCAGTTGCCCCCATCTGTGCACCTATCGGTATCGAGCCGCACGATAGCGACTGAAACGTCAAAACGGTTTTGAGTAACTTTTTAAGGTTACTGACAACGTGTGTGACCAGTTTTCTGTTAATAAAACTGTGAATTGTGATCGGATTTATAAGAAAAAAGTGTCTCCGGCAGCGGGCAGCCGAGCTGCACCCTCCTCGTCCATCAGTTTTTCCGGGAAAGCCCCGATTTTCCCAGAAAACGTAAAAAAACAAGTACCACGTGGGCACGTGGTGCCTCTTCCCGCGGTCCGAGAGAGCTGATTTTTTGCAGCCTGGAGGACCCCTCAACGAGCATCGGATTTCTAGTATTAGAAAAATTTTTCACCTGCTAGATTTTTTTTTATATCTATTAGAAGTTGCCAACTTTCGACCTTTGTAGCAGCGGAACCAGCGCACTTAGCAAATTTTGGCAATTGCTATAAGTTGCGCGCTCGTCAGGAGACAAGGGCTGGAGCCCGAGAATATCTTTTGGACAAATTTTGGACTTATGAAAATCAAAAAACCATTTTTTATGTTTTTTTATATATGTTAATGCTGTTTTATGTGATATTTGTGTTTTTGTATTTTCATCCGCTAGAGCTTGATTTTACGCTATTTATGCAATTTTTTGTATATTTTTAACATTATCCTTTCCGGAGGTATTAAATTTTAAGCATTTTTTGGAAATAAATATAAATTGGGTAGAAATTCCTGGTTTTTGACCTAGGGGGTGGGTTTACATAGGCCCTTTACACCTTTCCAACCCAAAACCATAGCGTTCTAGCTCTAAAAACCAGGAATTTTGTAATTTCCGCCATTCCAAATTTTTTGGCACCATTTTTTAAACGAGCATACCTCCGCACTGGATCGGCCTAGCGGAGAAATTCTTTTTACTTAGGCTGAGGGACAGCCTTATCTTTGTGTTCCGCCCGGTTTTGAGCGAATCCGGGGAGTTCGACTTTTTAGGCTCGAAAACCCCCCCAGGGGATAGAACTTATCAAGTGCACCCCAGATATCGATTTTGGGAGCTCTAGGACAGACCGTTCCGGAGTTATAGCCGGTCAAAGTTTGACCTTGGCCGCACGGCGGCCATCTTGGGATTCTTTGGACGGCCGTAGCTCCGCCGCGGGTGGTCGTAGAAGCTCCGGACTTCGACTGGGGGCATCAGGGAAACACCGGCTTTCCCACCCTACACTTTTCGGGGAAAGGGGACAAAATTAGCAAAAATTTTTTGTCAAAAATTTTTTGACCGTTTTGCGTAAGGAAGTGGTAGAGACGGCCGAGCCGATCAGCAGGAAACTTTTCGCGGCTCGCTGGGACACCTGGGACCCGAAATATACGAGGTCAAAGTCGGTCAAATCCGCCATCTTGGCAAATTGCAAACCCGTATATCTCGGCAACAGGTTGTCGTAGTGAATTGCGGTTTTCGCTGGGCGACTCGGCTTTTCACTCCGCTTCGAACAAGTAGGGAGGGGGTTTGACCCCACCAAATTGGGGGGTCAAATCTTGGGGGTCACCCAATAGGACCGACAGGTGTGTCGGAGGGTAGGTCTCGCCGAGACCTTTCAGGGGAGCTCGATCTCGACGGATTCGGACTACTGGTTCGTGAGCAAACCCGGTTCGAAGTTTTGATGCCACTTTGGCGCCAAAATTTTGAAGTTCGATTGTCTCCGAACCCGTGGGCCTAGGACCCTCGAGTTTGGTATCGTTTTGAGGGGCTCGGGGAGCTCTATCAGCTCGATCTAGTAGGGAGACTCTACATAGAGTCCGGGTAGAAATTTGACTGTAGAGCCGACTCAGGCGGTACGAGAAGTTTAAATTCCTACAGGACCCTCATCTCCTGGGGTACCTCGATAAACGAAGGGCCAAAACGCCCAAAACTGTACTGAGACGGTCGCTTTTGCGACTCTATATACATTTTTGTTAATTTTAAGGTAGATTAAGTTAGCTTAAGACTAGTGCCCTATTGGCATACCATAGGACGGGTAGCTGTACTACAGAGGACAGGAAGAGACGGCTCTACCGAATTTATTTTATTCTTTATTTTTTATTTTACTCTCATTTATTTTGTTACTGTAAACTGACCTGTTGTATTCGGTGAGTACTAACTCTATACAGAGTTTGGTGAATTAGGGATTATATCGGGACTTGCACACGTACACCACACACACAAACACACGCACCATTAGACACAACCCAGGTTACACACACACAAACACAAACATACGCCCACAGAACACCCACACAGCATAACACACCACACTACTCACACACAATTAGATATCCCAGAGCCGTTGTCTTGGTCGAAGACCCGCCACCACAGTGAACCGTGGGCCTGAAATAGAACATTATATACCTGCTCTGTAACTCAGACTGTTTATTTAGCTCTACCCAATTTTATAGCAAATTTCAAACGTTTCTTTCAAATTCAATTTTTTCTTTTTACCTTTTAACCTCGTTTTAATTTTGACTTCCATTTATACTGCTTTTTTATCGCACTTATACATTTTACTTGAGTACGCGCACCTCTGGCAAAATGGCAATGGCCAGGACACCAATCAATATGCCAGGACCCTCCAATGCGAGAATAGCCTCGTCATCCTCCGCCGAGAAAGGTGTGGTGGACACGAGCCCAGTGGGATTGGTCAAAGATAGTGTTAGCAAGTTGGAGACCCCAGTGATGGGCCATCGGGCAAAAGATGCCAAGTTGGGATCTCTTGCCCCGAAACCTAAAAAAGGGACGGTCAGCCTTACCCCGTCACCAGAACCGGTAAAGAGGGGCCGCTACGAGAGCGCAATGCGCAATTGCAAAATCATTAAGGACCAGCTGCCAATAGCGGTGAATCTCAAAAGAGAAATAAGAGCGAAAATAGAGGAGATGACCACTGGGCTCCAACGGTACATCCGTGAATACGAGGATGAATTGAAGGGTCAGCTGAGGCGAAGGGCCGCGACGCCAGAGACACTGGCGCCCGTCACCCCGTCCTCAGCATGTAATAGCAAGGAGATCCTCAATAAGATTGCGGAGAATGAGAAATTAATAAGAGAGAATGGAAGAGTGATGAATGAACTAAGGGAGAGAATGGAAAGACAGGACGAAAAGGAGAAAGAAAGAGAAAGAAAGGGGATGATAACATATGCGGGTGTAGCGGCGGGCCGCTCCGGAGCACAGTCTGCGGAGCGGGCGACACTGCACTCCGTAGTTGTTACATCCACGGATGAAAATGAAACAAGCGAGCAGGTGATTGAAAGACTCAGGAAAGTAGCGAATGAAGATGAAGGATGGGTGATGGTCGAAAGAGTTAGAAAGGCGAAGGACAGAAAGGTAATAATAGGTTATAAAACAGAAGAAGAAAGAAAGAAGGCACAAGGACAACTCGAGGCAAAAGTAAAGAACCTGGCCGTCGAGCAAATCCCAAATAAGGATCCGCTCCTCATCCTGTACAGCGTCCTCAGGATACATAAGGACGAGGATCTGCTCAGGGTTTTAAGATCCCGAAACCATAACGTGTTCCGAGATCTGACCCCGGGGCAGATACGGATGTCAGTACTGTACAGGAAGACGGCAAGAAACCCTCACACCTGTCATGTGGTGCTCAGGGTTTCCCCAGAGGTTTGGACTCGAGCCCTGGACACAGGGAGGCTGCATGTGGACCTGCAACCTATCAGGGTTGCAGATCAGTCTCCCCTAGTGCAGTGTTCCCTGTGTCTAGGGTACGGACACACCAGGAGGTCCTGCACCGGTAACCAACCCAGGTGTAGTCACTGTGGTGGGCTCCACTTAAGAGCCGAATGCCCAGACTATGCCGCCGGTGTGGAACCTACCTGCTGTAACTGCCAGCGGGAAAAGCTGGGCAGCACAGGACATAGTGTGTATAGTGACTTGTGCCCAGTGCGAGAGAAATGGGATAACATAGCGAGGACCACCACTCAGTACCGGTGCTAACGTTGTCCCGGGGAACACGACCATAGCGAGGACCACCACTCAGTACCGGTGCTAACGTTGTCCCGGGGAACACGACCCCATACAGAGTGTTGCAGGCAAACCTCAAGAAGAAGAAGCTGGCAATCGACGACTTCATACTCGAAGCCTCTAGGCGAAAAGCCACGGTCGCTCTAATCCAAGAGCCCTACGTAGGTAACTCGGCAAGGATGAAGTCATACCAGGGCGTTAGGGTCTTCCAGAACACTGGGCAAGGAGGAGGGACTGTGAAGGCGGCTATTGCCGTCTTCGATCCGACTTTGGATGTTGTACAGTACCCGCAACTCACCACTGACAACATCGTAGTGGTGGGGATCCGGACCAGTGCCTGGATGATCTACTTTGAACCGAAGCCAGCACCACTGGGGCCATATCTAGAGCGCCTCAAAGAGGTGAGGAGAAGTCTAGGTTCCCAGCTTGTTGTTTTTGGGGGAGATGCCAATGCGAAGAGCACCTGGTGGGGTCATTGGTTCGAAGACAACAGAGGCGCGCTACTGAGAGGAGTCCTCGCTGAGATGGACCTCCATGTCCTGAATAGTGGAAACATTCCGACCTTCGACACTGTGAGACGTGGAAAGAGGTACTGCAGCTTCGTAGATATTACGGCATGCACGAGCAACGCGCTCGCCTGGGTCGGCGCTTGGAAGGTCGACACAAGCCTTGCTGCGAGCTCAGACCACAACGGCATAGTGTTCAACCTCAACCTGGTTAAGGCCAAAGGTACACATATACAACGTACCACGCGTATTTATAACACCCGTAGGGCCGACTGGGATGCTTTCAGAGCAAACATGACTCGGCTGCTCTCGGATATAGTGATAGACGAAACAGAGCACCACAACCAGATGGAAGTCCTAGTCGAAGCGTACACGAGAGCGGTCGAGTCTGCGTGCAGGGAGAGTATCCCAGTCAAAAAACCGGGGGGGTTGATCGCTGCGCCGTGGTGGTCGGAAAAACTCGCCGATTTGAGGAAGGTAATGGTCACCTACAAGCGCCGCATCAGGAATGCGGCGCCCGTCCGTAGGGCGTTTGTGATAGCGCAGTACCTGGAAAGAAAGGAGATGTATGAAAGTGAGGTAAAAAAGGCACAGGTCGAGAGTTGGAAGAATTTCTGCGGAAAGCAGGACAGGGAGGGCCTCTGGGAGGGGATTTATCGAGTAATAGGAAGGGCCACAGTAAGGGAGGAGGACACTCTGCTTGCCGCCAATGGCTCCTTCCTGGACGCAAAGGGTTCGGCCGAATTACTCGCCCGAACCTTTTACCCGGTAGACCGGGAGGGTGAGGATGATGAGGGACATCGAAGAGTACGAGAAAAGGCAAGAGAAGTGGACGAGGATACGGGTCATCATGATGATGACCCACCTTTTACGGTTGGGGAACTCTTCGATGCCCTTCAGAAATTCAATCCCAAAAAAGCTCCGGGGGCGGATGGCTTTACCGCCGATATCTGCACCCACGCCATTGGGGCCGACCCCTTACTTTTCCTGAAGCTGTTGAATCGATGCCTTCACCACGGCTACTTTCCCAAGATATGGAAGGAAGCCGTGGTGGTTGCACTGAGAAAGCCAGGAAAGGACTCGTACACCGTCCCTAAGTCGTACAGACCTATTGGTCTACTGCCCGTCCTGGGGAAGGTGTACGAGAGGATGTTGGTAGCCCGTCTCAACTTTTATTTATGGCCAAAAATTAGCCCCCGTCAGTATGGCTTCATGCCACAGAGAAGCACCGAAGACGCCCTCTATGACCTCATGGGCCACATAAGAGCTAAACTCAATGAGAAGAGGGTGGTCCTTATGGTGTCCTTGGACATAGAGGGCGCCTTCGATAGCGCATGGTGGCCAGCCATCAAGGTAAGACTGGCGGAGGAAAAGTGTCCAGCAAATTTGAGACGGGTTATCAGCAGCTACCTCAGCGACAGGGAGGTAAGGGTTAGGTATGCGGGCGAGGAGTGCAGACGCTCCACGGAGAAGGGGTGCGTCCAGGGTTCAATTGGCGGACCCTTACTGTGGAACTTGTTGTTGGATCCCTTGCTACACCAATTAGAGAGTAGGTCGGTTCACGTTCAGGCTTTCGCGGACGACGTGGTGCTGGTGTTTGATGGAGACAGCGGCCTGGAGATTGAGAGACAAGCCAATGCCTCTCTCGAGCATGTGCGGGAGTGGGGTATCCGAACGAAGCTGAAATTCGCACCGCACAAAACGTGTGCGATGGTAATCACGCGGAGGCGTAAGTACGATGACCCACGCCTCAGCATGGGCGGGATAGACATTGGAATGTCCAAACACATCAAAATCCTGGGGCTGACCATAGAACCTTCAACACCCATGTCTCAAACGTGTGCAAGAAGGCGTTAGGAATCTACCACAAACTAGCGAGGATGGCCCGGATCAGCTGGGGACTTCATCCCGAGGTGATCCGGACCATCTACAACGCGGCTGTGGAGCCGACGGTGCTGTATGCTGCCAGCAGTTGGTGCGCGGCAGTGGACAAGCTTGGGATACGGAAGCAGCTGAACGTGGTGCAGCGCGGGTTCGCACAAAAACTTTGTAAGAGCTACCGGACGGTCTCTCTGCACTCGGGACTGATCCTGGCCGGAATGCTCCCTCTGGACCTCAGAGTTCGTGAGGTGGCCTCGTTGTACGAGGCCAAGAGAGGGGTGTTCCAGTCATGGTTGGGAGACAGGGAGATCGAACGGATGGCTCCGGCAATTGAAGCACCTCACCCCGCGGAGCATATGAACCTGGGGTTCACCAGTCTGGTAGACGAGGATCAATATCAGCGCACCAATAACATCGAGGTGCGCATCTTCACGGACGGGAGCAAGATTGAGGGTCGCGTCGGCGCCGCGTTATCCATTTGGAATAACGGGGCCGAAATCAAGACCCTCAAACTTGCTCTCTCGCCGCACTGTACCGTCTACCAGGCCGAACTTCTGGCCATATGCAAAGCGACCAGTGAGGTCCTCAAACGCGGCGCGGCTACGTTCGGCGTTCTCAGCGACAGCAGAGCCGCACTCCAGACGGTGACAAACCACCGCGCCCTCCACCCACTGGCTGTTGAAGCCAGATGTAACATCAGGCGGGGCTTGGCCCAGGGCAAGGAAATCTCCTTGTACTGGGTCAAGGCCCACATCGGGTTGGAGGGAAACGAGAGAGCCGATCAGCTCGCCAAAGAGGCGGCTCTGCGGTCCAAGAGAGCGCCACACTACAGTCTGTGCCCAGTCTCATTCGTGAAGCGGGACCTACGTCAGACCTCGCTTCACGAATGGAATGAAAGGTACAGGCAGGGTGTAACTGCTTCCGTGACCAAGCTCTTCTTCCCATGCGCGGTGGCGGCATACAGCATCGTCCGCAAGATGGGGGTCGCCAGCGCGACAACCCAGTTGCTAACAGGGCATGGTGGGTTCTCCGAGTACTTGACCCGCTTCAAGTGCAAGGAGGACCCATCATGCGCCTGCGAGCCAGGGGTAAGTGAGACTGTCGTGCACCTTGTCGTGGACTGTCCGATCCACGCAAGGGATCGGTACAATTTGGAACAAAAAATCAAAGTAAAGATAAACGTCGAGAACTTGCCAATATTGATGACCAAAAATTTCAGAGAATATTTCTTAGAGTACTGGGAAAAAATCGTACATATGGTTAACAAAAGAAATAGCGGTTAAGGACGCCACCAGTGGATATTTTGTGTAAATACCCCGAGGTGCACCACACCTGTGAAAAATAAATGAATGTATACCTAGGAGCTAAGAACGATGTAACTTTAATATATATATATAAGAACCATAGTGTAAATAAACATAATATGTGTATAAAAATATACAGAGAACCAGATTTCATGTTTACGTAGATTAAGTTAGTAACAAGATGGTAATTAGTTAGTAAATAATTATAAGATATACAATGTAAAATTATGAAAAATAAAGTACATAAAGCACGTAACAATAAACAGAACCCCCCTCCACTATTCCCAAAGTATGAAAGGCTTAGCGCGAAAGTACGAGAAGTATACATGCGAGAACTGGAATGGTACTAGAGGACTAGAATGAAAGCGAGATACTTAAGATACTAAGTAATTAAAAATAAGTCACTAAACCCTGAGTGGGTTTTTTTTCATAAAGTGAATAAAAGACTAGGAGGAGAACAGCATTGTCTAGAGTAGGCTCTGGCGACACTTCGGTACAGCCAAGAGGTGCTAGTAAAAAAAAAAAAAAAAAAAAAAAAAAAAAAAAAAAAAAAAAAAAAAAAAAAAAAAAAAAAAAAACCATACCATACCATACCATACCATACCATACCATACCATACCATACCATACCATACCATACCATACCATACCATACCATACCATACCATACCATACCATACCATACCATACCATACCATACCATACCATACCATACCATACCATACCATACCATACCATACCATACCATACCATACCATACCATACCATACCATACCATACCATACCATACCATACCATACCATACCATACCATACCATACCATACCATACCATACCATACCATACCATACCATACCATACCATACCATACCATACCATACCATACCATACCATACCATACCATACCATACCATACCATACCATACCATACCATACCATACCATACCATACCATACCATACCATACCATACCATACCATACCATACCATACCATACCATACCATACCATACCATACCATACCATACCATACCATACCATACCATACCATACCATACCATACCATACCATACCATACCATACCATACCATACCATACCATACCATACCATACCATACCATACCATACCATACCATACCATACCATACCATACCATACCATACCATACCATACCATACCATACCATACCATACCATACCATACCATACCATACCATACCATACCATACCATACCATACCATACCATACCATACCATACCATACCATAAATTCAATCCCAAAAAAGCTCCGGGGGCGGATGGCTTTACCGCCGATATCTGCACCCACGCCATTGGGGCCGACCCCTTACTTTTCCTGAAGCTGTTGAATCGATGCCTTCACCACGGCTACTTTCCCAAGATATGGAAGGAAGCCGTGGTGGTTGCACTGAGAAAGCCAGGAAAGGACTCGTACACCGTCCCTAAGTCGTACAGACCTATTGGTCTACTGCCCGTCCTGGGGAAGGTGTACGAGAGGATGTTGGTAGCCCGTCTCAACTTTTATTTATGGCCAAAAATTAGCCCCCGTCAGTATGGCTTCATGCCACAGAGAAGCACCGAAGACGCCCTCCATGACCTCATGGGCCACATAAGAGCTAAACTCAATGAGAAGAGGGTGGTCCTTATGGTGTCCTTGGACATAGAGGGCGCCTTCGATAGCGCATGGTGGCCAGCCATCAAGGTAAGACTGGCGGAGGAAAAGTGTCCAGCAAATTTGAGACGGGTTATCAGCAGCTACCTCAGCGACAGGGAGGTAAGGGTTAGGTATGCGGGCGAGGAGTGCAGACGCTCCACGGAGAAGGGGTGCGTCCAGGGTTCAATTGGCGGACCCTTACTGTGGAACTTGTTGTTGGATCCCTTGCTACACCAATTAGAGAGTAGGTCGGTTCACGTTCAGGCTTTCGCGGACGACGTGGTGCTGGTGTTTGATGGAGACAGCGGCCTGGAGATTGAGAGACAAGCCAATGCCTCTCTCGAGCATGTGCGGGAGTGGGGCATCCGAACGAAGCTGAAATTCGCACCGCACAAAACTTGTGCGATGGTAATCACGCGGAGGCGTAAGTACGATGACCCACGCCTCAGCATGGGCGGGATAGACATTGGAATGTCCAAACACATCAAAATCCTGGGGCTGACCATAGACCACCAGCTCACCTTCAACACCCATGTCTCAAACGTGTGCAAGAAGGCGTTAGGAATCTACCACAAACTAGCGAGGATGGCCCGGATCAGCTGGGGACTTCATCCCGAGGTGATCCGGACCATCTACAACGCGGCTGTGGAGCCGACGGTGCTGTATGCTGCCAGCAGTTGGTGCGCGGCAGTGGACAAGCTTGGGATACGGAAGCAGCTGAACGTGGTGCAGCGCGGGTTCGCACAAAAACTTTGTAAGAGCTACCGGACGGTCTCTCTGCACTCGGGACTGATCCTGGCCGGAATGCTCCCTCTGGACCTCAGAGTTCGTGAGGTGGCCTCGTTGTACGAGGCCAAGAGAGGGGTGTTCCAGTCATGGTTGGGAGACAGGGAGATCGAACGGATGGCTCCGGCAATTGAAGCACCTCACCCCGCGGAGCATATGAACCTGGGGTTCACCAGTCTGGTAGACGAGGATCAATATCAGCGCACCAATAACATCGAGGTGCGCATCTTCACGGACGGGAGCAAGATTGAGGGTCGCGTCGGCGCCGCGTTATCCATTTGGAATAACGGGGCCGAAATCAAGACCCTCAAACTTGCTCTCTCGCCGCACTGTACCGTCTACCAGGCCGAACTTCTGGCCATATGCAAAGCGACCAGTGAGGTCCTCAAACGCGGCGCGGCTACGTTCGGCGTTCTCAGCGACAGCAGAGCCGCACTCCAGACGGTGACAAACCACCGCGCCCTCCACCCACTGGCTGTTGAAGCCAGATGTAACATCAGGCGGGGCTTGGCCCAGGGCAAGGAAATCTCCTTGTACTGGGTCAAGGCCCACATCGGGTTGGAGGGAAACGAGAGAGCCGATCAGCTCGCCAAAGAGGCGGCTCTGCGGTCCAAGAGAGCGCCACACTACAGTCTGTGCCCAGTCTCATTCGTGAAGCGTGACCTACGTCAGACCTCGCTTCACAAATGGAATGAAAGGTACAGGCAGGGTGTAACTGCTTCCGTGACCAAGCTCTTCTTCCCATGCGCGGTGGCGGCATACAGCATCGTCCGCAAGATGGGGGTCGCCAGCGCGACAACCCAGTTGCTAACAGGGCATGGTGGGTTCTCCGAGTACTTGACCCGCTTCAAGTGCAAGGAGGACCCATCATGTGCCTGCGAGCCAGGGGTGAGTGAGACGGTCGTGCACCTTGTCGTGGACTGCCCGATCCATGCAAGGGATCGGTACAATTTGGAGCAAAAAATAAAAATTAAAATTAACGTTGAGAACTTGCCAAAATTGCTCACCAAGGAGTATAGACAGTACTTCTTAGAATACTGGGAGAAAATAGCACTAATAGTTAATAAGAGAAATAGTTGATAAGGCCGTCACCGGTGGTTATTTTGTATAAATACCCCAAGGTGGACCACCACACATGATGCAAATAGTTAAAACCAGGATTGTGTTATGAAAGAAGCAATTTTTAGTAATAAGTACAAAACGTTAAAATTAAGTAACTATAGACATTGTTAATATTTATATACAGTAAATAACTATATTTTAATAATAATAATGGAAAAAAAAAACCACTACCCCCCCCCCCATCCCCAAAGTATGAAAGGTATAGAGTGAAAGTGCGAGAGGCATAATTGCGGGAACTGGTATGTTACTAGAGGACAAGAATGAAAGCGAGATAGTTAAGATATCAAGTAATTCATAATAAGTAAAAGTTCTAAACCCTGAGTGGGTTTTGTAAAATTAATAAAAGACTAGGAGGAGTACTGAATTGTTTAGAATAGGCTCTGGCGACACTCCGGTACAGCCAAGAGGTGCTAGATAAAAAAAAAAAAAAAAAAAAAAAAATACCATACCATACCATACCATACCATACCATACCATACCATACCATACCATACCATACCATACCATACCATACCATACCATACCATACCATACCATACCATACCATACCATACCATACCATACCATACCATACCATACCATACCATACCATACCATACCATACCATACCATACCATACCATACCATACCATACCATACCATACCATACCATACCATACCATACCATACCATACCATACCATACCATACCATACCATACCATACCATACCATACCATACCATACCATACCATACCATACCATACCATACCATACCATACCATACCATACCATACCATACCATACCATACCATACCATACCATACCATACCATACCATACCATACCATACCATACCATACCATACCATACCATACCATACCATACCATACCATACCATACCATACCATACCATACCATACCATACCATACCATACCATACCATACCATACCATACCATACCATACCATACCATACCATACCATACCATACCATACCATACCATACCATACCATACCATACCATACCATACCATACCATACCATACCATACCATACCATACCATACCATACCATACCATACCATACCATACCATACCATACCATACCATACCATACCATACCATACCATACCATACCATACCATACCATACCATACCATACCATACCATACCATACCATACCATACCATACCATACCATACCATACCATACCATACCATACCATACCATACCATACCATACCATACCATACCATACCATACCATACCATACCATACCATACCATACCATACCATACCATACCATACCATACCATACCATACCATACCATACCATACCATACCATACCATACCATACCATACCATACCATACCATACCATACCATACCATACCATACCATACCATACCATACCATACCATACCCCATACCATACCATACCATACCATACCATACCATACCATACCATACCATACCATACCATACCATACCATACCATACCATACCATACCATACCATACCATACCATACCATACCATACCATACCATACCATACCATACCATACCATACCATACCATACCATACCTATAATATATCGCCAATCACTAATTTTCTGCTAATTTTCTGTCAGAAGAAATTAATAAATTACAAAAAGAAAAAATAATCACAAAAAGTAATAAATTACAAAAAGAAAAAATAATCACAAGAAGTACAAAAAGAAAAAATAATACAAAAAGTGTCAGAAGGCCAAGTTTCAACCCGGTACTATCTGAAACCATAAGGACTTAAAGTCGACTACGATGCTATTTATCGTATCTTGCAAAATAGACAGTCTATTGCTAATGTTATATGACGTCAGTCGTCGGTTACGGCTCAAAGGTCAAGCGGTCCTGACGCGAGTTTAACACTTTTCACCCATCCAACGCCGCTAAAGAAGTTTTCACTTCAAAATTAATCACAAAAAGTAATAAATTACAAAAAGAAAAAATAATCACAAAAAGTGTCAGGAACCCGGTACTATCCGAAACCATAAGGACTTACATTCGAAGCGCTTACCGCTAAGCTACGAAGCTTCTTAGCGTACCTAACAAAATAAACAATCTGTAGCTGATGTTGTATGACGTCAGTTGTCGGTTACGGTTCAAAGCTCAAGTGATCCTGACGCGAGTTTAACACTTTTTACCCATCCAACGCCGCTAAAGAAGTTTTCACTTCAAAAAATCGAGCATTGATTTCTTTCGCCATCAAAACTCTAATATTGGCAAATTATGAAATTAAAAATTACTTGATTATTGACTGAAATATGATTTATTTGAATAATGGTTCAGATGACAATAACAAGTACGTCATTCTATTTATTTCGAGGAACACATCCTGTATGTCATTCCGTTCAATAGTAGATGGTAAATCCGAACTCGGGCTCGTTGGATATATCTTGACAAGAACCATTGACCTGAATGATCTACCCGCTTTATACACGTTAGTTTAATATGTATGAGAGTGTCTACTGAAATTCTACATCAGATTGCTTATTAATTACATTACTGGCAGGTGATTATCGTGGGGATCTCCGCAAAAAAATAAAAAGTACAAATTATTATTTTATACGTTACACACCCGTATAAATAGTATACATTTTATTATTTTGATTCACTTATTTGGACGCCTTAATGTTGATAAGAATCATCTTTGGTCTCACCAGGTGGAATATGTCATTGTGTGGTACATAATATGAGGGCGCAAAAGGAAAATTACGCGCCACTCGTCTGCCATTGTCTGCGGCATCACGGGGATTATGTTTGTAACAGCGAGTTTCTTTGAATAATGCGCTCCCCAAACCTCAGAGGCATAACCTTAGATTACACGCGGACAGTTTGTTGCTCTGAGTTTCATCTCCATATAACTTGATGTACGAGTATGCGAGTATAAGCGACAATAGCATGAGTTGTAATAAAAGGATTTTTGAGAATGTTATTATTCACTGCGGAAGGATTTAGTTAATACGTGATTGTGTCCTACAGCATGAAGGGTATATTGTTGAAAAGTATTTACTGCAGACTTGTACTAGTATAATATTCTATTACCTAAATTCTTATATACAACTACTTCAAATCAATTCAGATTGGAAAAATTTAATTCGCTCAGGCGGGATCCCAACCCCTTACAGAATCCCAAACAGAGGGAATGCTCTGACAACTGAGCCACTACAACCTACCTGAATCCATCAACCTCCAGAAACCGACCAATCATCATAATCAGCCGCACATAATCCACTGTGGAATTCCCAATTCTCCTAAAAATCCGTCTTGGGCGATTGGAATAGTTGGCAGCCTAAATTCTTTAAAATTTTAGCAATAACTAGTACTTAGTTTTGAAAGATACTCAACATTCTTAGAATGGGATCAATCCTATAAATGTGGAAGCTTTTATATTTATTTAGACCTTTGTTATACAATCACGCTCTAACGACTGAACAGAGCTGGTTGAAATTTGGCACAGACAGGGACAGACTATAGTCTGGAACAGCGTACAGGCTCCTTTTTATCAGGGGAAAAGGTTCCCATGCATTTGATTGGATCAAAGATGCCACCCAAAGGAAAAAACACAGAACCTGTATTTTATACAGGTACATAAAAGACATCTTTTAGTCATTAAATACGATGAATGTTATTTACCAGCTCTGTTTTGATTCACCGACTACAGGTAGCCTGCCCTTTGTTAGATACAAGATAATAGCACGATCTCTGTCCAAAAACAGAAATCCAATTATCTGATACGATTCCCAGTCTATCTCCACGACAAATAAATGGATTCCAATATTTGTATCCGCTTGGATTTCTTAAATAATTCCACTTCAATATGAAGCTTTGTGTTGACAGTCAACACAAACTTCGCCACGATTATCGTATTCATATTTTTACGAGGAGGCAGGCATGTTCCCGCAACACACGGCTTATGCGTATCAGCGAGACGAGTTAAGTCCCGGATTATTGTTAAAATACGCGGATGCTCATTTTGATGGCGATTATATATGATCCATAAACAATTATCTCGACGTAATTTATAGCAGAATAATCGTAGTGAGTGATGATAATTGTATAAATAATACCTGATAAATGGAACGGTTCGATAAT
This sequence comes from Eilema caniola, assembly GCA_949126895.1. Taxonomy (NCBI): domain Eukaryota; kingdom Metazoa; phylum Arthropoda; class Insecta; order Lepidoptera; family Erebidae; genus Eilema; species Eilema caniola. Next base: position 496,632 of record OX421463.1, on the reverse strand, counting down.
CTCATTATAGTATTACCCTGTTACCGGGTATCAGACACGGTAACTTCGGGCGGTACTGCATCTGATGGGCATAGACCCAACGCCCGAGTGCCATCACTGTGACGTGAGCGTGGACTCGGAGCTGCACACGCTCACCGAGTGTCCCGCGTTCGAAACGCCGAGGCGGGAGCTTGTGACGGCCCTGGGGGGTGAGAGTGCTCACGCTCTCCACCCTGCTCGCAGCGATGGTCCGCTGCGCGGATGCGTGGGCGGCCAGCGCCTCCTTCTGCGAGCAGGTCATGCTCGTGAAGGAGACAGCAGAGCGGGCGTGGTGCAGCGAGCGAGAAAGACTCCCGGACATCGCTGGTCGCGTTCGAAGGCAGCTCGGGCGTCCGAGGGCGCAAACCGACCTCCACCCCCCCATGAGCGCGGAGAGGAATGGCCCTGGGTCAGCCGGGGTGCGAGGGATGTCACGAGACAACCTCATCTGCGTAGCACATCGACCCATAGACGGCGTGCGGCTTAGTTGGTTCGAGTCCGACATAACCTCCCCCTTCGAAGTGGGGGGTATCCGTGGGGACTTCCCGCACCTTACAAAAAGCCCTGTTACCGGGTATAGAAAAAAATATAACTAAAAACATAAATAGCCAACATACGTTAAATAGGAGGAAATTCAATTATAATCTTTTACAGTCACATACGATATAAATTTACGTGTCCTCGTATGTATCTACATAAGCTATAGTTAAAAATGTAGTACCTTAAACCAAAGTCCCAAATGATTGGTCTTCTAGGGTCATGGACATATTGCTGGGAATGTGGTTACGCATAAAAGGAGACCAACACATCCATTCGATCGTACTTCTGAGTTAGGCTTACATTATACCGCACTTCCAACACATAGACCCCCGAGAGGCTCACCGTCCCCAATCTCCAGTGTGCAATAACTGGTGTTCCGTCAATCTGAACTTTAAGCCAGCTCTTGCATGCTGTACTCATCTGGGACTTTAACCTCAGCCCCTCCAGGTATTACAGGACTGGTGTAATAGAATTTATACTACGGCTGAATACGGTCTCAATGCGATAAGTTGCTCCTAACTCATCCATACAATTTTCACCATACATTCGTCCTCGCGTAGCGCCGCCTCGCTAGCAGATTACAGGCTCAGGGGCGTCTTCGGCCTAGGCACACACAAGGATAGCTTCGGCCTCCGCCAAAGCATATGATCGCCAAGTTCCTGGTCTGAAAGCCATGACTCGTTACGTGGGACATTCTAATACGCGTCCAGGGCAAAGGTACCGCGTAACATTTATCAACGAATCCCGCGATCATAAGAATATTGTTAAATGTACACAATTAAACACTCTAAGCGTCACGTCACTCAGCTAAGAATAAAATTACTCAGAAAACATATAAATACAATAATACCTATAACTAATCGTAATGGTATGAAAGTAACTCACCACGTCTGTAGATTATTAATAGTGTTTCACTTGACAGTGTAGCACCGTAACTTACTCGAGTGACGCCTATCTTCCTACTCCTTCACGAGCTCTGGTCGACCGCTCTCCTCCCCGGATGCCAAACGAATGCCCCGAACCTACGCTCTCTCCAACCTCATAAAAAATCTCTCCAAAACGCTCCCACGCCTTGTCTTTACAAAACCTGCACGTGTACTCCCAACCTCTCTCGTAAAAACTAACGTCCTAATAGTTTCTTTAAAGTATCACAAAAACAATAACCATCGTTTCAGGAGCCAACACAAAAGGTCTTGCTTTACCTGATCTGTGGAGGGTCAAATAGCAACGATGCGAGCCAGATGCCTGCAAGTGGACGCCCGCTATTAAATATCAAAATACCAACGTATTGAAGATGTAAATTTTAAGGCTTAATAATTTCCCATTGTTGAGTAACTTGTGTACCATCACAAGCCACTGCCGAATCACTGACAGAATTGTTTCATTATCCAGGACTTGTCGGCCTAGGGTATAGTATTATATATATATATATATAGGGGGTGTGCGTTGTTTTATAGACAATTGTTTAATATAAATTCGTATTACAGAAAATGTTTCGCATAATTTCGTTTCATAGAATAATCAATATACAGAATACTTACTTTAAAGAATTTTAAATCATTGAATTTTATTTCATATAAAGTTAAACATTAGAATAATCATTTCATAGAATATCAAATCAAATATTCTTAATCATTATATTGTTTTATTTAATAGATAACTTATTACAAAGAATAACATATTATCATATATATGGTTTTTATAAACTAAACAATTGATGCGTGCACAAGGTCGACGGAGCCCCGCGTAGCGGGGCTCCTAAACATGGGTGGTTTATAAAAAAATAACCAACCTATCCGAGTCGGGGTAATCTGAGTCGGGGTGTTAAAATTGTAAATGTTACAGTTAAAAATAAATGTGATTTGGAACATTATAAAGGTGGTTTAATATTCTTTAAAAAATAATTCTACAGTTTGATAAGTTTGTTAAACAAAAAAATGTGATTAAAAATTCTGTCAATTGTGTTTCTGTGAAATATGTTTCATTGTAGGAAATTGTTTTTGAAACAATAATATTCGAAATAAAAATATAAGAACCAAAATATTATATGAAACATTTTCTGTGAAACGAAATTCTATGAAATTTCTTTCTACGAAATAAGGGGCTCCCATATATAGAGTATATTAATGTATTTATAAATTTGCACACCTATCAAAGGTAATAAGCAGAGCACTTGCACTCTATTATGTATTGCCCAACTCTTTGTAAACCTGTTTTATGCAAATAAAAATAATTTGAATTTGAATAGCAATGATTAGTTCTTATCCCACAATTCAACAAGAGCAACTTTTTTTTTTGAATTCTATAATCGATTAATTAAATTATCACCGTAACTAAAACCCCTCTTTTTCATTTATCTCCGCTCCCAAAATGAGAATTCAGCTTATTTTTGGTATTTTTAAATAAAAAATATGACATTTTTTTAAACCATACGAGTATCTCAACTTATTACATTTTGTCCTAACATTTTCCATCTTAGAAATAGCTAGATCGTCCAAATGTTCACCAATACAAACTGGTAACTGACAGGAAATTACTGTTCATCCTTATCACAGGTTGTCCTGCAACCTAGCTAGGAGAACACTTCGCCTAACTTTGTGATTTACTATCTTAATTAAGCTATGTAAATGTAAACATAAGTGTGCTAATGTAAAACGTTTTCTGAACAGTAAAATCTCTAGGAATCTTATTTTTTCCTTCAGGATTTCATATTCCACGATTTTGAATTTCGGTATTATGATACGTAATCATGCATATATGTTAAACTAGCTTTTGCTCCACCCGCGTGGATGTCGGTTATCGCTTAGTGTTGTCGTTGTATATCCATTTCCAAGCTCTAGTCCATCTCTATACCAATTTCAACAATACATCTACAAAATTATTAAACTTACATACCCTAGCCCTACTCCACCCCTTCAACTCCCTTTTTCGCAATAAAAGGTAGCCTATGTACATTTTCGAGCTCTAATCCATCGCTGTAGCAAATTTCATCAAGATATCTTCAAAAATGACGAACTGTTATACTAACTATCTAGTCCCTATCCCCCCCCCCCTTTAGCACATTATTCGCGATAGCATATATCCGTTACCAATATCTAATTAATCCCTGTACCAAATTTCATCAGGATATCTTCAAAACTGTCAAACTTTCATCCCTTATTACTCCTCCCCCCTAAACCTCCATTTTCGCGTCAATAGGTAGCCTATGTTCGTTCCCAAGCTTTAATTCATCTTTGTACCCAATATATCATCAGGATGTAACTTTCATCCCCTATAACCCACCCCCCCCCCCCTTTAACCTTGTCTTTCGCAACAAAAGGTAGCCTATGTTCGTTCCCAAGCTCTAAACTATCTCTGTACCAATTTTTATCAGGAAATCTTCAAAAATGACAAACTTTCATCCCAAGGCCCTAGTCCCCTCCCCTTCTACTCCCCTTTTTCCGATAAAAGGTAGTCTATGTCCATTTCTAAGCTCTAAACAATCTCTGTACCAAATTTTATCAGGAAATCATCTAAAACGATAAACTTTTATCCCAAGGCCCTGGTCCCTCCCTTCTTCCCCTCTTTTCGCGATAAAAGGTAGCCTATGTACGTTCCCTAGCTCTAATCTACCTCTGTACCAAATTTCATTAAGATATCTTCAGAAATGACAAACCTTCATAAAACTCTCATCCCCTATTTCCCCCCCTTAAACCCCCTTTCTCGTGATAAAAGGTAGCCTATGTCCGTTCCCAAGCTCTAATATACCTCTGTACCAAATTTTATCAAAATCGGTTCAGTGGTTTAGGCGTGAAAGCGTTACGTACAGACAGACAGACAGAGCTTCTTTCACATTTATAATATTAGTATGGATTACGCAGAAGAAGTACACATTTTTTACACCGTTTTGTAATGAAGCTTGCGGCGTCTATAGTATTTGTTTATAGTCTAAGACCGCTAAGTTAGTTCGCATTGGGGTGGTAATAAAGCTGTTGAGCGCTAGTTCAGCTGCCAATCTCAGTCGGCTACTCGTTACACGGCCACACACAATAATATCATTTGTGTCAAGCGATTGTGGACATTACGTACATTTTATGATATGATCTCCACAGATTGTAGGCTATAGATTAACAATATTTATTGGACTATAGGTAGGGATACACAGTTTGCTTATTTTTCTCTTGTTCATAATGTTCACTTTGCTATGAGATCAATATAAAATATTTTTGAAACTTTGTTATTACAACCATTAAACTTTATGTACTATTTTTAACGTAAGCTCTGCAGTTATGGTGTTATAAAATAAACATTAATGTTCCATTTTATTTTTTTATTTAAATATGTTTACAATATTCACACAGTACTACAGTATTCCTTATGACTAGGTATAATACATATTACCTACTCTCTTAAACTAAATAAAAAATTGTAATAATCACAATAAACAAACTATCACTATAAAATTCTAAGCACTGTACATACTACGTACATAAATGGCTACCGTGGTTAATTTCGGTTTACAAGAGCGGATAATAATACACGCGGTTACATATCAAAATCCCGAAGCTCATAATACTGATGTACGAAAGACCGAAATTAAAAATCCTGAATGTTCATTTATCGAATGTTCAAAATACCAAAATTACAAAATCCCGAAGCACAAAATCTCGAAGCATAAAATCCCGAAGTTCGAAATCCTGAAACTAGAGTTTTAGGTGGTTTTGTTTGGTTGATCATAAAAGAAAAAAATTAAATCAACTAATTTTCGGGATTTTGAACTTCGGGATTTTGAACATTCGTTATTTTGAAACGTAACCTTACACGCACGTTATGAAAATCATTAAGTGAAACTATAAGTATAAATAAACTATAAATAAATTCAGTAGCTCAAGGTGAGTACACTCATCATTTTATTTGAACTAAACATAGCTGGGACAACAGTTTTTAGCTGTTTAGATTGGACAATGGGATGCTATCCGGAGCGCGCGTGGCGATTGTTCCTATCTGTTTAGCGTATCACTCCGTGCCTAGGAAACGTGTGCACAGTACAAGGTACAAGTGTTACATAAATGATGACAGGGTGGGTCTGTATTACACCTGCGTAAACAGAAAACGTTGACATATTTTCTCGGAACACAGCACTCGGGCTGCGAGCGTGACACATACGTTAGGCAGAGTAAATATGACAATCACGAGGGCGGGGACGCTACGGAGAGACGTGTTGTCAACATTCACTCTAATCTTATAATATTATTATCTCATAGGTATAAGATTATTTAAGTACATAATATTTATTACATAGAATCAAAAATTGTTGAAATTTTATGCAAATATTACTCAATTAAATAAACTTACTGAACAGGGAGATAACAGCACTTACCTCGACTGTTCAGGAAAGTGTGGCTAACCTAATATTCTATCCTAGTCTATCCTAACGAAGGAGTACTTACGGTACTCCTAAGGCAAAAGTATCCTAACTAATCCTAATCCCGTCACCCTAGACTACTGTAATCCTAACGTCCTCCTAACTGCTACCCTATGGTGCAATACACGCTTGGTTCTCGGGGGCTCGTTGGCAGACCAAGTTGTGTTCGCAACCCTAACCTATAGTTCGTCACGGCGTGGTACTCGGTGGTGTTCGGTGACACAGACCTCCGCTCGTGTACGTCACTACGGTGCGTCGTTGGTACCCCTACGCGTCCCTACTCCCTTAGCCCTACTACCCTAGCCCTACTATAAGTATTTAAAATACGTATATATAATAGGTACAGGATATCTGATGCCAGGCGACCTAAGACACCAGACGGACAGAGACAGGAATTGGGGTGCAGGTGGTAAGGTTTTCTCACTGCCGGTCAAGCAGGCTCACAAGACCGATCAGGTACTGACGGCTAAGGGTGTCTTGGCCACAGTGAGAGGTTGGATAGGTAATGAGTCAAAGTCGGGCTCAACTTGATGACTGGTTTATTCTTACTTTCACTATATCTTAAATACTAATTTAATCATATGTACACAACTATAACTACGTCTTAGTGTGCTATTGGTGTACATGCAACTTCAGCAGTCCTTTTCCTCGTCCGTCACTTTCACTACGTGATGATAAGAGCATCTTAGTTTATTATTTGGATATCACGTAGTGTCCATTGACGTCAGAATATAGGAATTTGCTATAAGTCATGTTCATGCGTGAACATTCTGGCCACTCCCAGAGGTAGGCGCCTTCAGTTCGTAGAGCTCAATGGCGTCCTCCTTGGCTGGAACTTGGTTGTCATCCGAATGTTGTCTTGCTGGCTTCGGTATTCGGTTCGGCTGGCTGTAGACAGCATCCCATATAGTGTGTGGTGGAGGTTGATTGGCGGTGGGTTGCTCTGCGTGCTGCGGCCGCTCTCTCCTGGATACCTTGGGGCGATACTTATTACGCTGGCACGTTGTGCTGAGGCAGCTCGCGATCTTGGGTCCAAAAACAATTAGCATGATAATTATCACCAACATACTTATCGATGATACTATACTTACTAAGTAGGTATGTGACTGAATTTGATACCACACATTATTTGATAGACTGGTTTCTAAGTTGACTTCTTTGTTGATTAAATGTTGATAGAAATCACTTGTACTGTCTATCACGTCTTCAGCTGACTTGTTTAGTTTCCCCCTCGTAGTGGGTATGTAGGTGCTGATGTTGAAGTCCAGTGGTTTGGTGTATGACGAGACTACCTGCACTGATAGTGCACGCTTGGCAGTCAGTCTGCTGTTAGCCGATTTAATTAAACAGTTGTCGGCTATTCTGATGACCCCGACATCTTGAAGGACTATCTCCTCCCGTTGACCATCACAAATGATGGATACGGTAATATGATCTTTTGCTATGAATAGCCATGAATTTTGCATACATAGCTGTTTCCATATGATGGTATTTGGTATTACGAATTTGTTTGACGGACACTTCATACTAGTTTGATTCCTGAGAAGCTGTTCAACAATGCAATTCTCGTGGACTTGCATGTTCTTCACGACCCTCGGAAAACACATAAGATGCTCCCGTCGTTGAATGCAACTGCTAAATTCGTCTCGGTCCAGCTCAAAATATTGTTCATTGTTGTAATCCAGTGCTATATAAGCCTTTTGCACCTCTATGCTTTGAAATGACTTGTCCTCATTTTTCTTCGGAACCGTTGTTATGTGAATCAAAGTATATCGTGTTACGTCTTGAATAGGGAAATAGGCGTGTACTTGTATGTGCGTATTATTTTCCGCTATTCTGGTTTCTAACAATTGCTGCTGCAATATCCTCAAGTTTGATGGCATTTTTCTGTTGGCTGACGATACTAAATCACTGACATTTTTTTGTGATAGTACACTATACACGTTTGCTTTGGCTAAATATATTTCTAGTAATCCGTTGTAGTGGTTTAATATTTCTTCAATATAGTTATTCGCTAGCTGATATGTCTGCATGATTTGGATTTTTATGCTATTGTGGTTGGTTGTCACATACCAGTGATCATAGCTATTTATCTTTTCAATCACTTGAGATAATTTCGTATGAAAGTTTTCTAACTTGTTACTTATCCTTGCTTCGGTGCTGTTTATTTGCGACATAGCCGATATCATAAACTTCGTTTGATGATTGGCCGCTTCAATTAATTTCTGCTGGTTTTTATTCAACGAGTCTATATCTTGATAAACTTCGTCATTTACCCCAAACACTGATGTCATAAATTGCCCTAGTAAGCCCCTTTTTTTTCTTGTTGTATTGATTTCTGTTAGGCATTCTTTTATTCGTTCAAATTTTGCTTCTTGTTCTAGTAAGTGCTGATAGAACTGTTCGCAATGCGTTTCGGTCGTCACGACGGCCGCATTGTCACACATTTGTTTAAATCTAGCAATTGTTGATTTTATTTCAGCGTGTTCTTGGCTGAGGCGGTTCCGTTCGTATACAATTTCTATTCTAAACATGCCTCGGTCTATGTTTGCAATCCCTAGTTGCTCCACATAAAATCCGGGTGATAAACTTTTCACCGAGTAAGTTAATGTTGCGTGTAGACTAGTAAATAGCTGTATAAATACTAGTAAATATATAAACCATTTGGACGTTGTACACCTCTGATTTCTACTGCTATTTGACCTGGCACTGACGTTTGCATGAACAGTGCTATTACTGCAGCGCTTCTCTACACCCGCCTCATCTGGTAGCGGAATAAGCGTATGTATGGATCGTTTCTGGGTGGCGCCTGACGGTTTTATTAGAGTGACTACTCTCACTAACCCATCTTTGCCTGGGTGTATTTCCTTGACTCTCGCAACTGGCCACTTGCTTGGACTAATATTTTCATCTTTTATAAGAACCAGGGTGCCGATTGACAGGTTTTCTTGATTAGATTTCCATTTATATCTTTGTTGTAATTGGTGTAAATATTCGTGCGTCCATGTTTTCCAAAAATCCCTTTTCATTTTTTGAATATTTTTCCATCTATTTAAAATATCTGTATTTAAGTTAGATAGTGGATCAGGTATTCCTACTGCTTCTCTTCCAATTAGAAAATGACTCGGGGTTAACACTAAGTTATCATTTATATCCTCACTTAGCGCGCATAACGGTCTTGAATTCAGACATGCTTCAATTTGATGCAAGAATGTAGATAATTCTTCATAAGTTAATGTCTGATCCCCGATTACTCGGCGTAAGTGATGTTTCATTGATTTTACTCCAGCTTCCCAAATACCACCGAAATGTGGCGATGCCGGCGGAATAAAGTGCCATTGTATCCCTATGGCTGTTGTTCTGTTTAGAAACTCCTTCGACTTGGTTATCTCTAATACTTCTTGCTGTAAAAATTTTGCTGCTCCGACAAAGTTCGTACCGTTGTCACTGTATATGTGTGACACGGGACCTCTCCGTGCTGTAAATCTCCTTAATGCGGCTATAAAGCTCTCAGTGGACAAATCTCCCACTAATTCTAAGTGTATAGCTTTTGTTGATAGGCATACAAAGACTGCAATGTATCCTTTATATGATTTATGACCTCGACCCTTCATTGCTCTTACTTGAATGGGCCCTGCATAGTCGATTCCTGTATGAGTAAACGGAAACGATTCTGTTACTCTGGCTTCCGGCAGGACTCCCATCTTCTGTCCATTCGTCGATGATCTATATCGTATGCATTTCACACATCTTCTTATGTAATTTTTCACTATACGTTTCCCGCCAGGAATCCAATATTGTTGTCTTATATACGATAATGTTAAACTGTTACCCCCGTGTAATGTCGTCAGGTGTGCATCATGTATTATGCTTAACGTTGCTTGGTGATTGTGGGGTAACAAAATAGGATGTTTTTGATCATACGGAAGTCTTGAATTTTGAAGCCTTCCTCCGACTCGTAACAATCCCTGCGCATCAATAAATGGGTCTAAACATGACAGTCTACTGCCCTTCTTTAGCGCTATCCCATTATTGATCGCTTTATACTGTTCCGAAAATTCCTCCTTTTGAATAAGTTGTAGGACTCGATATTTAGTTTCCTTAATTTCCTCACAGCTTAATGGACCCTTATTTCTCTGCCGATGTATAATTCTATAGCAATATGATAACACTCGTATCATTCTGTTAAAGCTTGAGAATCTATGAAATATAGATACACATGGCGTTATGGTTACGTGATTACTGCGTTTCATTTCTTCACAATTCTTTGGAATATTTTTTGTGACTGGTAGTGTAGACGTCTTCAGCCATTCTGGGCCCTCCCACCATATTTTCAATTCTTGTAGTTTATTCGGAGCTATACCCCTTGTGATTACGTCTGCGGGGTTCTCCGAAGTATTAACGTAATTCCACTTGGCTTTCGGTAGTAATCTTTGTATTTCCGAAACTCTGTTGGCTACGAACGTTTTCCATCGACCTGCTTCCCCTGTGATCCACCCTAGGGTGATCATTGAATCTGTCCAGCAATACGTGTGTATAATTGGGACCTTCAAGTCATTTTTAATCTTGCTCATCAACTTGGCAAGGAGGAGTGCTGCACACAGCTCTAATTTAGGTAGCGTAGTTTTTTGTTTTCTTGGCGCTACCTTAGATTTTGCTTGTAACAGCGTAATATCATAACAACAGCTGTTATTGTTGCGCACTCGACAATATATAACTGCCCCGTAGGCTTTCTCGGAACTGTCACTGAATCCATGAAGTTCAATTTGTGACTCCGATGTATATCTGCACCATCTAGGAATAGAGATACTTTCTAGCATTTTTAGCTGATCTTGTAGTTCTCCCCATCTTCTTTTGATAGTATCATCTACAGGTTCATCCCATCCGCTGCAATTAGTCCACAGTTCCTGGATGATCAGTTTCATACTAATTATGACTGGTGCTAACCACCCTAGTGGGTCAAATAATTTTGACACTTCCGACAGGATAAACCGCTTCGTTGGATTTTGGTTTCTATTTATTATAATTTCAAATGAAAACCTATCTTTTGCTGGTGACCATAATATCCCTAGTGATTTTCTGGTTTCATCTAGAGGTATTTTTAACATGCTGTCATTCTGACGTTCATTTGGTATATTTTCCAATACTTCAGCGCGATTGGATGACCATTTTCGTAGATTAAATCCACCAGTCTTGACCATGCGGATTAATTCGTTTTGTAATGACCTTGCTGACTCAATATCTTTTGCCCCTGACAACATATCGTCGACATAGCAATCTTGCAGTACTATTTGACTCGCTCTCGGGTAATCCTTCGATTCACTTAATGCCAATTGTTGTAATGTCTTGATCGCTAAGTACGGTGCGGCTGCAGTCCCGTACGTAACGGTTGTCAACTCGTATTCGTCGATGGGATGTTTAGGTGACTCTCTCCATAATATTCTTTGGTATGGGTAGTCCTGTTCATTAATTTTAATGAACCTATACATTTTTTCGACGTCTGCCATAAACACTACTTCGTGTTTACGCCATCGTAATAATATAGAGGCCAGGTCTTGTTGTAACCTTGGGCCTGTAAACATATTAGCATTTAAGCTAATGTGGGCGTTGACTTTGCTTGACGCATCGAATACCACCCGTAGTTTGGTAGTCAGTGAGTCTTCTTTTATCACCGGTTGGTGTGGAATGTAGTATTTGCCTTGGCAATACTCAGATTTTGGTACTTTTCTCATATGACCCATTTCTTGGTACTCATTGAGAAATTCTTTATACTGGTTTTTCAGCACACTATTTTTCTCGAATTTTCGTTCTAATTGTAATAGTCTAGCAACTGCTATTTGGCGTGTATTCCCATACTCTATGTCGGGATTTTTGAAGGGAATCCTCACGGTGTAGGTTCCATCCTCGTTTCGTATTGTAGTTTGGTGATAGAACGTTTCACATAATATATCTTCCTTGGATAGATTATATTTTTCAGGAATCTCTTCTAATTCCCAGAATTTTGTTACTTGTTCTATTTCACCCGTCGTTGTCGTCATACTAACAATCTTTAAACTGTTAGTGATTGGATTGCAACATATTCCGGATAATATCCACCCAAACTCCGTGTTTTGAGCAATAATTCCGTTTGCATTCTTATCCAACCCTTGTAGTAGTATTCTACTATATTCCTGAGCGCCCAAAATTATATTTATTGGACCTCGTTGGTAATATGTAGGGTCTGCAATTAGTTTATTTACTAAGCAGCTTGTTTGTACCTGTGGTACATCTTTGTTTGGTAGTGAACCGGTAAGTTTCGGCAAGATTATAAGTTTTATGGGTAACTTAAACTCGCTCGGGAACCTTGGTTCAAGTTCGACGTTGATACAATAGTTCGACGTCTTCGGTGTCTCGTCAGCAATACCAAGTATCTCGGTTTTAACTTTGCTGCGAGGGTAGGACAGTAATTGGGCTACTTCCTCGGTACAGAAAGAGGCCTCTGAACCTTGATCACAGAGCACTCTTAGCAAGTATGGTGTGCCATCTATGGCGTGAGCTTGCACCAGAGCTGTTGCTAACAATGTCGTTTTCTGTGTCTCCGATTCTTCTGTGGTAGACATATTTGCCTTGGTTTTACTCGTACTTGGGTTCTCTGCTGTATTCGTTGAACCTTTATAATTATCACTCTTGTAGTATTTGTATGTTGGTTTGTCGCTTGTTTGCGACCTATGTAGCCATGTATGATGGTTATGCTTTCCGCATTCTCGACACTTCGCCGTACTATAACACGGATATGATGATTCATGCTTTAAGCATTGTTTACATATTCTATGTTTATTCACCTCGCTATGACGTTGATGTGCTGACAACGCAATAAATTGTTTACATTCGTATATTGTGTGTTTATCATCATTACATAACCAGCACGTGCTACTTACATTCTTTGCTTTTTGCTTACTTGCGGTTTGCCCTGCTTCCGGACGTGGTTTGATATTATCTTCGCTGTTTTCAAGACACTTAAACCGTTTTTCGAGGAAAAACATCATTGAGGAGAATGATTGAGGTTGGTTTGGCTCTTGTAATTGTTCTTCATACTTCTCATCTGTTTCCGAATCCCAAGTTCGGCTTAACATGCGTGTTAACAAAGGGCACCATGAGGATATATCAATCTTTTGGTTTTTTAGTGCTTCCAAGTTCTCGTTCATCGTGTCATGTAAACTTTTCAAATTGCTTGCAGTTCCTACTTTTATTTTTTGTAGATTCATGATGTTGTCTATATGTTTGGTAATGATAATCCTTTCATTTTTGTAGCGATTTATTAACAGTGTCCAGGCAGTTGAATAGTTTGCTTCGCCGATGGTTAGATGTTTGATCAATTTATATGCCTCCCCTCTGGTATGCGTTTTTAGATACTGCATTTTTTCTGTGGCTGTCAATGACTCACCTTCATGAATAACCTTCGAAAATAAGTCATAAAACGAACTCCATGACTCATATCTCCCGGAGAAGGTCGGAATGGTTATTTCTGGTAATTTTAACGATGAGCCGTGTCCACTCTTGCTCGTCTGTATCTTATCATATAATTGATCTAGTATGATATCATACTCCAATTTCAGTGTTTCGAAAGTTTGTTCCTGGAAGTATTCATGCTCCAATGTACTTCCCTCTTCTATAATACTGAAGTGAGTTTCCTCTATTTTATCGCACTGTGTTTGTAACGTCGTTATAAGCATTTTAAAATGAGAAGTTGGTTTATTACTTGATATCGCCAATTTGGCCTTGTTTAGGCTACACTGCATCTGTTTGATGCGATATAACTGCAGGTTCATTTTTGCTGAGTTGTTCCGGATTGTTTCGGGTCGTATCTCCTCTAATCCCTGCAGCTGTTGAGTAGACTTAATCCTCTCTTCGCATTCTTCCAGATGCCGTATTGCGCTAGTATAGTTTCTTTTGATGGCTCCAAAGTAGTCAAATTCCACATAAGAATGTTTCTTTAAGGCTTCCTGATCTTCTAATTTTGCATGGTTTTCCGAAGCTTTCGTGAAAGCTTCTGTTAATTGGTCTCTTCTATTCCTTATATATTCTTCTGTTTTCCTCGCTGTCGAGTCTTTTTTAATATTTGTAAATAGTTGGTTTATTGTCTTGTTATATTCTTCTTGACTTTTGATAAGCGAGTTAATTTGCTGGATGTCCATGTTGAGACGTGCCTCCCTAACTGTATCCACCTAGTATAACTACAAACTCGAAGGATAACTGTATCCACCTAGTATAACTACAAACTCGAAGGATAACTGTATCCACCTAGTGTAGTTGTAGTGTAACTCGAAGGACCAAACTGAACAGGGAGCTAACTACAAACTCGAAGGATAACTGTATCCACCTAGTATAACTACAAACTCGAAGGATAACTGTATCCACCTAGTGTAGTTGTAGTGTAACTCGAAGGACCAAACTGAACAGGGAGATAACAGCACTTACCTCGACTGTTCAGGAAAGTGTGGCTAACCTAATATTCTATCCTAGTCTATCCTAACGAAGGAGTACTTACGGTACTCCTAAGGCAAAAGTATCCTAACTAATCCTAATCCCGTCACCCTAGACTACTGTAATCCTAACGTCCTCCTAACTGCTACCCTATGGTGCAATACACGCTTGGTTCTCGGGGGCTCGTTGGCAGACCAAGTTGTGTTCGCAACCCTAACCTATAGTTCGTCACGGCGTGGTACTCGGTGGTGTTCGGTGACACAGACCTCCGCTCGTGTACGTCACTACGGTGCGTCGTTGGTACCCCTACGCGTCCCTACTCCCTTAGCCCTACTACCCTAGCCCTACTATAAGTATTTAAAATACGTATATATAATAGGTACAGGATATCTGATGCCAGGCGACCTAAGACACCAGACGGACAGAGACAGGAATTGGGGTGCAGGTGGTAAGGTTTTCTCACTGCCGGTCAAGCAGGCTCACAAGACCGATCAGGTACTGACGGCTAAGGGTGTCTTGGCCACAGTGAGAGGTTGGATAGGTAATGAGTCAAAGTCGGGCTCAACTTGATGACTGGTTTATTCTTACTTTCACTATATCTTAAATACTAATTTAATCATATGTACACAACTATAACTACGTCTTAGTGTGCTATTGGTGTACATGCAACTTCAGCAGTCCTTTTCCTCGTCCGTCACTTTCACTACGTGATGATAAGAGCATCTTAGTTTATTATTTGGATATCACGTAGTGTCCATTGACGTCAGAATATAGGAATTTGCTATAAGTCATGTTCATGCGTGAACACTTACACTTGACCGATTTGATATCGCTAATTCCCAAAATATTGCATCTAAATCGTGATAGAATCCGACAAAAAACCGTGTTAACTTGATTTATTTCAACCTTGTAATTTAAATGTAACACATGCATATGAATACCTTCATTTAGAAAGGAAGAAAGAAAGAAAAAAAATGTAAAAAAATGCATTTATTTTGAATAGCTTCAGCAGATAAAAACAAAACGGTTGAATTTTGACAATAAATTGTACATTATACATAAACTGACACAAACCCTTAAAAATAAACTAATATATGTTTCTTTTTTCTGTTTTTGCAACGGCAACACTGCCCCTTACTACCATAACTGCAGTCTTTACACAATTCCATGACGCAATCGAGATACTCTATGCCATTGTTTTTTTTTTTTTTTTTTTATAAATAGGACACGTCAATTTGACTTTACCTCGCCTGATGGTAAGCTGAAGGTAAAGTCTCAAGAAAGAGGGCCACCATTATATACACGTGCCATGTTAACAATGGTGGCACTCAGCTTGACGGCCTCATCAGATGCTTTTTCACGCCCCGCTTAAAGGACCCGGGACTGTAGGAAGAGGGAAACACGTGAGCTGGCAAGGAATTCCAGGTCTTAATGGTGCGACAAAGAAAAGAGTCACCGAACCGCTTGGTTCTTGAAGGAATGTTCTGCACCGTATAGGGGTGACATCAAAGTCCTGCACGTGTCGTCCTGTATAGGAAGGAGGAGGGTGGGACTAATTGGAATAGCTCTTCAGAACATTCACCATGGTAGAGACGGTAAAAAACTGCCAAGGAAGCAACATCTCTACGCATCTGCAGAGACTCGAGGGTACTCGTGACCTCAGGATTTCCGATAATGCGGACCGCACGTCGCTGCAACCTGTCGAGAGCATCTAATAAGTACTTTGCGGATCCATCCCAGAGATGTGAGCAGTACTCCACGCAGGAACGAATTTGTGTCTTGTAAAGAAGACACCGTTGCTCCGGCGTGAAAAACCGTCTCACTCTGTTCAGGACTCCGAGTTTACGCGAGGCTGCTTTGATGATACTCTCGATGTAGTTTTTGTTGTTCAGTTTGCAGCGAACATCCATACCGAGGATATTGAGGTTGTCCCGCAGTGGCAGTGGCGTGCTCTGAAGAGTGGGAAGGGGAAGGAAACAAGATACCTTTGCTGTAAACGCACATGCCTGCGTCTTCTTGGCATTGAACTCGACCAAGTTCTCAGAGCCCCATTGGGAAATGTGATTCAGGATCCGGTCAAGCTCAGTGACAAGAAGCTGCCTTTTTTTGCAGCTGCCTTGTTATGCAATCTATGGATCTATCCCTCTATGTTTCTCTAAATTTGTAAACAACTGCACAAAAATAAATAAAAGAACCACAAAAAATATGCAGTGGCCTGATAAACAAACAAACAAAAAAAAAGACGGGTTGCACTCCGGGAGTGTCGGCAGAAGTGAAAACCTTTTTTTTCTTTCTTTCTTCGTTATATACAGAGAAAAAGATAAAAAGAACACATCATACCATAACATACCTATAATATAGCGCCAATCATAGAACCTATCACTAATTTTCTGTCAGAAGAAATTAATGAATTACAAAAAGAAAAAATAATCACACAAAGTAATAAATTACAAAAAATAATCACAAAGAGTGTCAGAAGCCCAGGTTCGAATCCGGTACTGTCTGAAACCATAAGGACTTACAGTCGAAGCGCTTACCGGTAAGCTACGAAGCTTCTTAACGCACCTAACAAAATACACAATCTGTAGCTGTTGTAATTTGTATGACGTCAGTCGTCAGTTACGGTTCAAAGGTCAAGTAATCCTGACGCGAGTTTAACACTTGTTACCCATCAAACTGGTCGCTTCTCAGCTTGTTGCTGTGATGTAGTGTTCGGTGAGGAACAATTCTACACCAAGCGCTGATTTTCGTCCACGGCCATTTTGTATAGTGACGCCTGCGCAATTGCGCCATCCGGCCGGCGGCTGGATGGGACATGGCGGTCTCGGAACTTACAAAGTATAATAAATAATCTATGCATAACTTCAAGTCTCAAATTCAGGAAAGGTACTAATTACATTATATTACACAAAACACCACGAATAGAACGATTGAATTAATCGTTTCCACAAAGTAGGTACAAACCACACATTGCGTTACATTTTGCCAGACAAGGCACACATTTGCAGGCTTATAAATTAAGCAAAATCATAATATGCTACAAGTAGGTATATACTCAATGTTCAATGTTCATCAGGACGCCATTTGTGACGCTTCCGATTCGGCCTACACAGGACGGTCTTACATGCACACGGTGCGCAGCCAGCCAGCAAAAACCATATTCAAACATCAGCCCATGTTCATAAAAGAGTAACATGTACATACCATAAGGTAAAGAGAAAAATTATTACATTTGTGACGTTTGTAAGTTGAATTATACATCAAGTACATAAAAATGTTTGTCATACCTAGGTAATAACAATTAGCTGTCTTATCTTTCAGGTGCAGTCGTCCCCACACATTACCCTAATGTGTAATCCAATATTAAATTGATCTACAGAAGCCCTGCACCACTCTCTTAGCCCCGGTGTCACCCCCAAGTGAGTACAAACAATAACAATAACATAAAAATATTCCCAGACATTCCACACAAGGGCCAACCCCGACCCAAAAATCAGCCAAAGCCCGTCACGTCCATGTTATTGGGCCCAGAATGTGGGGGCAACATCCCCAAAGATATAATCTTGTGAGTAAATGAAAATATCTAAAAAAGGAGGAATGTATGTGTGTAGACAGACAATGCATGACAGGGACCATAGTTTAGTATGTGCTTGTGGTAATGTGAGTTTTAAGTATGCCTCTGTTGTTCAATGCACTGCTCTTTCATCTTTTTCAAAAAGACTGGTTTTGATTTCAGCACCCAGAGTGGAGGTGGAATGTTATTCCAGCAGCTGGTTGCTGCATAGATAATAGATAAAACTGCCTCTAAAAGCAGTGGTTTTATGTTTGGGCACTGCCAGTGGCACTGTACTATAGAGAATACATCCTGCATAGCCCCTTCGCCAACTTAGCCTCTCATACAGGTATTTTGTTTCTTTTTTTTTTGTATTTATAACCCCAAAGAGTAGACCAGCCAAGTGAATCCTTCTACGATATTCCATTTTCATAATATTGTTACTATTCATGTAAGGTGTTACATGGCCTCTCCGTGGTATGTTTACACAAAACCGAGGGCAGCCATTTTTAATTCATGCATGGCCCATAAACAGTGTCACAGTAATTCAACTTTGATAGGACTAAACTATCTACTAGACTTTTATTTAAATAAAATTGATAGTGAGGTAATTTCGGATGTTGTAGAGAACCTTGAGTCGGTAGAAACAATTTCACATAGCATTAGAAACATGTTTTTCAAAATGCATCTCTGGGTCAATTGTTAGCCCCAGGTTACAAGCTACAACAACCCGCTAAATTTACTGACGAGGATGACTGGATGAAGCTGCTATTGGCAAAAAGGCATTATTCTACGGTATGGCTGTCAATAATAATTATCGTTTTTATCTGCTCAGTTTGATAATTGCATCCGTACAGCATCGATCAGCTGTTTCACCATACTCACGTCGCCGACACAATCGCTGAAGTGCACTAGTAATGGATTAAATGCGCCAGCTGCATCGCAGCGAGCGCCTGATCGACTTAATGCCATTAGTATAATGATACGCACTCGAGCTAAGCCGATTGTACATCGATGAATGTAGGTAGATAATAAATGTAATACGGTCGGTAACGTAATATGAAGTGAATACATATTTTGCCTATATATTGAAATCCTTTATTTTCAAAATTGTGTACAACTACTACGGCTTTTTGTCGTTCAATTGTCCTTAAAACTAAGTCTACCACCGCTTCCTAGGCTCTGGAGAAGAAACAGCGCAACAAACTCCACTGCGGCATTTTCGAGACGTAATTTCTTAAGACTAATGATCTACTTTTTTCTCGTGTCAACATAATCAAAGAGTTTAAAAAAAACTGCAAATAGCCCGGTCTATCTAAATTAAATTGTAGGAGTGAGGCTACCATAACTCGCACCGAGCCGAAACCCGGCAGGACTGTTCAAAACGACTCCACTACTGAATGTCGAAGTTTAAAATGTCGACTTAAGTTAGTTCTAAAGTACAGGATCTCGATGTACGCCAGTTCGAAAGTTCACTGCAGCGAAGTATGCAAAGCCGACGTATCGTTAGTTCGAAAGCATACGAGTTCGATGTACGCCAGTTCTAAAGTTCACTGTCACAAACGAAACACAAAAGTTTCCATTGATCCGATACCCGCAACCTTCCTTACTCGGAGCCAAAGGTCACAAAACGGGTATCTCGCGACTTTCAGTAAGACAAACCCGTTAACTGGGTACTTTTAATGGGCGATTAGGTCACTGTGTCAAGAGGACGTTAGTCACCTACCCATATGATTTATGTTACAAAAATGGGCTCAAAATATAGATGAAAAGGGGTTTAGGAGCAGAGGTAAACCCAGGAAAAGATGGATGCGGAAATGACATCACTTTCTTGTTGGAAATATCGAATTCAAATGAATATCCTTCATAATAAAAAAGAAAAAGAAAACCAGATACAATCAAAAGTTTATACCAAGAAAATATTATCAAGATTGAGAACGATTTTTTTAAATTTCAAAGTAAAACTCCAAAGTTCTGCTTCAAATTTGAGCAAACAAACTCACAAAAATTGCCGCACAGAGATATTTGTTCTTAACATTCACCGAGCACACATTTGTGTCCATTTGAGTGAGGTTATTCTCGACGAACGAAAAGCGGCTCGTCGCCGTCGGTCCGCTCTTGAAATATTGTATATGTTTTGTTACTTCGTACTCCTAAATACTTGAAAAGAACGAGGGTGCCGTTGTTTTGTCCACTAGAAACTCAATTATTGGAATTCAATTTAGGAGCCAATCTTCTGCGCCGTCGTACTGATCTAACAACTTTACGTAGTTACTGTTAATCTAAGATATGTATAATCACATAATGTACTCGATTAAAGCCAGCCTCTCGTGTTTACAAGTAAATAAGTGCTTGAAAGTGAATGTGATGAAACGTTCATCTATCCATTTAATTCTATATTACATTATCTTGGGAAGGCTGGCAAAATTTGGGACAGTTACTATCATCAACTTCTATCGCTCCGTCGTTCAACATAATGAATACATTTGGAGTTCAGCGACGTTGTCAAAAGAACCGCTGAATATTAACTAGCTACAACTATTTGCCAATTATTATGTGTTTACTACCCGACATCCCGCTCCACCCGTGTGGATGTTGGTTATCGCTTAGTGCTGAGCCGGTGCTATTGAGCATACAATTCACCTGTCTACTTTTCAACTTCTTCCTCGACTGTTTTTACATTAATGATCACTGCTCCGCTCCCTTGAGTAGTAGCGTGATGATATATAGCCTATGTGTTATAATGATGTATAAGCTATATTATTGTAAAGTTTCATTAAAACCCATTCAGTAGTTATCACGTGAAAGAGTAACAAACATCCATCCATCTATCTATCTATTCATTCATCCATCCATACTCATAAACTTTCGCGTTTATAATATTAGTAGGATTAGAAGAGTGTCATAAGGTTCAATTGCAGTAACTATTATCTGTCACCAAACAAATTATTTCTATTTCGCTCATTAGTTTGTTGTTTAGCTAATAAGTCGTACTAACATTATTGGCTAATCTCGTGCACCGGTTGCCTCACAAATGGCGGTCTGCGCGCTCCAACTTTAATGATATTTGCATGCTGTATACTGTTAAATGAACGGAAGCAGGGCCGGCGTGTGGCGGGTGCTTTATTGTTCGCTGGCGCCGCAGGCATGGCAGCACTAGTAAACATTGTGCATTGTGAGCAGTGTGCCACTCGGACGATGGTATCAAATTGGAAACTAGGAATTCTAGACATAAACTACACAGACCGCTTAAAATACCTATTACAGTTTGTAGGTAAATAGTTTATAAGTCTTCAGGCTTTGACGGCCGGCGTTGCATGTAGAATATACTGTGTGCAGTGATCGACGAAACGTCTGGAACGCAAGTTTCACATAGACCACGGCCAAACAGTCCGGAAACAGTAGATTCTACACGATAAACAGTTTGTTTCCAACTTGCTACTTTTGACTTTCATAATGTACGTTATAAGCAGTATGAAAAGCAAATCGTGTTTGTTGTCTTATGAACTGAACCTTGTGCATTTAAACGAGAATATGGAGACCAACCATCGTCCTAACAGGTCCTGGCAGGGGTATTAAACCATGTTAATCTTGCCTAATGAAAAATCCCAGTGACACTACGCAAGCAGGCGACGGTGCTGCCTGTTCCCCGGAGCAGTGTAATAATGTTCCAATCTAATTTATTACTCTGCGTTGAAGCCCCTTACTTGTAAGGACAATTTGTAATCAGTAGAATGTAATTAATTGCAATTAAAACAGAGTGGCCGTGAGCTCTCCTCTGTTTCATGAGCCGTTAGAGCGCTCGATAGCTACGATTGTGGTCATGGGTTCAAATCCAGGTCAGTACATGAATATCCGTAAGCATAAATATTATAGCAAGCGAGAGTCTCCCTTCCAACAAGGTTGCCGATTTTGCTTTTATCCGTATCTATGTAAATTTGTCAGTTCCGGCCCTCTAGGCTCATTTCTTAACCGATCTTTACTAAACTGGGCCCACATGTTCTTTGATTTAAAACTCAAATTTTGTTGAATGCTTTTTTCGATAGGAGGGAAAATGGGAAAGAAATCGGGGTGAAGTTTGCTGTCGTAATTTTGATTCAAATATCAAGGAAAAGATTCCTCACAGATTGTTGTGAAAACAAAAAAATCCTCGTTAAGGTAAACAAAAAATCTTCGTAAACAAAAAATGAGAAAAAAGAGAAAATAGTTTCTATGCGTTAAAAAACGCTACTTGCTAGAATTATTTTTTGGTGAAACGTCCAGGACTGTTTAAAATAAAAAGAAACGTATCGTTTTTGAAGTGAAAACTTCTTTAGCGGCGTTGGATGGGTGTAAAATGTTAAGGAAGCGTCAGGATTAGTTGACCTTTGAACCGTAACCGACGAGTGACGTCATACAAGATTAGGTACAGACTATGTATTTTGCAACTTACAATGGATATCGTCGTAGCTTAAACGGTAAGCACGTCGACTGTAAGTCCTTATAGTTTCAGATAGTATCGGGTTCAAACCACCTGGCTTTCAGGGATTTTTTGTGATTGTTTTTTCTTATTATAATTTATTACTTTTGGTGATTATTTTTTCTTTTTGTAATTTATTACTTTTTATGATAATTTTTTCTTTTTGTAATTTATTATTTCTTGTGATTATTTTTTCTTTTTATAATTTATTAATTTCTTTTGACAAAAAATTAGCAGAAAATAAGTGATAGGTTCTATGATTAGCGCTATATTATAGGTATGGTATGGTATGTTCTTTTTTATCTTTTTCTATGTATATAACGAAGAAAGAAAAAAGAAAATGTTTTCACTTCTGCCGGCACTCCCAGAGTGCAACCCGTCTTTTTTTTAAGAATACCAGTTTTGAGAAAGGGCACCAGACAAATGTGGCAAAGGGTGCTCGCAAGGTCTACTGTTCACAGAATTACTAGTTTAAGTGTATATTTATTCGAAATCTAGAACCGACATTACAAGTTAAGCTTGCCTTAAGTCTACATAACGCTGTGCTGTATGTGGCGTAGATTTCCCAAAATCCACCCTGGAAATGCATCAAAGAGATAAAAAAAAATCTGTAATAAAGATCGTAGATACAGGACGCATCTCCTTAATACTCAGAATTATTCCAGTCTAGCGAACTTGTTTCGCAGTTAATTAATCGTCTGCTTGCTGCTTGTAGGCCATCTTGATTCTATTATTATACTCTTCTGCTATCCTCTTACATAATTATACGTACACGCCATAAAAAGTCTCAGGTAGGTAGCGAATAATGTGGAAATACCTCGTTTAGGAAAATAACTACCAAACATTTTCTTATAAACGGATGTTTATATTCAAATTTCTAAAAAATACACCGTCTATTGTGTTCCATACGGCAGCAGCGGCAGGTACACGGGAGTTTATTTACCGTATTTTGAGCAAGTGTACTCTGTTAAAAGGCTCTTTGTAAAATATTTAGCTTTTGTGAGTTAGTGCTACGTAACGTGGTGCCGTGTCTCCGGCGCCACCAGGGGGAGCAGATCACCCCCCTCCCCTCTTCGGCCCCACCTACTTGCCTTAATTAAAGTGAACGAAATTTCTTCACGAAATATCTACCTTTCGTGAAATTTTCACCATTCACCTAATCAAAACAGTGACGCTGTACGCAAACTAAAGCTGTTTATGTTTAGGAGGTTCGAATTTTCATTATTCTGAGCGCATATAATATGATGTGATCATTTTTGTGGAACGGTTTTCTAAAGGTGAATACAGATAACTGGTTTTTTAAGTATGCACACTTATGTTAAATGTTTTTTTTTTTTTTTTTTTATTAGGTTCACTAAACTGGACCCACACTACAAAATAATGGGCTTCACATTCGTAACTTATAGTTTAGGTTAGTGTCTGTCCTTCTAGAAGTGAACACTGCATGCAAAATTAACCAAAGTTAGAGGTACATTGTTGAATAATTATGAAGCAAGGAGGATTATCCAAGATTCTGCAGTTGGTATATACGTTCGTTCAAATAATATTTCAGTGAGCATACAGACGAGCCAAAAATATCAATCTCGTTACAAACGCTATTGTAAGCAGAACACATACGGTACAACGGTGAGTGTTGACTGTAATTAGTGCGACATAAAGGCAAATGTAAGAAACCTGTTGATAAGATCAAGTAAAGCAAACGTAGCGGCTGGAATCGAATAAGTTATGTGAAGCGGTGGCAATAAATAAAGTGAGATAAAGGTCAAGCACTGAAAATGACTGGCAACGGTAATGTTGCTTCCTTGGCAGTATTTTACCGTCTCTATCATGGTAAATGGTCTGATGAGCTCTTCCAATTGGTCATGCCCTCTCATTTCCTACACAGGACACTTAGATGTCACCCGTATACGGTGCAGAATATTCCTTCAAGAACCAAGCGGTTTGGTGACTCATTGTCGCACAGTCAAGACCTGGAATGCCTTGCTAGCTCACGTGTTTCCTTCTTCCTACAGTCCCGGGTCCTTTAAGCGGGGCGTGAGCAAAAAAAGCATCTCATGAGGCCGTCAAGCTGAGTGCCACCATTTTTAAGATGACATGTGTATATAATAGTGGCCCTATTTCCTGAGACTTTGTGCTTTGAGCTTACCATCAGGCGAGGTGAAGTCAAGTTGACGTGTCCTATATTAAAAAAAGACGGGTTGCACTCTGGCAGTGCCGACAGAAGTGAAAACTTTTTCTTTCTTTCTTTCTTCGTTATATACATAGAAAAAGATAAAAAAACTTACCATACCATACCATACCTACCTATAATACAGCGCCAATCATAATCTCAAATTTTCTGCTAATTTTCTATCAGAAGAAATAAATAAATTACAAAAAGATAAAATTATCACAAAAAGTAATAAATTACAAAAAGAAAAAGTCTCAAAAAGTGTTATAAGGCCAGGTTTGAACCCGGTACTATCTGAAGCCATAAGGACTTACAGTCGATACGTTTACCGCTATGCTGCGAAGCTATTTATAGTATATTGCAAAATGGACAGTCTATAGCTAATATTGTATGACGTCAGTCGTCGGTTACGGTCCAAAGGTCAAGCGATCGTAACGCGAGTTTAACAATTTTTACCCATCCAACGCCGCTAAAGAAGTTTTCACTTCAAAAACGCTCCCTAGCCAGATTGACTGACGACCTAAAAAAAGTGGCTGGTTTCGGACGAAATGGTACGCATTGGGAGAGGCCTATGTCCAGCAGTGGACTGGAGTGGGCTGATTGATTCATTGAAAAGTAAATTATCTCATCAGTGTAAAGCTATCGATCCATCTGAACAGCCACTGTACAGTTTGGTGAACTGGCTGACCCAAAAATGTAAAACAATCGTTTCGCTGACTAGGCCTTGCCTTAACATGACCTAGTTACGTAATAACTTTACTCGCAAGAAAATTCGTACAAAATGGAACCATTGTATAACTCCACTTATAATAAAGCTATCGTTGCTAAAAAGCTTTAAAAAACAAAGTGGGCAGTGGCGGAGTGTGCCGCGCGAGGGGAGCATTGTTTCGTCCGAATGCGCGCAAAATAATTTCTGTGAGAACCGCCTTCAGGTGTTTACCGGTCCGCTAATGGGTGTCTTTTGTGACGAGCCACGTCTGGAGATAAATTAGTTACTTTGATACAAAGACCGTCATTGAACTTGATGACTTAAACTTGGCTAAGGGTAATGAATTGTTAAATATCCGGTACTGAACTCGATGGTTAATACAATAAGCCAGTATAAAGTACACATTGAAAGTCGACTCAAACTTCGTTCAGTAACGATAAGTGTTCAAAACCAGTAACTGGAATATATAAGTTTATGTTTGAAGCTGGTTGTGGGCCAAGCGATTTTGATACTTTAAATTGACAAGTTAATTTAGGTACTAACTCGTAGTATTGTACTTCGTTGTTGCTAAGTGATAGCACTATGAGATTTGTGTTACGTTTTTTTTTTCAAGAGAAGTCATTACACGTGCTCTATTAAGAACATATTTTCTATAACTGCATTGTCACGCATGTATATCCCGATACAAAATATCAATGATAGCCAATTTATTAGTCTGTCTGCATTAAATATGTGCTGTTAATACTGCACTACTCTACTTACCAATATAAATTAAAATTATCAAGATGTTTTCGTCAGCATAGAAACGATATATAACTTACAAAAGACGTTTAGAGAGTTTTATTAACTGAACATCAACTGAACAGTGTAGCGTGCACTTCTCAATCTGACTATAGACACTATGTATGCCAACGCGAAACAATTCTAATCTGCGAATTGCGAAACACAGCACTCCACGCAGCCACACCATGCGGAATGCAGATAGTCAGAGTAGAACAGACTTATATCTTTGTAATTTCTTACAATTAGCTAAAAATAATGGTAGCTATATAACATAAATAAAGATCCCAATTTAATTAAAGGTATATGAATTTATTATTAATGCCAACGTGCCACGGAGCTAATATGATGTTAACGTTAAATTATCGTTGGTGAAATAATCTTTACTTTCCTCCTCAGGATTCTTTCTTTAGGTTAATTTTTTTTCTGCCTCTCCTCACTGAGAACCTGTGTAGTAATAATAATTATAGCACAAGCTCTGGGACTACTTGCTGTAATGTTAGTAGACAGTATAAAAAATATTTTTTTCACTTCTCATGCTCTGAAAGTGCTTATTTGTGCAGGATATAGGCTGCACAAAATCGAATTTTGTGCACAAGGGCATTAACGTATCTACTCATAAATGTATCTATATTAAGGCAAAGAAAATGAGCCATACAGCCTAACACAATAAGAAGTTCATAGATAGAATTTGTTATTTTATAACATTCACTTTAATTTATTTTGCCTTATGTGTTTTTTAAGACTTAAAAGATATTAAAATTTAAATTCAAGTACGGTAGGTTATTTAATTCATTTAAGAAAATTATTATTACAAAATTAATTTTATAGTAGGCTGTATAGGTCTGCAGCCCACGCCTCAATGTCGTAAGATTAAAAACAATTTCCTTCAGTATCCAAAACTGTTCTAATTTTACTTTGAATTTTAATTAAAGAAATGTTATACTACTGTTTTATTTCCTCGCAATCGAAGTGAAAAGCAGAGTTTATAACTCGTCCACAAAACCATTTTTATCCTCGACATTACTATCAGCCCTCGCCTCCGGCTCGGGCTGCTAAAAGTCTCGGATAAAAATGGTTCGTTTTGTGCACTTGTTGTAAAATCTACTATTAATTTAAATTAAAAGTAAAGATAATCATTTCCTGGCTATTATTTTAGAATTCTGCGGGCTTTGTAATGGTATTATATTGTCTCTCAGTAAGCTAAATCCCTTGAAATTTTTTTAAGAAGCATGTTCTTGAGACCCAGTCGTACAAGTTTAGTGTGTCGGGGTCACGAATTACCATACGAGCGTCACACAAGTATTGTACTGTTATGTAAGACACCAAACCGTCTACTTTCGGTTCTCGGTTACTTTTCTACGCATATAGTAATATGGCGATGTATAGTGTGAGACGACGGTTGCTGGTCGAAAGTCGATGAAATGAAAAAAATATTATGTTGGTACTGTTTCTAGTTCAGCCTTCAGGCAAAAACCCTTAACCGATAGGTAAATACGTTTACTAGATTTTTTTACGGCAGGCATTATGGCAGACACAATGGGCACACGTCTCGAATTGTAGCTAAATTCGCATTCTAAAAAAATATATAGTTGTATACTTGTAATACACAAGGCCTGGTACATTAAATACAGACGAGAGAAAAGTTAGACTGGACAGAAACGGTTATTATTTTATATTACAAATTCCCTTTACTATGACAAAACACTCACTTTTATGTCAAATTCATATCTACGAAGTATTAAACGTTTGTTACATTAAAAGTGTACAAAAATTCAGAGGCATGCTAATGTCACTACAGGCCTGAGCTTGTAAGAAAAAATAAACGTCAAGAACAGCAAACCGCTCACTGGTGCGAGCCGGCCTGCGGCGTATCCGGCTAAATAAGTAGCTTTTTGTGTTCGAGTGCGGAATCAACGTCCTGTGCGCGAGTGCAGCGCTTGCACCCGGACATATTAACTTTGTCGGGGCGTTGTGTGTGTGTGACAAGTGTGGCGCACGTTATAGCGCTTTGATCACCTATGAGAATGTTTGCGAAGAGAGAACCAAAGAGGCACAGTAGGCCCGCCACTCATGATACCTAAGTATCTAAGAGGCCTGTGAATATTTTTGGAGATCGGAGTAGCTGTTATGAAGCTGCAACTCCCAAATTATAATACCGTGTATTCATTGAAAGTTATAAGCAAAGCCTTCGAGTGTATTTTAGTGACTGTATGTAGTAAGTTTACAAGCGTATCATATGAGGCCAGCTCATTGAGTGAGTGTGATCGTGTGGAGGTAAAAGGTAAAATAGATCAGGCCTGTCACGTTCATTACATGTATGATAACGAAGATACACGACAATTACATGTATAACAACAACAGTGGCGCACAATGTCATTTTATATCTACACCAAGAAGTTTTAATAACAGTTTTTTCAAGTAAGCTACAGAACAACAACAACAACAACATCCGGGTTAGAGGTCTATTATTGCCGTCGCCTATGGACGCTTGCAACATTACACGAGTCGCTCGCTCGGTGCCGACTATTATGTTTCAAGTCGCATGTTATGAAGAAAGCAGCTGAGCAATTTTTCTTGACTCTGTGCTTCTGGGAATTTCCCCTTCTGCGGTAGTAAAGCTTGATGTAAAAACTGATTTAACATTCACAGTGTAATTGTTATCTCCCCACTGCCAAGAACACTTATGTTTTTATTGAAATCAATTCATAAAAAAAGAATGTGTGCTCGCACATCAAAAGACGGCTGCCTTTTTTGTTGTTGAATGAAGCTAATGGCTCTCTCTCGTCTATGATAATCTTTTCTATGACAATGTTCAAGTCCTTCTACACCTACAAGATACAGCAGAATTTAAAAAAAGGTCTTGATATATGTTATATTATTCCCGTACGGCTTTAAAATTCAACAATATCGAAGTACTTTTTATCAAACCCGCAAAACACTTAAGATAATTCAGCCTCCCATGTTTGTATTCAAAACCTTAAAAATAGTAAATCTAGTTGGAGCAGCGTAACATTTTTACCCAGGTTGCGCTATCAGTTTCCCGGTCGAGTGGGTCGGGATGGAGCGCACCGTCTCTGTGAGATTGGACGCGCGCCCGCCGCTCGCTGCCCGGGGGAAGTACCCGGCGCTCGTCGAATGGCTCCGACGTATCGCTCTCGATATAGCTGTAGGTACGTATTGTGCACAAGTTCAATGAATCGTCAAACATTTCAGAAGCTTTGTCGTTTGATTTTATAGTGCAGCACTAATCTAAGAATGCGTATCTTTACACTGGCAAAAGGTGATATAATGGCAGCTCTCAATGACAATATATTGTAATGTGTAAAAATGCACATTTACAAAGAAATTAATGCAGAGGAGATGTGTATTCTCAGTAACCCTTCCGGCTAAGTAAAATTGATTTATAGAAAATAGTACGTGAAATTCGAAACCCTTAAATCACGTAGCGTAATTGTACGTTGGACACCTTAGTCATTACGTCAGCGCCACTGAAAATAATCAAATCGCCATTAACCTACGAGAAAAAGTGCAAAACAAATAAACAGTACAGTCAGCATCATTAAAATGTCACTAACAAAAGTACTCAAAATAATCCAAATACCAAAATCCCAATTTTATATTGGTTATTAGAGTACTCAAATAGTTGTAAGTATCCAGAATGGTCTCACTATCTTAACAATCGGTCTTCCAGTATTATGTCAGTTAGTAGTGTGTTCATATTCATATACACAATCACGCCGGTCGATGGTATCCAGTCAAGCATAATTTCAAAAAATCTAGACATTGTCATTTAATCGCATTTTGTATCCCTTTCTTACTTGTAAAGCCATTCCTTTCATACAATGGCGGGATGATAAGGGATGGGTATATGAGTAAGAAAAAGATACAAAATGTGTCAATTGACAATGTCTTTTGTATTTTTTTATAGTTGACAGTTGCATAAGCCATGAACTATCAACTTCCATTAGTGAGAAAAGTATGAATGTCTAGATTTTTTGAAATTATACTTGACTGGATACCATCGACCGGCGTGATTGTGTATATGATATAAGTACTCTACTAACTTAGATAATACTGGAAGACCGATTGTTAAGATAGTTTGACCACTCTGGATACTTACAAATATTTGAGTACTCTAATAACCAATATAAAATTGGGATTTTGGTATTTGGATTATTTTGAGTACTTTTGTCAGCGACATTTTAATGATGCTGACTGTACACCAGAGCCCGTGACTGCTCTGAATGTGACGTTTTATTAAATTTATTAAATAATTCAGCACTGTTGATAAATTAAACAAAGCTTCAAATGATTTCTGTGAACGGCAGTATTATATTTTAACGTGTAAATTACAATAAAATTTGACACAAACAAAATACCTTATCATTTAATATGCCTCCATAAGTAAAATGTTGGACAATGAGTATTTATTTAAACGGTTGACCCTACCTGGCTATTGTTCATTGTTCTGTGTAAAGCTTTTACGTTATTGACACGCCTAGGTACACGTATACCTTATTAATTCATTAATTTATTAAGTATTATGTGCCCACCAGCCACCGGCCATCACTGGGAGCGGTTGGGAACAAATGTCAAATAGTAAGCAAACGACCGCGTGGTGACCGTTTTAGTGGTAGCCGTTGGGAATAAACCTAACACCAGTTTAAGCTGTTTCGTGTAATTTGTAATAAATAAAGAAAGTACTGAATGTTGCTCATGGGTTCCAGAGTTATAAATGAATGTTGTCCTAAATATATAATATTAAAGAAAGTAAAAAACGAACAATACTACTTTGCAATCCTATGTTCGAGTCCTGGCCATAAACACTATCGACTGGAAACTCTTAGATAAGCAATTTAGTTTAGCTAGAGAGTTAGGGGGATACTAAATATTTCAAAGGAGCGAGTCCCTGCAGTCTCGCGTGGGTATTACTTTATCATTTGGATGACCTTTACATTTCATGTTACGCCTGTATCTACATGTAAGTACGTGGGTTGATTCTCCATCATCACTGATAACAGCAAAAACCGTAAGATTAAAAAAAAAAAAACATAGTTTACATACCTACTTCGGTAAGACTAGTTGATAGAAAGAGAAAAACTGAAATTCGCGATAGTTGTAGCCTGAAAGAGAATGTTCTGATGAAAAGGGTATGCTAAGCTGGTTTGGGCACGTTGAGCGAATGAGTGCGGAACGAGTGACACATCAGGTATGTAAGGCACAGGTGAATGGGCAGGCCAGCTGGGGTCAAGCTCGCAGTATACACATTGGCCAAATTAATACGATCTTGATAAAAAGGTCAGGTCAGAAGTAGTACTCAAAACAGTGGAGGAGAATCGTATGTAAGGACTGAATAAAATGGCGGTCTGTTGTGTCTTTCTACCGGGAAGAAATAGGCGTGAGCTTGTACATATATACCTATTTTCAACTTTGTCTTTATTTGCGTTTTTTGTTTTTAATATTCTGGATTATGATATTATCTTTATGCTGTCCGCAGCAGATAAAATCTAATAATCTTTTGCTAATACCTCTAAGTGTTTAGTGTTAAGTTACAAGTATGTACAGTACATGTATAATGTATACTATATTTATAATGTATACACTGTCAATTAAGGTGGCTATCAGTATCATTGTAATGGAACATCCAATAGCCCACGGCGAGAACATTAATTGGATTTCATGCTCCCGCAGGTGAGCACAGACCTACACAGTTCATAGGTAGGTACGTCTGTACGTGCTTTGTAGATTAGTTCTAGAGAATATTGGCACTAATGCAACACTGGCTATTGTGTATCGGTACACGTCTGTGTGATGGAACAGATTAGATGATCCTGTATGCTCTGTGTGTATGTATGAGACTAATCGTGATTAGATTTCACTGATACAGATTGTAATCTACAATGTAAGATTCAAATTGGGAAATGCATTTGCTAGTCGTCTCAAGTGAAAACAAGGTGGAAATACGTATGTAAACATACATATATTAAAGGTATTATTACTGAAGTGTATTCGAGAATAGTGTGAAAATACACATGTATATTGGAATATATAAGTCGTAAAGAATGAAAAAGAAAACACTACAATGTCTTATTCGGTTTTAACCTCGCATTTCTACGGAAAATTTAAATATAAAAAAGCTCCTCTCGACTTCAAATAACCTGGCAAGTATTACAGTGTTAAAGCTCTCTAGAAAACTCATAAAAGTTCAGGACCAAGACTTGTACAAATAACGAATAGGAACGAGCCCACGACTGTGTTTGAGCACACCTAGGTATATACGGCATTGTCGAGAAACTAAATTACAAAGAATTTGTCACGCAAATTTAATGACAATCAGAGTTTATAAAGGTACTAAAAAACTATATAAAATGAAAAGTTACTCTTATGCAATTAAAAAGGTACATAATTATATGACTTCATAATGTTTTTCAAAAAGGCTATTATAAAATCCAAAAATACTTAGATGATAAACAAGCTTGAAAATGAGCTGTTCGCTCTATGTTCCTCAAGCAAACTATTGTATTTAGAATATATAGTCTTAGCAAATGTTTGTAAATAGACCAAAAAAATACCCGCTGGCTATCTTGCCGCAGTCTTCTCAGGTCGGGGCCGCGTTTCGAACCGGTGGTCCATTTGCTAAAGTAGTTTTTAAATTTGAAATTTTGTAAGTGCCGTTTAAATTTTTTATTTTTGACGTGACAACGTCTTATAAATTGGTTTGCCGGGCGACACTTCAAGAAATTGTGTTACGCTCAGGCGTTACGCTCCGCGTTATGCGCTTACAATGAGAGCGAGTGAGAGGCACGCGTCCCGCCTAAGAGCGAGAGAGACAGACATAAAAAGTGAACAATTATTAAATTTTGTTAATATGAAATTCAGTGCGAGATTCTTTGTATAAATTAATGTTTTAAATATAATTCTTTGTATAAATAAATGTTTTAAATTGTTACTATTATTTCATCCTTCTTCCTACTATACGAATGAATATTCACATTAAAATTATTTTACCACTCAAAGTCGTTGTCACGTAAAACTTTCGCCTGTATACCGACTTTACAGGCAACCAAATTTTTTTATTTATTGATCTCTATAGAATAAATAAATTTTGACTTTGACTATTGGAATGAATCAGCTCGTTTTCGAAGAAAATTTAAATTGAGATTAGATCGAAATAAGCTCTAATTGTACTATCTTCTACAAAGAATGGGGTATACAGGCGAAGAACGGAAGTCCACCGTAATTAGCAATACTGTTGCTCCGTTACACAGGAAAATGTGGTGCGAGGTCAGTCGTAGGTCGTAAACGGAGCGAGTTGCTTCATTGATTGTGAAAATAACACTACAGAACGTATTAAATATGGGTCAAAGCTTCCTAGAAATATATAACAGATTCGTTGCTACACAACAAATAAATAGTATTGTAGTTTTATTTGCATCCTTCTTATATGAACACTGAAAGGTGGTAAAAGGTGAAATGCAAAGTGAATGTGTGGGTATTCACGTTACTCGTCCCCCGAGCCTCCTCGGCTCTTGTGATGCTCGAGAGTACAATTATGTGAATCTTTATACACGTGTTTGCGTTTATACTAGCGTGGGCCGCTAAAAATCTGTAAAAAGTGTTGTAGTCGGCCCCTCGCCTGTACCATAGGCATGTAATAGACTTATATTCTCGATATGGTAATCAAACTATCAGTCTGCATGTATCCACTTGGATCTCGTAGATCTTCGATTTATTGAGAGCAATCTCTTCAGTATCTTCATATAGGTTCTTACTACGGTCTCATAACTCATCACTCTTTGACACATTTTACATTTTTTTTTTTTATAGTTAATTAAAACGGTTCATGACCAATTACAATAATTAACTTAAGCTAAATTACATAAAATAGGTATCTTAAATTACTAAATTTGTATGGAAGACATCCTTGCATACTTACTCTCGCAGAACTTCAGACATACACGCGTAACTTCCTTCCATTCATCTGCAAACACGTCACAGTCAGGGTACGCTAACAGGAGGTCATTAAGTACCCCCAGCGTTCGACACACTGGGGACTCCATTCTTGCGACTGTTCGGCAAGGGGGCCGGGCAAACAGGCAGTGGCGTCGGCTTTCGCGGTGTGCTGTGTATTTGTTAGGAACATATAAACGGCAGAATAGGTTGTGCAAGTCCGGACAATTAATGCGTCCACGAAGGGTCTTACAGGCAACGATGAGCTGATCAAGGCCCCTTCTTACCTCCAGTGAGTTAAAGCCTAATGTACCTAACAGGTAGTTTGTGGGGTACATGAATGGGTATACTTGGTACAGTTTTTTAAAACTTGATTTCAATGATTTTTTCAGTAGACTATCGTACTGTATTTTTGTGCTTTACTCAAATCTTATAGACATTAATGACTTTGAAAGCAAAATCTAATAGAGACTGGTTTCAAATGCTGCAGTTATAGCCAGCGATGCCTCGCGAGGAGCGGCTATAACTGGATCACAACTCAATTTGGCGACACTACTGCGGCCACCGGAGTGTTGTGTGTTCGTCAGAGATAAGACGGTCAGAGGGTAAAGTAATTATTTAGTGCGGGGCACTAACAATATTTCAGGCTCGGATAATATTCAAATGAGAAGTTCTCGTTGCGTGTTCTAACATAACTTACAATACACTGAGGTAAACTACTCCTAATCACAAAGTAGTTTTGCTTATAAAAATCAGCTAACAAATAATTTAATGTTGGACCGCACTTTGTAAGGTGAGGTAGGCACGAAAATTCTGTTGTTTTGATGTTATAAAATATAGTCTGCAAAAGCCGGGGTGTGCGGGTTTGTTAGGGCAGATGTTTGTTGTCGCCGTTTGCGCTGCCTAGAGGACCCATCCTTCTCCACCCTTTGGGTACACATAGACCATGGTTCTACGAGTCAGATCTATGTGTGCCTCTATCGCTCCCATACAGGAGATGCCGAGACCACTCGACTCTTTGAATACCTGAGTCAGGCGGCAGATGATGGCGCGCGCTACGAGCGATATCAGCGTGCGCCGCTTCAATGCTTGCGCAGCTGTACGGCCTGTTCTACAGCTCTGGTACAGTGCCTTCGGCTTGGAAAGAGGCGAATGTATAGCCGATCCCCAAGAATCGGGATCGCTCTGACCCAAGCATCTATCGACCCATAACCGTCACCTTAGTGCTGTGCAAGGTGTTGGAGCACTAAATCAACACACAGCTCATGCGTCACCTTGAAGATCACTCCCTAATTAATGACCGCAATATGGCTTCAGGCCGAAACGGTCAGCGGGTGATCTTCTAGCGTATGTAACCCATATTTGGGGTGAGGCTATGGACAAGCACGGCGAGACATTGACAATTAGTCTTAACATTGCCAAAGCTTTCGCTAGAGTTTGACACAAATCGCTTCTTTCTAAGCTAGCTTTCCTTTGGTCTGCCTCCTAAACTGTGCAACTAGGTTGCCGGCTTCTTGTAGGAGCGCTGTATTCGCGACCTTTGTGATGGACGAGCCTCGGAGTTCTTGTAGATAAATGCCGACGTACCGCAGAGGTTCGTCCTATCGCCAACTCTCTTTCTTCTGCACATCAATGACATGCTGTCTACCGGCAGCATTCATTGCTATGCGGATGATAGCACCTTGTACGGAGCTATCATGGTCGCCCTGCAAATAAGCATGTATATCGCGGAAAAAAGGCAGCTTCTTGTCATTGAGCTTGACCGGATCCTGAACCACTTGCACTTGCATACGGTGCAGAACATTCCTTCAAGAACCAAGCGGTTCGGTGACTCTTTCCTTTCTCGCACCATTAAGGCCTGGAATTCCTTGCCAGCTCACGTGTTTCCTTCCTCCTACAGTCCCGGATCCTTTAAGCGGGGTGTGAAAATCATCTGACGAGGCCGTCAAGCACGTTAACATGGCACGTGTATATAATGGTGGCCCTCTTTCCTGAGACTTTGCCTTCAGGTTACCATCAGGCGAGGTGAAGTCGTTTACGTGAAATTGACGTTTGCTATACATAAAAAAAAGTCTTACTATTAGGAAAGTCAATAACCGTAAATAACGCAGCCCTAGGCTGTAAAGTGAAAAGTCAGAATGCCGCCGGAATTTAACGCAGAGATGAAAATCAATTGAAAAATAAAACATTACAAAATGATAATCATGACCCTTATAATAGGTACATAGGGTGTATATGTCTTGACGACTATGCCATCACGGTATATATACAAGTCAGTTTAATTACTAAGGCGCGCTACTAGAAAATTAACCGCGCACTAACCATAAAGAAAGGTAATAAATTATTCGGATGTGTTCAGTTTTGATTTATTTGGAAGCTGGTAAATAATTATGAACAATTTAATATATGTGTTGTCTAGTGTTCCACATATTAGAGAAGCGTCAGTGGAGGGGCCAGTTTGGGAAATACCCGCCAGTGTGCGGCCGCGGTCGGGCGCTTGCGGCGAGCAATCCAATAAGTAGCGAGCTGGCAACGGGGTCGGCATACTTGCGCGAATTCTATACCATGTATATCTCTGCCAATATATCAGCTTCACAGCTAGGTCAGTACACTTAGATAATACGTCAGGCAATGTCTCTCGGGTTGGATATCAAAATCTTCGGGATTTTGGGATATATCGATTAACATAGGAAAAAGTCGAACCCGCGATCTTTCCCTTATAGGGGTAATGCTCTGACCACTGGGCCACCGAGCTACGCCTGAAGCTATTCAAATTCTCCAGGAGAATCACTCAGTCGGGTTCGAGTCCCGCCTGAGCGATTCACTTTTTACTATCTAAATCGATTTGAAAAGTTAGCATAGTTATACTTCAAAATTTCATTCAATTTTGAGATATAACGCAAGAGACATTGCCTGCTCATATAAATCGAGTTTCATAATACCGATATACGAAAGATCGAAGTTTAAAATCCCGAATGTTTGTTTGACCGAATGTTCAAAATACCGAACGTACAATATCCCGAAGTTCAAAATTTAGAAAAATCGATTTTTTGGTAGTTTTGTTTAGATGGTTATAAAACATAACTACAGATGCGTTCAACTCCGCTCCCGCCTTAGCCTTCTAACCTAATCTACCCAAGTCGAATTGCGCGTCGTGGAAACTGCATGGCTTGATAGGTATGATGGAGATATGTGGACATCTTCGCAATACCCTTCGTATTAGGTTCCTTGTGATAGTACACGAAAATATAGGAGCTAAATACTACATACACGTATTATGCTACTTATTCGTCTCTCGTATATCTTATGTATATTGCAAATGGAATCATTGCTACTAAATTGTTTTAATAGTCGAATTCTTAAATCTGACTGTACTCTTTTTCTTCAATCGACCGCTAATCTCGTTTACATCGTTGTACTTTGTATACCGTGGTTCGCCATCCTTTGCCGCGCAGCCTCCTTCGCCGCTTAACCTCTTTTGCCGCACAACCTCCCTTGGCCGCTCAACCTCCTTCTCCGCTTAACCTCCTTCGCCACTTAACCTCCTTCACCGCTTAACCTCCTTCACCGCTTAACCTCCTTCGCCGCTCAACCTCCTTCGCCGCTTAACCTCCTTCGCCACTTAACCTTCTTCACCGCTCAACCTCCTTGGCCGCTTAACCTCCTTCGCCACTTAACCTCCTTCGCCGCTCAACCTCCTTCGCCGCTTAACCTCCTTCGCCACTTAACCTCCTTCACCGCTCAACCTCCTTGGCCGCTTAACCTCCTTCGCCACTTAACCTTCTTCGCCGCTCAACCTCCTTCGCCGCTCAACCTCCTTCGCCGCTTAACCTCCTTCGCCGCTTAACCTCCTTCGCCGCTCAACCTCCTTCGCCGCTTAACCTCCTTCGCCACTTAACCTCCTTCACCGCTCAACCTCCTTGGCCGCTTAACCTCCTTCGCCACTTAACCTCCTTCGCCACTCAACCTCTTTTCTTGCTGAATTTATTTGTCTTGGCCTTAACGGCAGGTTAGAAGATCAGATGGCAGTCCCTCCTCCAATATCCCAATTGTTTTATTATAATTAAAGCTAAAACCGGTACTGATCTTCTTCATTAAGTCCCTACCCAAATACGAGTACAAGTAAGTTCATTATGAATTAATATTCTTATTACCTAAATGTAAATGTAAATATTTATGTAACCACCATAACCTTCGGGAACACATGCGAGATTGACGTAATTATGGTTAATTATTTATTTAACACCTATGGAAAGTAAAAGACGTGCCTATATAAAACACAAAAATATGCATTTCACCTTTTTCTTGGCGGGAGTCAACATGTACTAGTAATTTACCCTCATCCTTTTTCCTAATAAATTATACATGGCAACGTAGATAATTTTAGTATGACCTGAACACGCACAGGGTTGTCCCGGCCTTCGTTGATATATCGTTCTTTTCGCAATTTGAAGTTTCTATCATACAATTTTCATCATTCTTTCGATACAAATGTCCGACGGGATCATCCTCATTATTTTGAAAAAGAGGAGTAAGAGTTTTAATAGAATCAGATTTTTTTATTTACCGGTACACGGTAAAGTTAGTATAACTTATGTTTGTACCGTTTAATTATAGAGTTAAGCTATACATGTAATTTTTTATATTAATAAAAAAAAGAAAAATATATATCTCCAGAACATGCTTTTGAGTTTTAAAATAAATGTTTTTTTACATAACTATGTAATTTCACTAAGTGGCGTAGGCTCCAGACATCAAAGCGTCCTTGCGTGAAAGCAGGCGTAAATATTCCATCTTCGCGCCTTCGCCGCGGCCTTAGAGTAGGAAGAGTATAATTATTATCGTAATAATATATGGTATAATAACATCAAAATCGAAATGGGAAATATAAATTGTATTGTTTGCAAAAATATAGTACTTACTAATACAGTATTAACTAAATGTACGGACTTTTGCATGTACATGAATGAACTAATTAGGTTCGCTGGAATCTAAGTTTTCCTGAAATCTGAATTTGTATGTCTGAAAACTAAAATCATAATCGACGAGGTAGGTATGAGAGGAGCCCTGATCATTGGTTGATTAAGTTACTTTTATGCCTTTTTTTTTTTTTTTTTTACTTGCGGGAAATCCCCAAGGATTCCCACCCCTCCGGAGGGGGAGGTTATGTC
This sequence comes from Eilema caniola, assembly GCA_949126895.1. NCBI lineage: Eukaryota > Metazoa > Arthropoda > Insecta > Lepidoptera > Erebidae > Eilema > Eilema caniola. The sequence goes on along the minus strand of OX421463.1, from coordinate 457,412 downwards.
GGACTCGAACCGACTAAACCACACGCCGTCTCTGGGTCGTAGTGCTAGGCCGAAGGTGAGGTTGTCATGCGACATATCCCTCGCACCCCGGCTGACCCAGGGCCATCCCTCTCGGTCTGGCCATCCTCGGGAAGGGGGGGACCGCGCGGTCCCCGACTCAACCCCGGTGTGGGGAGGCGCGTATCGTCCTACGATGCGCGCCGCCGCCGTGGCCTGCTTCTGCTAGGGTGACGGGCGGCTCCACCCGTCACCCTCAGGCCCGCGCTCATGGGGGGCGGAGGTCAGTTTGCGCCCTCCGACGCCCGAGCCGCCTTCGGGCGCGTGCAGCGATGTCAGCGAGCCTTTCTCGCTCATCGCGCCGCGCCCGCTCTGCTGTCTCCTTCGCGAGCATGACCTGCTCGCAGAAGGAGGCGCTGGCCGCCCACGCATCCGCGCAGTGGACCATCGCCGCGAGCAGGGTGGAGAGCGTGAGCACTCTCACCCCCAGGACCGCCACAAGCTCCCGCCTCGGCGTCTCAAACGCCGGGCACTCGGTGAGCGTGTGCAGCCCCGAATCCACGCTCGCGTCGCAGTGATGGGACTCGGGCGTTGGCTCTATACCCATCAGATGCAGATACCGCCCGAAGCTACCGTGCCCGGTGATAATCTGCGTCTGACGGTACGAGAGGCTACCGTGTTGCCTCTCTAGCCACTCCCCCATGATGGGTCTTACCGCCGCAATGACGGCGTGCCCTGCGCGTGGTTGCCCAAGTCGTCGCTCCCACTCGGCCACCATGACCTGGTGGAGCCGGGATTTCTCGGCCCGAATATCCTCGGGCTCGGGATCGAATCCCCGCTCCCGCGCCTCCTTTCGGAACTTATATAGTGCCGAAAGGGCCCTCGCTTCCAGGATCCACGGTGGCGATCCGGCCAGGAGACTCGCCGCTTCGAAGGATATCGTGCGGTATCCCCTGATGGCCCTGGAGGCCATCGTGCTCTGCGCCGTACGGAGCAGAGGCACGAATCTGGCCTCCAGGGTGTCCGCCCACACGGGGCACCCGTATAGGGCCATGGACCGCACGACACCCGCGTAAAGTCTCCTGCAGGAGGCCTCTGGGCCCTTCAAGTTGGGCAACAACCGGCCCAAGGCATTCGCCGTTAGCACCAACTTGGGGCGCAGACTTCGGAAGTGCTGTCCGAAGTCCCGTCGACCGTCAAGCACGAGCCCCAGGTATTTCAACCGGGGCTTGATGTCGATGGGAGTGCCTCCACTGTTAGGCTGGCTCCCGGGCCTGGCCTGCGCCGAGGGCCATGAAAGAACATGGCCTCGGACTTGTGCAGAGCCACCTCGAGACCCAGCCGCCGGATCCTGTCGACGACCTGAGCAACCGCGGTCGTGGCCCTCAGGGTCGCTTCGCGGTGCGTAGCCCCGCTCACCGTCACTAGCATGTCATCCGCGTAACACGTGACGGTGGCACCGTATACGAAGTCACCGCGAAGCACCCAGTCGTAACCGATGTTCCACAGGGGTCGGTCCTGGGGCCGCTCCTGTGGAACATCGGTTACGACATCTCACGCCTACCGACTCCCGTCGAACTTGGGTAGATGACGGCTCTCTCCGTCAGGTACGCCCCGACTATGCGGCGGAGGTAGAGAGGCACGTCGTGGTACACGAGTGCCTCCCTGATGCAACTCCAAGGCAAGGTGTTGAAGGCGTTGGAGATGTCCAAGGACACCGCCAACATCACCTCGCCCCGGGCAACCGCATCCCCCGCCAGAGTCCTCACACGCATGATGGCATCCACAGTGGAACGCCACCGGCGGAGCCCAAACTGGGTGTTCGCCAGGTCCGGCCCCACTCTAGAGAGATGCTCGACGAGGCGCTTGGCAATAACTCTTTCAAAGAGTTTGCCCACCTCGTCGAGCAGCACTATGGGCCGGTACCCGGACGGCTCGTCCGCCGGGCGTCCCTGCTTGCGGATGAGGACCAGTTTCCCCGTCCTCCACATCTTCGGAAACTGGCCCCGCTCCAAGCATGCGCTGAGGAACCCTCTCAGTCGGGGTTCGAGGCCGTCTTCCCTTAGAGCTAGGACCCACGCGCGGCCTGGAATGCCGTCGGGTCCCGGGGCGGTGCCTTTCTTGGCCCTAAGGCTTCGCACCGCCAGCTCTAGTTCTACCCAAGTGACCTCGGGCACGTCGTCGTCAATCACCACACTGGGCGCCGTAGGCGACCGAGGCGGCGGAGTCATCTGCGGCGGAACATGTTCCGCTCGCGCCGGGAACAGGGATTCCACCACTCCTCCGAGCAGAGCCGGCTCGAGCACTTGGGTCAGCGGAGGGGCCCGGGGGCGCAGCTTTTCTCTTACCATAAGGTAAGGCCGCTCCCATGGGTCCCGCTCCAGCGTCTCCAGGAGCTCCCGGTAACAAGCACCTTTAGACCGCTTGATCTCCGCTCGGAGGGCATTCCGGGCCTCCCTGTAGCCCTCATGAAGCTCCGCCAATCGGGGCTGCGAGTCTGCGGGACGAGTACGCCTCCTACGGAATCGGGCCCACCGGCGGTGCGTGATCACGCAGGCTTGACGCAGCCTCGCGATCTCCGCATTCCACCAGTAGACCCGACGCCTCGGATTATAGGCTGGAGCCCTAGGCATACTCGCATCGCAGACCCGTGTCATGGCCTCCCGGAACCACGCCGCTTCATCGTTTATGTCGACAGGCCTGTCCGGCGCAATGGCCCAGGCCTGTACGATGGCGGCCTCCAGGAGGTCCTCCCGATTCAATCGCCCCAACACCCAGCGCGGCTCGCGTTGGGCCGAAATGACTGGCGCATCGCTCGGGGGAGGGGAGACATCAAACCGAACGTATCGGTGATCCGATAGTGTCTCCACCTCCGCGGCGACACGCCAGTCCCGCACGCGGAGTGACAGGGAAGCGCTCGCGAACAAAAGATCTACGATCGAACTGCGCTCCCCCGCCACAAACGTGGCCATATACGTGGCTTCGGCCCCGCGATTCCGGAGAACTAAGCCGAGAGAATCGGGCCAGCTCTCCAGAGCCCTGCCCCGCGCGTTTGGGCGCCGGGAACCCCAAGCCTGAGACCGGACGAGGCGTACAGGCATAGACGACGTCGGTCAGCCGCTCCAGCGACCGCCGATACTGCCCTATGAGTCGGTGTGACCTCGGCGTGAAATAAACGGCCACGACCGCAATCTCTCCCACCCGTGCCGCCACGATGCAATGCTCCCTTGCGATCACGACAAGGGGAGGGCCACCCGCAGCGGCGTTATGCACCAGTGCCGCCGATCCATCCAGGTCGACCACCCAGGCGGGCCCGAGGGGCCGGTGAGTGTATGGATCGGCGACAGCGGCGACGTGGATGGACCACTGTGCCATGCTCTGGAGCAGAAGTGCCTGAGCATCGACACCGTGGCCCAGGTTCGCCTGCAGGATGCGGAGATGAGGATCCATTGTGGAACCATCTCCGCATCCCGCCCGGAACCATCGGCGGAACGCCCGCCTCGCGGCGGCGGCTCCCCGCGGGTGCAGGCCTTGCTGCCAACCCTATGGTCGGCCGGCTTGCCCTCCGCCGCACACCTGAAACAGTGCGGCGGAGCTTCGCAATTACCGGCCCTGTGACCGGGTTGGCTGCAGCGGAAGCAACGGTCACCGACCGTCACCTCCGCTCTGCACTGCACGCCCACGTGGCCGGCCGACAGGCACCTGAAGCACCTGTCCGGCCGAGCCTTTAGGAGCCGTACCCGGACTCCTACCACGCCGCCTACCGCGAGGATTCGCCGGTCGGCAGCCTTTTGGGCTGCTGCGATGGGGCAGCCGACAACTGTTGCCCCCTGTCCGCGACGGCCGTAGCGAATCGCTCCGACCTTAACCGCCTCCAGGAGGCAACCCCCGGCCTCCGCCACGCTGGCCCGAATTTCATCAGCCGTGATGGAGTCGTCCAGGTCCGAAATGCACAGCTCTGCGCATTTGGTGGGCCTGGACACCCGGACGTCGGCTGCATCCAGCGTCTCCCTAAGCCTAGCCGCAATGGCATCGGCCTTGGAACCACTGGAGGCACCAGGGACATGGATGAGACGGGCACCCGTTCGAGCGTGTGTCACCCGAAGGGTCCCCGCCACATCGAGGGCCCACATATCAATGAGGCCCCTCGCCTGTTTCACCAGGTCCACGTACTGCACGCCCCTCTCCGTCGCCTCCGGTGTCATCGTTAAGACGACAGCGGTGGTACGGGGGACGCACAGCCTTCCTGGCGCTCCCTTCGCAGCAGCTTTGGCCTTATTGGCCTTTTTGGCTGCCTTTTGCGGGCATTCCGCCTTTTCTTGGCCTCGCCGACCACCTCCCAGCCCCCTGCCGGTGCAGAGCTGCTGGAGGCAGTCGGGGCCGAAACCGGTGCCAGGGCCGGGGCAGGGACCGAGGACGACTTCCCCTTGCCCTTCCCCTTTCCCTTGCCCTTGGCTTGGGCACCCCTGGCTGACGCGGCGATGGTGGCCGGGGCAGCCGGCGCAGTGGGCGCGCCGCGGGCCGACTCCTGCGGGGACCCCGCCGCTACCGTGCGGATGGGGCCCCGCTTGACCGCTCCGACGTATCCCCCACTCGGCTGCGCCAGGGCTGGACGGTGAATGGAGGCCATAATGGCCTCCAGACAGCTCCGCGTCCACTCCTCGTGCCGCGCCTGTTGTACCGCCATTGCCGCCATGGCAAAGGAGGAGGAACTCGGCGGCGCCATGACACCCTTCGGGACTGGGGCTGGGGCACGCTTTTGAGGGGCAGCCCTCTTGCCACCCCGCGTCTTTCGGCGGCCGAGCGCCGCAAACTTGGGCGGGGGAGAAAGATATTCTCCCTCCTGGCCGCTGCTGGACGTGGACGCGTCGGTCATGCTGACCTCCGGGTCCGGCTCAAATGGCCAGGGGGAAGGAACCAGGTTCCTCTTCCCGGCTGAGCTCCGGGTCGTCATGCCCGGGCTGTTAGCCCTGCTCTGAGTGGTGGCGGTGTCAGGGTTGTCTGACACCGTTTGGGACGCGACTTCCGCGTCGTGGCGCTGCGCGACCTTCGCGCAGACTGTTTCGCTTGGTAAGGGGTTTTGGTTTTTAATTGCATTAGCAGACTCCATAAGTTCCCACGAGTAGAACCGCTCTGATTACAGTTCCTGGGTGACGGCCATTCCAGGAAGCGGGGTATATACTGTGGAGGTCCCCCGGTATCCACAGGTTTTAAGCGACTTCGCTGTCGGGTTTTCAGACTTTTCCTTGTCGCGGGCCGGCCAATTAAGGCAAGCCCCGCGGCCTCCAGGATATCGGCGTTTCCGAGTGTGGCTAGCACTCAGGTCGTTGTCGCTATCTCGGAGGTTACGCGATGCGGGGGAGTAGCCAACTCTTCCAACGCCGACGGTGGCACGAATGTCCGTCAGCCCCTGCGCGAGCAGTAGGCTGACCCGTACCCGGATCCTAAGGATCCCGTCGCCTCTCCCATGTCTCCTCTGCTAAAGCAGAGGGGTACCGGGAGTGATGGCTAGCCCTAAAAAGGGCTGTTGAGGTGGGAGGAACCCTACGAATCCCTGCCCGCGGGCCTTGCAGGCCCGCCATACCACGACCCCCTCGTGCAATGGGGTCAGCTAGCCCTCAAAAGGGCTGTTGAAATGGAAGGGTATCCTACGGACCCCTTCCCGCGGGCCTTGCAGGCCCGCCATCCCACGACCTCCTCGTGAGGTCAGCCGTTGGGTTATTTGTCAACGGCCAACAGAACTCCCAAGGTAGGAGTCTTTTAGCCAGGGGAAGAAACGGAGAAGCCGACGTGGAGGTTACCCAACGAGCACCCCACTTTTATGCCAACAGTAACTTTTCAGACAGTAATCTTTTGGCCGATGACTATTGACAGGAAAATGTGTGATCTGACGTGACCAATACCTACAAAATGTGTGATCTGACGTTACCAGTACTTACAAAATGTGTGATCTGACGTGACCAATACCTACCAAATGTATGATCTGACGTGATTAATACCTACAAAATGTGTGATCTGACGTGACCAGTACTTACAAAATGTGTGATCTGACGTCACCAATACTTACAAAATGTGTTATCTGACGTGACCAGTACTTACCAAATGTGTGATCCGACTTGACCCTTACCTACAAAATGTGTGACCTGACGTGATTAACAGCTACAAATGTGTGATCTGATGAGACTAATACCTACAAAATGTGTGATCTGACGTGACCAATCTACACAGGCACACAATACAAAGCATCATCCGCAATACAAAACATGACAGCCTCTGTGGTGTAACGGTAGAATGTTCGAATGCTACGCAAGAGGCGCGGGTTCGATTCCTGCTCAGTGCAAAGATTTATATGCATGAATATGTATATTTGCATTGGTCTGGGTGTTTCTATGTATAATATGTATGTATTTACAAAATAGTATGGTTATCCACAATCTAGATAAGATAATAAGATTATTGTACGTGTAACCAGGCATGCTACAGCGGCACTAACTTAAACTATGTAAATGACAACATCTAATTATACGTGTGACAAACAATAAATATATTTGAATTTGAAATTGAGGTAATGAAGTTTTATTGTTCAGACTCTATATGCGATACGGTTTGTGATGTGAAATACACAGGCCTTAAATTATTACTAGCTGTCGCCCGCGGCTCCGCCCGCGTGGATGTCGGTTATCGCGAATCGGGGTATGAAAACTAGATGTTGGCCGATTCTCAGACCTACCCGATATGCCCACAAAATTTCATGAGAATCGGTCGAGCCGTTTCGGAGGAGTTTGGGAACGAAAACTGTGACACGAGAATTTTATATATTAGATTATAAAAAAGGAAACAAAAGAACAACCATCAACGATCAAACTATGCACAGATGCACACTTACTACGAAACTTCGCTTCCTTAGAACGTAAGTAGGCCCCCAGCGCCCAGTCTCATGAATACGGAGCCTCAGAGAGAAATGCTTTATTTTGAACGATGTTTATTTATAAACGGCCTGTAGTAACTCGTAATTGAACTGCTCTGGAAATAAGTCCCTTAATAAAGTAGATAGGAGATGTTTACTAGCGAGAATGAGCTCGGCGAAAAAACAGACGTCCTATTTGTTGTGCGCGCCGAGGCGTAACGGCGGACAACTAAATTAAGTCTACTCTCTCTTTGACTTTATATTAATATTAACACGTACAATAAGGAACGTTTTTAGGTAGTAATTATTTAAGATTTCTCGTATTTCCTAGGTGATAAATAATTAATCTGACAGTGAGTTGTTACTTCATCTTGTAAACGCTTGCAGCACTCTATCTGGTGTGTTATAACCTGCAAAACGAAAAACAGCTAGAGTGAATGGGAAATTGAAAAAATAAATTTAGCTAGATTACAATGGTTGTATCACCGTCGAAGTTTAAAGGGGTTATTACCAAGTATATAACCTACTTTTCACTCAGTTGGGCATATAAACATCACAGCATCATCATTATTTCAATACTAAAACGTATTCTGTTGAAAACATTAACACCTTCCACAGGAGAAATCCAAAATGAAATTTTCTGATTGAGTTTGAATCCATCCAAATAATAATAGAAATATTTTTTTAATCTACAGAAGAGCATAACAAAATTTTGTACGCGGCAAGAGGATGCCGTAGCAACCGATGATGTACCACACCCTCTTACCTAATTCTACAGTAACAGAGTCTTACGTCGTGTAAGGACTGTAGAGCGCCAGAAAAAAGTTAACGGAACCAGCTCGCTGAACTACAACTGGTCGCACTGATTGTATAGACAATCGTAATCTCGATTGATTGTCTCACAATCCTGTAGTCTAACCACAGGCACCTACTACCACGCAGGTAGACAGAGGTAGACAGTAAGGGACAATTTGATTGATAAATCGTATAATACAGTTGGAGTCGCCCGAGTGAGTCTATTAGCGGGCATTATCCGGAGTGATTAAAATCGGCTGACGTTGAGGGACGGCGCGCGGCGGGGCTTACCATCGGAGGGTCCTGACTCACTGTGACTGCGCTAAAAACTTTTAATAAACTTGGATTTCTTCGTCATTTATTGTAGAAGTTTTATATATTTTGTGTTGACATAAAATTACATACTATCTCATTTTAACGATAGGTTAGTATGTTTTAAATACAAATCTTAAATAAGTTTGAATGATTAAACGATTCTTGTCACTGAAAAGTTACATTTTGTAGAATTAAGAAGGTAATAAAAGTTGTGTTTTAATTTTTACTACCGTTAGGAAGTTTCAATAGTAGCTTGGAGTCTGGAGAAATGACTAGTTAGCTGGAATTCGTGAAATCTTTTTCTTTTTTAATCTTATAACAACTCTGTCCAGATGGAATCTCAAAAATACTTTAATTAATATACCTACCCACACTCTCGAGAACATTCAAGAGAAGCCTTGGTGTGTACCTATTATACTCGCTTAGAGATTATCTATTTCCGAACTATTTTCGACGTTTTAATTCTAAATTAAATTATGTTTGGCTTCTTGCCCGAACCGATTTACTTGAATATTTCTACGAAATAATTACTGCCAAATCGCCGCAAAACAAACTTATGATAATTTTAAGTAGCTCCGATTTGTCATAGTGGTAAGATTGAATATTGATTTCCCACATCAAATACCAGTCTTGAAGACTTGAAACATTGCCTATGTCCTTTCCCAAGCTCATAATAAAATCATATCATAACAGACAAGCAGGCAGTGTCACTTTTTTATTAGTATGTAAAGAGATGAATTATTCGTAATGTCCATGCACTGTTGCACGTAATGAAACGTCTACTTAGTAAAAAGACCACGCTCGCTACCGTTCAAGTGCGCCAGGGCCGCTCCGGGCGAGGGGGGCGACGGCCAATTACTACTCGCGGGTATTCACTCGGCGACAAATTAAATCAGAATTAGCCGCTTCTATTAACGAACACTTTACTGAGTTTTGCTGTAAATATATTCGTTGCGAGTTCACAAGGTTAGCAAATCTTTACTCTCTTACGCGAATTTATTATCAAAAGTGGGGTTATTAATATACATACATAAATCAAGTTATAAAGAATACTTGAATTATATTTTATCCTTTCTTTAATAATTATTTCAGGGATTCCAAAGTAATATTCATTATATCTCATTCACTGTAAGAAAAATTTGGAATCTTTTAGCCCCATCACAGAAGATCACTGCGTACTAAAAAAGCACTGATATTGACCCAACCAGTGTCGAAAGCAAGCCTCTATCCCACACAGTCCCTAAATAGTATGCTGAAAGCCTTCTTTCCCCTATGGGGGTTTAACCTGCTTCAGGGTGATGCCGGTCAGTTGATCAAGCACCACCTTTAGTATTAATGGGGTGATAGGAAATGATAACACATTTATGGGTGAAAGAATGATAAGTTTATTACAAACCTATATATACGGTACAATAGTAGTAAGCCGGCACAGCTTATTAGGTACTAAAATTAATTAGCTAACAGACTAATAACAGACTAAACACAGGGTCGTTGGTAGCGGGTTCAGAGTGATCGTCAAAATGAAGGGACCAAGTTCTTGGATCTCTGTCACACACATATATATATATATGATTAATATCACTAATCTACTATTTGCTACCATTGCTATAACTTTAGCTACCTCTACATTACGCATATATTTGAACAAACTTCTTGGTCCCTACATTATGATGTCAACATGGAGGGACTAAACTGATGCGTAGCTCCCTGGACTGTTCTATCTAGCTAGTATTTTAATACCTCAATCCTATATTATATTATAATTATAATTAAGCATATAAAATTGGAATAACTAATCATACCAATTATATTACGCTCATCACACACACTATATTATTGACAATTCAACTACCTACTAAATGCTATAGCTAAAAGTGAATGCCTGGAGTAGTCGGATACAAGCGACTAAAGTTCCCGGAGGTACCTTACTCTTGTGAGCCGGGGATGAGGGTCATGGCGGACTCCATCCACAACGGTCTCGGCTTATACACAGCTTCGCAGGCCTCAACTTGTGAAGGCTTAGTAGGAGTGCGTAAACAAGTGAGCAACATTTTTTTGTCCTTTCGAGAATCGTATATTAGAAACGAGGAACTCTCCTCGTCTAAACGAGCCTTAACACTGAACGCATGGGCTGTTTATAATAATATACATACAATAAGTCACGCTTATACGACCTTGGTATAGTAGCATACGCCTTTCGCTTCTTACATGATCAATAAAAGATATGACAGCAAATAAGCATATGAAATATTAATTGAATGGCAAACTAAACTTCGGCATTTATACTTCGAGATTTTGTTCATCGGGATTTTGTTGTTCGGGATTTTGTGCTTTCGATATTTTATACTTTCTGTATTTTGAATATTCACTCAAGCGAAAATCTAGAATTTTGAATTTCGTCGTATTATGAAATTCGGTATTATAAGTTTTGGGTTTTTGATATGTAACCCATATAATACCATTCAAAATAAATTAGTTGCTGAACACACAAAGTACTAACTATTTAAACTATCATAAAGATTACACGTACAGGCTGTATGGCTGCTTTTAAACTATTTAATGCCATCAATTTAGAACTCGATCTGTGGAACAAACTACACGCCTGTAGTTGCTCCCTACCGCCGTCCAGTAGGAACATAGCGCGAGGCCGGTGCAACCTGACCCAAGCTCGAGCGTAAACCAACATAACATTAATAACGCCAGACATTGCTCATGTCTTGGTTCTGTTTCCACGACGCGAAATTGTGCAGGTGAAAATAACTTTACCACCGAGTTTATTGGTTTTTAAATCCTGCAGTCCTCAAGAAATATTGCTATTGCCTAGCTTCTAGATCGTGCTCAACTTTTTGCTACAGAAGTACGTCTACAGTAGTATTATTTTACGGACGATCTTTTCCTCAAAAGTCTAAGTCTGTCATTAATGTAACGTTTACTTTATCGGTTGTGATTGATGGTATATCTCATACGCAGTAACCACCTTGGTGTTGCAGATTTTTATACACACATGCTTATTTTCAACCTTTGCAATACAACACCAGTATTGACCGAGTTAATACCAAATAAATTACCGTTAGCCTTCACCAAACCGAGCTCAGCCTACAACTAAACCACTGCATAAATCACAGTCAGTCAGTCGTAAATAACTCCCTTAACAACGTAACCGTTATGCAACACTATAATAGGACTCGGGCAAGTGGAAGATTTCGGTAATTGGGCTCAAGACCTCCTCGGCCCTTTGGACCTCCGCGCGAGCCTGCGGACTCGAACTCGGCTAACTATCTCAGTGTAAATTAAATTTGTTGACGTCCAACAATTAGTTGGAAACTACTTGCCCCGAGCTTCTCCCTACTCTAAGATACTCTGTAAACAGCGCGCTGTTTGTTCATCACTGAACAGATTGGACTGCTGCAACTTGCGAGTATTTCGATCGATGGCTAATTTAACTAATCTGAAATGTGTTTACCAGCTCAACATCCTATCCTTGCCGACACAGGACGACACGTGCAGAGCTAAGATGTTACCCGCATACGGTGCAGAATATTCCTTCAAGAACCAAGCGGTTTGTTGACTCTTTCCTTTGCCGCACCATTAAGACATGGAATTCCTTGCCAGCTCAGGTGTTTCCTTCTTCCTACAGTCCCAGGTCCTTTAAGCGGGGCGTGAAAAAGTATTTGATGGGGCCGTAAAACTGAGTGTCACCAATATAACATGGTATGTTTCTGTAATGGTGACCCTCTTGCCACATACTTTGCCTTCAGCTTGCCATTAGACGGGGTACGTCGCTTTCATTTATCATTTCAGCCTCTTTACATTTTTGACACTGATAGTAGTAGTGTCAGTTAAGGTGTTATTCACATGTCATTACACGCTTACATATCCATTTGAACTATACGTGTTTGCCCGCTTCTAAGCGAACTATGAAAAATATAAAAAATTGTGAAAATACTAATATACTTAATGCCTACTTCATACTGCATAGTAGATATTCAACGTGTCGTGTATATACTGCCTACGGGAGCCAGGCTCGTTAAACTATGTTATACAAGGAGCACTGGCTATTGAATCAGAATTTCCAATTATGTTCGCTGCACCCTCCGACTAGAGGCCATCATAAAGCGAGCCATTCTGTTTTGCGTCGTTGACCCCATTCTACAGCTTTAATATCCTAGCAAGCAGTGCCCTTGTTGACTCTAAGGTATTCAGAGGAATTTTAACTTATTGAATCCACCCACACAGGCTAGATCGACTCATGAATAGCTATGAAAGAACATCAATAAGTTTAATAAGTTTGTCTTATATCCCAATATTTCTTCAGCTTATTTGCCATATTTATGACGATCTATCTACTCGCCTCGAGACTTGTTACCCACAAGTAGATAAATGATATTCATTCTAATATTAAAAATGGGAAATTGTATGTTTGTGTGTATTGTATTGTGTATTTGTTTGTCCGTCTTTTGAAATTTGGTATAGGGGTAGATTGGATCTGGCGAAAGGACATATGACATCCATGCAGGCGGAGCCACGGGCACCAGCTAGTGATGAATAAATTAATGATTCTTCTTCATCCTAAATTAATAATTATAAAATTAGCTCAAGCCATCCGTCCATCTGACTGACGACCTCAAAAAGGTGGGTGGGACAGACTGTAGGTGGAAAGCGGGAAATGGCACGCATTGGAAGAGGCCTATATCCAGCAGTGGGCTAATTGATTGATTGAAATCAGTGATTATTATTGTAGTAAATTAGTTATGTCAGTTAGTATAAGAGCAGAATTGTATTTGGTGACCTATTATCGCCACCCGCTCCAATGTGAGAAAGGCATCACTATATTACGTATTTATGTAGTAAAACCTCCACTATAAAGGTGCTTTTCCACCAGAGTGACGAGATGAGGCGAGGCGAGGAGAGAATTGATATTTGTATGGCAAATTTTCAATCCTCTCCCAGCGTATCTTTGGTGGAAACAGTATGGATTGACGAGAATATGCGAGGCGTGAATTGAAATATTTGTTTGTGCAAAAATGAACCGTATGGGTTCCGATTTAGAGTATAAATCACCTTCAAGGTGATTTTCCACCAGAGTGGCTAGGCGAGGCGAGGTGAGGAGAGAATTGAAATTTGTATAACAAATTTTCAATCCTCTCGCGATGGCAATTTTTAGTGGAAAAGGGTCAGTGCGATTTCAATTCTCTTCTCGCCTCGTCTCGTCTCGCCCCTCTGGTGGATAATCACCTTAATTGAGTATGCAATTTCGAAAAGGGTACATCGCGCATATCTTGACAGATACGATTTTTCACGTAAATGCAATCTACGTGCTTCCATGCATCTGTTATGTTCAAGAATGGTTCAATTCTGGTATTATTTCTATTGTCCACGTCATGACGTGTTCAGAAACACTTACGAAAAAATGTCACATATCCAAATTGAGATGTACCCTTTTCGAAATTATTACTTTAACCATATGACCGTTAACAGTGGAGAAATACTGCAGAATTCACAGACTTTTATGAAAAAATATAACAATACCTAGCTGTTGCTCGCGGCTCTGTCCGCATGGAATTCTGACCCCATTCACGAGGTATTTTCTTTTTAGCTAACCCTCTATCCCCAGTTTCCTCCTAACATAATGTGAACCCCCGTTGCACCCCTTTAACCCATATAATATGCACGTAATTTAATAGATTATAACTAATTTATGGAAATCTACCGGCTTTGTTGACAGTTTTATTACAGCTCTGCTCTCTGCTCTGCTTTAGATAGAAGCGTGTTAATATATAGCTTATGTGGTTCATTATGGTTATGTGGCTTTCTATTACTAAAAAAAAATTCTAATCGTTTCAGCAGTTTTGGAGCCTATTCAATACAAAAACAAACACCCAAACATACAAGAAATCGAATCTTTACTCTCTATAACATTAAGTACAGATTTGAGTATTAGTTTTAATTTAGATACCTAAAACAAAAGATTCGCAAAATGTATATAGAGATATTCTTACAATTTTATGTGCTCAATGCTGTCAATTTCGAAAACAGCACATCTCACGAATATACATTATCTAAATATGTATATAAAATAACATTTCACATCTCAAATTTCTTAAGTTTTCCATAGCTAATTGAACCCAATAATACATAACTCAAAAATAAATTATATAAATTTTATAGTACTTTAGAAAGTAGGTAGGTTTTTTCGTTTCCTAACGAAACGTAAGTAACATTTTACACTTTCCGACATGTTTCAATTGACTATCGATATTGACCCCTGATATTGTCGTTGTGACTGTAACTATAAGTAGGTAAGACCGCTCGTGTTGTGTTGATTTTTACGCTAAGCGACGTCAAAGTAAAACATATTAAAACAATCACTCAAGTTTTGAGCCTTTGTCCATAAATAAACTTTATTCTATAGCTCATAAAAATGGTTTACACCATAAATTTTATACACAGTAAACGTTATTCACGCCGACGACACAGAAACGGGCGGCCTCGCTGAAATTAAATTAACCATTTAGAACCGGCCTGCGGAATTAAGTAACGAAAAACCTGCAGACCTTCTGTCCGGTAAAAATTAGAACGCTCAACAGAAACCTTCATTAGAGGGCATAAATTAAATCAAGAGCGTTTCGACCTGCGGGGCCAGTCCATTGGGCGGGGGGCGGGCAGGGCGCTGCACAGTGGGCAGGCTGTGTAAGGTGACCGCAATACAAATACATGGCGGTTGTCACATGCCATGCACGTATTGGCCGCCGTAATTACTCACGTGATTGCTGGAGCGGCCGAGATTGTGACGTGATTTAGGAGTGGCCAGCGGACGTGCATTTTCTAGATGTCCGCCATATAATGATTAAGCATCATGTTTTACAGAACATGCATAAGACACTATCGTATTATTGTAGTACTGCCACTAATATTATTTTTGTTACTTACAATAAATAGTAGCATTCGTATAATATCAATGAAAACTTCTCTTTTAAAACACAACGTGCATGCAGTTTATATTTGTTGAAAAACAGAGACCAAACCGCCCTTTAACATTCTTTACATTCTTATTAAGTTAGGAAACTGCGCACATTCTGACACATGCAAAATACAACTCTATTTCTTCACACTTTTAAGTTAATTTTTTATTGTAATGAGTATGGAATAGTTTTTAAGGGGTCCCAGTGCTGCCTTTGTCGTAGACTCGCTTCCTGATGGATGAAACTAATCTATTATTCTGTCTAGCTCATAAGTCGGGAGATACCCGCCATTAATACAGTTGTCCCACTCGAGCGGCGTCGTGTGGTGGCCTGATTGATCATCACAATGTGTGGATATTTTAAAACTAATTGCCTGCATGTCTGCTCGGATTAGAAAGACGGACAACTGCAGCGATCGAGCTAGTGAATTAGAGCGATTTATAATTAGTCTTCTGAGCATAGCGCCTCGCCGAGCTGGATTTGTAGTTTGCTAGAATAATTGAGTTGAATGTGTAACATCGTATTACATTCTTGCTGGGTTTGCTAATACAAACAATTGTGGTGGTAAAAATATTTTACTTTACTATAATTTTCTTTAACTTTAATCCTAATAATTGCTTCAATACATGTTACGAATTGGAGCAATATCACGTACTGTTAAGAACTTACGATAATTATTCGTTATAACTAATGTGTTAACAAATCCACAAAATCCAAAGCAAATTTAAAATGTAAGTATCCAAACGCATGTGCAATGTCGTGCTGACCGAATAAGCAGTGATCCGATGACGTTAATCCCTGCCTATTGACTGGTTCAAAATGTTTTGTGCACTGATTGGCTGATTGCGTGTGCGGGCTGGCGCGGCGCGACCGCAGACGAGCGAGCGCGCTCGTTAGCGCCACCGCACGCGTCCGCTTTACGAGCTTATGCGATTGGATAGCTGCGGTTTTGATCATTTGCCGAGCGATCGGGAGCGATATTGTTGTGGAATTGAATTAGCCTATTATATATATTCCTGACTGCACACATACTTTTCATAAATTAAAGCATTCCTTTCGTAATTCATTGATAGCAGGTGCGCTGTAACGCATTTGTGAATAAGACTCATGAGACGAAATATTATCAAATTGATTGATGTAGTTAATAACTACTATAGTTTTTGTCAAATGACCTTTAAAATTATTCACGACACATGTTTAAATCATACTTTAGAATACACATTTGCCTGTCAGCTTGCACTTTGATCGCAATGTCTATATCTAGAAATATGCGTGGCAGATAGAAGTTCACAAATTGCACATTTCTATCAGTTTGAGCATCGTCATTATGAAGAGCGACTCGACATCGCGACTCGACAGCGCGGTGGCTGCGGCCGCTGTAATTGCCGCTTAATACACTCCACATCGGCACAAATATGAACTCTATAAGCTATTTGGTGGCACGTGCAAGATTACGGGTTTAATGAACGTTTTGTCTCTATTGAAAGTTTAATATCACCGCCGCGCGTCGCAGTGGAGCGACGAGCAAGCGCCCCGCGCACAATGTTAGCGGCTTCTAATTGCCTTTTGAACGAGCTCCTCGAGTAATAGAGCATGTTAATGAATAGATTTTATTACTTCCATTTTGCTTTAATTGTACAACGCCAAATCCGTAGCATATAGTTTTAATAGGCTGTGCGTGTGCATGTGTGTTTGCAAAGGTTTTCTCATCTTCTCTCTTTCCGTAAATTTTAGACAAATACAAATTTTCTGATACTGAACAGTTAAGAAATATTTAATGCTAAGTAACTAAGGGCCGTTCCCGATTCCACAGTTTAACAAAAACGAAAATGGTGCAATAAATAAATAAATATTCTACAACATCCTACACAACAGCTTAAGTAGCTTATGTCATGGAATCTAGAATGCAACATACCTCTAGATACTGCTTCGGGAATAAACAAGTGAGAGTTGCCATATTTGTAACGTATATATAAGTATACACTACCATATACGCTTCAATAAACACAATCGCTTGTTAAACAGTTCGCTATCGAGATTGGCAGCTTCAAACTCTGATTTGTTGCCACAATAGGATCGTGAGACTGTTCCAAAAATGCTGAGCTGACCGAATGAGTGCAGCCGCGCCGGCTCAAACTGGGGGCTTGGAGGGACGCCAGAAAGTTTAATAGCGTTATTATATCGTGCGATACGGCGGATATCGCGCACGTGAGCGGCCCGCTGGGGCCGAGCGCCCGCTTGTGAAGCTGATGAGTGATAATATAGTTATCAATAACACACACGGGACATCGCGTTTAGCTGTACACTTTCATATGACTAGAGCTTCGTGTGGCGTTAAGATAGGGCTGTTAATATCGCTATCTATTTATCTAATAATGATTATTCATGCAAAGTAGTAACATATGTATACTTACTACTCATACCACATTATTTCGTCGGGTGCAAAGTAAAAAGAGGCTTCTGAATAATAGCAACTTTACAGGAGAGCGAAAAGATCGAAAAAGTGTATTATTTTCTTAATGAGTGGGCCAATATTTCTGAAAACTTTATCATAATTTATTTATACTCTTATTTATTTTTATATTAAGTTAATTAAGCTAATTTATTAATAATTTACGAGATTTTGCAGATAGCCGTTTTTACAACGAACTTTATAAAACGCTAACTGAGCCAACTACCAGTTGGTCGTATATGCTCGGGACTTTAAATATCGTGTAAAAATAGTTTTTTCTTTGTTTTACTAATCTCAATTGTTCTCAGGCCGCTTATAAATAAAATTTTATGAATACCATGCTCATATATATATATTGCTCATATTTATAAAATACCCACTACAGAACGCAATTTTGCAGATAACTTTTTATGCTTCGTATTTTCGTAACAATTATTTTTGGTTAATGAGGTCAAATGAAATACTTTAAAATTGTTTTTTTTTATTATTAAGAACAAACAATCAAATTATTACATTAACATAAAATACCATCTTTAAAATTAACAAAAACGTAAAAAAATACCTTCTTCTATTTCAATTGCACATATTTTAGTTTACTTGGTCAGTCTTATTTTAATCACAGAATCAAAATATATTTTTACCCTCTTCTTAATTTAATTATGATTTGGTACACATTCAGAATTAACATTTTAAACCTAGAACATAATAATAACCTTTAATGACAATTAGATACTCTTTATCTTAAACAAGTTGTTTAAGATATTTTCGATTTTACACACATGATTGATTTCCCTATCGTTAATTAATAATCAGTCTAATAGTAATAACAAAAACAGAATATTGTTCTCCTTTAATAATCAAAAATGATGATTTACCAAATATTTTTAACAACATAAACTTATTTACTAGTATATAGTACTAAAATCTACACAACAATCAATCAGTCTCATTCTCTTCAGTAGGTATTTGCAGTATTTTTTAATTTTTTATAAAAATCGTGATATAAAAAAAATCATAAGTATCAAATTTTGCTGACACAGATTTATTAAGTCACACAGTCACACAATCTAAATACAATATTTAGATTGTGTTATCATTAAAATTTAATTATAACAAATTTTAAGCTCTACAAAATCATCTCGTTGGGACCGTGTATTTCGTTTCTGTAGTAAGTCGATTATTTTAGATTATTTTCCGTGTAAATCATATTTATAAAATAGCCACCTCTTTTGATTCGCATTTAGCTATATTTTCAGGCCACATGTAACATATATCCTTCTTTTTCCCATTTCAATCACTGTTAAATTAAAAATAGAAAGTTTGCGATTGTAATAAAATGAACTTGTTTCTCCATGGGATAGATAACGTTTTTTGAAAATCGAATGTTGCTGATGTTATTGTATCAGGATTTGCAGCAGCTTGGATCTTATCCTGTGTTTTCAAAGACCTGGCAATATTCTTATTTCTCATATGCTTATTAAACTCATCAATGTTTCGATCATCGGGGCAACTTTTAAATGCGGTGCACATATCACACTGATCCTTTCTCGGAAGGTGAAAGCCTATATTCATTTCCTTATTGATTTTATCTCTATACTGGCACCTGTTTTTACTTTTTCTGAAACGTTATTTAATTCAGCCCATTCCTGATATAATTTAAACATCATCGAAAAGTTTAAGTCACCAGATAAGTAAAGTTTGTTTGAGTCTTGCCCTATATAATGTGACTCTACAGGCCGGAATGATTTTATGTGATTACATACACCTTGTATTACAGTTTCAGTATTAATCTTATTTTTAACAGTTTTGCAATAACCTCTTTAATCTTTTGAACAATTCCCAGTTTTAGTATCGTACTTATCCAAAGCGCTCATTATAAATTGATTACTGATACATAATGTATTTTTAAACATTGTTTTGCAAACTTTTTTATGATTAGGGCTAGCATTGTCCAGATTACCTGGTACCAGATAATCATTCTGGGTAGTTATTCTTTTTTTTAATAACTGCTGCTAAGTTTTTTTTATAAAGACGTTTATTAAACAGAAAATCCTACTACGTGATCAATATTTTGTATAAAGTTAACCGACGTAAATCTTAACATCTACAGTGACCGCGAAGTAGAAAGGGTCAACTCGCTGATGGTCGTTAATGCGTTGGTACTTCACGCGCCCGCGCCCCGCGCAAGAACGACCAACGTTACTTGGTCGCATTACCGTCGTACTATTTGCAAGATTGAGTGTAGATGGCTCTTTATACTTTTAAAAATGTATTGAAATATAAAGAAATCTCCAAAACCAAATATGCCAGGTTGTGGAGTCTTATTTGATTAGTACGAAAATGCAATAAAAAGAAAATCGTGAATTTGTAGTTGACTTTATTTACTTTGCACCCGTCGATTTATAATTTTATTTAGCATCTCAATACTTATTTATCAGCAATAAACTGTAGGCTGAAGACCTACCATGTTGAAATTTATTTCAGTTTGCCATACTGTGTTGTATTTTATATTGTACCACTTTACTGTGAAATCATAACATCGATGATACCGTTACAAAGTGCATAACATAATTCTTATTTAATTATAAGTTCTTACGACAAACTAATAAACATACTCTCGGAGCGGGTTTCGAGCTCGCGACAGATCCATTCTGTGGAAATATTCTGTTCAACCTGGATCCGCGCACGGCTCGTCGGAATTAGCGTGTACATGTCGTGGGCCAAGTGATTAATGAGAGTATTACGTACCTATAATACCCGGTCAGTATGAATAATGACAGGTCGAATCAGGCCTCGTAAGTAATAATACTGATTTAACTATACTCAGCGTTCGGATTGATTAGGTCTAAGTCTTTTTTAATCATTTATATACGTATTTATATGAGCATGTCTATCGGTATATAGGGTGATAGATGGGTGGGTGGTTCAGAAAAAGACATGATAGAGAAAGAAAAAATAAGTATGAAAAAGAATTACATATTGTGCAGGGCGTCAGCGCACTGCACAATATGTAATTAGAGCCTTAGAGCGTTTTCACGCTCATCTGATATCCGATTACGGTGTCGGATGCCGATAGCCGATAGCCGACACCTTGTGCTGTTTTCACACTTATCCGATAAAATCGGCCCAATACGGCCATTTGCTCGAAAGCACAGACTGGTGAGGGATGCTAGAGATGAAAAAAAAAGAAGAAATAGTGCTAGCAATTTTCAACCTTATTGGCATGACATGCTATCGAGTTTATTTCTTATATTCGTCATCAGCGTCATCAATTAACGCGAAAAAACATGTAACTCAGAAAATGTCCTTCAGGTCGAAAGTTACTTGCAGTCACTGTTTTAGCCTCTTTGTGTTCCGATATCGGGCTAGACAATGTGAAAGAGAAATACATATCCCATACATTTGACTTCCTCCTATATCGGATGTCGGGTATCGGACATCGGATATCGGATAAGTGTGAAAACGCTCTTACCTGGACTCCATTTTCAGCAGGTAAGACGGTAATAATTTTCGTAACAAACTGGTACTTTCCTGTTAATAAAGCCATCGAAGATATCTGTAACTTCCAAATATAGAATAATTAACACGCCAAGACAGAACCTGTACACAAAGTGATTAATAGATACGGGAGAGCCCACACTCCCGTAACATCGCTCCAATACATACTCACGTAATCACACCGTTTCGCTAACACCCTGTGTCGCATTACCACAGATAGCTCGAGGCAATTACGTCTGTACATGTATCCATAATCGAGTTATTTCGCTCACTGGCTCTGCGGGGCGGACTTTATCGACAATTATAACGCGGGGTCAGTGGCCCGTGCAACGTTACTCACAATCTAAGGGTGCGCTGGACTGGAAGCTCTTCGTCCCATCTGCTCCATTCCTCTGGCGCTTTATGTGCAATCCTAAAATGTAAAATAAAATGTGCCTGCACTGACAGGCGGCGGTGTGACCTTAGCAGCCGCCATTATATCGGGAGCGTGACTTTATTTCTTTATTTTTTTGAAACTAAACAATTCATTGTTGCCAAATCCGCAGTTAGACTGGTAAAAAGTGGACCCCAGACTCCAAGTTGTAGAGCTTCAGATGCGACTAAGATTAACGCTAGGAGGAAGAAGAAGACGCGAGTGCAATCCAGGTGTAAATAAATAAAAAAAAGACGGGTTGCACTCCGGGAGTGCCGGCAAAAGTGAAAACGTTTTCTTTCTTTCTTTGTTATATACAGAGAAAAAGATAAAAAGAACATACCATACCATACCATGTTATACCATACCTATAATATAGCGCCAATCATAGAACCTATCACAAATTTTCCGTCAGAAAAAATTAATGATTTACAAAAAGAAAAAAATATCACAAAAAGTAATAAATTACAAAAAGAAAAAATTATCACAAAAAGTAATAAATAACAAAAAGAAAAAATAATCACAAAAAGTGTCAGAAGCCCAGGTTCGAACCTATCTGAAACAATAAGGACTTACAGTTGAAGCACTTACCACTAAGCCTATTTTATATATATCTTCATGGATCTATATCCATGAAGATATATATGGGCTTATTTTTTTGAAGTGAAAATTGTAAAAAGTATACCAACTGGTGATTTTTAAGCTCTATAAAGTTTATAGGCGGCGTCTCTACGTAGAGTGTTCCTTTGAATCAATGATGTGAAGAAACTCGTCCGCTCCGCTGGAGGCTGTAGCTCCGGTGTATCGGCGCATTAGTTATGTATGGGGCGGCTCTGCCTAGAGTTACGTATTAGTGAAGGCTTATTTTTTTATTTGGTATTCTTCCATTGGCATGTTTCGCTCGTAATATTCCCCGCGGCGTCTCTACCGACGTTTACATTACTGTTAGTACTGCGAGCTAATTAGGTAATATTACGCCCGCCAGTGGCTGCTTGACAGCGAATGGCGCGCCCACTGTTTATCTCTATATGATTGTAAGGACGGTATTCCCGAATGTCACTCAGCTGAACCTCGATTTATTTGAGCAAAGATTGTATATTAATATTGTCAAATTTGGCAGGTTGTCTGGCATATTGTCAATACAATTCATTCTGATTTAGCTAAGTGACCTTCTAGAATATGGGCCTAAGACTCTCTTTTCTGGTCGCTCATCCTTGCTTCGTCATACTTCTAATTTCGATGACTTGGTTTGGTGGAGAGGTCAGTACATGGACTTGGTAAATGAATATAATTTCGATCACCAATCCGGTCGGGGGTGCTCACAAACGTGGATATTGTCATTACAATCAGGCCAGAGACAATGTGATGAGTTCCCCCTGCCTAGGACAAGACGGGACGCCGTGGTTCTCACAGACGATGGTGTCAGCCGGGATGTGAGAGGAATCGTTGGCGTTCGGTTTTAGTCGCCTGAGCCTGATATAGCAATGTGAGTAGGGTGGCCAGAGCTCACTGGAAAGTTTTTGTGCTGTCAGTGGGAACACCTAGGCTTGTCCTGCTTTGTATTCTGGACTGATAGCACAGAAACTCTCTGTTCTAACAGGGTCGGCAGTGCGAGTGTGACGGCCCTGGTGTTGCACACGTCCATAGGCCGCGGTAATCACTTTTCATCAGGTGGGCCATATGCTTGTTTGCCACCTAAGTGGGATAAAAAAAATATACCGCCAAATTACCGCATAAAAAAGGTGAAGTCAATAAATCATATATCGACATCAGGTTCAGTACAACTAATTAAACAGCACCAAATAAATCGTTGGATAGGAATTAATTAGAATGAATTAATTTCAAAAACAAAAGAATGTTTTATTTAATTAATTTAATTAGCGTAGGCGGTTAATGAAATAAGCGCTGTGTGTTCAGGATAATGAGCGCGTAATTACTGCCAGGTGGCGCCGCCGGGCGGACTACTGCCACCGCGGAAATAGTTCCTTGTTATGTACTATGAGTGCTCTCTCGTGTGATACACAAAGTATATGTTACGACTTCATAAGATTCCTAATGTGCTCATTCTTTTTTAAACGTCATGACACTAAATTCTATCGAATTAGTAATTGTATCAAATTATATTCATGCTAAACACACACACACACACACACATACACACACACACCCACACACACGCGCGCGCGCGCATTCTCGCACCCAAGCGCACAAACTTCTATAATTAAATTAATTAATTTACTAATTTAATTTACTAAGGTATTTTACCATATAATAAAAAAGAAGAAGAAATATATAAATTACAAAAAGAAAAAATAATCAGAAAAAGCTCCAGAAGGCCTGGAACCAGGTACTATCTAAAACCATAAGGACTTACAGTCGAAGCGCTAACCGTTAAGCTACGAAGCTATTTATCGTATCTTGCAAAATAGACAGTCTGTACCTAATGTTGTATGACGTCAGTCGTCGGTTACGGTTCAAAGGTCAAGCGATCCTGACGCGAGTTTAACACTTTTTACCCATCCAACGCCGCTAAAGAAGTTTTCACTTCAAAAATATCGTGTAACTAAATGTAGTGTATAGGATTCGTTTCATCCAACCTTTCGCCGCTCAATTACAAGTTGCCGATAGTTGCCAGCGACACATTATCTGCGGCGCTATATCCGATGGCGCGACGCAGGATACGCGCCATTATTTATCTCTACAATTTCCTTTCACAACTCTACAGAAAGTCACGCGCCAGTGTGTATCAAAAATTGTATTATTTAAATGGTCCGTAGAGCCAGCGTAGAGCGCGTAGAGCCCTCGTAGAGCTCGCATAGAGGCACGCCAGAGTGATGCGGTCCGGCCGGATATTAATATCCGCGTCGACGGATGCTCGCGGATATTACGTCCGTTATGTAACTGCTGATGTAGAGCTGGTAGAGGTGAGCACGTTCACACATACATACAACATGATATTTGAAGAATGGAGAGTGAGTGATTGTATAATTCTGTATGATTCCGTATTGCTGTTTTATTTTTACTTGTTTAACGTGAAACGACAGAGAGTTTAGAATAGACAGGAGAATATGGTATTCCTTTCTATTCTAAAATCTCTGGTGATTCACGCTATCAGCAATACTAAACTAAACAAAACTTTGTCGTAATAAGCTCAAAGACCATGGCAACCATTTTATCTCTGTAAATCGGGTACTTTTATGCTATTTTAGTCGGAAATATTATATGGAAACTAACCGTGTGCACTTTCTCACAGTATTGCTCGATCTACAACGCGGTTTACTACATGCTATACAACGCGGTTTACTATCTACAATGCATCCGTAGCAGTTGCTACGAGACTACGGAAGCACTCGATGTGCTACGGAAACGACGTAGACTCTGCTACGAACATACTGCAACAAACAGTTATATTGATGTATTTACTATCGAACAAGGAAATGTGTATAAATTTTGAAAAGTTTCCACCTCTTTTCTATCCAAGGTACTATGATGAGAGAGGGTTCAACGTACGATTGGTCTGCTTAATGTCACGCAGTCGTGATTGCAGATAAATAATAGTATGTTTTGGTAGGTTTAATGAAAATGAGCTGTGTGCTGTCGTGTGTCGTGTCAGTGACGCCGTACAAGGGACGACTGATTGCGCTGACCGCAGGCCACGCCACACATCACTCACATAATATACACAAACACATACACATACGTAATGACAAACACGTGAACAGTGTGATTACTGGGGTTTTTAGATCGTTGACCACTGGTGATTGCCTGTAGCACAGAGCCAAAAGTACTGCTTTGAATTAACCATTATTTGAAACTGTTTTTTACATATGTCACGATTTGTGAGTAGCTATTGTAGCTACACTCAAACTACAAACGAAACTCTTTAAAGGTAAATGTAAGTATAAAAAAGGTATTGAAGCGGTATTTAAAACAGGACGTGACTTGATTGAGGGTAGTGTTGGAGAATTTCTTTATTATTTTTCTTCTGGTAGCCGAAGTCGTACAGGTTTTGTCCTTGCGCAGGAGAGACTTGTCGCGAGGGCATAACCTGTGTCTGCGGTAGTGGGCCCGATTCCGTAGGAGTTGTCTCCACCCTGTAGATGCGGAGGCCTAACTGGTGCTGTTGCACGAAGGATACAGGGAACACCTCTAAAGATTCCACTCCAGCAGTGTTATTCTTGGAGGCAACCCACGTGACGGCGGCGCCGTCCGCGAGTACACCCAGTCGAATCCAGGGTCGATCCCTGCGGAACACCGCACGATCTATCGTCGTGCGACAAGACGAGGCCGGTCGCACTTGGGAAGAAACCTGATGAAGTATGTCTCGACTATGTGGTGAAAGAACAGACGCATTTCGTGATACACGAACACCTCCTCAAATGCAACTGCAGTGTAAGGTGATGAACGTGTTGGTTGATGTCCAAGGACACTACCAGCATCGTCTCGCCCTGGGCGATTGCCTCCTAGGCCAGAGCCCACACGTGCATGATAGCATCGACGGTGGAGCGCTTTTGGTGGAAGCCATATTGGTCATCCGCCAGATCCGGCCCCATACTGGGCAGGTGCTCGACGAGACGCTCCTCAATAACTATTTTAAAGAGCTTGCTCACATTGTCGAGCAACACTATGCGCCTAGCCTTTCCGATGAGGGCCAATTTTTCCGTCTTCCACAACTTTGGAAACTAGCTCTGCTCCAGACATGTGGTGAAAAACCCTCTAAGTCGAGGAGCAAAACACTTGTGCGCCAGTGACACCGGACTTGGATGAAATTTCTATGATCTTTCTTCATTTTCATATCTTAATTCATAAAAATAACAAGTCACTTGAACTGCTAGTGTTTTAAATTTGTATTCTGACATACATCAAGTAAATTTTCGTAATTACGCCAAGTTGAATTTAGTTGCTTACACATGCTAAATTATTTTTTCACAATGCCGTATGAAACTGGGTGTTTTAAAGTTTAATTCACTACGATACTGTCTAGTGGATCGAAAAATGTCAAAAATCGCTTTTCTCTGAAACTACGACTTGTTAGGTTTTGAATTTAGGCAGCCTACAGATTTCAGTAGGGTAAAATAGACAGGCGAGTAGAGTACCTATTCAGCCCTCAACAGCTAGTTTATGAATATAATCAAAACAGAAATAAAATAAAAACGGACAAAATGAGCTTAATCGCTACCCGTATCTATTAAATTAATATTTCTTCTGGGATTAAGTGTAATTTGTATCCCTGTTTTAATGTTGCCGAAACCCCGTAAGTAACGTGCACGTAGTCACACTTACGGTCACATTATATTATGCCTGATATATCTAATTCATGTGTGTTCAGATAACAAAGGATTCGCTCGACATATCGCTTAGCTATCACATTTCACCTTTATTCTCTTTGTTCACTCCACGAGGGTGGCATGTGCGGCGTACGAGAGCGCGGTCCTTTGGATTTATTTGTTCCTCAATGACACGAAATATCTCTGCACGTAAAGCATCACCAACAAAGGGTTATTTGCCTAATTGCTGCTAACATATACCTGTATGCCTACGGACGGGATAAGGTCCCACTTGTTGCGTGGAATATAATACACGAAAATAATGTACACTCATATATTTGATGTGTTATTTTTGCAAAAGAGGACAATTCGTGCCATTTATTGTTTGGCCAAAAGAGACAGCCTCAGGGAACGATTTAAGGATATTTATATTTTAACTATAGCCTCCCAACATATATTCGAAAACATAATATATGTCAGGAAAAACATATCTCATTCCACAAAAGCAAGTGACATTACAGTCAGAAATCTGCGTAATAAACATAAAATGCTCCTGCCATGTTATCGGCTTAGCATAGTTAGCGATTCTTTTAAGGGGTAAAGTATTCGCTTTAGATATAAAACGAAAAAGACCACGTTATACATACTATAGGACTATGTAAAGCATACTATAGGATTAGCAATCAGCAAGCATTTTTAAAAACAAAAATGTCTGGCTTGAGCATGGTGCAGGCACCTCCTAAACCGCTGTAGTTACGGCATAATACTGTACTAGGAACGTGACGTTTTTGCTAAATTTTAACTTAACTTAATTAGTTTATTATAAAGCTATTTATACACTTATTCTTCATTCAGACAACAACCAAATGTAGATTCGTTCACATTAAGGATATAACTATTGTAAGTTGACGTCTTAAAAAATGCCGCAGTGGAGCTTGTAGCGCCGTTTCTTCTCCACCAGTGCCTTGGAAGCGGTTGTAAACTTAGAATTATTATTGACGTCAATAAGAAACAATCATGTTGTTCTAGATTGAATAAAAAGTCTTTGACTTTGACTTTGACATACCCTCACGCCTTCCTCGCCCCGGACAGGCAAAGACAACAGCCTGTCTTTACTAATTCTATGAAGTTTTATGTAAGTGGCGTAACACCTGAATAGGTGACGTTGCAGAGCACCCAGTACCTCAGCAATTTCTGTCGTATGTGTTCTTTGTCGGTTGTGAGATACAGGCAATTTATTCCAGAGTTTCACGCAATGTAATCAAACTTCGATCAAACAGTATATCTTCTTCGTATGAGTTATTAGCTGCTGACTCATGTTAGGGACTGGTGTGTAAGTTGACAAAATCATTGAATTCCTCTCTGGAATTAAAATAGCAGGCTGTTTAATGCTAATATTTTCATCAAGGTTATTAAAATAAATAATGGCTACCTCGTTATAATTTCTCGGTATATAATTTGACATCTAGTTATTATTTTCCGTGAGATATCTCCTGAGTTATTGCCCATTAATTTTGCCGTTCGCTTACTTTAACTTTTTAATATTTCTTGACATTTTGAGTAACCGCTGTCTGCGCTCTGTTCAGGCGCAGCCAGGGTAAATTGTAAACCATTAAATTAAGATATCTTTATTTCGGAAAATATAGAAGACAAGAACTGAAGAAACCCGTGCAATTTTTTGTCAGTGGTGTGGTAATATTTACTATCTAAACAATTTTATCAAAAAATAGAGGCAGCGACAACATTCAACTCAAAAATAGAAACATTCTTCAAAATTATTCAAGACTTGTGCCACCATACTACGTGGTCTGCAGTATAAATATGAAGATTGATAGAAGTGTTCATTTATTCAAAAGTTTCGACTTCCATTATCAAGAAAAGAATGACACGGAGAGTAGACCTGTGTGACCAGCGCGCGGCTGTGTCACCCCTCATCAATCACTCTCACAAAGAGCGCTAAAATATTTCGGGACTGTCACATTGTCACGGGCTTTAATTATCACATCTGCCTACACTACAAATACACTGACTCACTTAACGAAACGTACACTACTTGTATGTAATAATGGCTCTAGAGCGTGTTAATATCGTTTTTGTACAAAGTTTCACTCGGGCGATATTGCGCTCTTCGCAAACACTCCAGAACGACGCTTTATTGAACGCCATTTTAAATAGCTTAATAAAACTCCGTCGTACCATTCCTCTGCTAGTAGTGTTCTAGTTTACAATTGACGACAAATTATTCTGACTATCACTTTAAGAGAAGTTATACCTGGGATGTGTGGGACATTGCAGCTTCAAGTTCGTAGAAGACTGGGATTGGCGCAACAACACTAAGCAAGCAAGCATTGCTACACAGGCAACAACACTTTAACATTGACATCTGGTTATTATTAGGAGTGTTTGTGGTATTTTGATAAACATAAACACACGATACAACTGTTGTTCATGATATAATGTAAACTTTTTAGAAATCCTTGTCTTTGGTTTTGTTTTGCTTTTATTGTCTATTTTTTTGTTGACTTACTTAAAATGATTATAATATTTTTTTTTCACCGAATGGCTGTGTTTTTCTGATAAAATATTAAGAAATCCAACCTGCAGCCTAAGCAGTCGGTAATAGTGGTCCTTCTACCGTTTTACCAGAGTGAACTAGTGGATTCTAGCTTTCTTTCTTTACAGAAATTTTTAAATTAACATATAAATATGGTTATCACGAGATCGAATACGAAACTAACAAAAAGTACACCAAACATATCTTCCGAACCGAATCTCGAGATGGTTTCAACGCCTCTTACGTCGAATACAAGGCGGGAAGTGGTACAGGTACCTATAACCAATACGCGCACATTTTCTGCCGCCACGCATAGTAGCCGCTCATCTGCGACCGTCATTGCGCAAAAATTGGCAGCAGAAGCGCAACATGTTCGTCACCTCGCACAAATTGAAATCGAGGCGATGCAAGCACAGATTCAGAGTAAGCAGGCTGAGTTAGAGCGAAAAGCTGCCGAACTTGCTTACCAGGCTGAGCTTGCCGCAATAGACGCGGGAAGTGAGCATGGTTCTCGCAGTGGCAGGAGTCGAGCCAGCGTGCAGCAATGGTTGCACAGCACTCCTCCACCTGTCAAAATGCCAATTCAACAGCGGGAAGAACCAGGTAATTATTATTCGCCATCCTACAACAGATATGAGGCAAAGCCTATTAACAACCTTACATGTTCTCAGGCACTTCCACTTCATAATCACGTCGTCGTTTCATCGAATGTCGCAGTACCGAACCCTACACAGTTGCCTCAGCACAAAGTAAGCGGGGGTGACAGGGACACTGCCACCGACCTTTGTAGAAAGGACGACTCCGTTGGCGTTACACAACTGGTGCAAGCCCTGCAGTTATTGAAAGATAATAGCTCTAATAAAAAAAACATAATAAAACTCCCATATTTTGACGGGAAAAACCCGGTAGATTGGCTTATGTTCAAGCGTGCCTTTCAGGACACGGAAAGATCTTTTACAGAGGCAGAAAACCTCGCGCGCTTGAGCCAGGCACTAAAAGGCGCCCCGCGTGAGGCTGTAAGTATGCTACTGGTGATGGCTCCTCGTGCTTTTGACGTCATTGACGCTCTCGATCGGCGTTTCGGCAGGCCTGAGCAGATTGTTCTACAGGAGGTCAACGCAATCAGAGCTCTGCCTAAGCTGGGTCAGGAGGTAAAAGATATGAATTTCTTTGCTTCTCGTGTGCGCAATTGTGTGGAGGTTGCTAAGCTGCTGCAGCACAGCGATTATTTACGTTCGCCAGAATTGTTCGGGGTGCTGCTTAGCAAACTATCCCCATTGTTGCGCACACGGTGGCTAGATTTTGCTGCCAACCACGATAATCTAGGTCAGGCCAGGGTGGAGTTGCTATCGAATTTCTTGAACCGCGAGGTCGACTTGGCCATGAGGTTCGGCGCAGTTTCTGAGACGACAGCGGCTCCATTACAGCAACATCGGGCCCACACCGTCTCAGAATCAGGCGCGGGAGGAACCCCTCAAGAAATTTCAAGGCTAAATCCTGAAAAAATTGCTAAACATCAACATCATCATAAAAATAATTGCTTATTTTGTGGACTGACACACCAACTGTCAACCTGTCAAAAATTTATTTCTCTTTCAATTGAGGAAAAATGGCGTTTTATCAAGGGCAATAAAATATGTTTTCGGTGCCTCCAAAAAGTTTCGCATAATTTTAGATTCTGCAATAAAAATAAAACCAATTGCGCACATTGTAACCGAAAGCATCATACATTGTTGCACAATGACAACTTTTCTGCGCATGTGAACGATCAGACCGAAGAACCTGTGAATGCAACTGCAATAAATAGTGATCAGGTACTTGTAGCTACTAATAACTTTCCAGTTGATTCTACACTTCGTCCTTTATTAAAAGTAGTAGCAGTTACGGTTTCTGGGCCATCTGGGAGCCTTAACACGTTCGCTCTACTAGATGATAGATCAACAGCAACCTTTATAGACGCGGAAATTGCCTCACAAATTGGAGCCGAAGGGCCAGAGGGCCACCTACATTTAGATTGTATTGGTGGTTTGTCGAGGGAAAGCACGGTTCAGTATGTAGATTTTCAAATAAAAGGTCGCTCAGCCTTACAGAACTTTATTATTAAAGGAGCAAGGTCTATCAAAAACTTAGGATTATTAACACAATCGGCTTCTCGCGACAGCTTATGTACTTACCCGTATTTGTCAGATTTAGTTGAGGAGTTGTCTTACGATGTAGCTAAGCCTACGCTCATTATAGGAATAGATAATTGGCACCTGATTACAGCGTCTGAAGTTAGGAAAGGTACAAAGTCACAGCCTGTTGCTATTCAAACCCCTTTAGGATGGGTATTGTTTGGCTTTTCGAGTAGCAAAACCAGACCTGCGGCGAGTACCTACCATGTGACCCTACGCGAGCATAACGAACTGGAAGCCCTCATTAAGGAACAATATAAAATAGACGCGATTGGTATCACCAAGCATGAGCCTAGGAGCTCGGATGATCAGCGTGCTCTTCATATCCTGGAGCATTCAGCACGGCGACTTCCCAATGGGCGCTTCCAGGTCGGCTTGCTATGGAAGGCTGATGACCTCGAGGTACCCAACAGTTATCCTTTGGCATTTTCCAGGTTTAAAAACCTTGAATTAAAAATGACAAGGGATCCTGGGTACTCCGAGCGTTATCGGCTCAACATTCAGAACATGATTACTAAAGGCTACGCTGAGGACTGCACAGGCGAATTACCTACTTCGGTGTGGTGGTATTTGCCGCATTTTGGTGTGGTAAATCCCAACAAACCCGAAAAACTTCGTGTTGTCCACGATGCGGCCGCTAAGGTACAGGGCGTCTCATTGAATTCTATGCTTCTGACGGGTCCTGATTTATTGCAACCTTTGCTTGATATTTTGATGCGTTTTAGAGAGGGGAAAATTGCTTTGAATGCCGATATCAAGGAAATGTTCCCGCAGGTAAAAATACAAAAATGTGACCGGGATGCACAACGTTTTCTTTGGCGCAATGAACCTGCGGAACCGATAAAAACTTATCGCATGTCGTCGATGATTTTTGGAGCTTGCTCCAGTCCATCGACTGCTATTTACATCATTAACCGAAACGCATCCGAGTTTCAAGCTGAGTTTCCAGAGGCCGTACACTCGATCAGAACCGATACGTATATGGATGATTTTATTAGTAGTGTTGACGTTTCGGTTGAGCAGGCCGCGCGCTTGGCTTCTGAAATCGTTGAAGTCCATAAGCGTGGAGGTTTTGAGATGCGTGGTTGGATCTCAAATAAGCCTGAAGCTTTAAGTCAGTTACCTACAGACATGTTGTCTGACCTCTCAGTCATTGATCGTAGTGTAAATTTGGGTAGTTTGCAATCATCCACTTTCACTCGTACTCTGGGTTTAGTCTGGTAACCTTGCCAGGACGTTATTGGTTTCAACCCAGGGCTCAGGGATCATTCACCGGCTCATCTCACGAAGCGCGAAGTTTTGGCTCAGGTTATGCGGATATACGATCCATTAGGCTTGTTAGCCCCTATTGTTGTGAGAGGTCGGATTTTATTCCAGAATTTGTGGCGTAAAAAGCTTGACTGGGACGAAAGGCTGTCAGAGTCAGACCAAATAATTTGGCTTGAATGGTTTGAATGCCTCAAATCTATTTCGGAATTACGAGTACCGAGGTGCTATAATCTAAGCGACTATTTCGACCTACAGCTACACGTGTTTTGCGATGCTAGCGAGCTGGCTCATGTCACTGTCGCTTATTGGAGATTTGCGCTACACAACGGTGAGATGAAACTTGCGCTCATAGCTAGTAAAGCACGTGTATCTCCCCTGAAGCCAGTTTCAATTCCGCGTTTGGAGCTACAAGCCGCTCTGATAGCCTCTCGCCTCGCCAATAAGATTTGCGACGCTCATCGCCTCAAACCCAGTCAACGCTATTTTTGGTGCGACTCCATGACGGTTTTGGGGTGGTTGCGAAGCGACGCGCGAAATTATAAACCCTTTGTTGCACACCGTATCGGAGAAATCCTGGAAAACACCAACTTAGTTGAATGGCATTGGGTTCCAACTGAACATAACGTGGCTGACGATGCGACACGAGGGAAGTGCAGTATTGAGCAGCGCTGGCTATCAGGCCCAAATTTTCTCCTATCGCCGGCCTCCGAGTGGCCGTCAGAGCCCAAAGTCTCAACGCCAACAACTTTCGAACAGGAGGAACTCAAGCCATCTTTTAACAATCCTAAATTATCGAAACATACATCATGCACTGTAGATTTCATGAGTTTTACCAATTCACATCAGTTACCTTTACCAGTAGTAGCAGATATCATTCATTTTAGCTCTTGGATTAGACTGGTAAGGGCAACAGCTAGGACTCATCAATTCATCGCTTCCATTTTTAAAAATCGGGGTCATGCCTTTCAAAATTTTTGGGTTGAGGATATTTGTTTCTCTACAAACACGCCTGGGCACAATTTACGGCCTTATATCGCCTCCGCCACTGCTCCTGCGCCATTGGATGTAGAAGACATCATCCGCGCAGAACGGCACATTTTGGGGCGAAGCCAGCTCAATGCTTTCGGAGAAGAAATTCACTGCCTAACTTTTGGAAAGCACATCCCTAAGAAAAGTCGATTGGCATTTTTATCACCAGTATTAAAAAATGGACTACTATATCTTGCTGGTAGGACCTCTGCTGTCTCTGATAAACAGCCCATCTTACTGGATGGAAAAGAGCCAGCTGTGCGCCTTCTAATTCGTCACTACCACAACAAATTCGCTCACGCTAACACTGAAACAGTCCTAAATGAGCTTCGACAGGAGTATTGGATCCTGAGGATACGGAACGCTGTGCGATCAGTGGTCCGTGGATGCCAGCTGTGCAAACTATTAAAATCGCCAAGACTGCAACCACCCATGGCCGACCTTCCCGACTCAAGACTTGCCCATCATCGGAGAGCCTTTACTTACACTGGCTTGGATTATTTTGGACCCATAGAAGTAGCAATTGGACGAAGACGAGAGAAGCGGTGGGTGGCGCTGTTTACGTGCATGGTGACTAGAGCTATCCACCTCGAAATTGTAACCAGCTTATCTGCAGATTCTGCTCTTATGTGCCTGCGTCGCTTCATTGCTCGTCGTGGTACTCCAAGCGAAATATTCTCTGACAATGGGACGTCGTTCGTGGGAGCGAACCGACAACTGAGAGCCCTATATGACGCTACAATTCCACAGTTTGCAGCAGAAAACAAGATTGCTTGGCGCTTTGTGCCACCACTGGCACCCTTTATGGGTGGTGCCTGGGAAAGGCTCGTCCGTTCCGTGAAGACTGCCCTCAAGGTTACATTGAGAGAGCGGGTCCCGCGTGAGGAGGTTCTCGCCACCCTGTTGACAGAAACAGAGGCTATTGTCAACGCGCGTCCATTGACTCACATTTCCCCCGATGCTGACTACCCGGAAGCGCTCACACCCAACCATTTTTTGCTGGGCGATTCATCTGGACACTCGTTTCCTAGCGAAGCCCTAACCGATGCGGCGTTGGTTGGTAGGAGCGGTTGGCGAAAGGCACTGCGTCTTGCGGACCATTTTTTTACCGAATGGCTGTGTTTTTCTGATAAAATATTAAGAAATCCAACCTGCAGCCTAAGCAGTCGGTAATAACTGTGAACCACCGCTGACGCAGACACAAGAGTTGTTGATGTTTGTATCTCATTTGATCTTTGTACGGCCACCGATCTTTGAAAACCAATGAACCGAGGAATGAGCTCAATATTAATAGCGGTGATATATATTCGTATTGCCGATCGGCGACTGTTTTTCTTATTGCGTATTTATTCTTGATGTGACATTACATTTAATGAGGCTCGGTCTGTCTGGAGGAGAAAAGGACAACTGTCTATTTACCTTTTCCAGTACATGAATATAGTGACGCAACCATTTACTTCGTTAGACGAACAAAGTAAATAGCAAAAATACTCTTGATGTAAATACCCTCTCCATGTTCAAAGAGATTTATAACAACTTGTTAGTGTACCCATTTCCAAGTTAAACAATTGTAATATCAAAATGTTCCTAAGCATTCTACCAAGTACTACAACCGGTATATTAGTTTTTAGCCGACTGCCAAGAAGAGTGTTATTCATTTGAATATGGTTCAAGTACTGCGATGCAATTTTTAAACGTGCACTCATTAGTCTTTTATAGTCAATGAAGATAACAATACTCTACAAGTTTAAATTTAGACGAATTATCTGAATAGAACCACATTCCTCTTCAGGGTCCTTGTACGGTCCACTCTAGTAGGTTCTTCCAATTAAGGGATTCAAAATATAATGAACCAGCAGCTACCGACCGATATTTTATAAACATGAAAATCTTTTACCTTGAAAACAAATCAAATATTCTGCGCATTAATTTGTAATCAAACCCCTGAAAAAGTGAAAAGATCCTTTTTTGAAATGGCCATCGTGAATTAATAAGTGGCGGCGCATATTGTATGGCGCGTGCCTCTCGATGGCGCGGAGAGTGACAGCTGATGGACATGAAAAGATCAGGAAGCCTATCGTTAGATGCGTCACGCACTCGCCGCTACGTCACGCACTGTCAAGCTCCAGCCACTTGTACGTCTGTCGAGATGAGTTAATGGACTTCAAAACTGGCTGGAGGATCACGTTTGGATAAAATTAGGTGTTATGCAATAATGAACTACAGTCAGCATCAAATCGATCTTGACGAACGAAGTTTTTATTTTATGTAGGTCAAGCCAATTCGACTTCGCCTCGCTGATGGTAACCTGAAAGTACTGGAAATGTCCTTAATGCCTTGGTTTTCCCTTTTTCGTATTGACTGGTTGTTCTGCTATTTGGTACACTTTCTAGTTACACCCTTTAGTTCAGAGAATAATACAATTCAAATCGATAAAACAATATGTTTTACTCAAAATACCTTGGTATTAAGATAATTTCGAGACTCTGTATTCAAGATCGTTCTGACGCTAACTGTACCAGTCACGAAAATACCAGTTTTGAAATGTATAATTGACTGCAGTGGAGCACGCTGGTATTTCTATTTCTAATGAGGTGTTCTCAGCATTACATTTCTACAGCTGTTTTTCCTTGTTTGAGCTTTCTTATCGTTAATTAACCTTATAAACGTTAAGCAACATAATCAATATTCAGAAAAGGGATTTGGGCACGTATTAAGCTAAAGTAATAGTATATCGTTTATTTGTTTTGAAACTATTTACGTTTACTCACAGTCGGCACAAACATAACAAGTGTGTACGTAATGATTTCTGACTCCCACTAAAAGCTGACGTATCATGAAATAGAAACTGGAATACCAGCTTTCTATGTGTATTGCGCAACTGAATGGCGCCGTTCAATTAACGGCCGAATGGTGATCAGCCATTTTCTTTAAACGGCTAGGCAAAAGGCTTGGATGACAAGCTATTTAATTAAACAGCTATGAAAACTAACTAGTTCTAACTAACTTTCTCAATAAACCTATTACTAATTTTCTGTGGATACACCTCTGCCTACCCTCTCGGGGATTTACAGGCGTGAGTAATTTTCGGTTTTAATTCGAGGTGGTACCCCATCTTACAAATGGCCTAAGCCTTAGCAAGCCAGGTTATTAAATGTTTTAATAAACGTTACGGCTAAATATCATTCCGGCCGTTCATTGAATGGCGCCGTTCAGTTAACAGCCT
The DNA here is from genome assembly GCA_949126895.1 of Eilema caniola. Classification (NCBI taxonomy): domain Eukaryota; kingdom Metazoa; phylum Arthropoda; class Insecta; order Lepidoptera; family Erebidae; genus Eilema; species Eilema caniola. The sequence continues at coordinate 420,555 of OX421463.1, read as the reverse complement.
AGGCAGTTCATTGAACAGCTGATTAAGTTAGTCCGCGGCGATATATATTATGTGTTAATCTTGAGAACCGTCACCATAACTACTCTACATAATATAATCGCCAGGCAACAGGCATTTATCGCATGATAACAGTTATTAAATGTGTTTCATGATCTTTTATAACGAACATAGCTCGACATTAAATCTCTCACGTAACATTCTAACGAGATGTACTGGACAAAGAAGTCATTTTACGAAAGAAATTCAAAACAAATAATAAAAGATACTTAAGGTTCCTCCAATGGTGTCCCTTAATTATCTCGGGTGGCAAATGTAATTTATAACGTTTTACAAGTGTCAGCCGCGAAGGGACTCCCGCGGAATCGAATTAAATGTTTATGTTGGATTGTGCACGTCCTTTGAAATCTACTGACCGTATTAGTATTATTACACAGCTTACATAAGCCCTTGTTTTAATAACGAGTCAATATAGCTCTTCAATAACGATCTAAGTAGGAGCAGGCAATAGGCGAGCAAAAATGTTCCATCACAATGGAGTGCTATAGGCACAGCACCATCGCCGCCGAGCCGTAATACGACGTCGTGGATATTCAATATCACAGTTATTGCGCTCACAATGCAGACGCAGATAGAAAATAATAATTGAAACCGCCACTCCTCGGTGCTCGGTATCGTCTCGCGGAGAGGAGCCACTCGAGTCGGCGTATTGTTCCGTTGCGACCGAATAGAACAAATTGCTCCGGTGCCGTGGTGCTCCATGCATTGGTTGCATGCACCTTGAGGCTGTTGTACGGTAATGTTATTTGTTGTGCAAGTAAATTGAAAATGTACAACTAATTTTAAGGTTTTATTACATTGCCTTGAGTCAACGCTATTGAGCATTAATTTTTTCTAAAATAACTGTAGTCTAAGTTACTCCTGATTACATCAGCTACCTGCCTGCCTGCTAAAATACTCCTCAAAATCGGCCCAGCCAAGTTAACTTTATTTAAATGTGGGCCTGAGAAATCGTGCATAGCGACGAAGTTACAACAAAGGCAATTTGATTGTGTTCATACAATGACATATATGTAGTATCGTGGTACAGGTTTATATAAATCTTTAACTTAAAAGCTCTTCAATCGCTGAGCGTAGCTAGTTAGCGTCGCAGACTCAATCGCGAAGAATGATCTGGAAGACACTCTATTATAAGTTTTCAACAAAATTAAATTCAAAGTGTCAAGGCATTAAGTTACAATCTTGTCTGTGGCGCACCGGCGAGGGTCTCCTTAAACGTGGAAAATGTGACTTTAGAACATTATAGCGCGGGAAATCAAATATCTCTAGACGTGGTCACACTAGCATTGAAATATATAATTCGCCAATGGCCGCCTGCGACTTCATACGCGTGGATTGAGTAACACTTTCATACAAACTACTTTCGTACAAACTCCCAACTCCCGTTTTAGATGTATACACATATATACATCCTAAACGGAACCTATCTGCCAAATTTCAAGTTTTTAGGTTTTAGTTTTAGTATCTCTTTATTGTGTACATCAAGGACTTGCACCACCTTGCTAAAACGCTATTATAAAACTGATACATTTTCGAGGGGTAACGGTAACAGAGGTAAATAGGAATAACCCAAAAAGAGGTATTATTAGGCAATCTCTTACATTTATTAGATTAATCACAAACATAGCGAGCTTATTGCTGTCGACTGTCGGATGGCGAACACAGGAACCACAGGAAGATTTTCCGTGAAGCGACTGCCATATGACCTCCACAACCCAAAGGCGATATCGAAGCCTTGCAGCTAGGCCAGTTGTTGGATTTTTGAGGGCTCCAACTACCCGTGACGACTGCCATAGATGTTTGTATGACAACCGGGACCGACGGCTTAACGTGCTCTCCGAGGCACGACCAGACCTATGCAAATACCAATATTCATGCATACAAATATTTGCACTAAGCGGGAATCGAAACCGTGCCTCCTGCGCAGCGGCCGCGTTTACTACCGCTACGCCACGGAGGCCGTCCCTGTTTTCATAAAAGACAATGACTGAAAATAATATCTAACCCTCAATTCACCCCATTTTACCCCGGTACTTTACTTGTATTATTACATCATTGTATACTTTTAAACCGTTAGCGTTCGCCAGGATAAAATTTAACGTCTTTAGTGGGCCCGTCATACTCCAGCGAGAACCAACACGGTTAAATGACATTCTACAAGGTTAAACAAGTCTTAAATTATTCATAAAATAATATTGTTGTTCTACATCGATAGGACATCAATATTTTACCAAAACTTTTTCTTAAAAATTATAAAAACTGTACAACTTAATTTTGTTTAACCGGTAAGATTAGCTGACTAGTTATCATAAGGACTGATCACAGTTTTATAAATGAATTTGAGCGACCTAAAATATAAACTGCAACAGAAATAGAAACCTACTCCCCTAACATTTATAGCGATGACAAGTAACACAATAGAAACAGTGGCGGACGTACTATAGGAAATAATAGGATACCATTACCCAACGTTGCGCCAACGACTTTCGGCAGCACGAGTTAGACCGCCGTTTGCGTTTTCTTGAATTTTCTTTGGTATACTTTAACTTGCAAGTCCCAGTTACACAAAGGCATTCCGCGCCTTAGTACATCATCCGAGCAACTATAGTTAGCTTTGAGTCTGAAAGGATGATAAACGAACTTCGATCCGAATAGTTTTTGAACTGGAAGAGCGCAGTTCTGTGTAGTAAGTACCATTGTAGGACAATTGAGTGTGGGAGATAGTATGTTCGTGGAAAACGGCGTAGTTTTCCTCAAACTACGATTCTAATTTCCTAATTGACAGTGATTAAACTCTTGGTACGGAGATCACAAAGTCGGCAGATTATATTATTTTTGTAACAGACTACCTTTCAATTTTGAAATTGTGAAAATGTAAATATATTATGAATACCATATCATTAAAGAGATAAATGTCACCTGGTCCATATTTCGGCAAAGCACTGCCCTTGCCTCTTTTTAATACCGTCTTTGCACCGAGTCGAAGGGGTCGAGCTGTTATGCTGGCGCTCCGGCAAAAAGGTGACAGCAGTACTCCATGTGGGGCTAAGCCTGTGCCTTATAAAGAAGAAGTCGTTGCCCCGCAGTGAAGTGCTGTTTCGCCCTGTTAAGCACTCAGCTTGACATTGTCTTCGAAACAACTGCGGTACTGAACGTCGCTTGAAATAAGGAAATGAGGAAATGGAAAGCGGTGTGCCCAGGAACTGCGGCGGTATAATAAATTGGGTTTTCTTAGCGGTGAATACACAAACTTCTTAGAGAGCACTTCGAATGTCGAACTGATTTGAATATTTCCATCCTATTGAGCAGTCCGACTGGGGAAGTACCTCAGCCCTACAAAATACCGCGGCCATAAGAACCTCGTGTTGTGTTCCCGGCGGTGAGTAGGGTAGTCAGAGCTCACTGGAGAGTTTTTGTGCTGTCAGTGGGCAGACCTAAGGCGGGTCCAGCTTTATCTTCTACACTGACGGCACAGAAACTCTATGTTTTAACAGGGTTGGCAGCGCGAGTGTGACGCCCCTGGTGTTGCACACATCCATAGGCTATGGTAACCACTTTTCATCAGGTGGGCCGTGTGCATGTCTGCCACCTAAGTGGTATAAAAAAAAACAATCCTTACGACCTCCTTAAGACGTTGATGATCATCAAGTAACCTATCGTGCTTATTTGATTTGTTTAAACTTTTATTTATTTATTTTGTGACCCTCTCAGTTGCATATCGATGATTGATGTTTAATAATTAGTTGAGGTTTAATAGTTGATTAGTTGAATAGAAGACTGATACAGACGGACAAAATTAATTACGTTATTATGGCTTGTAGATTGAAGACGCATTCCGCGCGACGAAGAACAACTTTATTCAAAACAATAATTCGCTCGCAAAGTAATGGAGTCGACTGGGAGTAGTTTATTTAAACGATACGCCAACTGACCTAGCAAATAAATAAGATTTTGCATTTTGAAATGAAGTACTCTCATAAAATAACACACTCTACGCTGATGTAATGTGTAATAGCAAAATAAATCCTCCTAATATTATAAACGCGAAAGTTTGTAAGGATGAATGGATGTTTGTTACTCTTTCACGTAAAAACTACTGAATGGATTTGAATGAAACTTTACAGTTATATAGCTTATACATACATTAGAATAACACATAGGCAACAATTGTTAACGCTAACCGATATTATAGCAATAACCGACATCCACGCGGGTGGAGCCGCGGGCAAAAGCTAATAATATATAAATATACTTGATAATCGTTGGTCCCAACACAAGCGATACCAATGGTGTTTCGGCTACTAGTTGCCCATAAATAAAGTCATTTTATATGCCTGAGGATGCCGCTTGTAAAGCCGTTGCACTCAGGACATGCAGCTTAGCATTTTGAAAACACATTATGTTCTCGTACGAGTATCATGACAAAGCCAACCAAGCAGACTTCCACAGGATGGCTCGTAAAGTAAAGGACGTGTCGGAGGCATTTATGAGTTTATGGAATTCAAAATTGTCACTCCAGTTAAATAAGTAAACGCTTTTATACTCCGCACGCCGAATGATGATCACTATGACGTTTCAACTGACAGTTGTATTAGTTATGCGAAACAATTTCGATAAAATACTGTTTTTTCAGGCAAATGTCATGTCATTCAGCCAGGTCATTCAACATAATAAGCAATATTTATTTATTTTGAAAAAAAGACTACGCGCATTGATGGACATAAAACACTTGATAAAAAAGTAACTGCCTTATTATATTTTATTTTACTATACTTTAATTTTTATTCAAATTGCATAATTTAAAGAATTTAAAATTCTTTTTGAATTGAATTTTAAAGAATTCATAATTAGCTGGCAATTATGGATTGCATGGAAAAGTATTTAAAAGCAGGCCATAGACCTACCGTATTTTTTTAATTCAGTCATGTCATGTCTTGTCAGTCTGTTTTGTCTTCTTGTCACACCGCATCACATCGCGTCATACGAGTGCTCTAACGCCTTGTATGCGCCACGTCTTTCTTTGTTAGCTGAGTTTTGTTTGTTTTGCCCATCATATTTTTTGGATGAATTGGCCAAATCAAATGGACACACGGTAATTCGGTTACCGCCCTATCACTGCCAATATAATGCAATCGAGTTGATATGGGCGCAGATCAAAGGTATCTATATTTTTTATTTATATAATATTATGTATATGCACATATTTCTAAAAATAATGACTAAATATACAAATATTTTCAGGTCATGCAGATAGGCATAACACAACTCCGCCATTCACGGCAAATAAAATGATGATTTTATTGGAAGAAGCTTGCGCTCAAGTGACAGCTGACGATTTGGAAGTGATCGAAAGAACGAAGAAAATTTGCTTACAAGACTGGGATCGAGATGTACAATACGACAATATCATTGACCAACCGTTAATAATAAACGTCACGGATAGCTGCAGTTCAGACTCAGATTTTGAAGATCCGATTGACCCGGTATCAGATTCAGATTGATATAAATAAAATACAAACTCAAAGCATTTGTTTTTTATTTCCAACAAATTATCGATATTTTGTTTCTCAATATGTCCCTTCTTAGTCGATAACAGCTTGACGACGTAACTTTTGCAGCACGTACCATGTACATTTGCATTGAGTTTTTTTTCTATTATTTCCGAACATTACGTAATAATTTCTTAATATTCATTTTTATAATTTACAATTGTACACAATTATGATTTTTTCGTCTTTTTAATGGACCTCTAAAGGATTTGATGTGATAGGACGTCAGTACAATGTTAAGCGCTAACGAACTGTCATAGGATCATCATTCAGCGTGCGGATTATAGAAACATACAAAATAGTTATGAAAGTGTAGAACTTAGATGGCGTTTGTATATCACTTTATTCCTTCTAGATATTACCGGCTCTTCCCTGAGTTCGTTATTATTTATGATTGAAATTAGATAGCCGCACGTGCAAAGCATACACGATTTAGTTGATTTGTACATATATCCATTTGATAAGAAATGAAAGGCGTAATCTGTATCTATAATACGAGTACCTACAGAATACCCCGCGTGCAGTAGCCCTCAAGCGATAAGTTTCCAATTACTACTAACAAAAAGAGCCAATAGTTTAAAAAGCTAACGGCGCTGAGCGGGCGGTTGATGATTAATATAATCCTTTCGTGTACAATAACAGACTTTCATAATATTAAAGTTTTAAAAATTTGCATCCGATCCTCCGCGCTCTGACATAATGAAACAGTTTAATTATCCTCCTTCGGCTACATCTTCCCCGGCCCCGGCCTGTTCTCCCGGGGTGGGGCGAGTGGGCGAGCGGGGCGGTGGCGGCGGGGCGGGGTGCAAGCGGGCGCGCTGACCCGGAAACGATGCGGCTCGGGCCGGATATTAATTTCTCCACTCGAACGCACCCCGCGCAGGTGACGAACACCGGAACGCTTTTCAGCTAATTTTCATCTATACGCACTTTGTTTGTGCCTCTAATGCGTTCCCTTTGTTCTTGAAGATAAGGGACCCCGCGTGACGCACGTCGCCAGATTTTAATTAAGTGACATGCGGAGGAAGGACGATAATTATGTCCTACATTTATTAATAGTTTTTGTTATTTTATAGACATATAGCATCATTTGCAACGTGCCACTTTTATTTAGTAAGAACATAATTTATTGTTTTTTAATTGACTTTGAATAACCTGTTCTACCTTGACGGGTACATTTTATTTATTTTATAAAAAGTATGTTAACTTTAAAGCACAGTCGTAATTCACGTTTATATTCGAGTGGTTAAACTAAACGAGCCGGCCACCGCTTACATACTGTACACGTCGCTTTATGTCCGTATGAGTTATTCCGATACAAACGCGTTTAATGAATGCTTTTCGGTGGAATTTTGCACAAAGAGACGCGGGTCTATTGTGTGATATTGTACGTCGCTATAATTGGCGAATATTATGTGGAATTAAATGTACGCTTTACAACCGTACTGTTGAGCGCTGGCTGTGGAGAGCGGAACACGATATTTGCAAGAAATAAAAATATCACGTCAAATAATTCGAAACTTTTAGTCTGGGCCTGTTAGAAATGTCATTTTGCTCTTGTAATTTGTATCGGTGCTATTGTCTGTTTGCTCGGTGATCATAACAATATATTATTATTACTCTTCACTGGCCTATTTGAATACTGGTATTAGAAGGCAGGAGCCAAACAGAAGACAAACTTCTCTCAATTCGCCGGTCGGTAGGTCCAGGCAAAATTTATGCAGGTAGAGAATGCGAGATTCAGGTTTACCTGCATATGTCTCCGGAGCCAACGTACAGTCAATGAAATACAAACTTACATGCCCCTATGTCCTCCTGCACTAAGAACAATTTCAACGAACCCACTGACAGCGCAGTCCAGTTGGCAGAGTTTTATGCCCAAACTATTTACATAAATGGATTATTGATAAGAAAGAGAGTTTACACGATATAACAACCTGATTACCCGCCACCTAATTATCATTATCTTGTTAAATTAAATATGTTAGCCTTAATTACATCACGTAGTAATACGCACAGCTAGGGCAATACGCCACGCAGCGCCGGCGCTTGCCACCTCTAATACGATTGTTTGATTTAGACTCTACCACGTAACACCAATTATAATTGCTATATTAATGATTCATTAATATTTTAATAGTCAAACGGTGTATGTAATGTCGAGCAAATTTTAATAATAAGACTACTGAATAGGGATAATATATATGAAATTAGATAGTTCTAAGTCAAGTGGGTTAATTAAATAGATAAATATTTGCCTCGCCAACGATCACCTCGCTAAGTGCTGTGAATTTTATCAAATAGCTCACAAATAAATTGCTCTGAGTATGGCTACTTTTATTCTGTTAATTAAAATCCTTCTAATCCTCCGTTTCCACAAGTACATACATACCATGAAAATACCATTCAGACAGCTCAATCGAGATAAGCGTTCAGTAATAAATAAGACGAGTGAAGATTGGGAGATAGCTTAGGAGGAGGCCTCACGTGGCGCGTTCTAGTGGGACGTCCGTGCCGGTCCGTGCCGGGCTGAGTTGGACCATGCCGGGCCATACCCGATTGTACGGGAGCCGAACCGCTCGTGTGCCTAACTACAGTGAAGATGTACTACGATGTAGGTGCACTGTAGTTAGCAGTGAAGATGCCTTTTTTTCACTGCTAAAACTCTCTTTCACTTCTTCTTAAACAATTCGGACTTGTGTGTGTAGCAGTGGACTTACCACTCCTCTTATTTTTCTCTTTCCACTGTTTTCTTTCAAAGGACAACGTTCCTCATTTATTCAACAGTTATACCTCACTTACAATATAGTTCAGTCAAGAGATATATTATAATATTCAACCACAAATGCTTCAAAGTCAAATGACAAAAAGGTAATATTCATGTAACTTTGGCCACGCATCCTCAGTGCATTTTCTCAAAAGAAGAGTTACTATAAGTGTGCACGTAGCTTTAGCGCGTCAACGTTTTCATCGCCCATAGAATACCAAATGGAAGTACATCTCAGAATTAGACAATCAAGACACTCTCTCTAACTGCACGCTCGGCCCGAATCTCAATTAGATTGCTCAATTCTACACGAAGATACCTATTTCTCTTTAGCTCAATATGTTCCATTGTCTGGAGCAAACTTCTGACATAAAATCGAGTCAATTGTCACTGCCATGAGACTTCAAAAGATCGTATTACACAAAGACTTTGAATAAGACCCCTTGTTTAATTCGAGCTAATAGGATCCTTCTGCGGTCAAACTTGGTAGATTTACCCGGTGTAATATACCTCTACAGCAAGATATTAAATGTCAAGATATTTACGACGCTCATAACTAAGACGCCCATAAACGTGTGTTATTTTCTTTTCAAAGCTTTTGTGCCGAGAATATTGGATTATCTATCGAGATATTATTTTTATTAAAGCATGGAACAACAATAGTTGAATAAAAAGGGTATAGATAACACAAAATAAGAAACAGAGTAGTGAAAGGCTGTTCAAAGGATTAATAGTTTAATGCGTGGATTAAACAGAGACGGTCGCTGTTCTCTGTAATTTGCGTACATGTTTATGTCAGGTATTAGGTATACCTCATGTATTGTTCGTAAAGGCTATATAGACTTCATATTCTGGAGCTTTAAACTCTTTTCTTTTATCATCGAAGTTTTACTTCATAGGTGCTGTGTCCATGTACAGTCAGCATCATTAAAATGTCGCTATCAAAAGTACTCAAAATAATCCAAATACCAAAATTACAATTTTATATTGGTTATTAGAGTACTCAAATAGTTGTAAGTATCCAGCGTGGCCCAACTATCTTAACAATCGGTCTTCCAGAATTATATAAGTTAGTAGAGAGTATTCATATTTATATACACAATCACGCCGGTCGATGGTATCCAGTCAAGCATAATTTCAAAAAATCTAGACATTCTCATTAAATCGCATTTTGTATCCCTTTCTTACTTGTAAAGCCATCCCTTTCACACAATGCCGGAATGATAAGGGTATATGAGTAAGAAAAAGATACAAAATGTGTTAATTGACAATATCTTTTGTACTTTTTTTATAGCTGACAGTTGCATAAGCCATAAACTATCAACTTGCATTAGTGAGAAAAGTATGAATGTCTAGATTTGTTGAAATGATACTTGTCTGGATACCATCGACCGGTGTGATTGTGTATATAAATATGAATACTCTACTAACTTAAATAATACTGAAAGACCGATTGTAAAGATATTTGGACCACTCTGGATACTAACAACTATTTGAGTACTCTAATAACCAATTTAAATTGGGATTTTGGTATTTGGATTATTTTGAGTACTTTTGTTAGCGACATTTTAATGATGCTGACTGTACATACCATGATTAGTACACTGCACAAAATACCAAGGGAATGAAGGAAAGTCAAAGTATTCTTTTATTATACACCTGCTTATTTAACAGAGTAAAATAATAAATAAGCCACCCGTGAGATACCTCGTAGACATCATTGCTGGGATATTAAAAATAAAACGTCACACAGAACCCTATGTTGTGCGCCGTCTCGGCATACGAGTCAGTCTTAGCTTCAAGACGTGCCAGACAAGTGAGTTAGCATAGGAGGAATATATTTTATGATATTGTTGAATATTTCCTCGAATACTAACTTTCGCGTTCTATGATATACCATATTATACCTTTGTGCACTAACATAAATGACATAATATTGGAAACCTTACTGTCAACTTCGATATTTTCCGTGAAGCGACTGCAATGTGACCTCCTCAACCCATTGGCAGTAGTAGTCTACTGCACACAGAGACAAATTCACAGTATATATATTCGGATACTCGGATATATATTCTCTCCCCGGCTGAATATATAGCCGAGCTGATAAAAGAACTCCTTTATTATATTCACACGCAATTCCCTGCAGATACACCGCGAGTTCCAGGATTCAACAGAGAAAGTTAAAATCAAACACTATAGCAGTTTCTGTGTGAATACCTAACGATAGAACTTTCCTCTTTACGAGTTGAGCGCGATAACACTGCAGGAGCTCAGTTTAGTAGTAGTCCGGATTCGGACGTACATAGTGTCCGGCGTGCTACGCTCAGAGCTCCATGTCGATTTCAAAACAAAGCAAGGTAAAACTGGATTAACTTCGATCCAAGTATAAACGAATAATTTCCCAATATTTTTTTACGGTTGTACTTCGTCTGCAGAATAATAAAATTAGACTATCTTTTCTAACAGTACAATATTGCGAGTTTATTGCTCAAAATTAAGAGACTCGTCAAAGTTATAAAGCTACAAGAGGCGCAAGGAGAAGCGCTTTTCATGGCCCTATCGAACGCTTCGTCGAGAACCAAACAGGGGCTTAATAAAATGTTGATTCAATTATGAGGGCGCCCTGTTAACGTCAAGAGTTGTGCCTACTGCCGCCTCCCAGACGCTCCCAGATGTGACGTTACGTCACTTACGATCTGCAAAATACGTTGGAAGAATTAACAAATCACTTAAGTACATGAACGTAATAAGATTTCTCATGAACTTTTTCTATCGCCTTGAAGAGAAAATGATTTTTTAAGGTATTCTTTTGTTAATACACTTTAATGATATTTATACTACCAATATTCCATTAAAAAAACAAGTGTGTGTCAGATCACGCGCCTAAGGTGGAACCCTTCACTTGCAGTCTATATTATATATAATGCAGGCTGCAAAGGGAGCTTTTTGTTATTAGGTAACGCGAGGATGAGGAAGAACTGTTTTAGTGTCATCATTATTTTAATAACAGGTATGTGCTGGTTTCACCATGCAATTTTTACTGTTTTGATGTCATGAAATTATAATACTCTCAGAGGAGGGCGGGTCTTTCAAATATAAAATGAAACAATATAACAAGGGAAATTATAAGGCTGTGCCAATCAATTGAAATTAATTTCAAACAAATTCGGGATCAATATCGCGTTACGACCGACGTCCTTTATCCGCTCGATTTATTAAAAAGAATGAGATGAATCGTTGGCGAGCTCCAAATGTTATTTTTCGATTTGGTTTTAACTCTTCGCGTGGCAATAATAACTCTGTAAAACCGTTATCCAATTATCATTTATTTTATGAAATGTTTCTCTCGCTCGATATTAGCATGTTAATTGAAGTCGAAAGCTTATTCAAAGTACCATCGCAGTGTCTCAAAGCATCTCCGCACCTCGTCGCAATCGTTCCGCTCGGTCGCACCGGGCGGCGCCGGGCGGCGCGCCGAGTGCGTGGGCCCCGCGACTCTGTCACAATTCCTCTCACCTGCGCAGAGCGGCTGAGCTTTAGACTCAATTAAGACAACGTTAAGTTTAATTGCTTTTAGATTAAAAACGGAACGTTATACTGTAACTTAGACAAAACCGAATGAATTGAAGAACCAAATGAATTGATTACTCTTACGTAATTAAAACTTCCCGCTTGAACACTTATTTATGGTTTTGTAGATTTCGGACATAAAATATTTCCTTTATTCTTAATACATGCGGGAATTAACGCGATCATGGTATAAGGTACCTTTGATTTGCCTGACAGAAGACAAAAAAGGTAGTCCTATCGTAATGTTGACCTAGGCGTACTTATGTCATCAGATTGAGGTTTTAAAGAAGGCCTAACAAAAGATGAGCATGTATGATTAAAACAATAATCATGGAAATTAGTAAAGGATGTCAAAGCATATTTCAGAGATTTGCGACGCCGAATACATGCGGGTATAGCACAATGTGTCAGCAGTAGTTAAAAGTGACGTCATTATCAACGTAAAGCTTTGTGACTCGATCGCTTTCAATCTTTCGAACAATGTCGAACTTTGAACACGGCTAATGACGTCACTCACCGTCTCTGTTTCATCACCCGCTCTTATACGAGTATGTATAACAATGTGTAGGTACATTATATGTACCGAGAAGGTTGTGCCCCACAAAGTGTTTGGGAAGCAGTTGATCGCACAACTTCCTCCCGATATAGAAACCATCAAACTTGTTCCGGCCGAGAGCCGAAACGCCTGACTAACTAGCTGAGGATTCAAGTTTGTCACATCTACTACCGATATTAGTTATCACTGAATTGAGATTGAACTTTGGATTTACTTCAAAGGTTTATCTTTATCGGGGGCTAACCGAAATATAGATAGATGTCATCTATTGAAGGATGCTGCGTTAATCTTGTATTCAATTAAGTAAAATTAATAATATTTCGACTGGAGACAGTTATCTTTACTCAGCATATTATAAATAAATAAATAAAATAAATTTTATTGTGTCATTAGGTTACACATTGTCATATTGTCACGGTGTTCCGCGGACTGACAGAGATAACAAGACAATACAAATATTCAGTCCGCTCTATCTAGCGAGGACTATCTTTTTAACTTCATTTATAAGAACTAACTGCGTATGTGGTATGTAGTTGGTTATAAAAGGAACTTCTGATCCATTTCAAACCGTATAAATTGCTTTTGTTGCTAGACTATCGGCGCACCTCGCAGCGGCACTCGGCAGGCAATCGCAGTCCGCCGCCGCTGCACAACAATTACGTGTAGGAGCGCCTCCAGATGCACCGTGCACGTACGTGACGCGCCCGCGGAGGATGAAGGCAGCGAACTGACTGGTCTCACAATTTACCCTTACTCATTAATCTTTTTATCATTATTTATCATAAGCGCCTAAACCGTTATAACATTTGATTTGATTTGACTAACGTTCTTTAAAGCTAAATATAATCTGACGAACTTGTTAACATTTATTATTATTAATCCGCTCCCTTGAGTAATTATGTGATGATGATATGTATATATCCTGTACCATACCTTCATAAATGAACTATTTAAGACGTAAAGACTTCTTTCCTGAAACTAGTGCATTGAACCGGTCAAACAAACAGCAACTCTTCAGCTTTATAATATTAGTATATATAAATGATCATTTAAAGTTTGGAGCAATTTTTCGTATACATTCAGCCAAGTGCGGCCACGTCCTGAGCCCATCTCATCAGGTCACGTGCATTCTACTACGTTATTTAATTTCTACACTGAAACATAAGGCGGTTGCCGGTTGGACGTGTACGGGTGAAGAGTGGCCGACAGAACTGACTTCATAACTTTACAAAAACTTACTTTTTTATAAATAGCTTTTATTGTAAGGAATGGCAAATAGTTTATGTATGGACATTTTTTTCTTTCTTTCTCTCCAATATTATTTCATATGATTATTTATCACTCCATCTGACAGGGTTCACCCACCCTTTTTAGCTTTCTCACTCGTACCACTATCCTTACGCTTGCCCGATTTATGCACTTCCTTTTCTTTCTCCCCTCATTCATGCCCCATCCTCATAACCTTTCTCCACGCATGTCCCCCACCCTTAGCCCCTTTCCCTATACATGTTTCACCCTATGTACCTTCGCTTATTCACACCCCCACACTTACTCCCTTCTCCACTTATACATACATCCTTTCTTCCACTCCTTATTAATCCTTAGCTTAGCTTAGCCTTAGCCCCCATCCTTACCCCTTCCCCGACTCATGCACCTACGCTTACCCCCTTCCCCCACTCATGCCCCCACCCTTTCATTATACCTTCCCCACCCCACCCCGTTGTCTCTTTTCTCATTTTTTAAACATCAGTCAATGTATTTCATCGAGTTAAAAAACAAAATTGAACTTTCCTAAAAACCCACAGAACAACAACGGGATGGATGAAGTGGTGACAACTCACAGGCGTAATGTGTGATAAGAAAATGCCCAGTATGCTTAAAGACAAACTGTACAAAACGGCCATACGACCTACCATACTCTACGGAACAGAATGTTGGGCTTCTACCAAACAACACCTGTCAAAGCTTTACACTACAGAAATGCGCATGTTGCGCTGGTCAGCGGGTGTCACAATGCTGGACAAAGTAAGCAATGTCCACATCAGAGGAAACTATAAAATTGCCCCGTTTATAGATAAGGTCAAAGAACGACGCCTAGGATGGTATGGACATGAGCTTCGCCGCCCTGAGGCCATATTGTACGTGAAGCCCTAAACTTACTCACGACGACGCGATGCCGCGGAAGGCCCCCCGCCACTTGGTTGACGACGGTACAGAAAGACCTGAAAGAATCCGACATACGACATCCGACATAGATAGAGAAAAATTAAATAGGCAGATAAGGAGAGCCGACCCCAGATAATGGGAAGAAGGCTAAAGAGAAGAAGAAGAACTTTCCTAAAAACAATCATCCCTTATTTACCCCCCTTTGACACATTTTTGCGAGAAAAGTTAAACATATGTCCGTTCCCAAGCTCTAATCCATCTCTATGCCAAATTTCATCAGGATATCTAAGAAAAATGACAAACTTGCATTATAAACCTTAAAAGGGGGGGGGGGGCTTTAATCATGGCAAATTCTCGACACCTAATGTAAGGCAGGGTTGGACCCTGTGGGGACTGCTGTATTTTTGGGTATCACTATTGACTCAAAACTGCAGTGGGGACCGCAGATTGAAAAATTATCAGGCAAATTAAGTTCTGCAGCATATGCAGTAAAAACAATTAGACGGCTTACTGATATTGAGACAGCTAGAATAGTTTATTTTAGTTATTTCCATAGTGTTATGTCATATGGAATTCTTCACTGGGGTAATTCTGCGGACATTAATACCATCTTTGTATTGCAAAAGAGAGCTGTAAGAGCAATATACCAACTTGGTCCTAGAATGTCTCTAAGAGAAAAGTAGACTCCTTTACTAAAAAGAGTGATATACATGGATAAATACTAGACATAAAGGTAATCTTGTGTTACATACTACTCGTCTCCAAAAAATAAGCAATTATTTTATGGGGCAATGTATTAGATTCTACAATAAACTTCCCAATGAAATAAGAACATTGTCCATATTTAACTCATAATTGTAATTCGAATAATGTAATACTTGCGATACTAACATAGCCTTAAGTAAAAAAAAATTGTTACTTACATAATTGAGTCATAGTTACTTGAATAAAGAATTATTTAATTTAATAAATAAATTTAAAAAAACAATTAAGGCCAAATTGTGTAGCAGAGCATATTATAACATTTCAGACTATTTGAATGACAAAAATGCTTGAGATTAAGTAGCTCTAAGTCAACACAAGAAAATGATTGTACATAAATGACGACGTTTTTTTAAAAAAAGGATTCCTACTGAGTTTTTTGGCAGTGTTTCTCAGTAGTTGCCATGTCACGCACTGCACGGTAGGGGAAAAAATAATGACGATTCCAAACAAATTTAATATTTTTATGGAATAAATGATTTTTTGAATTTGAATTGAATTTGAATCCCTTTTTTTGTAATAAAAGGTAGCCTATATCTGTTTATAAGCTGTAATTCATCCATGTTCCAAGTATCAGTCCTATGAACGTGTTACTTTAGACTTCAAAACACGTATAGATAGATATCTGCCAGATTTGTTGACATTAATGATCACTGCTCCGCTCCCTTAAGTAGTAGAGTGATGAGGTATAGTTTATAACCTTCATCGTTAAACGGACTATCCAACACAAATAGAATTTTCTAAATCGAACCAATGGTTCCTGATATTAGCGCGTTCAAACAAACAAACTCTTCAGCTTTATTATGACGGTGAGGTGAGCGCTGATGCATGACAAGGTGGCCACCCTAAACCTACATCTGGGTCGCAAGTCCCAGTCGCCGTCATGGTGTTCCTCTCTGTTCCACGCTATGGACTCGGCGACCGCACGGTGAATCCATTGAGTGCTGAGAATCGGATCTCTCTAGATAAAAGGATTTAGTAACTCTCAAATTTCGTTGGTAGTGTCATTGTGTAGGTATTTACCTTATACCACCGGCATATGGGGTATCTAGCCCCATATGCCCTTCACGAAATCATGTCTAGATTGACCGGCACTTCGATAAGTGGTATTATAATAAAATGTGAAATATTAGCTACTTAGTGCTAATTAAGGCACTCGCAGTTATTGCCATTCGTTATTCCTCGAGGCGTTGTTCCGTTTATTTATTTTACAATAAAATTTTAATGACACCATAAATTCTGGTGTATTTGAACCGAATTCCAATTTCTTTTCAACTGTATTTTAGTTCTCAGACAGATGCGGCTTATTGTTTTCGTTTATGGAAGTCCTTAGCTGAATTACTTATAATACATTTGCACTCTCCGCGAAACAAGAATAGATAATGTATCATGCAATATTAAAAAACTTTGTACATTTCATTTACATATCGTACACGGGATGGTGGTACAATGAAAGCAAGCATGACCGCTGTGTAAAAGACACGGTTCTATCTGGGGGCACGGCAGTGCCCCCGCCAAGACGAGCCAAGCGAAGCGCAAGGGCTCTACCTACCTTTTCTCAAAACGCTTCGTCGTTTTTTGAACTCTCATAACTTTGTTTTGGATGATGGTAAATAGTTAAAATTTTCAAGATAGAATGCCATCAGTACAATCATAAAACATGCAAAGTTTGAATGTCGTAGCTATTATACTTTAGATTTCACCTATCCCCTGGGAATAGGAGGTGTTAGCACAGATTAGACGGTGGAAGTTTGTATATGAGACTTGCACTACAGTTTGTGCTACATAAGTCAAAATTAATTGAAATATTTCTTATGAGAAATAATAAATACATACTTCATAATTTTCAACCAACTTACAAAATAAATGAAATCCCACAAAACACATTTTCATGTAAAAAAGTTGCCAAGACGAGTTTACGTAGCTTACTCTGTTGAAAAGTTATCAGATCTCGTATAAAGCCAAGCTCTAAAGACTGCATGCTCTAAACCGCCAAGCTCTATACTACACCTTATTCAAAATATATGAAAAAGTGGTCAGATCTCATGTAGAGCCAAAATTTTGGATCTATGCGCCATAACTTTACCAGGCCTACCTTCACAAATTCTACATTGTAGTCAAAATGCGTGGCCTGGACGTTTTGCTACCGTCACAAAGATTTTATAGGCATTCGTTCATTGAGTGTGAAACAAAACGGCATGTTTACATGAAAATGTTTTTGGTGAGATTCTTGTATTCGGCAAACATTTTTCGTGACGTTCAATTTTAAAATTCATTCAGAAACTAACTTTTAATCTCTCGCGTTTCATGATATATAATAAAGAGAACGGGAATTAACGCGATCATGGTATAAGTACTTACACACTTTACTTTACACAGTACTTACACATAATAAAGAGAACGGGAATTAACGCGATCATGGTATAAGTACTTACACACTTTTGACTGCCTGAAGTTTCGACCAGGTTACACCGGCCGTGGTTACAGGCTGACTGGCTCAGCAGTGCACGCCGGCGTTTTCGACTCCGTGAGGTAGTAGGTTCTTCATCTACTCCATCTAATCTTCATCTAATCCCGCACATTTTCAATATTTTCTTTTCGTCATGTACCCTCACATAACACACTCACAATCACGAGATTGCATGTTTTTTATCACAGGATTCTACGTTGCAGCTAATTTAAACCCATCTTCCCGATTTAAATTTTTGTGTTTCTTGATTTCAATCGCTTCACGTACAGCTCTTGAATAATAGTGATGTTCCTTGGAGAGGACTTGCATATGGTGGAATTCAATCCAGTGATTGGTGCCTGCCTCTGGCAGGTGCTCTGCAATCAGCGATTTGCTCGTCTGGCGATTCTTTACAGCTGCGATGTGTTCTTTGACTCGTTCAGCAATAGTCCGCTACGTTTGGCCTATGTAGGAATTACCACAGCTGCAAATTTATCTTATAGACACCTGGACACTGTAACCATAAGATATCCTTCGGTATGCCCACGATGTTGTTTACCCTTATACCTGGGGTGTACGTTTTTAACACTTTGCCGACTTTGTCCGTTACTCTCTTGACATATAGGCTGGCTGTCTGCTCACCACTGGATGTCGACGCCTCAATGCCTGTTGCTTTCGTCGTCCGTTCACTTCGAAGCGAATATAGCTTGAGAATGTAATCAGTAGTGTTGGGGAATCGTTATTACGTAACAACCATATATCGTGCCACCCAGCGATACCGATACAATCAGATAGGATGTTCCGGTAATATTACGACGATCCTGGCGAGTAATATCACTATGAACGAGCGTCAAGCACGAAAGTACATTAGGGATAACCCGAATATTTTAGTGTTTAAGGCTGACAAGGGAAATGCCAACGTAGTGATGAACACAAGTGATTATCAAACGAAAATTCTCGAAATGTTGAGTGATAAGATTTACAAACTGGTATAGTATAATCCCACTGCCAGAGTATCGAGCAGAATATGAGCTCATATACAAGAAAACGAGGACGTCTTTACGGAAGAGGAGTACAGTAGATTGTTTTCACCAAACTCACACCAGCCACCCAAGTTGTATGGTCTGCCAAAAATACATAAACCCAACGTGCCACTGCGGCCAATTGGAAGTCAAATAGCATCTCCTACTTACGATCTTGCAAAGCACGTTGCATCAGTTTTGCAAACACTGGTAGGCAGAGCACCGTCTTTTGTGAAGGAATCACGGCACTTATACAGATCATAAAAGATCTCAAGCTAGAACCAGATGACTTCATGGTTAGCTTTGACGTGGAATTTCTCTCCACCAACGTCCCTATAAGAGAATGCTTGAACGTCGTGAAAGATCTATTGAGTGACAACGAACTGCCGTTTAACTATGTTGATCTACTTCCTTTTCCAAAGTCAACGTTAACTACAGATAGATGGTCACAATGGGAAGTCTTGTAGCCCTTGTACTTGCCAACATCTGAATGAAACATTTTGAAGAAAAGGCGCTGAGTCTTGGCCCGAAGACCATCAGACTTTGGAAGCGATATGTGGATGACATCTTCAGTATTGTCAAAGAAAGTCAACAGAAAGTGGATCAATATATACAAGACCTTAATTTAGTTCATCCCAAGATAAAATTCACGTATGAGATGGCGAAAGATAGGTCGTTGTTATTCTTAGACGAAAAGTAGCCGTGAGTACAGATGGGTCCTTGTCACACTGTGTGTACCGGAAGCCTACACATACGGACAGATGCCTACACGCCACGTCTCATCACCATCCCCGACACCTGCAATCCGTTGTGACCTTACTCAGGAATAGAGCGTATGATCTCTGTGACCCTGAACATCTGGAGCGAGAACTGGATCATGTTCAGATCATTCACAAGCTGTCTGAAGTCAGCAGAATATTCCCAGTTGAACTCGTTCCTATCGTGACAGGATCGTAAATGTTGCCCGAAATTAGTATTTTTATGTTTTGATTATAAGGTTATGAATGTATTAGGGGTTAAAGTATGAAATTGCCGATTTGTACTGACAAATTGAAATTCGTTTTTTTTTTTAATTTAACGTATTTATTTAATCAAAATAATTACCATTATTATCTATACATTGCTGCCATCTAGTAGGAAGGTCATTTATGCCTTTGCGATAGAACTCTGGTGATCTAGATTCGACAAACTGTGTGAAAGCATTTTGTACTGCCTCCTGAGAAGAAAACTTTTTATCACATAGAAAATTGTCCAAATCACGAAAAAAATGGTAGTCTGTTGGAGCAAGGTCTGGCGAATACGGAGGGTGAGGGATAGTTTCTAATTGCAGTTCCTGTAGAGTTAAAACGGTTTCTCATACTGTATGAGGTCTCGCGTTATCATGGAGCAATAATGGTGAAGATCGATTCATGAGTCGGGGCTGTTTCACTGCTAGTTTTGCTATCATTGTTCAGAGTTCGGCACAGTAGACATCTGCCGTTATTGCTTGACCAGATCGTAGAAAGCTATAGTGAATAACACCATGCTGAGACCACCAAACAGTTACCATTACCTTTTTATTGGTAAGCTTTGCTTTAGGACACTGTTGTGGCGTTTCACCTGGGGTCAGCCATTGCATTTTTCGCTTACGGTTATCGTAAAGAATCCACTTTTCATTACATGTCACAATTCGATCCAATATTCCTTCATTTCTGTATCGATTCAACAAGGCAACACAAGTTTCAACACGCATTTCTTTCTGCAGATCAGTCAAATCATGAGGTACCCATTTTTCACATTTTTTTATTTTATTGATTTGACGCAAATGAGTCAATATTGTTGGTAAGGTAACGTTAAACCATGCAGCTAATTCCTGGGTAGTTTGGCTCGGATCAGCTTCCACCATGTCTTTCAATTCATTGTTATTCACCTGTGTGGACGGCCTTCCTCGTGGTTCGTTCTTCAAATCAAAGTTTCCATCACGAAAGCGTTTAAACCAAAATCGCACGGTGCGTTCATTAGCAGTCCCCTCTCCAAACGCAACATTGATATTGCGAGCTGTTTCTGCCGCGTTAGTTCCGCGTCGGAACTCGTGTTCAAAAATCACTCGAATTTTCGAAGTATCCATCTTTCTTGTCTAAGCTGAATAAAAAAAAAACAACTGAAAGTCGATAATCGAATGTTGCACATTTTTAAATGAAGAACTACATAGGTACCATGTGGAAAAAGTTTCACTCAAAAATCTCAAACCATGAAGGTTCTATGTCAATTCGAAGTACCTATTACAATGAAACGGCAATTTCATACTTTAACCCCTATTATATTGTATGTATATCAGACTCTAGTCTAACTAATGAACGCCTGAACCGACTTTGAAAAGTGATACAGCGTCATATCATCTTCACAAGGCCAGTGCCACTGGATAAACTACTCCAAAATACTATTTTTTTTGTATTTTGTTTATAATAACTTGTTGTTTTTCGTATTATCTTGGTGTTTGTCATACGATTAAATTATTTCTGAACTATACTCACGTCTGTGAGTGGATGAATATGTTTTTAAAAACATATCCAAGCTTTTAATTTAGTAAATAAATCTGTACTAATGTACTTACTATCTCCATCATTAAGCGCGACTCGCGAGATATTTTGCGCAGACTGTCTCGTTCCCATTAACGCCGGCTCTGTAAACAAACCCCATAATATCACACGACGCTGCGTACAATTGTTCTCTTTACTCTTTCATGAGTAGAGTGACCATCATCAACGCTAACAAACTGGGAGTCACTAATGTACAATAATGTACATTTTTAAAGTTAACAACTACTTGGCAAGGAACATAGGTTTACAAACAAGATGTCAAATAATATAAATAATTAAAATCAAACAGTCACTTGTAGAAAAATAATAAGGACAATAAGTAAATGCTTGAAATATTTAGAGAATATTTATTTTAGATATTTATTAACTCAAAAAAATAAAAATAAAAATTTATATAAAATTAATTATTAATTACATAATGGTACTACTCGCCTATGGCTGGTTTTAGTACTCATATACGAGTTTTAGTAGCTGATCACGTTGAAGGTCACGAACGCAAGGAATGACTTAGACAGGAAACGAGGCCTCTCCCAGCGAATGTCACGAAGGTGGAACACCTGTTGACAAGGAAATATGGTTTGTATTACTTATGCTGTTAGAGTTGTTATGGAAAACTCGCAAATTTATTCGCTACTGAAAGTTCACCGTAACATTATAACCTGTAAATTATGTGTTGTCTATACCTAAACAAAAAACAATAACCAAAAAAAGACGGGTTGCACTCTGGGAGTGCCGGCAGAAGTGAAAACTTTATCTTTCTTTCTTTCTTCGTTATATACATAGAAAAAGATAAAAAGAACATACCATACCATACCATACAATACCATACTACATACGTAATAAATAACAAAAAGAAAAAATAATCACAAAAGTTTCAGAAGGCCAGGTTTGAACCTGGTACTATCTGAAACTATAAGGACTTACGGAAGCGCTTGCCGTTAAGCTACGACGCTATTTATCGTATCTTGCAAAATAGACAGTCTGTACCTAATGTTGTATGACGTCAGTCGTCGGTTACGGTTCAAAGGTCAAGCGATCCTGACGCGAGTTTAACACTTTTACCCATCCAACGCCGCTAAAGAAGTTTTCACTTCAACAACTGATCGAGGCAGGACCATGGCTCGGCGGTCATGGTCACCCTAGTCTCAACGGGACGTCAAGAGTATTATTTCTTTCTCCTTTCTGCTAAAGCGAGTCTCAGTGAAGTCGTAATTAATTGCACTTGGAGCTCAACACACCCGAGACGAGTGAACCGGAGACGAATTCTCTCTCGACGATATTTTATTTGCGCTATGAAGTATGACCTCTCCGGGAATTATTGGAGCGTTAGTCGAGATCTGTCTCAAAGCAGAAGATATTCATCATTATAACAAATAGGATACCTACTATTATGTTTTCTGAAATATATGACATGTAGCAGTCGTTATTACAGTAGAGCTGATGTTAATCATATCATTTAGTCAGCCCACTGCCTCTCCCAATTGCACGCAATTTCCTCCGATCCTCCGCCTTCCGCATTCAGTCTGTCCCAGCCACCTTTTTTTAGAGCTGTTGTATTTAATATTGTTATTGCCTCTTTATTTATTTTCAAACAATTTATAAATCACATTTTTCAATACATGGATTGTATTCACAATTAAACGTAAAATTGTATATTAAGGACTTTATTATTGGTAAGATTACAGTAATGCACGTAACATCGCTTTCGTCACCATTATCTCCTCGTCCATCTCGCTCGCACTCATCTCTCTCACCGTTCCCTTTCACTCACAATCCCACATAAATATTTTAAAAAAAAATGTATATAAATATTTTTTTAAATAGTGCTCCACCGGCATTGGGTACTGGGACCAAGCTACTGGTGTCTAGGGCTCCAGGGAGAGGAGCCTCGTCACGAGAAGCCAAATCCAAATATTTTATTTGCCTATCTTTTTCAGCTTTCACGAGATTCTCATCACGCGGAATGATGACATCGACAATTATTGCGGCGCGCTATAATCGATCTATCACCACTCTATCAGGCTTATTGACTACAATAGTCCTGTCAGTGATGATAGATCGATCCCAGTACAATGTTCTTGACGATGGTCGCATCGTCAAGAACTGGGTCGGGCACCTGTAATACGGCAGCTCCGAATCTATAAGGTTACTAGCTGTCGCCCGCGGCTCCGCCCGCGTGGATGTCGGTTATCGCGAATCGGACTATAATTTGAGATTTAAACTATCCTATCTCTCAAGTTGGATCGAACTGCACATGGTGTGCGAATTTTATTATAATCGGTTAAGTGGTTTAGGAGTCCATTGAGGACAAACATTGTGACACGAGATTTATATATATTAAGATATTTAAGAGCAAGTTGCTGATAGGCAATCCTGGGCACTTCGTTATGTCTATGTAAGTACTTGCCGTTGGCTAGAACGAGAACAGTCAGAGATTCTATGCCTGAGGGATTCACCGGGTCGGTGACATGCCCGACAGATGTCAACTGTACAATCCTTAAGGATATATCGCCGGGAGTTGTTCGTCATTACAACTTCATCAGTGACTGCCCAGACAAAACCTGAGATTATCGAAACATAACCAGGAAACAGATGCTTTTAAATGTTATTATTATTATTTATTATTATTAGTGTATTATACTCTTAAATGAGTAAATTCCAATTTAGCCCACAAGACAAGACGCCTTTTCTTCCGCTTGTAGACAATTTGCCGTAAGCTGAAAACAGAACAATTCCGAGTAATGAAAGCCTGTTGTAAGTACTTAAAGTTTAGTTCGTATTGCCTGAGGCGTCCTTCGCCCGTAATGTAATAGAGCTGCAGATAGAATAAAACCTACAGATCGGGGTGAAACACAAACTATGTTAGGAGAGCGGCCGGGCGCGTCCGGCAACTTGCTTAGTTCGACTTAGGGGCGCTCCAGGACGTGACACGCCTTTATATCTTTTAAACGTGGAATTTGAAGGGCGACTTATTTACGTAAGCACTTACATGTTTTATATTGAGTTTAAACATAATAGGAAGGTACTAACGCCTTATGAGGTCTTAGAGAGAACAATTATGTTTCATTTTTATAGTACTAAATAACCAAATTTAAGTGATCCTATAGCATTTAAGCAATTGAAATGTTAGGATCAGTGTTAATAAAATTTCTCTTGTTATTTGAAATCGAATAGGCAACGCATTTGGACATAACTACTTGACGTAAAATTAACTGGACAGACTGTAATACCTTGTACTAAGTACAGTATGTATTGTGTACAAATTGTTGTACATAATATTTCTATATCGTGATATATTTATGTAGTAGTTATGGTTGTTTGGCACATCCCGTTGGAAGGGCGCCAGCGAAGGACCGGCCTAACATTAGCAATGGTATCCTAACCATAACTAACGCACACGTTTCGAAGTCTTTCCACTTGATATAAGGCGCGGTATGAATTAGAACAAGGTCATATTTATTAGACCAAACAATTTCAGTTAGTTTCTTCATTACCAAGTTAATATTGGCGTCACATCTAAAGCTAACAGGCACATGACAGAGTGGTTGTCCTGCTCTCCCTAATGGGTAAATTAATCTGCCGACATGTATTGTGTAATTGTTCAACGATATATTTTGCTATTCCTATATCTAATGTTCTCTAGAGTTATTACGATCCAGAGCTCGACAGCCTGATTGGCTTTACATTGATAAATACTCAAGCAAGATAGTATAGTATATCTAAAAACGTTCCAAGTAGAGCAGTTACAATACTTTTATCGTTCATGAAAATATAGAAAATTATGCATAATATAATAAATTGCAAATAAACAAGCTATTACATTCATGCCAATATCCCGCCCCGAGCCCAAACGAGCATTATCTAAATCTGCCTCTACATGCAAACATGTTCGTACTTGCGTAAAAAAACTGCCTCAACGTGCAGCACAGCGGGTTAATCTGAGCCATGATGTGCCAAATGCCTTGTAATGGCCCATGTTGGCAGAGCGCTACGAGCTCTGAGCTACGAGTGTCTACGCGCCGCTACGCCAGGACATCATTACACATTTAGCATACGTCTGACCTTCTGCATTTTATTGCAAATAGCTACGAATGTCTGGCTGCTTAAGCGCTATCATTCTACTTGCGCCCTCTAAATTCATGCGTTCGTCACATCTCAGAACGAGTGCTTCTTGTGGGTGATTTGAATTTATTTGTAATTCGAGCCCTTCATCCGCGCGATGTGTTTCTTGGCCACACTTGGACGTTCGGTCCGTATCGGAAACACCGTTATGTTATCTCAAAAAAAATACTTTTCGTTGTCTGACAGATAGCGAATAAAACGTATTGAAACAGAATATTATATTTTGTCCTCTTATAATATATGAGCACCGTGCGGATGTCGAGTGACATGCGCGTAATGAAAAGTTCATATCAACCGGAGGTCCCCATGTGAGGCGTACGGCGTACGGCGCACGGCAGGAAACAAAGACTACAGCTCGAGGCAATATGGCCGTCCATTAGCGACCGCCGCGCCGTTGTGCACGACAAGCGACTTATTAATTTAATATCGTTTTTCCGTGCCTTTGAGTGCTCTGTCCTGACGTCAACCTCTACCTATAGAAGCTCTTATGACAAGTATAAAGTAAAGTTAAGACCAGAGATTATCTTACCCAGTCTCTTCTCCTTCCTCTCTTAGACTATGCTGATGTCACCTTTCTCGACGCA
The DNA here is from genome assembly GCA_949126895.1 of Eilema caniola. NCBI lineage: Eukaryota > Metazoa > Arthropoda > Insecta > Lepidoptera > Erebidae > Eilema > Eilema caniola. The sequence goes on along the minus strand of OX421463.1, from coordinate 394,372 downwards.
ACTGAATAACTATGGAACAAGATGGAGCGACTACAAAATTTATGTATTCGTTTCATTAACCGACTTCCAAAAAAGAGGAGGTGCTCAATTCGATCGGTATTTTTTTAATATATATGTACACCGATTACTCTGAGATTTATTATCATACATTTTTTTAGTATAGTTGCACATTGGGAGAGGTTTATGTCCAGCAGTGGACTGCAGTGGGCTAATTGATCGATTGACATATTTTACTGTTCTGTTAGAAGTCGATGCCAACTTTGCGGTGCCTGTTCTACTATGCTTAAAGCAATAAAAATAATTATGAACCCTCGTGCTAGGTACCGACTTATAATAGATCAGTAAATCTGAAAATCCAGTTATTTTATACTTTTCAGTTTTTGAAGTCGGTTTTTTTAAACGTAGTTTTTTTAGCCTACTTAAGTACGGCCATTTTTCAGAGTTCCAAAAGCAACTGAAATGGTTACCAACTCGGTGGTGACGAGATGTTCAAATACTTTCCCTTCTCTTCTCTATCCTTCATAATCCTCATTATCCTTCATATCTTCGCGAGCGTTTGGAGTTCCTTGTCCCCAGGGGTAAACCATGTCGCACTTCGTCTTCTGTTTTACTTCGAACTCCTTCTCATAGTTCTACTTGCTACGACAATTTTGTCACAGTTTCTGCAGTACGGCTGTGGAATTCTCTTCCTCATTCCATACGCGAGAGCCCTTCTTTGGACATTTTTAAAAACCGAATAAAACACTACTTTTTCTCTCAACAATAGCAGCCATAATGTGTATTTATTCATGTATATGTATATATGTTCAATATACGTGATGGTTTATATGTATTGAATGAAATTTTGAAGCATTTACTATGCTAACTTTTCAAATCGATTAAAGATAGGAAAAAGTGAATGCCCAGGTGGGACTCGAACCCACGATCTTTCCCTTACAGGGGGAATGCTCTGACCACTGAGCCACCGGGCCACACCTGAAGCTATCCAAATTCTCCTATACTACCGTCTTAGGGCGACGGTGGGAGGCATCTACCGACATTCATACGAAATATCGGAAACAATGAATGATGTTGCAATCATTTTTAAACATTGTTTTTTGATGACTCCGCCCAAATAATTATTGGGTGGGAGAAATTCGGTGGGAGGCATCTACCGACATTCATACGAAATATCGGAAACATACGAAATATCGGAGTCATCAAAAAACAATGTTTAAAAATGATTGCAACATCATTCATTGTTTCCGATATTTCGTATGAATGTCGGTAGATGCCTCCCACCGTCGCCCTAAGACGGTAGTATAGGAGAATTTGGATAGCTTCAGGTGTGGCCCGGTGGCTCAGTGGTCAGAGCATTCCCCCTGTAAGGGAAAGATCGTGGGTTCGAGTCCCACCTGGGCATTCACTTTTTCCTATCTTTAATCGATTTGGTTTATATGTATTTTTTATACCACTTAGATGGCAGACAAGCACACGGCCCATCTAATGGAAAATGGCACGGTAATCATTTTTCATTAGATGGGCCGTGTGCTTGCCTATGGTTGTATGCAACACCAATGGCTTTACATTCGCGCTGCCTACCCTTAAGAAACCTTCTAATACCCATCTTGAAGGACCCCATATTGTAGTCGCTTGGGAAAACCACGGCAGGAAGTTCATTCCACAGCTTGAGCGTGCGTGGGATGAAGTTCCTTTCAAACCGCACGAAGCGCACCGCTTCCAGACGCTATGTGTTAGGATGAATTCCCTACCTATGGGGAGCGGTGTGGTGATAGAATGTAGCGGTGGACATTGGTGTTAATTCGGCATGTCCACCCGATTAAACTAAACTAAACTAAAAATTCTCTTATTTTAGTTTAGTTCAACGCTTTCTCTATTCGGTTTGGCCACCGAACTAAAAATAGTGCATGCATTTTTAGTCAAGGTCACACGACTAAATTGAATAAACCCTTTTTAATCTGTGAATTCAATGAACGAATGACAACGTCCTTGTTGTTGAAGTGTGAGGGAGACAACTTAACTTCTTGTCAAAAAACGTGTTCAAATTCAAACGTGACCGTAAATTAAACCTCTGAAAAAATAAAAAAACCAAAACAACAAACTTGGCGGCATGGTAATGGGAATATTACGTGAAAAGAGGAAAAATAAACAATGTATGTGTATGTGTGTGTATGTCACAATCACAAAAAAATCCTCCTCGCTTAATTTAAGGTGATTTTCAAGTATCTCCAACAGGAACTTGGCCGCTGATGACCCTAAAGAATATTCTAAATTTACGGTCGGCCATCTCAAACGGATTTGATGCATCCTTCGACCGAAGCAACCTGGCCCGTTCTTCCCGATTTCTGTAAAACAAATAAATTTCTAACCTTAAAATAAATTTCAAACCCAACCTTTATGATAATAGTTAATTTTTCAATTATTTTTATTGTTACACAATTTTTACATATATTACAGATGTATTGGTAAATATTAAATTAAATTAATAAAGTTACTATAGGTATATACACAATACTAAATATAATAAAAAAACTAAAACTAAAAGTTAAAATGCGTCGTGGAATTCATCCGCATCGCATGCCTCTTTTGGTAGCGTTCCCAGAAGACTAGCAGCATTGCCACGTTGTATGGCAATACTTAATCTCTGACCTGAAATGAGGCCAGCCTTCTGGTCACGAGAAGCGTCAGCCATACATTTCGCAATCTCCCTGAAGAGATTGCGGGCGCTCGGACCCCAAGGCCCAAACGTTTCGTCTCCAAACGGCACACATTCATAATCTCCAATAAGATTGGAGTATTTGCGCCGCTTAACAGCCGCTGCAGAAGCTGCAGCGGCACCGGCACAGCTAGCAGTGCCAGTTATATGGGTAGGGGCAATGGTGTCGACGCATGTTGCGTCCCACACCAGAGTCCTACCCATTTTCCAAGGCATTATTGGCATACCATCCAGTCTCTTGCCATCGTCGCGCGCCAAACCGTTTGGTTCAAGCACAGCTGGCATACCAGACTGAGCACGGCGGATTATGTCGTTGAGGCTGGCGTGCCGTGGAATTCGCCCCGCGATCCTGCAGCATGACAGGCCATGGTGTCCGAGTCGGTCTACTGCTTCTCCACAAGGACATTGATGCGTAATTTTTTACAGTTCAGTTTTGAACAAATAAACACATATTTAGTTGATAAATTTTCTTATTTACCTTTCTTGCTCCTCGAAAAAAGCAGCCACAACGCATACGTTCATTTTTCTGTAATTTAAAAATTTCAACCAGCACAAACAATCAGCAGAACAAGGTTTAGTTTAGTTTAATCGCGAGCAAAAATATGGCCACTAAAATAAGTCGGATTTTAGTTTGACAGGAATAAAATTTTGCCTTACCGAATAGCAAAATAGCAATTTTCACTAAATTAAATTCGACTAAACTAAAAATAGTTTAGTCCTGTCAAATTAAGTTAGTTGGTGTTTTCCCGAATAAGAAACCGCAATTTGACGTGACTAAACTAATTATAGTTTAGTTTAGTCGGAATTTTGCCAACCCGAATCGACACCATTATGTCAAACAATTCATCTTAGCACAAATCATTATATAGGCGGTAGAAATCACACAGCGAGGCAAAATTCCTCCTGAGGCTGAGGGGTTCCGCATCACCTGTGAGTATGGGTTACCGAGTCGAAGGGGTCAAGCTGGCATGCAGGTTCTTCGGCAAAATTATGACAGCAGTACTCTATGTATTTATGTTTACATGTATGTATGTATGTTAGTATTTATGTGGGTATGTTTGTATGTATGTATGTGTATGCCTACTGCCTGGGTATACCCCATTTTGTGTACACTCTTACAATCAAATCTCCACATTGTTCCCTAGACTTTGCCTTTCATTTTATAGCAATTCCTCCGTGCACTCCCGGGTTTGCTGGAAGAAAACTCAACTCTCGGTTAATATCGTAAGCAGCAGGTATGTGTCCTACAAACGGCGGGCCTTGCATGAGTGTTCATGGTGCTTGCAACTTTGCCAAAATATTAGTTATTCGAAACAAATAAAAATATGAGAAATTTCCCGGTGAGTGTAGATCCCGGTGTGAGTGCATATCAATCTCAAATCATAAATTCTAAATTTAACTTCATTCTATTGAGCTTCGTTATGTTGAAAGTTGTGTAAAACAAATCTCTATACAAAAAAAATCATATCATTCTAATAATTCCTGAATTTCATGATATAGCAGTTAGTTCAATTCACGGTCCCCATAATTATTATGATACTTTAGTGTACCTTATATTGCATGATGTCCAACATGCACTTGGCCTTGGGAGCAACGATGAAAGTCGTCACTTTTGTGTGTCATAAATATAATCCGTACTTACCGCTTTGTGCAGTTGATAAATTATTGTTTAGTTTCGTTAAATTGCGTCAATAGCACGGAAAAATATTTGTGATACTTTGCTCCGGAGCTCTGGTTCAATCTCGCTAATTGTGCAGCTCTTGATATATCGGTGGCGTGAGGATTTCTTTTGATTGTGTATTGTGCCTCGCGCGAGTCCGTCGAGTGACGGCTCGTTGTAGTGTTGCTGTAAAGGTGACATTTTGCCGAGCAATTAGCTAATGGATCGGCACCGGGCGCCTGACTGCAAGCGATTAGTGAATTTCTAGCATTTATGCTTTTGACCGAGTCGACATAATCAACCAGAACCATAACTACTATAGATAGAAGTGCCTGGTATAAACAGTGTGATCTGGAAGAGGAGATGTATCTCCTGATTATACTATTCCTGTAAAGATAGTTGTATAGCTAAATACATAGAAAACCTTAAAATCAAGTTCAGATTGAAAAAAAAGACAATTTAAAAGGTCTACGAAGAGCACTTAGTAGTGGTCACTCAACAGTCTCTAGTAGGGGTCTGCTGGAGTTCATTTCATTTAAGTACGCAATGTTTTAAATAACAGATATCGATAACAACAACTGCGTATACATCGGAATGCGCCACTACTGAAGCGTGGCAATTTAATGACTGCTTGTATCAGTTCTAGTGCCATCCACAGGACCCTTTACAGTGCTGCACGCTCTGCTGTCGAGTACCGACGTAGCGAGCGGACTCGCCGGCGGTGGGACGCAACCTCTGTACATGTCATTATAATCGAGAGCTCAACGCTCGCCGCACACTCGCGACTACATTCTTTAATCAAAATAATGCACCAACATGCCTCTCTCGCGCAAACTCATCATCAAACACTATCGTTTAGTGCGCACTATCGCTTCTCCTTGAGTGTGCGAGGTTCAATGAGCTTTGCATTCATAATTAGATTACGCAGAGCAATCCCCAGGCGTGGCTTACAGTAATCCGGTTGCATAACATCCAACAAGAGTTCAAAACAGTAAACAATTAATCATTAACACTGCTAGTTGTGTACTGCAATAAACGTTTACATATAGGTCTGGAACATTCTCGCATTGCGGAAGATACCACATTCAATCTCAGCACTCACTGTAGAATATCGATAGGCGATTACTAGATTACCTCTTAGTGCAATGTATAAGCGAGAGAGAATTTTACATTTGTTTAGTTTCTTAGCTAAAGTTTTGTGTTATCAAATTATATCGATAATTCGTGTTTGTAGGAGCGCACCTTGACGCAGCCTCTAGGAAGCGGATCAGGGAAATTCTACATGTTGAATATCATCTGTAACTGTCAAAGTATTACTTAAGTGCACCAACAACAATTAGCTTTTTAGTTATGTGTGTTCAAAAAGTTTTGTTGCAAAAATTTTGAGCTGCCTTGGTCATGCTTTTCATCTTAAGTCACCTCTATAGACACATTCAATTGTTTCACTCTTTCTCCTTGAGTCAAAATTATGCATCTCCGGCGTATCAAGGATAGAAAGAAAACGTCACGAAAAACATTTCCAGTTTTAGCACCTGAAACGGTACTCAATTTATAATAGACAGTTTTCCAAGTTTTCCCGCGGCGCGGCTGTGGGAGCGCGCCGAGCAACTTAACACATCGATCAACGCTCCACAAAGTTGTTAGCGTAAGAGATTAGTATTATTTTATAGCCACTGTGCGGACATAACTAAACTTGTGCTGAGTGCTTACATGGTTTGCCTATCGCTAACATAGATGAGATGTTATAACTGCGTCTCGGGAGGTCAGTGCGATGTATATCGCGGGTAGTTATCGCATCACCGTCCCCATGGGCCAGTCGACACACACAATCACTGGCGCGACCATTCGATCACGCGGCGGCGCGCTCGCCGATGGATGGCACTGAGCCGCCCCGCGGGACCGCGGCGTTATCATTGCTAGAAATCGTGCCGGATGTATTTTGGTCACGGAATAGTTTCGACAACCTATATTGGTAATAAAAATTGTTTGTTTTGCGACGGTTTTCTTGACAGTTTTATATATCAAGGGAATAAACAAAACTTTGTACAAAAATGAGATGTACAAGAAAATGAGGATTCTGCATAAGGCGATGGCGTAACCAATTGAGCTTCTTACACCACTAACCGTGATCATATTGCACGAATTTCATAATAATAATATGAATTCTCTCACTGTGATGGACGCTCAAGACCGTACGAAATGGAGCCAGGAAGCGGATCCTGAGGTTCAAGTTCACCTCAAGCCTCGGATGCAATTAGTCTCGATGATGATTATGATGATATCAGAATGGATTCTCTAAAGCTCATCATGTTATCAATATTAATTTCTAAAAAAAGACGATAAGAAAAGAATGGTAAATAAAATATAGCGGCACTAGACTAGACTGACTTTCATAAGTGTTACTTTGTGCTCTACATTTTGTAATACCTACTAAGCCTTTACTCACTCCTAATTCAACAATGTTATTCCCCTCTTCATATGACACCACATTACTTGACCGGAGGCGAGCTGTGAGCGTGCAGCTGACGGCTGCCTGAGCCGCTGCGTACAAAGTAACTCCCCCCCTCCCCCTCCACTCCATTCGAGCGCCGCTTCGGATACAAAGGCGTGCCATACCTAAGCATTGCTTACAAAACAATAACACTGGACACTAGCTCAACGTTTGTGCCCTCACGTAATACACTGAGTTCAATTCTGGTATAAGGCTTTTAGAAATAAACTGCATTCTGTATGTTGTACTTACAGTTAGAATGCGACACAGAGGAAGAGTAATAGTGTCTGTCATGTCTGTATAGTGCACGTTGCTTTGAAGCTGGTGCAGTGATGTATCATCATTGGCGTTGCGTCAATTCCGATCGCATCCAAGGCCCTCGGAGTCTGGGATCTGTTTGTACACACAGTGTGTACTATACATATTGTACAATATAGTTCACACAGTGAGTGCTGTATGTATTGTACATGTACAATATAGCTAACATAATAGTGTAACACATAGTTTAGTTTAGTTTAGTAGGGGGATAAGGTTGCTCAACGTCCGTAGGATTTACCACCTATTCCTAGGCCCACCCTACACGTGTCCCCCGGGTGGTGCTAATTGAGCAACAACGCCGAACAACGGGCGGCGGTCAACTAACCCGACCGGGCCACCACAGGCCAAGGGGCACTAAATACCCCCTAAAAGCGTGGCACTCTTTATTTATGTAATTGTCTATTTATTTATCTTAAACAACCTATATATGTATCTATCCTATATTATATATCTATATATAATGTGCCGAACCGTGGCGGCCTAAAACCACACCCCGGCAGACATTGCCGTGGGGCACTAAATCCCCCCAGAAAGCTGTACCACACTCACCTAGGGCAGGAAGTGTGAGTAAACCTCTGCCCCAAACAAAAAATGAATACACAGGGAAAAAATTCACTACCCCAGGAGGGTACCGCTTGCGGAGAATCCCTCACTGAGCCCTGCTCAGTCTGCCCCTCGTATTCTGGGGGGGGCAACCTGTGTTCAGGACCAGGCGCAAGCCTGGACCTGTCCAGCCTCTCGGAGGCCATACCAACTACGAACGCCACGAGCGTCGTACAATGGACCGTTGTCGGTCACAAGCGCCCTTGCAAAAGGGATGCTCAGCCGACAGCGGCAACCACCAAAAAAGGGCTCGGCCGAACGGAACGCAGTCGCCCCAACAGGCGCGCGAGAAGGGAGGCCCTGCAACCTACAAAAACGACAACAGGGTTGGGTGCCGCAGCAGCGGAGACGCAGCGCGAACCCACACCATCCACCTCAAGGGGGACGGCAGTAACCACAGCCCCTCCACCACCACCGAGCAAGCAGTATAAGAGGAAACCCAGAGGTGCTCGGGGTCAACGAAACGCTGCGATGGCTCCCAATTTTCCTGGAAAGGAACAAAAGGGGGCGGGGCCCGTCCAGAACGAGCGTGTTTCATCGAAGCGCGCTCGTCTGGACGATACCCGGTCCCCCAGAGGGGAAGCCAAACGCGCGAAAACTGACTCGCGAACCAAGCGGACGGTGAGCTACGCAGATGCCAGTCAGTCGCATCTGCGAGTAGCGGTCACTACCGTTCCGCCGAGGGACCTTACCAAACTCCAGGCAGACCAGCTGAGGGAGGCTATTGACGACAGCATCCTACAGTCAGTGTTGTCGTCAACAATTTCGGGTGAGCAAGCTCCATCTTTCCGCGGAAGACCCTTCCTATTGGAAGGGGTGCTGGCGATGTGGTGTGAAGACGAAAATGCTCTTACCTGGCTTGAAAAAGCTGTAAGAAGCATTACGTCCCCGATACCAGAAACCACCTTGGCCGTAGTCAAGCAGTGCGACCTGAAGAAGCGACTGAAAGCCGGGCTTCTTCTCCACACTCGCATCACCGAAGCCGTAACACTGCGCAGAGTGCTTTGTGCCCAAAATCCGTGGTACAAAGTGGATACCTGGCAGTGTTACGACATGACAGTGGATGACCAAACCACCGACCCGAACTCCAACGAGAAGGTGGTACACCTTATTCTGGGAATTCCCGAAGACCAGAAAGAGGCCATAACCACCAGGGACCGCCGAGTTGCCCACATGTCGGGAAGTGGGTACATTCGCTTCTTCTCCCAAGAAGAAGCATCGGCCGGGGAAGGAACCGCGGCAAGGGCAGACACTCCAGCTCAAGAGCCAACACCAGAGGCTCCTCGAAAGAGTAAGAGCGAGATGGAGTGTAGCTCGCCGCTACAAGAGGGGGGACACGTCAGAGATGATGATGACGTCCACACCGACCCCTGATACCATAAATGTCATCCAAACAAACCTCCAGCACAAACAAGCAGCAACGGCCACTCTACGCAGAGTGCTGGAGGTAAGCAAAAAGACCGTAGCCCTGATCCAGGAGCCCTGGATCAATAAGAACGTAATCTGCGGTCTAAATAACATAGGCGGTAAGTTAATACGAGATGCGAGGGTTGAAAAACCGAGAACATGCATCTTTGTACCTAACGCTATAAACACCACTTTGCTTAACCAATTCTGTTCTAGAGATCTCACCGCTGTGAAAATCCATTCAGATAATGCAACCATCCTAGTACTAGCTTCAGTGTATATGCCGGGCGAAGGTGAACCACCTCCAAAGGAGCTAGCCGACCTGGTACAACACTGCGAGGCTCACACCTGGGACTTAATCATCGGCACAGACTGCAATGCTCACCATCCTCTGTGGGGAAGTAAGGACACGAACAAGAGAGGTGAGTTATTAACCGAATACTTATTCCAAACCAACCTAAACATCATGAATATAGGCACGGAACCTACTTTCGTAACCTCATGGTGTCAAACCATCATTGATATCACGCTGGCAACACATTCGGCAGCCAACCTCATTAAGGGTTGGCATGTGTCAATGGACCCGTCCTATGCAGACCATCGCCGAATTTGCTTTCAAATACAATGTAAACTAGCAGACCCTGTCCCATATCGTAACCCCCGTAAAACAGATATAGCACGGTACACCAACGCACTAAACAAGGCACTAAGTGAGTCACAACTACCTGACACAACACTTAGTACGGATAACATAGAACACAACGTACAGTCTATCACTGCAGCTCTGCTGGAAAGCTATGAGCCAGCATGTCCTGTCGTAACACCCAAAGGTCCAGAAAAGAGCACCTGGTGGGGGCCAGAACTCGAACGACTACGTGGAGGCCTGAGAAAGCTCTACAACAGAGCAAAAAACACCAGAACCCCTGAAGACTGGGACAAATACAAAAACGCACAAAAACACTACAAGAAACGCATCAGATATCGAAGAACTGAGGCGTGGCAGAGTTTCTGTAGTAGCATAAATTCGACAAACCAAGCCGCAAGAGTAAGGAAAGTCCTGGCCAAGGGGGAACTCAACCTCATGGGCTCAATTAAGAGAGAGGATGGCACTTACACAATAACGGAAAATGAAACCAGCGCAGTACTGCTAGAAACACACTTTCCTGGTTGTCAGGTCACACCATTCACCGACTCAATCGACTGGCCACCGGAACACTACAGTGTACCAACAACCCAAGAATGGGAGACCGCAAACAAGGTAGTAACTGCAGACAAAATAGAGTGGGCCATAAAAAGCTTCAAACCCTTCAAGTCTGCAGGGCTAGATGGAATATTCCCAGCACTACTACAATGGCAACTGACAAAGATAGCAAAATATCTACTTCCAATCTACAGGGCCTGCATTGCTTTCAAATACATACCCAGAGTATGGAGAGAGGCAAAAATCATCTTCCTACCAAAACCAGGTAAGGAGGATTACACACATCCCAAATCATTCAGGCCCATTAGTCTCACATCATTCCTCCTCAAAACGCTGGAGAGACTAGTAGATCGATACCTAAGGGATGGAACACTAAAAGAAAACCCACTACATCCTCAGCAACATGCATACAGGAAGGGTAGATCAACAGAGTCCGCACTACACATGGTAGTGCACAAGATAGAATCGGCTATCACAAATAAAGCCTCAACACTAGCTACTTTCATAGATATAGAAGGGGCTTTCGACAAAACGGTACATAGCAGCATTAACGAAGCCTTGCGAAGACGTAGGGTAAAACCAACCATAAGGGACTGGATCACTCAGCTAATAAGCAAAAGAGCGGTCCAGATAGTGATGAGTACTACCACAAGAGCAAAGGTAGTCAAAGGATGCCCCCAGGGAGGCGTCCTATCGCCACTTCTATGGAACATAGTAGTAGACAGCCTCTTAAAGAGACTAAACGAGAGAGGATACACCACCATTGGGTACGCAGATGATCTGGCAATACTGATAAGCGGAACGGCTGAGAACGTGCTATGCAAAATCATGCGCTCAGCCCTTCAGATGGTGGAAGAATGGTGCGAAGAACACCGACTATCAGTTAACCCGAAAAAAACAGAACTTATCCTTTTCACCAACAAAAGGAAGTTACCAGAACTACAACTACCAAAACTATTTAATACAGAACTAGCTCTAACAACTCAAGTTAAATATCTGGGCATCATACTTGACAATAAGTTGAATTGGGCTAGCCACATAAATGCTAAGATGAAAAAGGCCTGTATAAGTTTTTGGCAATGCAGAAGACTCGTTGGTAAGAACTGGGGTCTTAACACAAAGATAACACTTTGGCTGTATACGGCAATTATCAGACCTTCTCTAACCTATGGATCAGTTGTATGGTGGCCCAGAACAGAACTGATCACTGTGAAAGAAAAGCTCCAGAGTTTACAACGCCTAGCGAGTACAGCGGCCACTGGATGCATGAGAACCACTCCATCAGTCGCACTAGAGCACCTCCTAAACCTGAGACCGCTGCATCTAATCATACAGGAGGAGGCCAAGGCAGCAGCTTTAAGGCTGAAAAACAATGGGCTTTGGAAAGGGGATACTGGAACAAAGCATTCAAAGATTCTACAGGGAATCCTAAAGAAGATACCACTTCTCGAGGCTCCCATAGACAGAATACCATGTCACCACGTCTTCGAAAGGAAGTATCATATTCAACTTTCTGAAGAAAAAAGAGATAGCTCTGGCGTCAAAGAAGTTAGGATATACACAGACGGCTCCAAAACCACATATGGTACCGGAGCAGGCGTCTTCTCGAATGACTTAAATATCAAAATAACAACCACCTTGGACAAGCTAAGCACAATATTTCAAGCCGAATGTATTGGCATAACGAGAGCGGCGGAGACGATTGCCGCCAGAGATGTCAGAGATTTAGATATAAAGATTATCTCAGACAGTGCATCCGTACTACAAGCTCTTCAAAGCAACACCATAACCTCTGTCCTCATATTGGAATGTCATAACACACTCCAATCCATTGCAAACACAAACAGGGTCACGCTGCAATGGATCAAGGGACACAGCAACTCCCTCGGCAACGACGCAGCCGATGAATTGGCCAAGAGAGGATCAGGGTCGATAGTATATGGACCGGAACCAATACTACCCATACCTCAAGCACAGGTCAAAACTTGGCTACGAAAGAGTACGGAAGAAATCCATCAAACAGAATGGACAAACACTGAAGGATGCAGGCAAACAAAGAATGCAGTTCCGGTAGCATCAAAAACGTTTAGCCGAAACCTCATTAGGCTAAAAAGGGACCAAATCCGCAAGGTCACAGGCATCTTGACCGGTCACTGTCCCCTAAACAAGCATCTGTTTACAATAGGTGTGACGGACAGCCCCCTATGCAGAGGATGCATGGGGGCAGAAGAAACGCCACGGCATGTGCTTACAGAGTGCATGAGCGTGGCCGCACAACGGGCGAAATTCCTCCAGTCATCAGCGTCACTCCGGGAAGCATGTGGAAACCTGAAAAGGCTGCTGGCTTTTTGGGAGGATCTGGGTTGGTTGGAATGAGAGGTAAGATGGTACGCACAATGGCCCAATCAAGAGGCTAAGTGCGGAACAGCCCAGGTAAACTAAACTAAACTAAACTAGTGTAACACATTTTTCGTAATTGTTGTGTGTGCGTGGAGCAGTATGTACAGAAGCGTCTCATCACGATCATAACTGCGTTAATGATGACGAATGGCAAAGCGCGAACGAAATGCGGCGATAAATCGCGCACTCCTGTAATATCGTGTAATGTCGCGTGATATTGCGCACAGAATGCGTAATGAAGAATTATTGGTCAATGGGAAATTATGCCCCGGGACAAATAAAATATACATATCTTTGAAACCTTTCGGAGTGGTATTTTTGTCTTTTACTGAAGGTTCCATTATATTTGTACCGGCTGCTGTCAGGTGTTTTATTAATTCAGGTCAGCAGTGGTGTGACGAGGATCAAGGGCTTATAGAGTCCGCGCCAGCAAATAAGTCGCGCGGCATAGTGTATATTGGTTGGTTCAGGCCATGACAGGTAATATTTACAGATACCAGAACATTTTTTATGATGTAATAGTGGGAATTAACCGGTAAGTTGAGGACAAACTTTCAGTCATCTACTTAAAAAGTTTGTTGAGTTTATGTTATCGTGATGGGATCAGAACGCCTTTATTATTCATTTCAGCTTCACAAAAGTCCTTCTCCTTGACAATAATTTCTCAAGCACTCTCAATTACTTTGGGCATTTTAAAATATTGACGTGTATAATATTATATTCCAATACAACAATAAAATAATATGATATCGCCATTTTTAGTTCTGAGTTTTGCCCCGGCGCTTCTTTGGTGGCGCAACTTCTCGTTGCGTTTAAATTAAATTCCACTATCATTACAGCATGCTGTTTTTTTTTAATAACTCGATTACTGGACTTGCAATTTAACGTTGGAAACGCGCGAATATAACTTCCTGAATTCTGCCATTCGACTGCTTTTAAATACATATAGTAACAATATAAGATCTGGTAAAATAAAAAGACGATACTGGCAATATTACATGTTGCCACACCGTGTCCAATGAATTTATTTTGTGGCGCGTACTCAATACTGTAAATAACGCTATTGCTAAAATTCGAAAAGACAAAATGTATGCTTTTTTTTTTTTTTATGCCACTTAGGCGGCAGACAAGCACACGGCCCACCTGATGGGAAGTGGTTACCGTGGCCTATGGACGTTTGCAACACCAGGGGCGTCACAATCGTGCTACCGACCCTGTAGATACCTTCTAATACCCTTCTTGAAGAACCCCATATTGTAGTCGCTTGGGAAAACCACGGCAGGAAGTTCATTCCACAACCTGAGCGTGCGTGGGATGAAGTTCCTTTCAAAACGCACGGTGCGTACCATTTCCGGTCGCAGTGTGTGAGGATGAATTCCCTGCCTATGGCGAGTGGTGCGATGATAGAATGCAGCGGTGGGCATCATGTCAAACAATTCATCTGAGCACAAACCATTGTATAGGCGGTAGAACACACACAGCGAGGCAAAGTCTCTTCTGAGGCTGAGAGGTTCCACATCGCCTGTGAGTATGGGATTGTCGACGAGCCTCAACGCCCGTCTTTGCAATGAGTCGAAGGGGCCAAGCTGGTATGCAGGCGCTCCAGCAAAAAGGTGACAGCAGTACTCCATGTGGGGCCGAATTTGTGCCTTATAAAGCAGAAGTCGTTGCCCCGCAGTGAAGTACTGCTTCGCCCTGTTGAGCACTCCAAGTTTCTTTGAGGCCAGCTTGACCTTGTCCTCCAAATGGTTGCGGAACTGAACGTCGCTTGAGATGTCGATACCTAGGATCCCAATACTCGAAGAGATGGAAAGTGGTGTGCCCAGGAATTGCGGCGCTACAATAAATGGGGTTTTCTTAGCGGTGAATACACATACTTGTGTCTTAGTGGGCTTACCTTACGTTTGAAATCTGTTGTAATTTGAGCTTTTGACGACGTCAGCATAGGCATCCCATTGGGGCCGGCAGAGAAACTTGAAGCTTTGAAACTACTGAAATTCAGTTTACATGATTCATAAAATATTTAACATTGAGCAACACAGGATTCCCTGCGTCGTGAAGGCCAGTCCTCTTTCGCTTAACGCAATAAATTGAACTGAACAACGTCACAGTGTATACACGTGTGCATCAGTGTATGTTCGTGTGTAGGAGTGTGAGTGTGTGTGTTGAGACGGGACAGCCTATATTGGAATATAAGCCTATCCTAATTATTTAGAATATGTCTATTAATTTTACTATTTTATTGATTATGCAAAGTAAATTATCATATGGTTTTAAGTCTTACATTAAAGCGCACAAAGACACGACAAGGCCGGGGTGCCTTCTGGCGGCCAGTCTGACGTAATATTTTGTTCATGGTTCATAGTGGAAAAAATAGCCATTGACTTTAAAACTATCTTAAGGACCAAAGAAATGAAAAAAAGGGGTCAGTACCATAAAGCGAAGTTAAGTTGTTAAATCAATTGGGCATTCCTTGGGAAAGAACCCAATATTCTATTTCTAGCACATGGTATTTAAAATATTCAGATGTTATAATATTTCTAAAATTATCTTGCTTGAATAAATGAAAATATTTTATTATAGTGGCAATTCATACATTACGTTTGGTGAAGATTTAATTTGTGAGTTTATTTTGTGTTAATATAATAATTTCAATTGGGGTAATTACACGTTATATTTACACGTTTAAACTAATAAGCAGAATATTGCGCCTTTGCAGTCGTGGTTTATTCAAAACAATAGTGACCAGTGTAAACTATAATTATATTTTGATCATAGTTGGTAAATTAAATATATATATATATATTTAAATTATAGACATTGAATACACAAAGGCTTTATTAATTGAGATCATATAATTCAGCACACAGTTGCTAATGGGAGACTAATTGACATTTCCGACAATAAACTAGATCCCACTTATTACACCATACCATAGCCGAAGTTATACTCATTGGAACATCTGTAAGTGAATCATCTAGCTCCTGAGTCATTTGGACCCAGTATTTTGAGCTCAAGTTTGTAGTGTGTAGTGACCTTAGTCTTTCTGCTGAAGCCTATCTGAGAAATTAAATACCCAGTAAATAACTGACTGCTGATTGCTGTGAAAGTATATTATACTGTTTTTGGAATAATAAGACTCATAATCATCATCATTTTATCTTCATAATAAAATTACTTCAGTGGAACCATTAAAGTCGCGAGGCGAAGGGGTCTGTCATTTTGTACTAAAGCTGGACGTTAAACTGAAACCTATGGTATACAATGACGGTCAGCGGAGGTGTTACAAACTAAATTAAATTCATTGAGCTGTGAGTGAGCTTGATCTGTTGATTAGAGCTTTTTTTTACGTGCGATAAATTCCCACGGATACCCTCCCCCTTCGGAGCCGAAGGGGGAGGTTATGTCGGACTCGAACCGACTAAACCGCACGGCGTCTGTGGGTCGATGTGCTAGGCCGAAGGTGAGGTTGTCTTGTGACATATGCCTCGCAACCCGGCTGACCCAGGGCCATTCCTCTCGGTCTGGCCCTCGGGAGGGGGGACCAAACGGTCCCCGACTCGCCCCGGTATGTGGGGGGCGCGCATCGTCCTACGATGCGTGCCGCCGCCGTGGCCTGCTTCTGCTAGAGTGACGAGCGGCTCCACTCGTCACCCTCAGGCCCGCGCTAGATCAATTCCGAAGAATCGATAGCTCTAATCAACAGAAGGCGGCTCGGGCGTCGGAGGGCGAATGAATATAATTTTTTTTTTATATAAAATAAAAGAATATATATTCCATACATACATTTAGAATTAAAAGGTGGGATAAATTATCACACTTTTATATACCACTAAGGTGGCAGACAAGTACACACCTGTCAAGTAGTCACCGGATCTGTGAAACTATTGATTTAAATAGACGTTCTTAGCAGTTGCTATATGAATTGTTGAAGATAATTATATTTTTCATGTATATGAAAAATATAATTACCTAGTTCAGGCGCATACTATGTAATATACTTAAATACTTATTTATAAGACCTAGAGACACATAATAATGTCAATAAGTGTATAACCAGTATACATACCTAAGATTCTTATGCACTTAATACATATTATTACGCACGATAGACTAAGAAACTGTGTAGATATTATTATTGTACAATGAATAATGAAATAAATAAATTAAAAAAAAAAGAATATATACATACGGTCAGGAGTCAATATTGAACGTAAATAGGATATTATAGTAGATTTCAACAATAGGTAAACTAGTCGATCACAGCTACATGTAGCGTAGGGCCCGTGCCCTACAGTGTATGTGTGTGTGTATGTGTGTGTGTGTGTGTGTGTGTGTGTGTGTATGCTTCTTATGTGTGACAACATCTGATAGCTTACTGCGATACGGTATACACCTTTGGCTTCTTCTACTTGAAAATGAAAAGGAGCGCTAATTACGGGTGCAACCAATGATTACATATTGAAGTACGGGGTCTGATTTCTTACTCCCTCTTTCTGTGATTTAGTTTATCTTAATTTTGATGTAAGAGACACGCGGCTCGATCCCAAACCCCAAGAGCAAGCTTGCGACAAAGCCTGTTAGAGATGCGCGGCTACCTATGCTCCCCGCTCCCCGCACCAGCAAAAAAAATCACAGATTTAAAAAATCAATGTACTTTTTTTTTTTTACGTGCGGGAAATCCCCACGGATACCCACCCCTCCGGAGCCGGAGGGGTAGGTTATGTCGGACTCGAACCGACTAAACCGCACGCCGTCTGTGGGTCGATGTGCTAGGCCGGAGGTGAGGTTGTCTTTAGACATATCCCTCTCACCCCGGCTGACCCAGGGCCATTCCTTTCGGTTTCGCAGCGGACCATCGCCGCGAGCAGGGTGGAGAGCGTGAGCACTCTCACCCCCAGGGCCGTCACAAGCTCCCGCCTCGGCGCTTCAAACGCCGGACACTCGGTGAGCGTGTGCAGCCCCGAGTCCACGCTCGCGTCGCAGTGATGGCACTCGGGCGTTGGCTCTATGCCCATCAGATGCAGGTACCGCCCGAAGTTACCGTGTCCGGTAATGACCTGCGTCTGACGGTACGAGAGGCCACCGTGTGGCCTCTCTAGCCACTCCCCCATGATGGGTCTTACCGCCGCAATCATCAATGTACTAATATACTGAGCAATGTATGAATGTCAAGATTAAGTACAAGATGCAGATTACGAGTATACAGCATTTTTAGGTTACAAACAACTGACGAAGCTTTTCCCTACTACTATTTTGATGGCGATACCCATATGCACGTAGGACTGAGAAGTTTGTGCCTTTAAACGTTAAACATAGTGGCATTTATTAGTTGGTCCGCCCGATCCCGGGCTACCGGTGCGATCGGCAGCAAACACGCGCGGTCACCCGTGAACGGCCTCAAAGGATCAGCGGACGTGCACGGTACGACACACACGCGCGCACCGACACCGACCCGCTTGTAGCACAATAATAACACACACACACACACACACTGTGGGCACCCGGACTGTATTGGCACTCGACTCAATGCCAGCTTGATCCTCTGACGTTGGACGCTCCAAAGCCGCTGCACACATGCAAACTCGTAGAGATTGTTATGCAAATCTTATTCGATTCGTTAAATTTTAGTCATCGAGAACAAACTGTTGGTTTAGGCTGCTTTTCCACCAGAGATGTGCTATGCAGCTATGCTACGAGGATGGGATGTAAAAGCTAAGCTATGAAACTATGTGACGGTTTTCACTGTGCTATGCTTTGTAGCGTAGCGAGTAAGATATGCTTTGTATGTAGATGCGCAGCTCGAGCTATACCATGTATTAATCACAGGTAGAATTAACTGTACAGAAAGGATGTCCACAGCACTCATCCAGAGCACACTTTCATAGCATGCGTTTTTCTTTATAAAACCAGTGCTATGTTCGTGGATCAATGAATATGAATGGTGGTATCAAACGCACCCATAGCATCGTAGCATAGCACATCTCTGGTTGAATGCCTTTTAACTGCTGCAACTGCTACGATGCAGTACTAGGACAATTAAAGTTTGTGTGAGTAAACAGTTCTCCGCGGGAGTGAACTATATCAGACAAAGGATAGTGATTGGACTCAGAGATCTGTTCTAAAAACTAATTAGTCGTTTAATTGTAAGACATTAGCCATTACATTAGCAGTCCATTTTTGAATGTTAGTTAATAAATTAACTTCGGGAGAGACAATGATAACACATACATTACATACATAAAGTGTTTGTATCAATCTTCCACACGCCCCCCCCCCCCCCCCCACACGTAGCTGCGCACATGTCGAATAAGTTAACTGACAGTAAAAATACAACGACACGAAAGGGTCCGATAAATGAACGCTCGCTTGGCCTCTGGGTACTGATTAATATTTGATGCCATCATATTTAACCTGAGTCAGTGACGCGCCTCACCCCAACCTTCGCTGTATGAACTCATTCGTACGTGCTCTCAGTTCATGAAGAATCGTGTGCCATGTTAAGTGGCGATAGTACAGTCAATAGTAAAGAAATCATACCTACTAGAAGTCTAGGAGTCAATTTCCGAGTTAAGTAAAATATTTTTATTGTGAAACTCTTAGTTTTTGATCTCAATATGAGTGTATGACCCTTCGAGAGTATACAAGCGTGCTTATAGTAAAAATATTAAAAAAAAATAGATTTCAGGCGCAAAGGTGTGTTGTAATACAAACGTGAAAACCGTTTTATCACCGAAATGGAAATTAATTGTGAAAATCGTTTTAATAACGATACCTACTACAACAGTCGTCCCATATATTAGCGCTTGATAAAATTACTAACCTCTGTATACAATTATATAATAATTGATGAAGGCACCTAACAAGCTGTGGAACTCTCTCCAACAAATTAATATTCTCATGAATAAAGCACTCCATCAAACTGGCGTGTTGTGAAAACCGTGAAGATGGTCATAACTAGTGGCGTGGGTCTGAAGTAACTAATGGTGTTGATTGCATGACCCGTGGCCGGGCCAGTCGCCTCGTACTCTGGCGCTGCGTCGAGATGTTCACTGGGAGCCTCACTGTGCTTTGTGTCCATGTGAGTTATAGGTCCCGTTGCAATGTAGATATAATTCCTTCTGAGTACGACAGTTACCTTTCATTCTAAATTTGTAATTATGTCCCTATTATTTTCTACCTATAATAATTACCATTGAAAGGTCTTAACTGTTTTAGTCCTAATGATGGAATATCAAACAAAGTAGCATAACCACTGCAGTTGCATAGAGAGAGGAGCGCGCGTGCGTAAGCGAGTATGTGTGAGTGCATGTGTCGTGAACAGGGTGCACTGCACTACACTAAGTCTTTGTACAATCAACTTATGTGCTCACCAGATAATACAACAGTTTTATTGTTTGTTTCAACGTGTCCCATAGAAAAAGCTATTTACAATTTAAATTCTAAGTTTCAATCATTTTGTTCACGAATGAAGCAAACAGCACAATAAAGTTAATGTTCAATATTAAACTATAGAGCCCTCCATTTAATTTAACAGAGTACAAAATTGATAGCGTCGCGCACTAAGATCAAGGTAATATTGACTTTCGTTTTCGTTTGAGAAATGTATTAAAATTGATGAATTCACTGAGCCGACCGCACGATAGGTTGCTCCCATAAATTAATTTAAATTATTCACAGAGAAGTTACGAGCAGCTACTCACAATCTAGTCAGAACGAAATGTATTGATTAAGTTGCTTAACTTAATACCTGTTATAGGAAAAAACTCTTTTTGACATTTTTTTTTCTCCGTTATACTCGTATGCTCACGTATGATCTCAATCACATTTGATGGTAAGTATTTGGTATAGTATTCCGGAAACACAGACTCAGTTGAAACACGATCACAACCCATTCCTAAATATTTTCAGACAACATGAGCCAAACTGGAGAAAATAGTGTTTTCTAAGGACCTTATAAACACAGTTTACACAGTGATGATGTGGTGTCGCCCAGGGCAAACATGCGGTTCACACGATACTGGCTCTGTTTGTCGTTGTTGAAGGACTCACCGGCGAACTCTTGCCCTGAAAATACGTGATCACTATTTGAATATTTTTTTATATCTACATATACATAAACATATAAAATTAGTTGTAAAGACTGACCAACTAATTCGCCAGCCCATATCGCTGGACCTATAAACTTGGATTTTGTCAGTAAATGTTTGATACGAGTATAATATTGTGAGCATCCACTAAGATAGGATTTTTGGAAAACGTTGCTACTAAGGGGGTAAGTGACAAGAGTTTGTATGAAAGTCCATTATTATCAAAGCTAAAAATTTTATATAGCTGCTTCCGCTTAGAAATAAAATGTACCGGCGTTTTCTAAAATTTCACCACCAAGGGAGTAAACAGGGGGTCACTGGTTGTACCTATACCAGAAATATACCCTGCAGCAGAAAGACTGGTACTGACACAAATATCCAAAGATTCATCGAGGCCACAAAATTGAAGTGAAACATACAAGGTGTTCTAAGTAGCTGCCCGGCTAGAGCGGCCGGCGAGCACCGCCCAACGAATATCGGCGGCTAGACTGACGCGCCTGCCAATAATCGATTGAGATGTTCGGCAGTCAGGGAAGCTGACAACTAATGTTATTACTGCACTAATTACAGGTATAGCTCTTATACAGCGACGGGCTCTCAGGGGACGCAACCAACGTCAGACAATTTGATGGTTGTTATTACCAAAGCAGTTGAATTTCTTGCACACAGAAGTTATTCATAATTATTGTACATATTCGTTTATTAGGTTATACAGTTTGTTACATTAACAATCCTATTTCTCAATATACAAATATTCGTAATTTTACTCAACAAAATTCACACACAAAACAAGCCCTTACTACCTAATCTGATCTGATATCTGTGAAGGATTGCTCTCGAGATATGAAAGAGATCGTTGTGGCGCAATGTTCGCATGAACGCGACCGGCGCGGTGGTATATCACGGATCACAAAGCTACGGCACATTCAACATTGAAATCAGTCTTTGAATGTATATTATAGTACTTTATCTATTTCAAGCTACCAATATCACAAATAAATTTATCTACACCTGAAAGTAGTCGGATTGCCCTTCAATTAATTGTTAAATTTATTAATTGGTTTACACATTTTAACATTGATTGGTCAAACAAATACGACGCATGCGGTACTCTGAATAAAGAAATATAGTTAGTTCATATTTGAAACAGACAAGTAACAACATTTTCATTATAGTGAACGCAAAATACTATATCGCATTTTACTTGTAAATGTGAGAAGAATCCTCATAGTTTTATAATCACGTGTTCACATGATTATTACTTTAAACTAACTCGTATATTATGGAAACGGTTGACTAGTAAGATTTGTTTGAGTACTACAGAGCATCAATCGCTAATGCAGCAGCCGAGCGTCAGGTAGCATAAGCAGGTAGCATGTCGGGTGGAGCCTGGCACGCAGAGATCTAATTAGGTTCGTACCTACCAAGGACGGCGGCTCATTCACGGCACGTCTGTGCCAGGAATACCTTTGCTTTGACGTGTGCGCTCCAGAAGCGTAAAATGCTCGGAGGCAGTGCTAGTTGGCAATTTTCCGATAACTGCACGACAAACTTCCACAATCAATTCAGCTATAATATTATTCTTACGCAAAACGGCACTGTCGCTGGCGCTTTGAACTTTTCTGATTAAACAAATTTGGAAAAGTACCTCCACCCCACAAGAAACAACTTCGGTTAAGTTACACTCGTGGTTTCTTGTCTTTTGATTCTGGTGATTAATAGTCCTAAAACGTAGCAGAAATAGTCCATCATAACATCCCTTTTTATGAAAATCAATCTAAAAAATCTGAAATAAAAGCTACAAGGTAGAATAAAATGGTAAGAAATCAATTCAGCTGTCTTATTAAATTTCATTTGCGTCAATTTTGGTACAGAAATAATACCAGCACCTGAGGGAATACCTAATTCTTTCAATTTGGTTCACGTCACGCGGCGGCTGTGAGTGTAATGTGAGGACGTCGCCTCGGAGATCACTCCTGACAGAACGCGTCACGAGTGACGATGGTGTGTGCCGATGGAACAATAACCGAGCCTCATGGCCGGCGGTGGTTGTGGCGGGCCGGTGGCATCAGGAGGCGTTTGGCACGTTATTTGAGCGATGTAACCTTGGAAACGTTTCCGTAGATCCGTAGAGACTGAGCTATGGTCCCATTTTATACTTGACTATTGGTTTTGTCCCCATTAAATGCTTTTTTATGCAATTCACTTATTTTCCTTTCTGTAGAAATCTTTTATTAGGAAATTCCTGAAAAATTGAATGAACACTTTTCTTAAGTTTGGGCGTCAGTTAGGGGAACGGTGCTAATCGTAAAGAATACGATTCATTCACTTCATTAGCGGGTAATGGAATACATAATCTCGTGGGCATAATGGCAGAACTAAATAACTCAATATTTCAAGTTTCGAGATAATCGCGATTTACTGTTTTTTTGGCACTTTTTTTGACATCATTAACAAAGGGAGAACAATATTACTGTCGGCAATTTTATATGTTATAAGCATGTTTGCTGTCGATTCAATGCTTAATCAAACTAATTTCTTTCATGAACCAAAATAAAAATAAAAATCAAAAACCAAGTTATCCAATTTTGCCACACCAAGATGTTGCAAACATACCGTAGTTACCTAATTCTTTATGGTAGTAATTCAGTTTTCTCACACATAAGATGGATGTGAATACATGAAATTGGGTCAACAAGTTCACTTGTCGAGTTCTGAACCTAATGAAATATTTAAACATGAAAGTTAGGCATTCTTAGTGAAAGTTAATTCGGTTAATTTTATCACCTGATTATTGATCTCACATGAAATAAAAAACCTGGGTTGGAAGAAGAAACATCGTTTATTTAAAAATAAATAAACGTAAAAGTACAAAAATCAAAATCAACATAATTAGGTATGGCAATCTAATAAAATCAAATAAATTACTTATTATAAATCTTCTTCTCGTAAAATCAACTAGAACAAAAAATACTTTGCTTTACATTAAAACATAATTGTAATTTTAAACATAAAAAGCGACCATGGTTTATCAAACATACTTTTTGTAGGTAATAAACTATTATAAATTTTCTAAAATCAACTAAACGCAACACCAGGGGTGGACGTTTGCAACACTAGGGGCGTCACAATCGTGCTACCGACCTGTAGATACCTTCTAATACCCTTCTTGAAGAACCCCATATTGTAGTCGCTTGGGAAAACCACGGCAGGAAGTTCATTCCACAACCTGAGCGTGCGTGGGATGAAGTTCCTTTCAAAACGCACGGTGTGCAACATTTCCGGTCGCAGTGTGTGAGGATGAATTCCCTGCCTATGGCGAGTGGTGCGATGATAGAATGCAGCGGTGGGCATCATGTCAAACAATTCATCTGAGCACAAACCATTGTATAGGCGATAGAACCACACAGCGAGGCAAAGTCCCTTCTGAGGCTGAGAGGTTCCACATCGCCTGTGAGTATGGGATTGTCGACGAGCCTCAACGCCCGTCTCTGCAATGAGTCGAAGGGGCCAAGCTGGTATGCAGGCGCTCCGGAAAAAGGTGACAGCAGTACTCCATGTGGGGCCGAATTTGTGCCTTATAAAGCAGAAGTCGTTGCCCCGCAGTGAAGTACTGCTTCGCCCTGTTGCGCACTCCAAGTTTCTTTGAGGCCAGCTTGACCTTGTCCTCCAAATGGTTGCGGAACTGAACGTCGCTTGAGATGTCGACACCTAGGATCCCAATACTCGAAGAGATGGAAAGTGGTGTGCCCAGGAATTGCGGCGCTACAATAAATGGGGTTTTCTTAGCGGTGAATACACATACTTGTGTCTTAGTGGGGTTAAATTGGACTAGGTTAAGTCGACCCCAATCAGATACTCCCGAGAGAGTAGTCTCGATTTCAGACACAAGTTGTTCGCGTCTCTTCTCCACATCGAATTGAGGGATATTTGCACGACCCGTGTAAAACGTATCCCCGGTACTGTCGTCCGCATAGCAATGAATAGATCCATCAGACAGCATGTCATTGATATGCAGCAGAAACAGCGTCGGGGACAACACACGAGCCTTGTGGGTTGTAGGACACCAGTGTTTACGTCCATGCGGTCCGAGCAGCTGCCATCGACGACGGCTTGGATACTTCTGTTGGACAAAAAGCTGGCAATCCATTCGCAAAGTCCCTCGGGGAGTCCGTAGCGTGGCAACTTCGAAAGAAGACCTCTGTGCCAGACCTGATCAAAGGCCTTTGCTATATCGAGGCTGACCGCTAGTGTCTCGCCCCGACTCTCGATAGCTTGCGCCCATCGGTTTGTGAGATACACAAGAAGGTCACCAGTGGAGTCAAGGTATCCCAGGAGCTGTGCGTTAATCACACGCTCCATTACCTTCGAGAGAAGGGAGGTTATAGCAATAGGCCTGTAATTGGACGGGTCTGTCCTGTCGCCTTTCTTAGGCATAGGATGCACGAATGCAGTCTTCCACGAGGCTGTTACTTGTCTCGCGGAGTAAGAGAGCGCGAAAAGCCGTGTAAGTACTGGGCACAATTCGGGGGCACAGTGCCTGAGCACCATCGCCGGTATACCATGCGGCCCACTCGACTTCCGAACATCCAGGGACTTGAGTTCCCGCCGAACCACCCGTTGTGTGATTTTAATTTCAGATATGAAAGTACCACATTTGGGGACAATAGGTGGCTCGGCATTTCCGTCGTTCATCGTCGAGTTTGACGCAAAGAGATTACCTAAAAGATCGGCTTTCTCATTAGCGCCATGAGCTAGGCTACCGTCGGGTTTTTGCAGCGGCGGAAGGCAGGAATGGCAGAAGTTTCCCACGGCAGCTTTGGCGAGCGACCAAAATGCTCAACTACCGGATGGGTAACAAGTAATCCGCTCGCCAATTCCACCGATGAACTCAAACTTCGCCCTGGCAGTAGCTTTTTTACTGGACCTCGAGGCGGCATTCAATTTCCGCTTCACTTCAGCTATGTTAGGATCCTTATTGGCAAGTGCCGTGGTCCAAGCCTTATAAGATTGCTTGCGGTCTCTAGCTTCTCTGCAAGGCCTATTAAACCACGGCCGTTTGCTCGCTCCTGTTGCGATCCAACGGTTGGGAATATAGCATTCCATGCCTGATAGGATCGTTTCAGCGACTGCTGTTGCACAGGAGCTTGGATCCTTTGAAGTGAAGCAAAGCCGCCTCTACGGGTACGACGAGAAGAATTCTCGCCGTCCGTCCTAGTCTGCCGACTTGTAGTGCCAGACGTGCCGCCACTGAGGTGGCCGCGGTGGTTCTGGCCGCGCGAGAGTCACTTGCGCCCGGATGACGCTGTGGTCCGAAGTACCGAGAGGTGCTTCCACAGTTACGGAGTACTCATCCGGGCGCGTAGTCAGCAGAAGGTCCAATAAAGACTCTCTGTGGGTCCCGACATCTGGTTTTCTGGTGATGGAATGCACCAGTTGCGAGAACCCATAGGTCAGGGCAAAGTTGTGAGCAGCCCCTCCCGCAAAATCAGTCCTGTGAGACCCCAGCCACTCCACGTGGTGGGCATTGAAGTCACTCAAGAATACTAAGTCCGCGGCATGGTACTGCTCAATTACTCTGTCCACCGACCGCTGCAGGTGCTCAAACAGTTGAGCCGTGCCCAGGTCACCGCTATGAGACCTGTAGACGCACGCATAGATACGGGTGTGGCCACCGTAATCCATACGTACCCATAGTGTGGACTGGATGCACTAAAATGTGCTCAATCATGTCAGCACGCGTTCACCCTCTCCCGGACCCCAAACTCCACCTTACCGATAGCTCTCATTGATGTTTACATTATTTCGCCCCAATTTGTACAACTGAGTTGTACGATAACTTTGCTTACGTGCGAATACTATAAATAGAAATATTCAATAATTTCACCTACAGACATTTTTTGATTAGAATCTCTTATAAATGTATATTTTCTCGAAGGAGAAATACATAAAAATAATTATTTAAAAACGAAAGAATGCTCATAACTGCCCGAATTAAATAACTCAAATTGTTTAGTTTTCCTTCAACATGCCAGCTTTCATTAGAATATTTTCGTTCGTGGAAGAACTAAACAACTCAATTTAGCTAATTCATTTCATACTCAAGTGATCAGAAGTCACAGTTGTTCATTTATTTATAGAGTTAGTCATTTTTTCTAATAATATTTAGTGTTCAATTAAACATATCTATTTCTTCAATTGAAACACGAAAATGGATTTATTTTTGGATTGGATTGACATATAGGAATGTTTGTTAGACCAAAAGATGCGGCACATTTTAGGGTTCTCAAAAATGGTGAAAGGTCAATTTGGCCAAAATCGGAGTTATTTAATTCTGCCATTATGCCCACGAATCTATCATCTCCAAGTAATCATCGTGGTCAAATAGATCTCGAGTACTTTCACAGAATACTCGTAAGAAGTGAATTAGTATTATATTTTTACGTGTAGCCTGATATTTTATTTCTTTTATTTTAAGATCGCCTATACCTTTATTAGAGCAGTACCGTAGTTACTACTCGCAAATTACAAAAGTTATGTCGGTAACATTTTACGCGTATCTAGTAAAAAGGCAAGCACCTATCACACGAGGTCGTAAGGTGTAACAGCGTGGAGCCTGTAATAAAACTGAGTGTATTGGCATTGCATTATATCTTGGAACAATACACGTCGATTCACTAACAGCACTGACTGCCAGAACTCTACCTTATTTGGAATTGATACGAAGTATAATATCGTTGCTATTTGGTTTTTTTTTTGTATATCGAGAGTTTTTTTTTGGTCTCGTGTAATATTGACGGTTATTGAAGCAAAAATTATAGAAAAAATGAAATTATGGAACGTTTGGAAACTGGAAAACGCGTGTGTGGTGACGAGGTGTGAGTGAATGAACTTGCCTATCGACTTATTAATATGTCCCATAAAATTACTTTAATTAAAAAATAACCATGAACACTTTTCGATGGTCAAGTAATCATAGGCATGTTTATTAGTGAAATAATATGTAATAAATAATGTCACATGGATAAAGTCGATCTTTCAAGGCTATTTATTCAACAAATATCGATAGATGACTATACACAATACCGGTGTGTGTCGCATTTCTTTTGTATATATCCGATATCTAGTCAAGTCTAGTCAAGCGCAGACAAGCTACAGTTGGCACTTATTTTTAATGTTGTGAGCGTCTCATCTGCTTATCCTTTAACACTATTTCAAAATAGCTACCTAATACGTATAACGAAACATGAACATGACGATTGCTTTATTGTTCAATAACGCGAATGTATCGGACCTCGGAGCCGGGCTGCGGTGGTTGCTCGACCGCGAAGTATTGCCGGCTCGTCCCGATTTATGGCCCGGACCCTACAGCGACGTGCCGATGCACTGCGCATACTTCATACCACCACCTAACTCACATAATTTTTATACTTTCACGGTTCAGTAATCTCACAAACTTCTTATTTTCTGGTTGAGAAAAGCTACAGCAGTAACAGTTCATAGAGGGTGTACTATAAATCAGATTATCTGACAGGTTACGATCTATATCTACGACGTCCAAGCAATTCAGTATAACGCAGATAAAATCACCGTAATTTTGCTGACATCAGCCGCTAGAATCGAGTAAATACAAATATCAGTTGTGTTAGAAATTCGTCATGTAAATATGATGTTGGTAGCGGTGTTATTCGCACAATCTAATTAGCGACAATGACTCAAAGCTAAAAGTTAAGAATTAACAATTTTATGTAGAGCCCAGCTCATAACTTCTTTCTTGGTCAATATAAGGTCAACGGTGGAGTAATAGGCACTAACTGGGGTACCAAAAATGTCCACGCGGTGAGAGGCTAAGCGATTATGCCTCAGTGGTCCTCCGGGCTCAAGGCTAGCAAGCGCTTCGCGTCGCGTGTAGGCAGAGGAGTGAGTCGAGCCGCAGCATTATCATTTGATGAAGCTATCTTTGTTTTGATGCGTAATGAAAATTTATAAATTTTTACGTAGTACTCTAAGAGGGTTATAAGTAAGAGAGTGGACGTATTTGAAATTATGTCTCAAGTAAAAAAAATAATTAATATTAATTGTATGTTTCATTAGTTACAAATATTAGGATCATCCTCTTAGACCCACCGTACCACAGGTCGTGCTTATCTGGGCCGTTAAGATACTCGAGGATACCTACCTGATTATTAATATAAACCTGCCCGATGACTAGAGTTAACTTTGAAATCTACACAAACATAATCTTGAGAATAATTGTTCGTCGCTTAGTTTTACGGCATGTGCCACATTCGTTAGGCCCGCAATTTCACCCGCCGCGCCCACCCAGTACTGCTGCGGCCGCACGGCCCGACGCGGTGGACCGGCCCACACTCCTTTACACCAGAGCACAATCTCTATTGTACTTTTTGATAATTGGTAGTTTGAGGTGGGCCTTATTGCCAACTGCGGTGCCGGTGGAGCGGCCTCTACTCAGAGCGGTTCTTTTAAAAGTGAGTGCCTTGATCAATGGGTATTCATAAGATTGGCTCCAAAGACTATAGATGACTTTAATGAAAAATTTGACAACATTATTTTATCCAAGTATTATATTATCATCATCATCATCATATCAGCCATACACAGTCCACTGCTGAACATAGGCCTCTCCCATAGACTTCCAGAATGACCGATCCAAAGCAGCCCGCATCCAGCGCTTCCCGGCGACCTTGATGAGGTCGTCCTTCCACCTAACTCTTTTGCTCCATTGGCCATCCGTTCTGCGCGCTATGTGTCCCGCCCACTGCCACTTCAACG
Source organism: Eilema caniola (assembly GCA_949126895.1). Lineage (NCBI taxonomy): Eukaryota > Metazoa > Arthropoda > Insecta > Lepidoptera > Erebidae > Eilema > Eilema caniola. The sequence continues at coordinate 364,693 of OX421463.1, read as the reverse complement.
AGCTAATCCGCTGGGCTACGTCGGTTACTTTTGTTCTCCTACGGATATCATCATTTCTGACGCGATCACGTAGGGAAATACCGAGCATAACCCTTTCCATAGCTCGTTGAGCGACTTTGAGTTTGTTTAAGAAACCCATAGTGAGGGACCACGTTTCCGATCCGTAAGTCATCACTGGTAACACACATTGGTTAAAGACTTTCGTCTTCAGGCACTGAGGTATGTCGGACGAGAAGACATCTCGTAGTTTCCCGAACGCTGCCCAGCCAAGTCTAAAACTGCATAACAACAGCTTCTAAGACTGAGTCCCCAACATGAACCGGTAGAGGCGCAACATGGACATTAATAGAGAGATCACCCAGCGAGATATTTCGGTGGCTGTTGAACCTAACCTTGAGCCGCCGCCGTCTACAAGACCGATTCGTAGTTGTAGACGTAAGTTAACTTAGTGAAATGTATACATTTATACATTATAAATGTTTGTTTTAGTGAAAACTGTCCACGAAATATGAATGAGAAATTAATGGGATTTTTATTTCATTATCGCACGACTCCACACTGTTTGACATAACCTTTGTCTTGTCCATATTCATCTTAAGGCCCACCTGTTGGGATACTCTGTTGAGGTCTTCGAGCATGGTGTTCAAGTCTTCCAGCGATTCTGCCATAATGACAATATCGTCGGCAAACCGAAGGTGAGTGATATACTCACCGTTTATGTTGATGCCACGTCCTTTCCAGTTCAGTAGCTTGAAGACGTCTTCCAAGGCAGCGGTAAACAGTTTCGGAAAGATCACGTCTCCCTGTCTAACGCCCCTTTTCAGTGGAATTGGTTTGGTGCTGTGTTCCTGTACTCGGACCGACATAGTGGCGTTCTGGTATAAACACTTCAACATTTCGATATACCGGTGATCTATCCGGCACCGCTGGAGAGACTGTAGCACGTCCCATATTTCGATCGAATCGAAGGCTTTCTCATAGTCCACGAATCCTAAGCAGAGAGGCCGGTTATACTCTTTGGTCTTCTGTATAACCTGCCGCAGCGTGTGGATGTGGTCTATGGTACTGTAGCCTTTACGGAATCCGGCTTGTTCGGGAGGTGGGAAGTCATCGAGCCTGTTGGCGAGACGGTTCGTAATAACCCTCGAAAACAACTTATAAATGTGGCTCAGGAGCGTGATGGGCCTATAATTCTTCAACAAAGTATTATCACCTTTCTTGAAGAAAAGGACCACCTTACCCCCGCTCCACGCTTCCGGCGTTATGCCTTCGTGTAGGACGGAATTGAAGAGCTTCTGAAGGACATTCAGTACCGGCGTTCCGCCCGCTTTCAAAAGCTCTGCTGTAATTCCGTCCTCACCCGCCGCTTTGTTATTCTTTAGCTGTTTGAGGGCCATCCTAATCTCGTACAGGCTGATGTCCGGGATGTCTTCGGTATAATGTCGGGTAAGCTTGGCTCTTGGATCTTTAGCCATGCCAACGGGCTGTGTTACTGATGTATATAGCTGTCCATAAAACCTTTCGACCTCCCTAAGTACCTCTGCCGTTGTCGTTGCCATGCCGCCATCCTCCGTCTTCAGCTTCGTCAACCGGCTTTGTCCAACGGACGCATTCCTCGCAAACACTTTGGAGCCTTTGTTTCGCTCTATCGTCTCCTTAATAGTTTTTGTATTATAGGAGCGAATGTCGTGTCGCAAAGATTTCTGTATGCGTCTGTTGAGCTGCCTATATGCCTCAACGTCGTCGGAGGTCTGTAGCGGCATAGATCGACGTTTGGCCATGAGATCAAGGGTCTGGGTCGAAATTTTCTGAGGTTTTTGTTTAGGGCGAGACCTAAAGAATTTAGATCCCACCGTTTGGACAGCTTCTACCAGCACGTTGTTTACCTCGTCCACTGAAATGCGATCCTGTAGACAATCGAAACGATTGGATAGTTCGAGCTGAAAGCTCTCGGAGTCCCGGACATCGGCATATGACGGTCTGAGTGTTGACTTCATCAGACGTGACCTTTCTAGTCTAGGGCTAATATTCAATGTGCCTCTTACGATACGGTGATCGCTACCGGTTTTTACAAGGCTGATCACAGAGACATCATTGAATACTTGCCTCTTTGTCGTCAAGATGTAGTCAATCTCATACGCCATGTTAGCGGGGCTTAGCCAGGTCCACTTTCTCTGGGGTAGCTTTCTGAAGAAAGAGTTCATCGCGTAGAGACCCTCTTTCTCCATAAAGCCCGCCAGCATGTGGCCCCGGTCATTCCGCTGCCCATATCCAAAAGGCCCCACCCTCAACTCCCCATCGCCCTGTTATTATTATATATGTAGTATTATATATTCAAAACAATTTTTTTAAATTTTTGGTGATTAAGTTACGTAATAATTTTAACTGATGTTTAGAAGTTCTGAACACTATTTTTTAGGGCAAACGATTTTATTTGGAAATAATTATTATTATACATCAAGTTTGAATGCCGCATTCAGTTATTTAACACTAGCGTTAAGTGAGAAAGCGGCACTGTGACCCAAATATCCTTGTGTAAATACATACTGTACAGCAAGTGAGCTATGTACGTATCGTATTTGTTATCAATGGCATCAGCATAAAGCTTACATCTCCGAACAATGAAGCAATCATTCTCGTGGCGCGCGGGAGTCCCCCGGCCGCGTTGTGTCGCGCTCGTAAAACGTAAAGCCACAGTGGAGTTTACGACACGCGCACTGTCACTAAACGTACCTCGACGTGCTTAGACGGACCATAAACCGTGTAATAAGTATTTACATAATATATCATAATATTAGATCATGTTGGCGATGTGTATGTCACAATGGAATTCGTTTTCTGTTATTAGGCCAAAGGAAGAAAACGTCTGGATGTTTTCTATTACTCATGTGTGTATGCATACAGGTCACCATTAGCTGGCACGTAATTGTATATTTAGAATAACGATTATTATATCATTTTTTAAATTGATATTCTTAATAAAAATATTTAACACGAAGCTGTATACATCTAGTAGAGATAAATATATCCCTTTTCTTGTAGATAACTCAAAACAGCCATCCACTTAAATTACAGAAGAACAAAAAGGAATTAAGGTTCTAAGGTCTAAAGAAAGAGTAATTAAGAAATTCCCCAAAATACAGGCATCAGCTTAGTTTGGGTAGCAGTTTATTGTATTTTACACTATTGTAACTTAGGAATTGTTAATTTTAAGACCAACATTGTTACTTATATTGGTGACAATAAACGTATGTTATTAATAAAACTATTTTATACATACCTATTTACTTGTATTTAAAATATTTTTGTTTGGTAACTATTGACGGGGTAAAATCTGTTTTCCTAATAAGTTACAGGGGTAACCATATTGAAAAGGTTAGGAACCACAGCCCTAGGGCATCTAGCTACATATTATTATAGTTCAAGTTTTCTATTGTGATAGATACTAGGTAATTTTGTGTAGGAATTCTTATAAGAATTACAGTTATGGTTAGTATATTATACGTTCAACGAGAGTTAAATGTGTAATTTAATCTTGTGTTCATATAATAAATTAAATAAGGGTAATTGCACGTTATATTCGTATATTATATTTTGGTTTAAGATAATAAGTAAATTAACTCTATATTCTTCGGAATTAATCAAAATCTCACTCTGCGGAGCTTGAGATAATATTGTATGTTTTTTTTTTTTATATAGGACACGTCAATTTGACCTTACCTTGCCTGATGGTAAGCTGAAGGCAAAGACTTAGGAGAGAGGGCCCCCGTGAGAACTCCCGTGTAGGGTGCTATCATCCGCATAGCAATGAATGCTGCCGGTCGACAGCATGTCATTGATATGCAGAAGAAAGATAGTTGGCGATAGGACAGATCCCTGCGGTACGCCGGCATTTACCTGCAAGAACTCCGAGGCTCGTCCATCACAAAGGACGCGAATACGGCGCTCCTGCAAGAAGCCGACAACCCAGTCGCACAGTCTAGGAGGCAGACCAAAGGCTGGTAGCTTGGAAAGAAGCGATTTGTGCCAAACTCTATCGAAAGCTTTGGCGATGTCAAGACTAATTGCCAATGACTCGCCGTGCTTGTCCATAGCCTCACCCCAAATATGGTTAACATACGCCAGAAGATCACCCGCTGACGAAAAAAATATACCTGATCCAATATATTTCATCTTTCATTTAAAATGTATGATCATTTTAAATCAAATATGATATCGTCGACAATTAAAGGCCTAAAATATACAGCTGATAATAAGAAACACAGAAATCAAACTGTCAAAGACCTATTTCATCAATAAATAATCCTCAGTCTTATCATCCTAATATTCCAAGCATCTAAACTAAATTAGGATAAAATATTATAACACAGATTTATGGAACAATCGTTTTGAATAGACGCCAATAGCATACTTTGTTGTTCGACTAAATATTCGGTTATGAGTTAGTATTGAATGATTGCTAAGCAGGATATTGGTTTAGGTTTTATCTATAGATAAACTAGACGATCACAGCTATACGTAGCATGTGGTTACACCCCAAGGTCCCGTTACAACTAATCTTATATCACGACTCTGTAGACTCGTGGTCTTCGAGAATTTTATTAAGTCCTTTTGACAGACTTTTGTGATATTTCGTTGATCGAAGAGAGTTCAGAGATATACGTCATCTCCATGCTGAGGCGGCTAGTATCTTCCCGCATAATTTTTCCATGATATGCAATCATGTTGACGGGAATTAACATTCTATATTTACGCGTTTAGCAATTTAATCACTTATTTAAAGAATAGGAACACGTTACTAACATAGACAGGTTTACTAGTAAATCGACATATTCCTATTAGGATGTGTTAGACAATCTTCGATCAATGAGTAGCAATGAAAATGTACTTGGTGCATTTGTACCCGTGGTTTTTACAACTCGCCTTTCTTCTTTGTATTTAATGGTTTTTTTTTAGTTTTTATGACTATTTTAGTTTTGTAAAAGTATCACTACTAAAATAAATTAGAATAATTCCTTAGAATTTCAATACCTCTTACATTTTTGCGTAAAACACTTGTTGAACATAAATAAAAAAGGAATATTAACGAAATCATTGTATAGCCAATGTAGCGAGCTTTGGGAATATTTTCATTTTCCCACTTCCAAAGAAAATATTAGGTAAATGGGAAATTATATCAAGTCATAGTTTTTTCGACGAATACGTAGGGACCTATTATCAGGGCTACCAGTGCTATCTCATAACTAGGTAAAAATAAATATTATATTGAAAACAAATAGGTATAGGTAAGTTTCAAAATAGTCCAGTCACATGTTTTTACATTAGTCAACCGGCCACACGTGCCATAGTGGAACCCCCGCTAAAAGTTTATGAAGAAATTGCGGCGGTCGCGAAATGTTCAACTGAACCGGCATAGTGCCAGCGACCAGCGACACTCTGCAGAATGAAAAAACGCTTAGTGTTGCAGGCATTATATGCAACGGTAATCGTTTATCATCAGACAAGTCGTGTGCTTGTTTGCTATTGTAGTAGCATAAAATATGTTATTAAAAACAAAATAAAAAAGTACATTTTGAATAGTGTTTTGAATTATTAGTTTCCCGTATTTGTACATGATACCTATGCCCTGTTTTCTATACTAATAGATATCATAAAGAGGCAAGATTTGTATGTTTGTTGGTAATGAATATACTCAGTAACTCCCTATTAAATAGCTACATTATTCGTGAGTAACGTGTGCTTATATATCATAATGCTACTTTTTTTTTTTTTTTTTTTTTTACGTGCGGGAAATCCCCACGGATACCCGCCCCTCCGGAGCCGGAGGGGAAGGTTATGTCGGACTCGAACCGACTAAACCGCACGCCGTCTGTGGGTCGTGGTGCTAGGCCGAAGGTGAGGTTGCCTTGCGGCATATCCCTCGCACCCCGGCTGACCCAGGGCCATCCCTTTCGGTCTGGCCCTCCTCGGGAGGTGGGGACCACGCCGTCCCCGACTCAACCCCGGTGTGGGGAGGCGCGCATCGTCCTACGATGCGCGCCGCCGCCGTGGCCTGCTTCTGCTAGGGTGACGGGTGGCTCCACCCGTCACCCTCAGGCCCGCGCTCATGGGGGGCGGAGGTCTGTAAGCGCCCTCCGACGCCCGAGCCGCCTTCGGGCGCGAGCAGCGATGTCAGCGAGTCTTTCTCGCTCACCGCGCCGCGCCCGCTCTGCTGTCTCCTTCGCGAGCATGACCTGCTCGCAGAAAGAGGCGCTGGCCGCCCACGCATCCGCGCAGCGGACCATCGCCGCGAGCAGGGTGGAGAGCGTGAGCACTCTCACCCCCAGGGCCTGCACAAGCTCCCGCCTCGGCGTCTCAAACGCCGGACACTCGGTGAGCGTGTGCAGCCCCGAGTCCACGCTCGCGTCGCAGTGATGGCACTCGGGCGTTGGCTCAATACCCATCAGATGCAGATACCGCCCGAAGTAACCGTGCCCGGTTATCATCTGCGTCTGACGGTACGAGAGGCTCCCGTGTGGCCTCTCTAGCCACTCCCCCATGATGGGCCTTACCGCCGCAATGACGGCGTGCCCTGCGCGTGGTTGCCCAAGTCGTCGCTCCCACTCGGCCACCATGACCTGGTGGAGCCGGGATTTCTCGGCCCGAATGTCCTCGGGCTCGGGATCGAATCCCCGCTCCCGCGCCTCCTTTCGGAACTGGTATAGTGCCGAAAGGGCCCTCGCTTCCAGGATCCACGGTGGCGATCCGGCCAGGAGACTCGCCGCTTCGAAGGATATCGTGCGGTATCCCCTGATGGCCCTGGAGGCCATCGTCCTCTGCGCCGTACGGAGCAGAGGCAGGAATCTGGCCCCCAGGGTGTCCGCCCACACGGGGCACCCATATAGGGCCATGGACCGCACGACACCCGCGTAGAGTCTCCTGCAGGAGGCCCCTGGGCCCTTCAAGTTGGGCAACAGCCGACTCAGGGCATTCGCCGTGGTGACCAACTTGGGGCGCAGGCTTCGGAGATGTTGTCCGAAGTCCCATCGACCGTCAAGCACGAGCCCCAGGTATTTCAGCTGGGGCTTGATGTCGATGGGAGTGCCTCCCACTGTAAGGCTGGCTCCCGGGCCTGGCCTGCGCCGAGGACCATGAAAGAACATGGCCTCGGACTTGTGCAGAGCCACCTCGAGACCCAGCCGCCGGATCCGCTCGACGACTTGGCCAACCGCGGTCGTGGCCCTCAGGGTTGCCTCGCGGTGCATAGCCCCGCTCACCGTCACCAGCGTGTCGTCCGCATAACACGTGACGGTGGCACCGTACGCGAAGTCACCGCGAAGCACCCAGTCGTAACCGATGTTCCACAGTAACGGCCCCAGGACCGATCCCTGCGGAACACCGCACGACATCTCACGCCTACCGACTCCGGTCGAACTCGGGTAGACGACGGCTCTCTCCGTCAGGTAAGCCCCGACCATGCGGCGGAGGTAGAGAGGCACACCGTGGTACACGAGTGCCTCCCTGATGCAACTCCAGGGCAAGGTGTTGAAGGCGTTGGAGATGTCCAAGGACACCGCCAACATCACCTCGCCCCGGGCAACCGCATCCTCCGCCAGAGTCCTCACACGCATGATGGCATCCACAGTGGAACGCCACCGGCGGAACCCAAACTGGGTATTCGCCAGGTCCGGCCCCACTCTAGAGAGATGCTCGACGAGGCGCTTGGCAATTACTCTTTCGAAGAGTTTGCCCACCTCGTCGAGCAGCACTATGGGCCGGTACCCGGACGGCTCGTCCGCCGGGCGTCCCTTCTTGCGGATGAGGACCAGTTTCCCCGTCCTCCACATCTTCGGAAACTGGCCCCGCTCCAAACATGCGCTGAGGAACCCTCTCAGTCGGGGTTCGAGACCGTCTTCCCCTAGAGCTAGGACCCACGCGCGGCCTGGAATGCCGTCGGGTCCCGGGGCGGTGTTTTTCTTGGCTCTCAGCCTTCGCACCGCCAGCTCTAGTTCTACCCAAGTGACCTCGGGCACGTCGTCGTCAATCACCGCACTGGGCGCCGTAGGCGACCGAGGCGGCGGAGCCATCTGCGGCGGAACATGTTCCGCTCGCGCCGGGAACAGGGATTCCACCACTCCTCCGAGCAGAGCCGGTTCGAGCACCTGGGTCAGCGGAGGGGCCCGGGGGCGCAGCTTTTCTCTTACGATAAGGTAAGGCCGCCCCCATGGGTCCCGCTCCAGCGTCTCCAGGAGCTCCCGGTAACAAGCGGCCTTAGACCGCTTGATCTCCGCTCGGAGGGCATTCCGGGCCTCCCTGTATCCCTCGTGAAGCTCCGCCAGTCGGGGCTCCGAATCTGCGGTACGGCTACGCCTCCTACGGAGTCGGGCCCACCGGCGGTGCGTGATCACGCAGGCTTGACGCAGCCTCGCGATCTCCGCATTCCACCTGTAGACCCGACGCCTCGGATTATAGGCTGGAGCCCTAGGCATACCCGCATCGCAGACCCGCGTCATGGCCTCCCGGAACCAGGCCGCTTCATCGTCTATGTCGACAGGCCTGTCCGGCGCAATGGCCCAGGCCTGTACGATGGCGGCCTCCAGGAGGTCCTCCCGATTCAGTCGCCCCAACACCCAGCGCGGCTCGCGTTGGGCCGATATGACCGGCGCATCACCCGCAGGAGGGGAGACATCGAACCGAACGTATCGGTGATCCGATAGTGTCTCCACCTCCACGGCGACACGCCAGTCCCGCACGCGGAGTGACAGGGAAGCGCTCGCGAACGAAAGGTCTATGATCGACCTGCGCTCCCCCGCCACAAAGGTGCCCACATACGTGGCTTCGGCCCCGCGATTCTGGAGAACTAAGCCGAGAGAATCGGCCCAGCTCTCCAGAGCCCTGCCCCGCGCGTTTGTGCGCCGGGAACCCCAAGCCTGAGACCAGGCGTTGAAGTCCCCGAGCACAAGAACCTGACGAGGCGTACAGGCATTGACGACGTCGGTCAGCCGCTCCAGCGACCGCCGATACTGCCCAATGAGTCGGTGTGACCCCGGCGTGAGATAAACGGCCACGACCGCAATCTCCCCTACACGCGCCGCTACGATGCCATGCTCCCTTGCGATCACTACAAGGGGAGGGGCACCCGCAGCGGCGTTATGCACCAGTGCCGCCGATCCATCCAGGTCGACCACCCAGGCGGGCCCGAGGGGCCGGTGAGTGTATGGATCGGCGACAGCGGCGACGTCGATGGACCACTGTGCCATGCTCTGGAGCAGAAGTGCCTGAGCATCGACACCGTGGCCCAGGTTCGCCTGCAGGATGCGGAGATGAGGATCCATTATGGAACCATCTCCGCATCCCGCCCCGAACCATTGGCGGAACGCCCGCCTCGCGGCAGCGGCTCCCCGCGGGTGCAGGCCTTGCTGCCAACCCTATGGTCGGCCGGCTTGCCCTCCGCCGCACACCTGAAACAGTGCGGCGGAGCTTCGCAATTACCGGCCCTATGACCGGGTTGGCTGCAGCGGAAGCAACGGTCGCCGACCGTCACCTCCGCCCTGCACTGTACACCCACGTGGCCGGCCGACAGGCACCTGAAGCACCTGTCCGGCCGAGCCTGTAGGAGCCGTACCCGGACTCCTACAACGCCGCCTACCGCGAGAATCCGCCGGTCGGCAGCCTTTTGGGCTGCTGCGATGGGGCAGCCGACAACTGTTGCCCCCTGTCCGCGACGGCCGTAGCGGATCGCTCCGACCTTAACCGCCTCCAGGGGGCAACCCCCGGCCTCCGCCACGGTGACCCGAATCTCTTCGGCCGTGATGGAGTCGTCCAGGTCCGAAATGCGCAGTTCTGCGCACTTGGTGGGCCTGGACACCCGGACGTCGGCCGCATCCAACGTGTCCCTCAGCCTAGCCGCAATGGCATCGGCCTTGGGACCACTGGAGGCGCCAGGGACGTGGATGAGACGGGCACCCGTCCGAGTGTGTGTCACTCGGAGAGTCCCCGCCACATCGAGGGCCCTCATATCAATGAGGCCCCTCGCCTGTTTCACCAGGTCCACGTACTGCACGCCCCTCGCCGTCGCCTCCGGTGTCATCGTTAAGACGACAGCGGTGGTACGGGGGACGCGCAGCTTTCCTGGCGCACCCTTCGCGGCAGCTTGGGCCTTCTTGGCCCTTTTGACTGCCTTTTTACGGGCGTTCCGACTTTTTCTGGCCTCGCCGACCACCTCCCAGCCCCCTGCCGGTGCGGAGCTCGTGGAGGCAGTCGGGACCGAAGCCGGGGCCGGGGCCGGGGCTGGGACTTGGGACGTCTTCCCCTTGCCCTTCCCCTTCCCCTTGCCCTTGGCTTGGGCGCTCCCGGCTGAGGCGGCGGTAGCGGCCGTAGCAGCAGGCGCAGTGGGCACACTGCGGGCCGACTCCTGCGAGGTCCCCGCCGTCACCGTACGGCTGGGGCCCCGCTTTACTGCTCCGGCGTAGCCCCCGCTCGGCGGCGCCAGGGGCGGACGACGGATGGAGTCCATGATGGCCTCCAGACAACTCCGCGTCCACTCCTCGTGCGCCGCCTGCCGCTTTTCCATGGCGGCCATCGTCGCCATGCAGGCCTCCACCGGATTGGTGGGCCTCGGCTGCGCCGGCGGCGGTGGGGCCGGTAGGCGCGGCGGGGCCGGCAGACGCGGCGGCAACGGCGGCGGGGCCGGTAAACGCGCCGGTACAGGCGGTGGCGGTGGCGCCAGCGACACCGGCCGCGCCCGAGGCGGCAGTCTCGGCCGCACCGGTGACCTCGACCCCACCGGCGGCGACGGTGGCGACGGCGGCGACCGCGGCGCCAGAGATGGCGGCGGCGTCACGCGCTCGTCAGGCAGCTGAGTTTTCGCAGCGATGGCCTCCTGGAGCGCTGCGATTTCAGCCGCCATGTTGGCCATCTCCTTGCGGTACTCAGCCGACTGCCGCCCAGTCTCCTCGAGCACTGCTGCCTGCTGCCTGCTGAGCTCAGCGCGCTCGCGCTGCGCGCTGGCCAGCTCCGCCCTGAGCAGGTTATGGTGCTCGACGAGGCGCAACGTCACCCGCATGAGCCGGTCCTCCTCCGGCTTCATAGCCCCGGTCTGGGCCTTGGCCAGGCCTTTAAGGGCCTCCATCACCTCTATGGAGGTGCTGTCGCCGGTACAGGCCAAGGGCGCCGCCGAGGTGGAGGAACTCGGCGGCGCCACCACATCCTCCGGGGCAGAGGCCCGTGATGGACGGGCCTGAGGGGCACCTGTCTCCCCACCCCGCGCCTTTTGGCGGCTAACCGCCACCAGTTTGGGCGGGGGTGGGCGCAGCATCTCGTTGCTGCTGTGAGTGCCGCTGGTGGAAGACGAGTCGGAGAGCGTGGGCTCAAAATCCGACCCCGTCTTCTTTTGGGTGAGGACTTTTTTTTTTCTGACGGTCCTCGGCCGCCATTTAGACCTTCGGGTCCGTAGACCCACCGGGCTTCGGTCTCGGCTGTCCCGGCTGTCAGTGGCGGTGTCGAAGTTCTCCGACACCGCCTGGGACGCGACTTCCGCGTCATGGTGCTGCGCGACCTCCGCGCAGACTGTTTCGCTTGGATGGGTTTGGTTTGTGTTTTTAGTAAAGTTCTCCATAATGTTCCCACGAGTTGAACCGTTCGGATTACACTTCCTGGGTGACGGCCATTCCAGGAAGCGGGGTATATACTGTGGAGGTCCCCCGGTATCCACAGGTTTTAAGCGACTTCGCTGTCGGGTTTTCAGACTTTTCCTTGTCGTGGGCCGGCCAATTAAGGCAAGCCCCGCGGCCTCCAGGATATCGGCGTTCCCGAGTGTGGCTAGCACTCAGGTCGTTGTCGATATCTCGGAGGTTACGCGATGCGGGGGAGTAGCCAACTCTCCCAACGCCGACGGAGGCACGAATGCCCGTCAGCCCCTGCGCGAGCAGTGGGCCGACCCGTCCCCGGATCCTACGGATCCCGTCGCCTCTCCCATGTCTCCTCTGCTAAAGCAGAGGGGTACTGGGAGCGACGGCTAGCCCTGAAAAGGGCTGTTGAGGTGGGAGGAACCCTACGGATCCCTCCCCGCGGGCCTTGCAGGCCCGCCATACCACGACCCCCTCGTGCAATGGGGTCAGCTAGTCCTTAAAAGGGCTGTTGGAATGGAAGGGTATCCTACGGACCCCTTCCCGCGGGCCTTGAAGGCCCGCCATCCCACGACCTCCTCGTGAGGTCAGCCGTCGGGTTATTTGTCAACGGCCAACAGAACTCCCAAGGTAGGAGTCTGTTAGCCGTTGTCCAGGGTGCACCAGCCCCCCCGCTTCCGCTCCCCAGGACCGCGGTCCAAAGGGGGAAGAAACGGAGAAGCCGACGTGGAGGTTACCCAACCAGCACCCCATCATAATGCTACTATCAGCTATGAATGGGATCAGAATTCTACGCGGGCAGAGTCGCGGACCACAGCGAGTATACTAAAATTACACGAAACAAATAATAAAACCTTGAGTGTTTAAAAAAAAACCTAGCCGTTATGGACATTTCACTTCAACTTCCAGCATTTATTATTTTAACATGTACAATAAAACATAAATAGTACTAAATATGATTTAAAATTAGAAAATATTTTATTTTATTTTATTTTATTAATTCTTCCTGCACAAATATAAAATAAATGCACAAAGGCGGACTTAATGCCGTGGGTATTATTACGTACTAAAATAAACTAAAATAATAAATACAATATTTACATACATAATGCGCCGTGAACAAATTCTAAATACACATGATTTAATTTTTTTTCCCCATGTATAGAGTAAATGTTATTGTGTACCATTATTATCAGTGGATTGTGTGAGCCTCACTGAGTGTAAGGACGCATAGGTTACGCCTACATAAAATATTACTTTGGCTTCTCTCGCGTCTTACCTACCGATCTTAAGACACTGTCCGTCAATGCGTTATTAGTCTGAGATTCTATCCCTCACAAATGAGCAAAATTATAGTCATTTTTACACAATACTTGTGACTGAATAAATATTCTCGTAAACCCCTCCAGCTACATTAAGAGCTGGTTCACTGTAGTGTAATGGTAATGCACAATGTTTCAGTACTAGCCCGGTGCTTGATAGCCACTATCTATTTCAGGTGAAACTAATAGTATGATAAGTCACAATTGCACCCTTACAACTCATACAGACTCTCATCTACTCGAGTCCTGTAACTAATCTTCTACTAATCTTGCTATTGCTTACTCAGATATAGCGAAGAAGTCGACTCATCTATTGATATCGCACGTGAGACTCGTGGCGTTCCTTACTCTGATACAGTTACTAAGTGGACAAACTTTCCATTTTAGCAACGATTAGTTAATAACACACAGAACTTACCGGCGAGTATATGAACTAGCTAGTCCTCCTCTCCTGGTGCATTGTCTGGAGCACTGCCACCCGCTCCTCACTCCTCCATTGTGCGCGCTAATCCGATTACTAGCAAAACACTCGACACTTTTATTTGTCACTGACACCTCCTACCGTATGAGGAATTGGATTTTCTCAATAGGTCTTATTCAGAGAATTTGTGTTTGTGTATACAGTAGTCAGGTAACGCAATGACCTAGCTGCAAGATTGAAGCGGTAGAAAGAGACTATATCTTAGGAATACATAAATTTATAAATTTAAGAAATCATCCCACTGACGACTTTTTTCTTACGAATGGAATATGAAGTCGCACGTTTTATTGTATTTAAACCAGAGGAGATGGCGGCTTGGGGCTATCGTATCTCATTCTATTTAATCCAAGTAGGTCGAACTACCCGCACCACAGTCAACTGCTGAAACCAAAATTTTAGGTCTGCTTAATAAAATTATTTGAGTATCTTTAGTATCAAAAATACCACAAGACACTAATGCACTTATTAGCATAAATATGTATGTAGCGATGGGACTCGGAAAAAAATAGTCTTGACTTGCAACGTTACAGTCAGTTTTATTAACGTTCAACACCTTATTTTATAAAAACATCTTTAATATATTTTCTATACGTCTTGCCATTTTTTCAGCCTGCGCTATTCGTCCTTCGTCCGTATCGCGCACTCCTCTCCTCAGTTTCACTCAATGGCTGAGTTTGGATATGGAAGCAAAATTATCAATCCCACATGTTTTAAGATTATACTCTACTCATAAATTAAGACAATTATTAGCAGTGTGACTGTTTTGCAGGAAGGGACAGTGGAAGATGGAATAGAATCGCATATTTAGAATTCGCCGATTATTGTATAATTTTATTCATTTACAAAGTAAATTATTATCTAATCGTTTTAAATTTACATTTAAACCACAAAGACACTACAAGACCGTGGTATTTTGTACAACATCTAGTAGAAATGAAGTTGCTATCCTATTTTGTAAATAGCCCAAAAATTTAGCCATTGATTTAAATGTCAATAAGAATAAAGTATAAAATATATGGTTAGTGAAGCAAAAAATAAACGAAGAGTTTGTGAAAGCGTTCTTGCATTTCATGGGAACGAACTCAATATTCTTTTTTAAGCACATCGTATTCAATTATATATACAAAATGACATATTGTGATTCTAAAGTTATTTTACTTGAATGAATGTAAATATAAAACTTTAAAATTAATTAAGTAATCGTATTGTTGGAATATCATTAGGGAGATTAAGATTGTGGATTTTGATAATTAAGTAGCATTGTATCGTACTTTATAATTGTAGATTAGTGCGATTTTGACCCATGGATAAAATAACAGGCCAAAAATACCAAGATATTTCGTCAAGAGAGCACATAGTACCACCGGTAATATAATATAGTTTTTATACAGATGGACAATCAAAAACAAAAATTGGATACACTCGTAACTTCGAAAAGCAGATAGGCAGCTTTTTAGTTCAGGAGTTATAACTAGATGGCAACATAGTTTTGGCAAACTTTTCAAATTTTTAGTATTAAAATTAACTTATCAAAAATAAAACACACTAAATACATTATGATGAATGAAATTTAAATATTCTAATCTATAGATGATTCCGCCAGAATGATTCCGCCAGAGACTGTAGTAATTCTTAAATCATATTCGATCGTCTTCGTAATTACTTAAGCAGAATTATTGAAAACGTGAGAATATTATGGACTACCACATTTTATACTGAAAGGCTACAGTAAAGTCAGTAAAGTAGTCACGCAAAATCAAAATTTCAAATGCCTATATTTTGAATCTAATATATTTCATTTGATCTCAAATAATCCAGAGTATTATCATCTTAATATTCCAAACATTTAAACTAAGTAGGGATAAAATATCACAACACAGGTTTGTGACAAAATTTAGTTAAATAGATGCCTATAGCATTTGTTATTCGAATATATATACGTTCAGGAGTTAGTATTGAATGATAGCTAAGTAGGTTATTACGGTAAATTTCAACTATGGGTAAACTAGACGATCACAGCTACATGTAGTATGAAGTCCATGCCCCAGAGACCCTGCGGTCTGAGCGGCCACCGCTCCACCTCGTGCCTGCCGATGAGTGGCGTTGTGTTTCCAATTGCTGTTCTAAGTGTTACCGGTCCTAGAAAATCATCAATATACTTGGTTTTTTATACGATAAGTGCTTTCGATACTTAGGTATAAAAATAATATTTCGCTGACATAAGCGGAACATTCCGGTACTTTAGTGGACCGTGTGAATTTCACTTAAAGTTGATCTGAAGTGACCGAACTATGTCAATCCCACACAGGCCCAGTCTCACTACCAGCGATCTTGATCTTGATCTCGATCTTGACATGCTGGTAAAGCGTAGATCTGCCGCCTATAGTTGTAACGAAAAGAAGTTTTATAGTGCTTTTATAATGAAATTAACTTGAAGTAAAGCAATACCTATATGCACTGTAAAAACAGTAATTAATATAAGTGTCCATCTGGCTAGAGGTATAGGACATGGGATAAATAAAAGTTTGAGTATGAATTGATAACAATTATAATCGAGTAAATAGTAACGTGCCATCGGGCGAGGTGAAGTCAAATGAGGCGTCCTATGTAAAAAAAAAACGTTTCATAAATTTATAAATTTGGGAAATAGATATGCATCTCAGGGTGGATTCGCAATAAATCGTTCTGCCGAGGCGTTATTTGATCCGGTCCAAAGGTGGAAGTGTGCACTTAACTTGTGGACTCCCGGTTGGTGATGGTGCCGGGGTGTCAGGGTCTTCACTGATGTGCCTCACGAGCTAATGATAGTGTGAAGCCCGGTGCGAAGAAGTTAAAAGTTCTAAGCGGAGGTTGCCAAAGAAATAGTGCGGTATAAACGCCGTCGTTTGACGCTTAAGATAATGTTGTCCAACCTCACTTGCACTAGCATAGACAATTCAGAAAATCATTCAAAAAATCCACAATGTTACATAGTTCTTATCAGCTTGGAAATCATATAATATATTTGTGCTTTCATATTAAATCAATATTCGGATATTAAAAACTTGTATTTTGCAATCTAGCTAATTTTCGATAACAAAACAAATACACGACTTATAAAATAAATGAAATAAAAGTTCTATTACTGTCGTATAGCTCCATTATGGTTCCCTGAGGTCCCGGGCCGGGCAGTAGCAGGCGCGGTGCTGTGCGCTGACGACGCCTGCCTGTGTAGCTCACCCCCCCTCCCTCCTTCGCCGGGAAATGAGAAAAGTTGGCGCTCACAAGGTGCTCACATTTATTTATTGAACGACCTTTGAGCCCATTTTGAATCTCACCCTTGGCCGTTACTTCGATGCCTAGATGTGTTGAGGCTATCACAACTTTTTCAATATTTGCTTTTATTATGTCTCGTATTTCGATTACGCGTTGTCTCTGCGGGACCGAACAGGTGCTTCCTGGAACTGCGAGACCGACGATATTGTACATTGCGCAAATACCTGAAGCAAATATTTACAAAGAACATTGTGTTCCATGATATTGGAAAATATTGTGGCATTTATTTGAACGGACGATCGCGAAACTAATTGAAATTCTTTATAAAAATTAATAACATTTCATTGTCCCAATTACATACATGTAGGTACTGTCTGTTATCAAACTGGATAGTTAATGATATTGTTTAAAGTTTTATTTCAATCGAAATTTAATAATATTAGTGCACTTTTCTCGTGCATTGATATTGAAATCTTCTGCAATATATAGCAACAGTGAAGTGACTCGACAATGTGAAAGCGCTAATGGCTCTTCCCCGATACTGCACTCAGTGACATATATGTGTGCGTATGTCATTGTCGACGACTCTCCGCTGCAAGATGGAGCTAAGCTCCAGCTAAGCGTACCCTCATAACATGTCGTCAAGAGAAAGGAAACACAAAACAGGATGCTTCTGAATTATATTTGATCTAGCTGTTGCCCGCGGCTCTGCCCGCGTGGATGTCAGTTATCCCTTAGTGTTGAGTCAACATAATAGCTTCATGCATGCAAAGTCTCAGCCCGATTGGTTTAAAATTAACAAAGTTTCATACAAACTTTCATCCCCTATTTTATTCCCTTGGGGGTAGAATTAATCAAATCCTTTCTCAGCGGATGCCTACGTCATAACATCTACCTGCATGCCAAATTTCAGTCCGATCCGTCCAGTAGTTTGGGCTGCACGTTGATAGATCACTATATCAGTCAGTCAGTCACCTTTGAGATTTTTTTATTTAGATAAGTATTTTGCTATTATATTAATTATGAGAAAACCCCACACACTTAACAGTTATCAAAGTTGATTGGTTACAATAACCTCCACCACGCCAATGCAGATCAGTGCTTCAATCGATAACTTTGGTTAGGTTAGGAGTAAGTCGCAGACGACCGGAGACAAAGATATGATGCTGTGGGCTTGTAGCCAGAGTTCAAGTAATTTTCTTGAACTAGCCGATGTGCAAGATCCCTCTTCTACTTTTGAAATTCAGACATTTTCTTAAAGTACAAATGGTATAAAGTGACTTAAAAACTTTTGAAAAGAGCACTTAATTTTTTAAATTAATTTTCTTCTTCTTCATCTTAGCGTTATCTTATCTTATCTTATGTTACTGGGGTGCGTGCTTTGGAGCTATCGCGGACACTTCGACCCTATTGGATCCTTTATGTCAACCCCAACCTGGCCCCTACGTTTCGGGAGGGATAGCCCTCTCTATTAGGGTGGTTATTCCTCTTATTTGTAGATGCCTATAATCCTCTGGTTTTGGATAGCCCATCCCGAGAAGATCCATACGATGTCTTCCTAAGGCATGGCACTCGCACAGTATGTGTTTCATCGTTTCATCGCCCTCCCCGCAGTGTCTGCATTTTGCGTCGTTCATGATACCAATCTTGCTCAAGGTGTACTTTGTGCAGTAGTGGCCAGTGAACGCTCCCATTATTTTCCGGATTTTGTCCCTGCTGAGATTAATTATTTTATTGCTCAGCCTTCCTAATTCATTACTTATGAATTCTTTCGAATGTGTTAGGCCTGGTCTGGTCTTCCATTGTTTAAGCTGCCTATTCTTGGCCTGTTCTGAAATAGCCCTCTTTAGTGTGGCTTCAGGGAGTCCAACAAATGGTTCTGGACCTATGGGTATTTTTGCAGATCCTTGACTGGCTAGATGGTCTGCTTTCTCATTCCCTTCTAGCCCCTCATGGCCGGGGACCCAGATGAGCCTCAGTTTGTTGGCTCTGCCAACCTTATTTAGGCTGCTTATGCAATTCAGCACTGATCCTGAATTTACCTTTGGAGAGCTTAGCGCTTTAATGGCTGCTTGGCTGTCACTGAGAATATAAATTTCCTTTTCATGGGTATTTCTATTTATAATCTCCTGAGCGCATTCTATTATAGCGTACACCTCCGTTTGGAACACGGAGGCGTATTTGCTTAGACTAACACTTATGTCGCAGTCTTCTGCATGTACCCCTGCTCCTGTGCCATCTAGCGTCTTGGAGCCATCGGTGTACCAGATTTGTCTTTTTCCTTGATTGGTTCTGAGACCTTGTTTCCATTCCTGTCTAGTAGGAATTGTCGCCTTGTAATTTCTATGAAGTACTAGTTTGGGCTGTTGCTTGTCAGACCTCATTTCTAGTAGTTCCCGAACATCAGGTGTTATCCCCATTTTTGTGTAACTTGTCGGTATGCTGGTTATATATCCTGCATCCTTAAGTCTTTTAAGAGCTTTTATTGCCTCCATTTGTACAGTTGAATGTAGCGGTAGCATACTTAGCAGCCGTTACATCGCTGCTGTCGGTGTTGTTGTAAATGCACCCGTTATAGACATGCAAGCTATCCTTTGGATTTTGCTGAGCTCTTTCGTGCATGTTACAGTCGTGGTTCTTGGCCACCACACTATACTTCCGTATTTGATTATCGGTAATATCATCATGTTATATATCCAGTACAGAACCTTCGGTTTAAGTCCCCATGTTCTGCCGTACGCCCTGCGACATATGCCGAGGACTCTCATTGATTTCTGTGTGATGAAATCTTGATATGACCTCCATGTGAGTTGTTTATCCAACATGACTCCGAGGTATTTCACCTCTTCGGCCCACTCTAGTTCTACGCCTTTTACCTGAAGTCTTTTTAAACTTTTTAGGTCCCTTTTGAGTGTGAAATATAGGGCTGATGTTTTGGATGGATTTATCGTTAGATGATTTTCCGTACTCCATCTGTGCGCTATATTCAGACCCTTTTGTAGTAGTTCCGAGACAGTGCCTGGGAATTTACCGTTTACCATTATCACTAAGTCATCAGCGTATCCTATCGTGTAGAATGGTCCTTCATTTAGTCTCGTTATTAGTGAGTTGACTACCAAGCTCCATAGTAGGGGTGAGAGTACGCCCCCTTGGGGACATCCTTGGGAGCAAATTATTCTGCTCTTTAGCATCTGCTCTATCCATTTACAGGTGGTGTTATCCACCCCGTGTTTTATCGCTGCTGTCTGGATTGCTTCGAAGGTAGTTTTGTCAAAGGCGCCTTCAATATCTATGAAGGCTGCTACGCTTATTTCTTTGCATTCCAGTGCCTTACGAGCGCGTTCCACTACTACCACGCTGTTTCCGTTGATTTGCCCTGCTGGTAGGCGCATTGCAGCCTGTGTAATGGGAAACGTTTTAGAGGTCCTTCCCTCACATGCTTGTCTATAGATAGATAGATAGATAATACTTTATTGTACACCATAAAATTTACAGTAGAGACAAGTAGGTAGCATGCATACATTGAATGTACAATGGGCGGCCTTATCGCTTGAAGCGATTTCTTCCAGGCAACCTTGGGATGGACAGTAATGTGATAAAACAAAATTATGGTGTAGTTATCATATATTAAACTAGATATAAGGTGTTCTAAAACAAAAAGAAAGAAAGAGAGAGAAAAGTAAAAAATAAGTAGAAAATAAAATAAATATACCGCTATACGTAACGTATTATAATTATATAAATATATGTACCACATAAATAGATATGGGTATAAAATAAATAGTTGGTACATACCAGTATGAAGGTTTAATAATAGGTGAGCTTATAAATAGTGAGCTATATAGGTGTACACGATGCTAAGTAGTGGTCCTTTACCATACTTTTAAAGTTATGAAGAGTTTTTGCCCGCCTGATGTTCAGTGGCAGTGCATTCCATAAGCGCACAGCCCTGACAGTGAATGACTTGTCTACAAAGTCAGTAGAATGCATTGGCATTTTCAGCCTAAAATTCTCGGATGACCTCAGGCATCTCGTATGTGTGTCATAAAGGAACTGGAAACGTTCTTTGAGATAAGAGGGAGTGGTGGGATTAAACAATACATTATATAACAATGTTAGAATATGAGCATTCCTGCGAAGCCGAATTGGGAGCCACTTGAGTTGTTTACGAAAATCTGAAACGTGATCATACTTGCGTAGACCAAATATGAATCGTATGCAAAAATTTTGAAGTCGCTCAAGTTTATCTAGTTGTTGCTCTGTGAGATCGGGATAGCTGACATCGGCGTAATCAAGAACGGGATGAAGAAGCGATTGTGCGAGCGCAATTTTAGTGGCAATTGGAAGGAAGTTTCGGAGCCTTCGCAAAGCACCCGCTGACGCGATAAGCTTACGACTGATTTCCTGTAACTGGATATTCCAAGAAAGTGATTTATCCATGTAGATACCCAAGTTCTTGACATTATCACTAACTGGCACGACTGCTCCGCCCATAGTAACCCGAGGAAGCTGGGTCCAATCTATTTTTGCAATCAGCTTTGGACTACCAATGACAATCAGTTGTGTCTTGGAAGAATTAAGCGAGAGTCCATGGCTCTTGCTCCACTCGCAAATCCGCTCCAGGTCCTTGTTGAGCACAGTAAATGCATCGGACAAGTTGTTTGGAGTTGCTTGAGTGTAAATTTGTAGATCATCAGCATACAGGTGGTAGGATGAAAGTAATTTTTCAGAGATTGTATTTATAAAAATGGCGAAAAGTAACGGGGATAGAACGCCACCCTGCGGTACACCAGCAATCGTATTACACCAGGAAGAGCTCGTTTCTTCGACACGGATACGCTGCCGGCGACCAAACAGGTAACTACGAAACCACGCAATAGCCGTTGGAGATATGTTAAGAGAGCCGAGTATACCAAGCAGGATGTCGAAATCTACGGTATTAAAAGCGTTGCTAAAATCAAGTAAAGAAAGAAGCGTGAGATTTCCACTATCCATGCCCAGTCTTATATCTTCCGTGATATTAACCAATGCTGTTGCAGTACTGTGTCCAGGTCGGAAGCCGGATTGTAGAGGGTTTAGCAGCGCGTTTTTGTTAAGGAAGGAGCTGAGTTGCGAGTGAATAAGGCGCTCTAAAGCTTTGGAAAGAAAAGGAAGGATAGATATAGGACGATAGTCAGAAAAGGCGGATGGCTTAGATTTTTTGAGTAACGGAATTATCTGAGCACTTTTCCATAAGGATGGGAAGATAGCAGAAGAAATGGAGTAGTTAAATACATGACATAGGATAGGAAGAATTTCCTCCAGAATTGGCACAATCATATTTCGGCTAATGGCGTCACTACCGACAGCATTGGATGAAATAGACAAAATGCTCTTCTTGACATCACAAGCGGTCAATTGGTTGAACAAGAAAGGTGGATGATCAGGAGTTGGAATAGATGAAAGATATTGTAGTGTATTGAATTTAGTAGTTCCATTAAGGTTGGACGAAGAAGAGAAATGTACATTAAGAGCATCTAAGTTTAAAATTTTCGGAATTGAGTCTTGACGTGACTTTCCAACTCCCAATGTGTTCAGAAATTTCCAGACTTTTACTGGATCCCTGCCTTCCACCGAGGTATGGATATGTTGGCGTTGTGCATTCCTACACGCCCTGTTGCATTTATTTCTGAGGGCCACATACTTCTCCAAATTACTCTGGGTAGCCTTAATTTTGTACCTGGCTTTAGCTGCAGCTTTTTTCGATATTAACGCTTTGATATCGGGTGTGAGCCAAGGTGCAGGTAAATGCTTAACTTTGATGGCATGGATTGGCGCATGCACATCATAAAGCTCGATCAGTTTCTCAGTCAGAGCATTGACTTTGGTATCCATACAATTTGACGACAGCAAAGGGTTCCAGTCAATATTGTGAGCATCCTCACGAAGCTTGTCAAGTACAATGCCACTAAAATTGCGCTGCATTATAATTTTGGGTTTTTCTTTAGGTGGCCGAATCTTGTAAGAAAGGTAAATAAGGTCATGGTAAGAAAACATGTCAGCAGAGCATTGACCATGCTTTGCTACATGAGCAGGTGAAGAAACGAGAATGAGATCAAGAAGACCTGGGGCACAGTTAGGAAAATGGTGAGTAGTATTCAGAGGGAGGATAGATAAGTTATAAGATTGAATAATGCGGCGAAAAGACATAGCCCGCGCACTATATGGCCCTGGTTTTACCAAGCAAGTATTAAAATCACCCATTATTATTGTATGCCTGTAAGATGGTAAGTAGGTTTCTAGTAAGTGTTCAAAAGAGGAAAAATAATCAACCCTTGACGATGAAGGATAGTAGACACCTAGTAGAACCTTAGAGTGGTTCAGTTCCAGCTCCAGGAAAAGATGCTCGCCAGCATCAGATGGTGTTGGCTGTGGCGACATACTGATAACTGTATAAGGGATTTGAGAGCGTATGTATATAGCCACGCCACCAGCTCCAGAAGGCACTCGATCATTCCTAATAAGCTGGAAACCCGGAAGTGTGTAGGAAGTAGAAGGTAGACAAGGTTTTAGCCAAGATTCGGAAACGAGAATAGCGTGAATATTTTTAAGAACAAGATTAGCCAGCATATCCGGGAGATGGGCAGGAATACTCTGAGCATTTATATGGACTACATTAAAATGCCTGGGGACATCCGAAAACTGTGACCGAAGAGTATCCTCGAGTGACACAGGCGGTATACTCACAAAGCTATCGTTAAGACTACTAGCGGAGAAAAAGCTATCATCGCTATCTAAATCGTTCATTAATTGTAGATGAGTAGTTGTACTGGTATAATGTATAATATGTACGTAAATAGTATATTTAGGGAAATTGTATATATATATATATATACAATAGTATATAATACCTATTAACAGTGAATCCACTTACTGTCCACCCGCCAGTCCTGAGTTAAAAACAAACAAGAAATTATTTCACAATAACAGAAAAGTAATTGAGAATGCAAATATAAAATTCATATTCCAGTAGGTATTAAATTATCATGAGCTGAGTGTACACAACAATACATTATTCGACGTTTGATACTCGAAAACAATATTAAATCAAAGGATTAAAATGTTCATTTTCAAACTGCAAGTAATGCTTAAGACTTTTACCCTTACTGATATTGGGGTACATGGAACGCATTCTCATACTGTCAAAGACGTCAAACAAGACATAAACATAAACATGACATAAAATAAAAGTGAAATAGAAATGAAGTATATAAATAGAAGGTACAAAGAAAAGAAAAATTGCTGCATAAGTATTGCATAATATTCAAAAGAAGTGAAAAATTAGTAATAGTACATACGTATGTAAACCCAGCACGAATCTATCTCTTCGACGCAATACGTTTAGGCCTGCTCGTAAGGATTTTGGAAGTTGTAGATGCCGTCGCTTCGCCGTCAGAGCACTGTATCCTATCCAAATCACTAAGCGATACAATAAGATGCCGATTTCCGTCAGCGCCCAGAACATAAACCGCGCCATCCCTGGTCCAGCACTTATGTATCCCGAATTTGTCACGCGCGGCCATGAAGGCCTTATGTCGCGATTTGGTGAGAAATTCGGAAATTGTCACGCCCGTACCTTTGAGTTTTGACTTGGCGGACCATATACTACCCTTCATCGTATGGGTCTGGAGTTTGACAAGCACAGGCCTGGGCTTCACATTGGACGCTTGCCGTCCCATTCTGTGGCAGCGTCTGATGTCAGCCGAAGAAAAGGAGCTAATCTTGAGCTGCTGTATCATCACATCATTGACAACTCTGCTGATATCTTCGTCCTCTTGCTCTTTCACGCCATGTAGAAGCAGGATTTTCCGACGGCTGCGCATCTCTAAATTGTCTACTTCTCGCGCGACGCTACTGAGCTGCTGGGAAAAGGATTTGAGTGTCTGCAGAACAAATGTTTTGAAGGCAGCAAACTCTTCAGCTATACTTCCTGTGTTGGATGACGTCTTCTTTTGCAGGTCTGCCTCGAACTTGGACATCCGTTCCTCGAAATAAGTCTGTACATCGAGAATGCAGGCTTCCATTGTGTTCATTGTGAAATAAAGTGTGGCTTGCGGAGATAACACTAGACTAGCAGGTATCTATTGTTAGCAGTATAATTTATTCATAAAAATGTCAAATATTTATGAATTACTATTTTATTTTAAATTTAATGCAAGAGCACTTTAAAAGTAAACTTTTTTGCGTCAACTACCCACAAGCTTTTCCACCGTTTTTAGGCAGAAAGATGTTAGGCTGATAGGCCTGTATGATCTTACATCTTCATAGTTTGCTTTGCCAGGTTTGGGTAAATAAACTACGTTTACTTTCCTCCATATCGTCGGTATATGGTTAAAAGCTAAGCATGCTCTGTATAATCTCACAAGATGAGGGATTAGTATGTTCATGCCTTGTTGTAATAGTTCAGGATAGATACCATCAGGGCCTGGAGATTTATAGGGTTTGAAATCTCCTATGGCCCATTGCAATTTGTTCCCATCAACTATTTTCCGTGCAGTGTTCCATTCTGCCCTATTCGTTTTTGTACCTTCAGTACCATTGATTTTTATTTGATTTTTTGGCACTTCTGCAATTATTTCCGATCCAGGAAAGTGTTCACTCATCATTACATGTAGTGTTTCTTTTCCTGATTCCGTGAGCTTCCCATTTCCGTCTTTTACACTGGTGAGTGGGTTCTCCTTAGCTATTGCCAGGGCTTTAGCCAGTCTCATGCCTTCTGGAAGGGAATTTATTTGGTCACAGTGTGCTCTCCATGACTTCCTCTTATATTTCCGTACGGCCTTGTGATATTCAGTAAGCATTTTGGAGTATTCTCTGAAATCGCCTTGTGCCTTGGCTTTGTTGAAGATTGCCCTTGTCTTGCGACGTAGCATCTCTAATTCTTTGTTCCACCATGGCACCTTTTTAGGTTTTATTTCCTTTTCTGGACAGTTTGTTGTCCATGCTTTTATGACTGATTCTGTTATCTTGTCCGCTTCAAATTCAATGTCGATTATCGAGTTGAGTTTGCATTTTGGATCTCCTAAGTAGACCTTCAGATCCTTTTTATATTGAATCCAGTCTGTGTGTTTGGGGTTTCTTCGCATTTCAACCCCAAACACCTTTGAAGTTTTATACTCAAAACATATGTACCTATGGTCAGATAATGAGATTTCATTAGATACTTGCCAGTTCATGATATCTCTGCTGGCCATGTTTGTGGCTAGAGTGATGTCAATAACCTCAGTCCTTATCCGATTGATGAAAGTCGGACTGTTGCCTTTATTTATTATTTGTAAAGGAGAACTTACCAGATATTCCAGTACCTTTTCCCCTCGTTCCTTGATGTCTGAGCTGCCCCAGATCACATGGTGCGCGTTCGCGTCGTCGATGATTACTTCCGTGTTATTTCGGATGCCGTGATCCACTAATCCTTCTAGTATACTAGGGATGGGATTTTTTTGTTCATATGGAAGATAGGCCGATACAAAGATTGTATCTCTGTTGCCAGCCTCTCTTCCACCGCTGATCCTGACTGCCGTCAGATCCCTGAAACAGAAATTATGTAAAACCCATGCGTCTATACCATTTTTGATATATATGCATGTTCTTGCATCATTTGTGGTCCTGTGATACCATAAAGTACCACCGATTCCACCTAAGCCCTTTATTTCTCCTTTATAAATATAAGGCTCCTGAATTAGGGCAATGTCATATTTGTTATCTTTCAGCGCTCTAGCCAGAAGGGCTGTCGCCGCCTGGTTGTGTTGCAGATTAATCTGTACTAACCTTAGGCCATCCATTTTTGGTGTCGTGATTGGACAGTCACTTCCTTAGTGACTGTCGACGGAGCCCGGAGACTGTGCAAAGAGCTGGTCCTCATCTAGGTCAAGATCGTCCATCTCCCTGCACAGTTCTTTGGCGCCTGTTGACGACGCCAATGCAGTAGCGACCGTGGGCCGCTCTTGACTCCTGTTGGTCCCTGATGCCGTCGTCTTTATGCCATCTCGGATGGCCTCTGCTGGCTGCATCTCAGCATCCGCAGATGACGACTCCGTCCCCTTGACTCCATCAGCCTTCGCCTCCTGTTCTCCTTTGGAGATCGACTCCTCCAGCAACTTAAAGTGGCTGTAGTCGATCCCCGTTGGGAGGGTGTAGTTGGAGGCCTTTATGACCTCCGCAACGTGGGTGCTCTCGACCAAAGTATCGATCACCCGCCATTCTGCCGTTTTCAGACCCGGGTTGAGCCTCTGCAGAAGCTGGAGTACCAACTAAATGTTGGTTCCAGCGGTGTGTCGCGACTTCCATTCCATTTTGACCGGCTTAGGAAGGTCGTTTGCTGCCACCACCTTAATTTTGTGGGTGCTGACTGACGAACCAGTTAGTCACTTCAGCCAGCCCACCGATGCCTCGTTCGCGCATACTACGTGCAGTGCGCCCGCCGTCATGTTACCCATGTTTATCAGTGGGAGTGGGTCTGGTGCCGCCAACATCCCACTGAACAACAGATCCTGTAACGCCGCGTTGTCCTCTGCTTCAAAACGCGCCTCCGGGTATGTTGCCGGGATGATCGCCATCCTGAAGCCTGCAGCAGCGTCCCTGTAGGAATCCTGGATCCTCACCTTTTTGGCGTCTCTCCCGAGTTCCGCTTTTTCGTCACTGACCTCCCTGATACGCTTTGCTGGCGTATCGGTGATGGTTCCGCCTACCACAGCGTGCTGTTTGCGGAGACGCCTAGCCCGGCGTTTCGCTGCTGCACGGCTGCCTTGTTGGAGATTGGGTTGGGTCCCGACTTCCCCGGCGCCGTTCGGGCCCAATTGGGCCCGTTCGACTAGCCGGGTCGGCTGGTGCCCTTCCCCCCGAACCTTACTGCCTCCCGGGTTGGCTCCGGTTCTTCCCTGGAGGGCCGATCCCGAGGATCTCTTGCGAGATACCTCGGTCCAGCCACTCTGGGAGTCTCCTTCGCTGACCACGGTGGCGGCCTTGTTGCTGTTTCCAGCCTTTGGTGCTGTTGCACCTTGAGTGGTATTTTTTGATTGATCCATACCGTACCTTAATAGAATTCGTCGATCCGACTCCTCATCCTCCACGGAGCCCTCAGATGGGGATGCTCTAAAGCACCAAGGCTATCGGACCGATATAGCGCTCCGAGATGAGTTGTCCACGAGACTGACCTGCACGAGAATCCTCCCCCGGTCACCACGGCCATGAGTAAGACCGCGCGCCGCCGCCTGCAGACCCCATCACCCCAGAGAACTCGCCAGTGGCCGTCTGACCGGACACCACAGCCGATTGATTACGAGCGGCTACCTCGTAACCTCCCGTGTAAGAGGATGTCCAGACCAAAGGGGTGTGTTGCTTCCCAGCAGCCGCAGCTACTGTTCCGCTCAACCACCAGGATTAGTTCATCCCTCCGTACGGGTCCCCGCGCACGGCACAAACACGTGGGAGGTCATTTCTATCCACCATCGGTATTTTACGA
This sequence comes from Eilema caniola, assembly GCA_949126895.1. NCBI lineage: Eukaryota > Metazoa > Arthropoda > Insecta > Lepidoptera > Erebidae > Eilema > Eilema caniola. The sequence continues at coordinate 336,529 of OX421463.1, read as the reverse complement.
TGATGAACTCGCAGCAGCGTGACCTCGTCGTTGCTGCAATAGTCGCTTAGTGTTTTTAGCAACGTTTATTTCTGAGGGAATTAAACCAAGAACAGGGCCAGCAACCGCGTGAAGGATAAACACTAAACTTGCCTTAGGAGATCTGCACGACTGTTGCGCTCCTCCCTAAGACCACGCTCCCCCTGCAACCCTGAGGGGGTTGCAGGGGTAGGTCTGCACCTATGCTACCAGGCTGTAAGCAAAAGCTAAAAGCACTGTCATAAAGTAATTGCAAAAGCATAAGCCCAAACCCGCCCCAATCTTAGCGTTAATCCCAGTCGCATCCGAAGCTATAACCTCAGTCTTTGGTACGCTTCACCAGTCTATTGTGAAAGTTGAGTGGGTGATTCAGTTTGCTTTCGAGAAGAATCTTACTTTCTAATTTTACTCATACTCTTAAATCTAACACAAGCTGTTTGATTTCCGAGTTTCGCGCTCCCTTACAGTACGCTTTATGTTCTTAAGTGACTCTCATGCAAAATGTTTAAGATCATCAAAACACTTGAGGCTGGTGATGCCAGGTCTATCGACTTTATAATATAAGATATAACATAAGAGATAAGTTCTAATTGTTTGTATTTATATTAGTATTGGTAATGGTTCTGAGAAAATAAAAATATTTTTTTTTTTTTTTTTACGATCTGTCATTTCGCCGTGCTACTTGTTCAAGCCACTACTTTCTGAAATATACTATTATTTAGAAGAACGCAATTCTTACATATACTATATTTAACTCACCACTTAGTTTATCAATAAAATCTCCAGGGTTCATTATTACTCTTACGAAGAAAAAGCATGTAGGTACCAGGACAAACAACGACCCTCATGAAACCATTTCAAATTCTCATTGCCAGAGTGAGTGCTACAAACTATGATTACGTTAAGAATGCCGAACCAGGCCACGTCTCAATTCACCCCGGCGTACAGTCAGTAGCAATCATTCAGTTTACGGCTCTCCTATCGTAATACGAACAGTATTTTATTCCTGGGCTTGCAAGTTTACTGCCTTCGTAATAAAATAGGAACTATCACATTTGAAATACGCATATCAACAAACAGACGTACTGTTTGAAACTCAGATTTGGTACGACAGTAAATAAGGTTCCGCGTTGATAGTCTTTATGGTTTTTAATGTAAGCTAGTTTCGTTTATTATAATAGGACAAAAAGAGATTTGTGTATAATCAACTGTATATTAAACGTGATATATATTTATTTTACAATTACATTTTGATTTATAGATAGCGTTGCCATATTTTAACTAACTTTTAATGAAATTAAATAACTAAAGTTACGATATATACACTAGTGTACAAAAATAAAACTAAAAGTTAAAATGCGTTGTGGAATTCATCCGCATCGCATGCCTCTTGTGATAGCGTTTCCAGAAGACTAGCAGCATTGCCACGTTGTATGCCAATGCTTAAAGTCGGGCCTAAAAAAAGGCCAGCCTTCTGCTCACGAGAAGCGTCGACCATACGCTTCGCAATCTCCCTGAAGAGATTACTGGCGCTCGGACCCCAAGGCCCAAACGTTTCGACTCGAAACGGCACAAATTCATAATCTCCAATGAGATTGGAGTATTTGCGCTGCTTAAAAGCCTCTGCAGCACCAGCACAGCTAGCCGTGCCATATACATAGGTAGGGGCAATGTGTCGACGTATTTCGAATCCCACACCAGAGTCCTACCCATTTCCCAAGGCAATAATGACATACCATATATCCATACCATATACCATATACATATCACACAAACCACCTATTTGAGTGTTACAGAATAGACATAGATTTTACCCACAAATTAAAGCCTTCGGATATTCTAGACACGCGTTGTTATAGTATTATATGGTCATAATTACCGCATTAATGGTATCACTAGGTTGGAGTATGGCTTACTGTCTGGAACAATGTTTTGCACAAAAGTTCAATTGAGATATATATAGGTACCGCTTGCAGCGATTTATTAGTTCGAACGCAGAGTGAGCTGTAAATCTCTGGGGACGCAGGTCTAATCTCACGAGTCTGTTTCTGATTCATCGTGTACAAATGGCTCGCTTTGTGTTGCAATATTGGATGTACACGTACAGTCAGCGTCAGAAATATCTTGACTACAAAGTCTCAAAATGATCTTAAAACCAAGTTATTAAGTGTAAATCAATCTGTTCTATTGATTAAAAGGGCGTGCACCAAATAGCAGAACAGAAGGGGGAATACCAAGGAATTAATATCATTTTGAGAACTTTGTTCATAGCGATCGATCAGATGCTGACTGTACACCAACCAGATGTTACGTAACCCTTAGTACCTTTTAGGGATCTCATATCGTTAAAGCATTTGCCTGAGTGTAATTGAACTCATGCACTTTTTTCAGGTGGGGGCAATATACTATAAACATCTATGGAAGGGTGACAAGAAGTAAAGCAACACAAGAAATCTTATAAAAGGTAAATAGTCGCAAGGGTGACTGGATTTGCGATACTCTCAGTTCTGGTCTAGGGTTACTACAGCCTTACAAATTCATAAATTAGATATAGAATAAATATTTTCCCCTATTTAAATAAATTATGTACTTATTGCCTGGGAGGTCTGAGATTTGATTCCTCGGTTGAGAGAAGGGACTTCGAATTAATAAATAACGCACGATGTGTAGTAAAAGTATTTTAAATATATCTTATATAATGTAACACAATGACACCTGTGCCGTGTCGTGTACAGACGTGAGTATATTACGTGCACTTTCGTAATTAGCGAATGGAAATATTTATTGGCAGAGTGTAATCACAGCAGCTACTACTACGGCACAACTTAGACGTACATACAGCTAGCCTCTAACTAAGCCTGTATACGATATGAAGTAATCCTCTTAGAAGCAAGTTAGCAGCCCTATTGGTTTTTCGATACAATGAATTACATTTATATGTGTTCATTGTTCTTTATCGAGCGCCTCCGGCTCACCGGCCGGTGGTGGCTGCCCAGCACCGACCGCCACGCGCCAGTAAGGTTTTGACCTTCGCATCGCCTGACTTGGCGAATTATGGCCATTGTCCTCAATGCTGTGGAGGTTTTATATCTATATTGGCAATATAAGCAAATATCAGTTTGAATGGTTTATATGGTTTATTAAATTAGACGACTTCATTGTCATGGTCGCTGTACAATAGTGTCTATTCAGCAACTTAAGATTATATATTCCACTCAGCACTGCGGGTTTTTCTTTCCATTACAACAAATTTAAGAGAACAAACAACAGCTATGCTAGCACAATAGCGAGCGCGTAGCGCTCTCCAAACGAGTTGAGACTACAATAGTTGTGTTAACATTTGTTATCATGAAGCACCAGTGTAATTCTCTCCGGCGTTGCGTTAACTCGTACGATAAAAGAAGCGAGTGTGTCGCGAGTGCAGCCGCGCTGGGGTCTGGGAGGCACGTGGGAGGATCGCGATGTGTAATCATAATAGGTTCGCGTCTTTTGACGTATATACGTTATGTTACATCTTTCTTGAGCAATTGTGCCGGCTCAGATGCATGCTAAAATCGAATCGTATTAATCGAAGTTCAGAGGTTGTGAGTTTCAGTAGCTCGCAATACAAATATATTGTATCAAAGCTATTTAACTTAAAATTAATTTTAGCGCACGCTATCGTTTTTTATTTGGTATTGTTTTAACTGAGCCCATTGTGATTGCTTTTCCGCAGCCAGACGCAGGGAGGGAGAGACTATGCCCAGTTATGATGATCACAACTGGCCATAATACAAACAAGGATTGAAAAATACCAAATCAGAGTGCATACAAAGTAAATGTGGAGTTCAAAACTCATGTCGATTCAATTTAAAACAAAAGTTTTAAGAAGTTCTCTCACTTAAAAGCCCTTTATGAATCTTTAATTAGATACATCAAGGGCTAGATGTAACTTTTATTACGTACTTTTCATTCCTGTCCATCCTAAGGTTGCCTGGAAGAATTCACTTTTAGTGATAAGGCATTGTCCATTTAACTGTGACTGTGTACAATTATCTGTTATAATATTGGTGTACAATAAAGAATTATCTATCTATCTATATATCTGAAACCCGTACCAGTCTTCGTCCTGCGTGGTCCTGCTACAGTAACGTCCGACCAGTGAACGTTCCGCCGGTGGGCGTAGGCGCGGGTGGTGTGGTTCTGCTTTGTACCTAAACGGTACAGACGACGCTCCCCGCTGGGACGTGCCCGACGGCGCGCATCCTCTCTACTGACTCGTACCGATTGAAGCGCGCTCATGCGTCAAATATGTACCTATCCACTTCAGATGATTGCAATAAACTATTGTATACTTGTTACAAATAACAATTATATTATTACCGAAAACGATGAATTTTACCAAAGGGCATCGCATTTGTGTGACAGTGGAGTTTAATTAAAAGTAAAAAACCACTTAAAAAACACAAATTATGTTTCTTATGGGTAAAAAAACACTTTTTAACGGATCCTATCGCGAAGTAAAGTATTATGGCAGAGCTCATTATATTACACATAAACACACACTCTCCCTCTCATTACACTTTACAATTTTGACGGTAATTCAACCTGATTGGTACAGGTAAGTAAGACCTAAAGTAAGGTTCTGCCGTGACATACACCTGCGCACTGGTAATTATCTAACAGACCGACTACCGGTGACGTCACCAGCAGACACGACTCATGTCAACGGGTATTGGCTCCGTCACAGCTCCTCCGGGCGCGGCGTGCAGAGTGTATTGCACTCCCTCAAACGTGCATACGTACGTACGTACGGACATTAATTTAACAAATGGAAGGGCGGCTTGTGTGCTGTAAGCCTACTTCTATAGATTGTTCAGTACACAGGGCCCGATCTAATGGGGTAAACCGGGGCATGCGCCCCGGGCGGCAAGACCGGGGGGCAACAAATCCAAACTTCGCACTGGACGCCCCCAGACCCCGCCATTCTCTACCAGAGGACCGGGGGAGTTATTGGCCCCTTGTTCCCAGCGCGGGTGATGTAGACTTTTTTTTTTAAGAGTAATAGTGAAGCATCTCATCGAGCACCTCTCCAGAGTGCGGCTGGAGCTGGCGGATGGCTTCAGCCAGAGACACCACCGTAAATGCCATGATGCGCGTGGGGGCTCTGTTGAAGGACACGGTTACCCGGGGCGTGATAATGTCAACGGTGTAGATAGATTCCCTTCTTTCTTGAGTCGAATGGGGTGAGGGATATGGCTTAGACAATACTATCGCTTATTACCGATTTCCGGCAAAAAAAGTTGGTCGGGTCAGCTAGTATATGCATATAAGTGTGAAAATTTTCCCTCAACGAATCGGCCCATATTGCATGGAATTATATTATTACAGGGTTGCCAGCCACTTGTCAAAATAACACAAATACACATTTATGTTGAGCAATTGTGCCGGCTCAGATGCATTCTAAAATCAAATCGTATTAATCAAAGTCCAGAGGTTGTGAGTTTTAGTAGCTCGCAATACAAATATATTGTACCTGTGCACGCTCCCGGCCCAACACTCAACGCCAGACTTTTATCAAAACAGAAACGGCGGGTGCGCTGAGTAAGGCCGGGAACTGCTGGGATTGCAGAGTCGTCACGGGCTGAAGCCTGAAGACACCTTCGGCGGGGTACCTCGTTCGGGGTGGGCGAGCTGAGTGTGGGGTTCTTGGTGCTTGAAATAAACGCCTTTTAACCGAGATGTTGCAGAGTTTTATTCCGACTTGTTTCTTGTACAAATTCTGTCCGACTACTGAGATGTTGTGCCAACATGGCACCTGTTTTTATATCGTTCGATTGACCTTGAAATATAGGCACGCGTCTGTTTCTGACTACTTTAATCTGATTTGTCAGTTGCGTTTAACTAACTCGTTTAGTGCCTATGCGGCCTAATGAAAAATCCTGACGTGCCTTTATTTCCTTATATACTACTGCTATGTACATAGTTTTTATATTTCTACATTCTTATGCTAATGGGATTCACTACTAATAAGATTCATATAAGAAATCAATGATAAAATTCTTACGACTAAATGTAAACAATGGCAGTTTGCTTAAGACTATTTACACTAGTGCCCTATTTTTCTGTTAAAAATGTCTTTATTTATTACAAATACCTTATATACTAACTTATATACTATTTACCTATTCTATTACACTGTTATTTATCATATAAACACAAACACAAATTGTCTTTTGTTCTAGTCACTGCACTTTCGTGTCTTTGTTCTGCACATTCTCCCCCCGTGGGACGAAGTCGCACTCTTTCGGTGCAGAACTCGCAGCTAGCAGCACTATCAGCTTCCTCACCGGTCGTCGCAGCACTCCTCCCTTGGTCTGAAGGTCGACGGTCCGCGTCACGCCGTCAGGTCCGGGGTAGGCGGCGATGACTCGCCCACGCAGCCACATGTTGCGGGGCGCGTTGGGATCCACCAGCAAGACCAGGTCATTCTGGCCTATTGTGGGTCCACGTCCATCTGGCACACGACGATTCTGAAGCTCCGGCAGGTACTCACGGAGCCACCTGGCCCAGAAGAGGTTGGCCAGGCGTTGAGCTGCTCGTCAGCTGGACTTCGACGCGCCATCCTTTTCGTTGAAGGCGCCCGGCTGCTGCACACCTCCAGGTCCTCCCAGCAAGAAGTAGGAGACCACCGGCAGTGCTTCTGAAAGTTTATCTGTTATCTTACCGTTGATTTGATGTACCTTCTCTTCCGAGTCTTCTGTATTTTCTATCTTTGAAGTGTCTTGCGGCCATGACTCTTCTGGTAGGTATAGGAACTCAGGACCTCTATACCAACGGTGCTGCGTGTTGAAGTCGGTAGGTACATCTCGGGTGGCGTCGTCGGCGACGTTGAGCTTCGTCGGGACCCAGCGCCACTCGCTTGCTGTTGAGCTGTCTTCTATAGCCGCTAAACGATGCGCTACATACGGCTTGTATGAGCGGGAACCTGTCTTGATCCAAGTGAGTACTGTACGGCTATCTGTCCAGAAGGTCTTGGAGTCGGGCTTACGTTCGTGTTCTTCTATTACTGTTTCGGCGAGTCTTGTACCCATTACTGCGGCTTGTAATTCGAGACGAGGTATTGAAGTGAGCTTCAGTGGCGCCACCTTTGCTTTGGCGACGACGAGTGACAGGTTCACTTCCCCGTTCGAGTCTTCTGTTCGCCAGTACAACACAGCTGAGTAGGCCGATTCACTGGCGTCTGTAAATACGTGCAACTGGAGGGACTTACAATCACTGTAGCTCAGATATCTTCTCGGGATAGAGATGGTGGCTAGGTTCTTCAGATGCTCTATCCAGTCCTTCCATTTCACGGCTATGTCCTCGTCGACCTCTTCATCCCACCCGGTGCCACGCCTCCATATGTCTTGTAACAGCTGTTTGGCTCGAATGGTGACCGGCGATGCGAACCCCAGCGGATCGAACAGCGACATGACGATCCGAAGTGCTTCTCGCTTGGTAGGCGTCTTCTGGTCACATAGTGGCGTTGGAATGCGTGCGAGGTTGAGATTGAAGGTGAGTTCATCGGTACCCGGCTTCCAGATTAGACCCAGTACTCGCTCGGTCTGTTCTTCTGTCTTGTATAGTTCTGTAGCTGTATCTTCTTGATTCACGCCGAGAGCATCTAACAACTGCGGTGAGTTTGATTTCCACTGCTTCAACTCGAACTTGGCTTCTCGGTGGATCATTCGGACGTCAGAGGCGATCTTAACGGCATCTTCTAACGTCTGAAAACTGTCTAAGTAGTCGTCGACGTAATGTTTCTTTACTATAGCTGAGACGGCTTCGGGGTGAGTGGATCTGTACTGTTCGGCGTTCAAATTCTTGACGTAGATTGCAGTCGACGGCGAACTCGCTGCCCCGAAGATAAGCGACGTCATTCGGTACTCTGTTGGTGGTTCGTTGTCTCGGCGATTACCACGCCATAGATATCGAAGCGCGTCTCTGTCATCTTCTCTGATTTTTACCTGTAGAAACATTTCCCCGATGTCCGCTGTAACTGCAACTGCATGCTGTCTGAAGCGCATCACCACCCCCGGTAATGATTGGAGTAGGTCTGGGCCCCGCAGCAATGTATCATTGAGCGATATACCTCTCGTCTTGGCAGCGGCATCGTGGACGACTCTGATTTTACCCGGCTTCATAGGGTTAAAAACAGCAAAATGCGGCAGGTACCAAGTCTTGTTCTTGGTTTTCGTAGATGGCGCCAGCTCTGCATACCCCTTGGATATTAATGCGTCCATCTGCTCTGTATACTTCTGATTGAAGTCGGGATCTCTGTCTAATTTCTTCTCAATGTTGTGTAGTCGTCTCAGAGTGGCTTCGTAGTTGTCTGGTAATGACACTTGTTGTTGTTTCCATAGCAACGCTGTCTCGTATCTTCCGTCGGCTGTGTGGACTGTATTTTGCTGTAGAATACAAGAAGCTTGCTCGTCTGGATCGGATTTCGGCTTTCTCGGGTTGAGGAGTAGGTTGTCCACCTCGAAGTGCTGCTTGACCATTTTCTCAAGATCGTTGTCTGCGTTCTGTTCTTCAAACATATGAGAGATGTACTCGTGGCGACGTCCCGAAGCTCTCGCGTCACTCCCATGCAGCACCCAACCGAGCGGCGTTTGTGAAGCCACCGGTTGGTCTTGTTGACCTATTCTGGTGTTAAAGACGCGCAGCAGATGCCAGTTGTCTTGACCGATGAGAATCTTCGGGTTCGACTCCTCTTCATACGTAAGTTGACTTACCAAGTCTTCGAGATGGCTACATCCTCTCAGCTGTCTGTAGGTGACACGTTGAGACGAAACTACCAAATTTTTCACTGTTCTAGCTTGAACTTCTGAATTCTGTTCTGTATTGATCCCTTTGATCTTCAGTGTGACACGACGAGACTGTTGATATCCTGTTTTCGAATTGTTAATTGTCTGCACACGAAGAGGGTCTGTAGGTCCCGACGCGCCGATTTCGTCGGCCACGGCGTCGTCGAGCAAAGTCACTGTTGAACCGTCGTCTAATAATGCGAACGTATTCACTGTACCTGTTGGTCCTGATAGTTGAACCGGCAGAATCTTCAGGAAGGTTTGTTTCCTGGCTGCTGTCCACGCCGAGTTGATAGCCTCAGTCGTGTTATTACTGTTATCTTCAGTGGGTTTTCTTCTGTAGTGTAGCAATGTATTGTGAGTCTTGCTACAGTTGTCTATTCCGCACCGCCGCTCTGTACACGTATGATTTTTATCACGATATTTCAAGCACCTGAAGCACAGCCTTTTTTCTTTAGCGATGTCCCATCTCGTATCGAGGTCCGCTTTTTTGAATTTCTCACACTTAAAAGCCGGATGCTGCTGTTCACTGCATATGAGACATTTCTTACTTGTTTGTGGCTCAGTTGCGTTGTTGACACGCTGAGGGCGCCTCTGTTGCACGCTGTGATGTTGCACTACGAAGTTTTCAGGTTGGGCGTATGGCCCACACAGATCGGCTTCTCTTCTGATGAATTTTTCGTACTTCACGAGGTCTGGCATCTCTCTCGGCTGTGTAGCGGCGAAATCGTAGTAACGGTACCTCAAAACTGGTGTTAATTTTTCTACTAATGATCTTGAAATTTCCGGGTTGTATAGATAATGCACACAGTTGAGAGTCTTCAATATTGCTACGGCGTTGGTGATCTTCGTAGAGTAGATGCAGATGTCTCTTGGTGTTTCTGTTAACTTCGGTAGGTTTCGTAGTGCTTCTAACTCAGACGACGCGATGGCTTCTGGTCGCCCAAATCTTGACTCTAATGTTTTCATAACATCAGATGGCTGTGAACTGGTCATGAGAAGGCTTTCGACTGCTTCCTTGGCCTTCCCACGGAGATTTCTTCGTAGTCTGTTCAAGTTTTCTATGGCGGTGTAACTGTCTTCGGTTTCTGCATAAGCGGCTTTGAATGGTAGCCACTCCTGATGAGCCCCACTGAAGTTTGGAAGCTCTATGAGCTTCGGTCGCTGCGCTGCTCTCACCGCCTGTGTAATAGCTACGGCCAGATCGGTGATATTCTGCTGTGTCTGCTGTTGCTGCTGCTGCTGAACCGGTGGCGCTGTCGGCTGCGTCGCACTCGGCTCTTCTGTATGCGGCGTGTTTTCAATAGCGAGGACGGCGGGCTGGGGTGGCTCTTGACGGCTGAACCATTCCCCAACCTTTTCCTCTGCTGCTGCTGATACTTGTTCTGGATCATCCTGATCTTCCAAGTCTTCTTCTTCGCTGTCTTCTAAAGCGGCTAGCTTGGCGGCGGCTAGTTCGATGCGCAGACGGAGTAGTTCTTCTTTCGCCTTCGCGATCTTGATGGACTTCGCTTTAGAGTATGCTGAAGCACCCCCTCCCCCCCTCTTGCTGGTGGCTGGACGAGGTGCTGGTATCTTCAACTGCCGTAGGACTTCGGGACACGGCGGTGGCTCCGAAGCTGACGGTGCCTCTCTTGTGGTCACCGTTTCTGTACTGATGTCTGTCGGGGTTCTGTCTGAGGCGGACGTTTCTGTTGCGGTCTCCGCTGCCCCCCCAGGTCCAGCTGCCCCCACGACGGACGCTGCTTTCTTCTGCTCTGACCTCGTAGTCGGCATCTTCAGATTCTCGATTGCACACGAAACGGAGTATACTCGCGCACTGCACTCGATTTTACTCGCGCACTGTTCGGACGTACCGTCCGCACCCAACTCACCCCCACAAACGGAGGGACCCTTTGGTGTCCGTGACGCTCCTTAATCCGGCTCGACAGGACCAGAAAATGTGCACGCTCCCGGCCCAACACTCAACGCCAGACTTTTATCAAAACAGAAACGGCGGGTGCGCTGAGTAAGGCCGGGAACTGCTGGGATTGCAGAGTCGTCACGGGCTGAAGCCTGAAGACACCTTCGGCGGGGTACCTCGTTCGGGGTGGGCGAGCTGAGTGTGGGGTTCTTGGTGCTTGAAATAAACGCTTTATAACCGAAATGTTGCAGAGTTTTATTCCGACTTGTTTCTTGTACAAATTCTGTCCGACTACTGAGATGTTGTGCCAACATGGCACCTGTTTTTATATCGTTCGATTGACCTTGAAATATAGGCACGCGTCTGTTTCTGACTACTTTAATCTGATTTGTCAGTTGCGTTTAACTAACTCGTTTAGTGCCTATGCGGCCTAATGAAAAATCCTGACGTGCCTTTATTTCCTTATATACTACTGCTATGTACATAGTTTTTATATTTCTACATTCTTATGCTAATGGGATTCACTACTAATAAGATTCATATAAGAAATCAATGATAAAATTCTTACGACTAAATGTAAACAATGGCAGTTTGCTTAAGACTATTTACACTAGTGCCCTATTTTTCTGTTAAAAATGTCTTTATTTATTACAAATACCTTATATACTAACTTATATACTATTTACCTATTCTATTACACTGTTATTTATCATATAAACACAAACACAAATTGTCTTTTGTTCTAGTCACTGCACTTTCGTGTCTTTGTTCTGCACAGTACCAAAACTTTTCAACTTAAAATTAACTGAGCTCGTTTGTTAGTTTTTCCGCAGCCAAACGCAGGGAGGGAGAGATTATGCCCAGATTATGCCCAGTTATGATGAGCATATCACTAAACCAGAATCATCACAACTGGCCATAATACAAACAAGGATTGAAAATGCCAAATCAGCGTGCATACAAAGTAAATGCGGAGTTAAGAACTCATGTCAATTCAACTCAAATTCAAAACGACTCTGCATTTGTCGTAAAGCGAATCTATTAGCCGAGCGCGAGCGCCCATGCATACAGAGCTCCACTCTCGGCGCACAAATTGCCCACGACGCGCGACGTCACACTGCCACACGCGTCTTGCTGCCAGCACATCTTGCTCCTTTTATTGCTTGTCAGTACTCATTACAGACACGTAATAATAAATTAAGACGGCTACAGTGCCGTATCGAGAGTGGTCACAATGGTTTCGTAATTTCTTATTTGAGTACAAATTATTATTTAGTGGACCAATTACATAGTCTTCATCTAGATGACGTACATGAGAATGCGATGTCTTTTAACGATCTTTTTGCAATAATATTTTGTGCGTCATAAATAATAGTTTGGAGAGATCGATATTCTTAGCAATCCATGGATTTTCCGTGCGGGTGCCGGGTCCATCGCGTTGCTGATTTGGGAACTCGGGACAGTGCTTGGGACTTGAGACCCAAGTGTAGGTTTAGAAGGGGCCCCTTTTGTTGATGTACGTCAGAACTCACCTTCACTATCCAAGTTTCCCTCCCTGCCTAACCAAATTTGATGCGAACCTACTAGTGCCGCTTTAGATATTCGTCCTAGCAATGAGCTTATTGTAGCTCTCGATAGGCCTAGATCTTTAAGTAGGTTATAGAGAGATTTTGCTGGTATACCTCTCTATATGATTTTAGATTGACATGGTCATTTACATTAAAATTATAACCGGGATATTTACCATGTTTATTATATTTTTGGAGAATCCGATATTTCGGCACTGTTACAAGTGCCATGATCACGGATGTACTGAAGTTCTGCAAGCTAGTTGTTGCTCGGCCAACCGTATCGGTTTACCCTCTTCCTCACTCGTTTCTGACGCGCGTCACCACTACCACTGTCCGCGTTCTCACTACGCACTCGATCACGTTCACGACACACAACACTCACAGTATCGGCTCGCGCGGTTTTTGGAATTGTAGTTTGTTTGGGCCTTGTGAACATACGGATCACTGGATGCCAGACACTCGACAGTTGAAACCCATCTTCCCGGTTGAAGTTCTTGTACTTTTTTATTTCAATTGCTTCTTTCACCATTCTGGGTATGTAGTGGCGTTCTGTCGAGAGAATCTGAGGGTTATGTAACTCAATCCAGTGATTCGTCCCCTCCTCCAAAAGATGTTGAGCGATAGCCGATTTCTGTGGCTCGTTGTTTTTGACCGCCCTGATGTGCTCCTTGATCCGGCTTGAGATTATATTACAGTGTCTTTGGGTGTGCGTAGGTATTGAGACAGTTTCTTAAAAGGAGTGAAGACAGTTTTTACTGAGAACTTCTTTAAAATATTAGCGACCTTATCTGTCACTCCTTTCACGTATGGTCAGTACGCGGGTTGTCGTTCAACCTTATAGTCCAGGCGCTTAGTTGCTGGTGTGTATCTAGTTGGCATGATCCGCTTCTTGTAACCATTTCTCTGTAGAACGCCCCTTAGGTGTACAATTTCAGCATTTAAATGTTCCTCGTGCATAGACTATATGCACGGTCGGTAAGTGACGTCACAACAGAGTTCAGTTGACGGGGATGGTGATGCGAGCTGGCGTGCAGGTATCGGTCAGTGTGAGTGGGCTTCCTGTAGACTGTGTGACCCAGGGAACCATCTTCTCGGACTACCACGGACTAACAGTGCCGAAATATCGGATTCTCCAAAAAGATAATAAACATGGTAAATATCCCGGTTATAATTTTAATTTTAAGGTATACCTCTCGCTCCCACTTCCACTGCATACAAATTAACCACGTAACCGCTTTTGATTAATTCTTTTGTGAGATCATAGTATTTAGTTTATTTATTGTGTAGTCCTTCAGTGTAGGTATTTGTTTCCCACGGTACAGTAAGTTTCACAAAGACCACATATTTTATCGTATTCGAATAAAGAAATATGTCAAGATCTAGATGAGGAAACCCCAACATCCTCCGGAATTTTCTTCTTCCTTTTCATACATGTCTATAAGGAGAGTCCAATCTAGGTCAGAAACTAAGGTTTATTCCTGGATTTTATGGATGAACCTTCAGATAAAAAGTTGAGATGCCGTCTGTTAGTAGTCAATCCTTTTACCTTATCGTGGCGGCGTGAGTATTAGCCTCCAACGAGAAGCACCCTACATCCACTAATATGTGCCTAGCCGGTGCCTATTGCCTCGCCACAAGTGTAACATTGTTTTTCTGTGGCCTTCCTCTACCTTACTAGGTTGCTCTGGTCTGGGAGGTTCATCTGAAAGGCGTTAAGATATAATTTTAATAGGGCCAGCGAATCTCAAAAATCATATATCAAGGTGCGCCACTTCAATGCCATCGGTATGCAGAACTCTCCCATCGTCAACCATTCATTTTGGATTTCCGAATTCATCGCGTGCACTCGATATTTATCAAGTATATCCTTATCGATGATAAGAAACGGCTCCGGCGAAGGGTCTCATTAAAGTGATTCCGCAACGTGAGCGAGTGGCTCTCGCGCTCAATGCTGTAGCTCTTTGTACGCTTCGCGGGCTTGGGCAATCTACAGAAGTTCTGGGTCGACACAAGACGGAATCGTTCCGATAACTTTATTTAAAGTTAATAGTACGCACCGAGATTAAATAGCTTATATAATAACAATGTCGTTGACATGGCTGTCTGTACTCTTCTCAATTAAATGTATTGAGGAACTACAAAACCATAATAACGAACTTTACTTTCAAAATCATAAATGTTATTACAAATACACATACAGTTCACGAGCGATCCTTATTTCTAATACTGAATAATATTGCATTACGTCAACCTTATCGCATATATTATGAACTTGAATAGCTTTAGGAACATAGCGAAGAGTCACCTGCATCTGCACCGTTTCGATATTAGTGTGTGTCGCACGTGAGGGATACTTCTAGTTCTCATCGCGACTTCTAAACGAACACGTCTTAAAATTTTCACTTATCAAGAAAGCTTCGAATCAAAAATGTTTCGGATTTTTTACAAGTTTTACTCTCTGCTAGTCGGACCCAGGTGGTGCAGAGATAAATTCAGTGGGTGCAATATTGAGACTGACATCTTACCTAACATACTGCGTTCTCGTTTCGTGAACCGAGAGTAGCGTTCGCCACGCCCGCCCGGCACGCGCCCGCATACGCCATGTAACTTATTGTTAATATTTATTGCACACATTAGCATAGCACACGGTTCACGGTAGCTCGTACGTTCTGTGTATCGGGCGAAATTAGTAATACTGTGGCTTGCACTACACTTGTAAGCATTATTAACACCCGTAAATCATTAAGAGGGTTAGATAGAGGAGTTTTAAAACCAAAATCATATTATCACAATTTAAATAATGATAGCATAAACAATGGTTAGTTCCCAGTTTTTAGATAAAAATGTCTATGTTATAGCCAATCTAACATACTAGTTGAGATGCTTCGGTAGCTAACATAACACACGAAAGGCTGAGATGAAAATAGCTGATAGAGCAGAGTTATTGACGGACATCAACGAGTTTCCCGTTTAAAACCTGTGTTTCGAGTTTGATTCATAGTTTTATATTTATTCACTAACAGATGCACCTCATGGCATACTGCCATACTTTATGCCATTTACAGGGTGGAACATTTTGACTTTACTTGGAGGGGAAGTACTCTAAATACTGAAAATAGCGAATTTCCCTTTAAAGAAAATTCATTTATTTAAAAAAAATGTTAAAAGACTCGCTTGCTTCATGACATCAATCGATACTTTTAATTGTAGATCCTAAGATCAAATCTCTCTAACAAACATGGTAAATTTAATAAATGGAAATATGTGAAATCTAAACTTATTAATTCAATTTGACGAGATCGATCGCGCTTTGTGGAACTCAATACACATAATGAATAATGCACCTCGATTCGATATGTATACAAATAGTCAGATACACGTAACTAACTAGGACTGGTGCGAGTGCTCCGAGCTGGTCATTTCTTTGGGTCGCAAATGGCTGCTTTTTCTTAACGACGCGTTGTCGTCTGGAATACATTAGGGCAATGTGGCTCCCGACCGCGAGCCCTCCACCAAATATATTTTCGTTTTTATCGTACTGCCCATCTTCATAGGGCAAGGGCATGATGTATGTGCAAAAAAATAAGTTGTTACGACTAAGTTCTATTGATACCTATTCTTCTAAATTTGGCAATGCATCTTAAAGTGTTGCTGAAATAAAACACAAATGCATGAACGAGCGACTAATTTATAGTGAATAATTCACTATTGAATTGAATTGAATTGAAATGAATGCCCAGTGACGTCCTATAGCTCGAGTCGATATAGCTTGCGAGAGCTCTGAGCCCGTGTAGCTCATTACTTACACCTTTCATAAAGCAGACGGGCATGTCTTTCTCTATAACTTCACTATTGAAAAACAGAAGCTCTCGGGTCACATTCACGTGGCGACAGTACCGCGCCGCAATTAACGTTGCTGTTAAATATATAATTCATTTGGTTTGCATTCCTCTCGTCTACTACAAATTGTCTTGACCTGTCGCGTAGATCGAAGCTACGTGAACGCACGTAGCTTCATTCTACGCTACGAGTTTGCTACGCCGTAGCCCAAAGCCGCTTAGCCCCTCTTCATGTTGATTACTTTCCTTTTGTGTACCAAAATATGAGGTTTGTGCTGTATTGTGTCGTCGCTCGCCTCCGCGGCCGAAGTCATCGCACAGATTGAATGACGAGATAACAAACTCCCTGTCAGTTTCCAACGCAGAGGGCGCCGCACCGCACCACGCTCACGAGCGCGTGACAACACCCAAGTGCTTCCAACTTCAGTAGTGAAATTACACTTCAGTAGTAAGTTCAATATTGTTTTACACTAGCGTGTGCGATGTGAAACCTCCGAAGGAATACAGGATGAGTGGTTGTATAAGGTTGCACAGTAAGGTAGGTAACACTCCAAATGACTGATATAAAGCGCCGGTTTGACGTCTTTAAACTTTACCTCGTCTCAAACAAGACCAAAAAATATAGTTGGTAAAATGTGAAATATTTAGAAGAATGTGGAAGAAAGCTTTCACACAATTATCTGTGGTACCGTGATGGCAGAACAGACGCGCGTCGAGTGTAGACGGGCGTCAGACAGAACACTTTGTGGATGCTATTCAAAATCAACCCTCCACCTTGTCTGAACTATAAAAAAATTCAATGCATCCATTATGAAAAACATAAAATAATAGTGGTCCCCGCGTCCAGGGGAGGGGGGAGGAGGCGGGCGTCGTGGTGCAGTGTGCAATGTCTGCGCGATGTCATCTCGGTTTCATTTTCTTTTCATCAAGGTATGTTCACGCTCCAGGGGCGATGTCTCCGCGTCAGATCCCCCCCCGCGTCCCGCGCCCGGCACCCCGCACGCCTGCAGAGGTCTCCACCCTCCATGTCTTCTGATTCTGATAACATTTTTCATTTTTTTAAGTTTGTTAGAGCCGTGGCGTGTAATGAGACAACACTTGAGTCTCCGCTCCGCGCGGCGACACTTCGCCGGCGACGGCACTCGACGCGCGCCTTTTGTGGCTCCGTCGTGCGACGTCCTTATGTTTGAATATTTATGGGCCTTATTTGTAAACCCCGTTTTATTATAATTCATCGTTGGACTTCTCCCGGCGATCGTATTTAAATGAAAATGATGTCTTCATGAGATTTGTAATCTCACTAGTATTGTGTCAGTCTGTCGCTCTTACACGCTGAAAGGATTGAATGGTTTTCATTTTACTTTCAAATGGAACAATTCATTGAAGATTCTTCAATGAAAAACACTTGCACTATTCCACATTATTTATTAAATTCCTAACCGGTTTCGCCTTACGGCATTATCAAAGGTTGATACATGTTTTTTGGGTATCAGATGTCAATTAGAGTAATAATAATATTATATGCAAGTTCCACCAAGTGCCATCAATCAACAGTATCAGCATTGAAGATTATTTCGCATAAGTTATATTACATTTGGTTGGCAAATCTAACAAATCGCGCTAATCAACGTATAATAACTGCGGCAAGTTATTTTACATTATACAAATTCAATTACACGAGTTGGTAGCCTGGCACATAGCTATCCTATCTCCATCCTCTCCTCGTCGTGAGGTTCCGCTGCGAACAACCAGCGAGGACATAAACAGTAAATAACATAACAAACTAACCTACCTTGTGATATTTGACAGCAGTATAGGACAATAAAATAGGAGGATGCGATTCTTATTAAATTCACCGATTTAAATTAACCTATCGACCGAAGGGTTTGGACATGGGAAGAAACAACCACTTGACAAGATTGCATAACGTCTATTGCGGGCTAGGTAGAGAGATACCACAATTGGATTCACTTGTTTATTGATTTATTATTGTTAATGCTACAGCTTATTTACTAATATTTACAAGTAATTAAAGAGTGGGGAATCGTCAGTCTTTATTGCTGACTGACGATTCTGTTGTTATGGCAGGACGTGCTTCTTATTTATTTAATTATTATTTATACAATTATATTTTCTGATAGAAATCACGTCCAGTGTGTGAGTACGTGCCATACGTCGCTGCAGTATTATTTATTGAAAAAATTGGAAGTGTCACTCCAACCTGCGGCCTTGCGAACCGCCTACAGGTTCTTCGCGGATCTGTGTGCGGCGGATGTCGATACCGACCTGGTGCTATGAGCACTATATTTATATACTATATTATATTATGTCGAACCCTCTGTCTCATAAAGCCATCACGCCACGGTCTGGGATCTACTTTGATTGTAAAGTTGTAATGAGGTTTTATCGCAGATATCAAATTCTCTCTAGAAAACGCAAAAGACAAATATTACAACAAAATGTTTGTTACTTCTTTTTCTCTGTTGAGGAAGTGAGCGAGCGATTATATTATTTTTAAGGTTTGTCACATCGATAGATCCTCTGTGTGCGTGACAACTTCACAAGTCCTGCCGCGAGAACTTTTGTACACACAATTAGCATTTAAAGTTCATACGTGTATTTGACAAGTGTAAGTTAAGCGCCACGCTTAGTTGAACTGCTAACTTTGATTGTATTATTTAGATGAGAATGATGTCTTTAATTGCCATTGAAATCAATGCGAACCAAACATTTTGCTTTTATTAATTACTTCAACAGTTGAAATTCATTCCATCGACCTATAAAGTAGCTAATAGGACCCTTATACCAATGATCCATAGAAGAAATATTATGATTATGATATTGAATGAAAAAGGTATATTTTACCTTATTTAAATTGTCTGTAACTGACACGATGATTGTGTATCTTGACATTATATTGCCAAAGTCTTAACAAAATAAGTGGACTGCAGTGGGCTAATTGATTGATTGATTGATAACTAAATAAAATTATTGTTCATAGTATAAGTACGATTCAGGTATTAAGTAGGTTTAAGGTATTAATTTCGGGGAAGTATGGATTTCAGTGAAATGCATATTTGACACGAAAATACTGAATAGGAACAGAAAGGATATTTGATGATATTGGATAGCAAGATCAGACTACGATTGGAGGGCAATTACTCGCCGCTCGCCGCCTCCCGCTCGCTCGCGGTGGCCGGCGCGGCGCGCGGCACTCGGCGACCGACCGCGGCCCGAAGCGCTAGCCCTGCGCCACTTCTTGCGCCCGCGGGCTGAACTTTATCGCGCGAGTTCGACGTCCGATCAACTTTCAATTACTTGATAATACCGGAGTTGCACTGTGTACACTTACTCGTGATAGTGAGCTTGTGCTGTATTAGTAAACATTGTGCAGTACCTGGATTTCTTCGTATAAGCAGAGGTGATTATCTGAAGAGATTTAGTTTTTATCTTTAAAATAAATTAAGTCCTCAACACTTAAAATACAAATTATCCTTCATTATTATGTTTCCAAATACAAAATTATTTAAAGGTGATTTGCATTTCTCATTTTCCTTTTCTGATCTTTACTAAAACTTTACGTGTTCGCAATAAGAGACAGTTAATATATGCGTATTTATATAGCTATTAGTGTATATTTTTGGATATTTTATTTGAACGAATGTAAATGTAAAGCTATAATTCAAACCCCGCCTAAACCGATTCAATATTTTCTATTTAAATCGATTTGAAAATTTTGCGTGAAAATGCTTAAAGATTTAATTCAAATATTGAGAAATCAATCATAGTATAGGAATATTACTAGGATGGATAAGATAAATAAATAATAAAAGTAACGTTGTAAGCGAGCGACGGACAGTTGTTGTTTGTGAATACGAGAGACGCATGCCTGGATTTGTGACGTTTCATGAGATTATTCTCGCTGTGTTACGCGATTATAATTTAGAGAGAAAGTTTGCATAATTCGGTGTGCCGAATCGTATCGGAAGCAACAGGCTTCTGAATTGATATTTGGAAGTTTCCTTATTAATTAATACCTATTTCTACCATCGAAATATCTAGAATCGGTACGTTTAGTAAAGTACTTATAGGCTAAAATATTAGCTTTAAGTCTGGGAGCTGAGACTTGCTTCTGGAGGCGATTCGAATACCTTTATTTCTTGTCATGTAGGATTCCGTGATCTGGCTGTAGAAAAGTCTAAAACTAAATCACTTCCCATTCACCTAAGCTAGTTCGTTCGGTAAATTACTACCAACCCTACCTACATACCTCATGCAGTTACTCAATAAAGTTACATTCTAAACCGGAAACAATTCAGTTATTTAGTATCTAAAATTCATTTTAATAAATATTTGGCGTCAAAGATAACTTTATTGTTAATAAGGTTTCTGATGACTTCTTGAGTAAAACTGCTGTATTTGCTGGCACTGAGTTTAAAAGTTAAGATTTTATGGACTTCCTTTCTTTTAATTTACCATGTTTATTAGACAGATTTAATTCTTCTGACTGACACTATCGATTGATTCCATAAAAATACAGGATGTTACTTTTTGGGATTTTAGTCGGTTCGATTACCGGATTAGTTGACCTTTGAACCGTAACCGACGACTGACGTCATACAAGATTAGGTACAGACTATGTATTTCGCATATTACGATAGATAGCGTCGTAGCTTAAACGGTAAGCACGTCGACTGTAAGTCCTTATAGTTTCAGATAGTATCGGGTTCAAACCACCTGGCCTTCAGGGATTTTTTGTGATTATTTTTTCTTATTATAATTTATTACTTTTGGTGATTATTTTTTCTTTTTGTAATTTATTACTTTTTATGATATTTTTTTCTTTTTGTAATTTATTATTTTATGTGATTATTTTTTCTTTTTATAATTTATTAATTTCTTCTGACAGAAAATTAGCAGAAAATAAGTGATAGGTTCTATGATTAGCGCTATATTATAGGTATGGTATGGTATGTTCTTTTTTATCTTTTTCCATGTATATAACGAAGAAAGAAAAAAGAAAATGTTTTCACTTCTGCCGGCACTCCCAGAGTGCAACCCGTCTTTTTTTTTTTTAATAAAGCAATGATTCCTTAGATTGAAATTTGCTATCTCCAGTATTTAGAGTACTTCCCTTCCAGGTAAGGTTAAAATCTTCCACCATGTATAGGACTACCCCTAACTAAGAGTAACTCATGCGCCATGTCCCTTCCACATCCCTCCACATCACCTCTTTGTCTGACCTGGGCTCCTACTGATTAGGCAGTGACCACCCTCCAACGTGGCCCCGCCACTATAACTCTTCTTTGAAGCTCCAATACTTCGATATTTGTCGTAAAACGACCGCCAACTGACCTTCACAACCAAATGGCTTTTCTTTTCTGTTGTAAAATGAAATAAATAAAATAAATAACCAGAGCCGTTAGCTTAGCGCGATCTTCAAGGCTCGGGAACACACAGACCCATTGATATATTACAAAATTTAATAATCGTATCAGCAATCTTGAAGTACAAAGTACAAGATATTATACAAAAGCGGCAGCGCTACGCTACGAATCGTAGCACATGACGTAGAACTGCTACGTTTTGCGTAGCTGGCCCTCAACTGTTTCTCTATCTTTGTTGTTCGTGTATCGCATTGCTCATCAAGCAGCACATATTATGGTTCCTATACTGCACTGTGCTCTGTGTACTCGAGTTGGCGCCGCTTGGCACTCCGTGCAGTTACTCCGTACAAATATAATAATTGAAGTTCATGAATATTCCGATTCTAAATCAAATAGCTCCCTTATTCCGTCAGCGGGCTGTGGGCGGCCGTTGCGCGCCGTGCTGTCGATACGGTACGGTGCTCGACGAAGCAGCATGGGCGACGAATAGTAATTAGGTACATTCATTGGTATTAAATATTAGCCAGATATCTGAAGTTGACTGGAGCGATCACCGTCATACAGGTGATAAGGCTTGTTGCGATTGTCAACATAGAGTTCTATTTATACAATATCACTTATTTAGTGATACTATATTATGATTGAAACTTCTACCCCTGATTCATAAGCAATCCAGTTCGCCTAAAGTGCTTAATATTGTGACACAAAGAGCTCGTCACACACAACACATATATTGTCACGCGGGAACCCTTACTTAGCCTATCAACCTTTATATCACTCACAACGAACCTCTCACAGTTAGGAACTGTGCCTAATGAGATAAAGATTTAGGCATGCCGATGATTACTGCATGTCTATTAAAAATTGGTTTACTAATAACCAAAATATGGTCATAACCTTGGTAAGGAAAGTACTTTGAGCATAATATTGATACGTTTTGGAACAGATCTCAGATCGGTTAATAGTTCAAGTGCATGCGGCAGGCTCGTGTTGAACAAGTTATGTGCGCCGTGGGCTGCGGTGTAATAACATAGTAACGTGATAGCGAGGTGGGGGAGCGCGGGGGGTGGGGGTCCCACTCAAGTGCACTACAGTTGCTATAACGCTATGGGTGCGCGCTGAGATAGCACGCGACATAATGACGTGCTTATTATGCTACTCATTTCATTAGATTTCTCTGTGTCGATCTAGGTTCTCTTGCCAGTGGTACAATGAGACAGCCATATTGTAACAAAACTTTAAAACAAATGGCTCAATGCCAGGAGACGCGCTGTGTCCGCGGAGTACAGGGACGTCATGCTTTGGCGATCATTTCTAGCAATCCTGTCACTTTAGACGAAAGCAAACTTTCTCAAATCTCAAGTAAATCGAGCGGAGGACTGGTCTCATCGCCTTCAGGTACACAGAGGAGTCCTGCAGCTATCATTGCTTACTTGTAAAGCCATCTCTTTCACAAAATGGCGGGATGATAGGGGATGGGTTTATGAGTAAGAAAGAGATACATACAAAATGCGATTAAATGACAATGTCTAGATTTTTTGAAAATATACTTGACTATCTATGGTTGTATCCAACTATCGACCGACGTGATTGTGTACATGTAAATGAATACTCTACTAACTTATATAATTCTGGAAGACCGATTGTTAAGACAGTTGGACACCCTGGATACTTACAACTATTTGAGTACTGTAATAACCAATATCCCACTAAAAACATTTTCATGTAAAATGTTGCCAAGACGAGTCTATGTAGCTTACCCTGTGAAAAAGTTATCAGATTTCGTATAAAGCCAAGCTCTAAAGACTGCATGCGTTAAACCTACAAGCTCTATACTACACCTTACTCAAAATATATGAACAAGTGGTCAGATCTCATTTATAGCCAAGATTTTTGATCTGTGCGCCCTAACTTTACCAGGCCTACCTTCACAAATTCCACATTTTAGTCAAACTGCGTAGCTCGGTCGTTTTGCTACCGTCACGAAGGCATTCGTTTATTGGGTGTGAAACACAACGGCCAATCCAGATAACATTGGAATTTTGGTATTTGGATTATTTTGAGTACTTTTGTTATCAACATTTTAATGAGGCTGACTGTACATCACCTGAGGTTTTAGTTCTTCTGGAAATTTATCACAACACCATAACCTTATTATCATCTACATGAAACGTAATGTAAATTAAGTTGGAAACTCAAATATCGAACATGTAAACGCTCATTCATAATATCACCATAAATATTCTGAATAAATGTTGAAAAGCGTTTCATTAATATTCAACAGCAGGAAAAATGCAAATATTTTTTTCTTCAATATATCTCCGCGTTTTGAGTCCCATCGTCGCCGTCGGAGCGCCACTCGGCCTCAGGTAGGACTAGGCTAAACTCAATCAGAGGCGGTGGGCTGCTCGAGACAATCTCGCGAGTGCGCTACTTACGAGTTATTGTACGCCCACCCCACTCGGCGCTTCTTGAGAGCGTCGAACGCACGCGCTCGAGTGGGCACACATTGCCCGTCGCAATTAGCTCTCTATTTAGGAGGTTATTGGAACATTGTTTAGTGAAAGTGCTAAGTGATAATAGAATGCCGAGTGCTCAGAGATAAGAAGACGATGTTGAGTAATGTTAGCTCATTTTTTCCCGGGACTAGGTCTTGTGTGCCTGGTAATGATACTTGTAAAGTGTGTTTGTGTGTGTGTGTCTGTTTGTCCGTCTTTCACGGCTAAACCACTGGACCGATTTTGATTAAATTTGGTATAGGGGTAGATTAGACCTTGAGAAAAGACAGGCTATGTTTGGTAACCGACATTCACGCGGACGGAGCTGCGGGCAAAAGCCAGTTACAAATAATTCTTCACAAACGCCACATTACCACGTTATGATCTTTCATCCAACAGTCCGGCGACGTGACTTATCAGATAGATAAGATAATAATATAATCTTCATACAAGACTATAACTTGGTACTTATAATTAAGGGCACGCCGTGATTGCGGCGGTAAGGCCCATCATGGGGGAGTGGCTAGAGAGGCAACACGGTAGCCTCTCGTACCGTCAGATGCAGATTATCACCGGACACGGTAGCTTCGGGCGGTATCTGCATCTGATGGGTATTGAGCCAACGCCCGAGTGCCATCACTGCGACGCGAGCGTGGACTCGGGGCTGCACACGCTCACCGAGTGCCCGGCGTTTGAGACGCCGAGGCGGGAGCTTGTGGCGGCCCTGGGGGTGAGAGTGTTCACGCTCTCCACCCTGCTCGCGGCGATGGTCCGCTGCGCGGATGCGTGGGCGGCCAGCGCCTCCTTCTGCGAGCAGGTCATGCTCGCGAAGGAGACAGCAGAGCGGGCGCGGCGCGATGAGCGAGAAAGGCTCGCTGACATCGCTGCACGCGCCCGGATGCGGCTCGGGCGTCGGATAGCGCAAACTGACCTCCGCCCCCCATGAGCGCGGGCCTGAAGCAGGCCACGGCGGCGGCGCGCATCGTGGGACGATGCGCGTCCCCCCACACCGGGGTTGAGTCGGGGACCGCGTGGTCCCCACCTCCTGAGGAGGGCCAGACCGAGAGGGATGGCCCTGGGTCAGCCGGGGTGCGAGGGACATGTCGCATGACAACCTCACCTTCGGCCTAGCACTACGACCCAGAGACGGCGTGCGGTTTAGTCGGTTCGAGTCCGACATAACCTACCATTCCGGCTCCGGAGGGGTGGGTATCCGTGGGGATTTCCCGCACGTAAAAAAAAAAAAAAGGTACTTATAATTAAATGTAAGACTGCCTCTGTGGCGTGGCGTAGCGGTCGTGAACGCGGCCACTACACAGGAGACGCGGGTTCGATCCCCGCTCAATGCAAATATTTAAATGGTACTTGCACTCGTCTGGTCGTGCCTCGGACAGCACGTTAAGCCTTCGGATCCGGTTACCAGACGATCATCTATGGCAGTTGTTACGGGTAGTCGGAGTCCTAAAAAGTTCAACAACTGGTCTAGCTGCATTGCATCGATATCGCCTTTGGGTTGTAGAGGTCATATTGTAGTCGCTTCACAGAAAATATCGAAGCTTAGCCAAATCCACGGTCAGACTGGTAAAGCGGACCCCACACTCCCAGTTAAAAGCTTCGGATGCGACTGGGAATAACGCTGGGATAAAGAAACTTATAATTAAACTAGCTGTCGCCCGCGGCTCCGCCCGCGAGGATGTCGGTTATCGCGAATCGGCCGATTCTCAGACCTACCCGATATGCCCACAAAATTTCATCAAAATCGGTCGAGCCGTTTCGGAGGAGTATGGCAACGAAAACTGTGACACGAGAATTTTATATATACATATATATAGCTGTCGCCCGCGGCTACGCCCGCGTGGATGTCGGTTATCGCGAATCGGACTATAATTTGAGATTTAAACTATCCTATCTCTCAAGTTGGATCGAACTGCACATGGTGTGCGAATTTTATTATAATCTGTTAAGTGGTTTAGGCGTCCATTGAGGACAAACATTGTGACACGAGATTTATATATATTATAAGATAAGATATAAGGAACGTGTACAATCCATTTGATGATCCTACTAATATTATAAATGCGAAATTTTGTGAGTATGGATGGAATTATGTATGGATGCTTGTTACTCTTTCACGTAAAAACTACTGGATGGATTTTAATGAAGCTTTACAATAATATAGCTTATAAATCAGAATAACACATATGTTATATATCATCACGCTCCTACTCGAGGGTGCGGAGAAATGATCATTACTGTCAACAAATCCGACATCCACGCGGGCGTAGCCGCGGGCAACAGCTAGTAAAGAATAAAGCGTGTCTGTGCGTTTGCAATACGCAGAACTAGCTGGTTCTCTAATCTAACATTTTGCGCCGTACCGCAGAAACTATTATATATAACTTATATAAATTGCCTGATGGCAAGCTAATGATAAATGTATATGTTTACCAGCTGAGGCCGCCCGCGCTCGCGTCATGTCTAACGTTCCATTGTATTATATATTTTAAGTAAATATTATCTTACTATAAGTAAGTAATATGTCACTCTCGGATTCGTCGAATTTTTAGCACCAAAGTAAGTGTTCTTGAGTATAAGTTGCAGTACATAACCGTATGGGATTCTATACACCACTGCCAGACTCTCCATCATCATCATCGTTGCGTTAGTCTCGGTCGCACCCGCGACCTTCACCTCGGAGTTCGGCGTCCTTTTACGAGTCACTTACAAATCTGACCGATCTGAAATTACTATGTATTTTAAGATTCCTTTTTTTTTTCTTACATTCTTCTAACTTGGCACCACCTACACTTGTACACACTAGTAAATAGCATATACAATTTATTTGACATAAGTGTGTGTCTACAGGTGCGGGCGCGCGACCGGCCAACAGCGACCGGTGACCAGCGCCCGGCACCATGCGCGCGCCGCGCCTGCTACCGCTGTCGGCGCTGCTGCTCGTCGCGCGTGAGTATCCATTCGTTACAATATAGTCAGTGTAGAGAGTATTTTTTATTTATTTATTTATTTATAGTTAATTAAAACGGTACATGACCAATTACAATAATTAACTTAAGCTAAATTACATAAAATAGGTATCTTAAATTACTAAATTTGTATGGAAGACATCCTAGCATACTTACTCTCGCAGAACTTCAGACATACACGCGTAACTTCCTTCCATTCATCTGCAAACACGTCACAGTCAGGGTACGCTAACAGGAGGTCATTAAGTACCCCCAGCGTTCGACACACTGGGGACTCCATTCTTGCGACTGTTCGGCAAGGGGGCCGGGCAAACAGGCAGTGGCGTCGGCTTTCGCGGTGTGCTGTGTATTTGTTAGGAACATATAAACGGCAAAATAGGTTGTGCAAGTCCGGACAAATAATGCGTGCACGAAAGGTCTTACAGGCAACGATGAGCTGATCAAGGCCCCTTCTTACCTCCAGTGAGTTAAAGCCTAATGTACCTAACAGGTAGTTTGTGGGGTACATGAATGGGTATACTTGGTACAGTTTTTTAAATAGAAATCGAAGAAATGTCTTCTGCACTTTTTCAAGCATCAGTATCTGACCAGCCACATAGGGACACCAGATACAAGAACTGGCCTCCAGCTTACACCTAACCAAAGAGGTATACAGAAGCACTATAACATGGGGGGTCCGGAAGTCGTGAACATTCCGCAACACGAATCCCAAGCGTCTATAGGACTCTCTAGCCAGGGTGGATATATGATCACTAAATGTTAGGCCGCGATCGAAGGTTACTCCGAGATCCCTCACGCTAACAACCCTAGTGATTTCGTCATCGTAAAGTTTGTACTTATGATCTATTAGTCGCAAACGGCGGCTAAAGGTCATTACAAAACATTTACTGGTGTTAAAAAATAATTTGTTGTCAATACTCCATTGACTAACAGCGTCTATGTCTGTTTGTAGGAGGTCACGATCCTCATCCGCCTCCACCTCCATGATCAATTTGAGATCATCCGCATACAAGAGGCATTTGGCTGACTTCACAGTACTCACTATGTCGTTGATCATTATGAGGAACAGAAGCGGACCGAGAACTGACCCCTGGCTGACTCCCGAGCGCGTGAAATAGGGTTTAGACTCAAAACTTCCATGCCTAACAAATTGTCTGCGATCACGTAAATAGTCAGCGAAGAAATCAACCAGTCCAGGTGAAAAGCCAATGTTCCTCAATTTTTTCAGAAGAATATCATTATCAACCCTGTCGAATGCCTTTCGGAAATCTAAGTAAATCACATCAACCTGCCCTCGGTTGTCCAGACATCTGGAGACGTGGTCCACATGGATCATTAAATTAGTGTTGACGGAACGACCGAGCCGAAAACCATGCTGCGCGTCGGATAGACACCTGTCGACCTGCTTGTATAGGATAACGTGGAGCACATGCTCAAAAACTTTTGCGATAGTGGAGAGAATAGCAATGGGTCTATAGTGCTCAACAGATGTTTTGTCTTGCGTTTTAGGGATTGGCGCAACACGTGATAGTTTCCACTGGCTAGGATAAACCCCTGACCGGAGAGCCAGGTTAAAAATGTGACACAGGGGGGTCACCAAAACCTCACTGCATCCCTTGATAATGTAGGCAGGAACATTATCAGGACCGATCGCACAACAGGAGCAGAGCTTGGCGATTCCATCCGCTATGTTCCGAGGTTCCAAGGATGGAAGGGGGATGTTTCCTCCCTCACCCCCAGGGTGGCCGACACTTGGATTAAGACTCGGTGTATCTGGTAAGAATACACTGGCAAAGTACGCTGCAAATGCTTCAGCCGCCTTGACCCCCGAGTACTCCACCCCATTGGACATGATGTTTGGGACGAAACCACCTTTAGATCGCAGGCTAGAAATATGTTGCCAGAACTGCCGTGGGTTTGATTTTATGCTGTTTTCGGCTGTCCTACAGTATGCAGCATAAGCTTTCTTAGTTCGATCACGTAAGTCAGACCTGAGAGCCTTAAATCGAACATAGTCAGACTCGCGTCGTGATCCTTTCCAGCGTTTATGGAGTTGGTTTTTACGCGTGGTATCACGAATTATATCGTTGGTAAACCAGACTGGGTAACGCGCTCTACTGGAAGGTGATCTGATTTTCTTAGGGATAGAAAGGTCAAAAACTGAGTACAGAGTCGTGTAGAAGGCATTGGTGGCTGTGGATGCGTCATTACATTGAAGGAGATCATGCCAAAGAGCGAGGCAAATTTGCTCATATAATAGGGCGTAATTGCCCTTAACAAAGTTCCAGTCCCTCTCGTTATTTATATTGCTAGGGTCTACTTTTTCATCATTTTTCTGTGGGGTGAAATTGAGTGCAACATCTAACGGGGGATGATATGAATCCATTTTGACTAGCTCTGTACCTTCTATATAATCACATGTGACGTCGGTGTCTTTCCGAACCAGTACTACATCTAATTTACTCTGGTGCTCATTCATCACCTCATTCATCTCCACTAGGTTACAGTAGGTCAGGAAATAACAATAATAGCTGTTGACATTTACGGATGCACTATTCAGGTTCAGGTCACCTACAATCACTACAGTTCCTTTGAGGTTGGCAATGAAACTCTCAACTTTACAAAACCATGCCATATACTCCGCGTCAGCAGCAGACGGCGTAATGTACACAACGCAGATGAATATTTTTATGTTGTGGAATGTGACTAAACACCACATATCCTCGCCAAGATCCGTCTCATATTCAAGACGTCTATTCATAGAAAGAGCAGAGCGTGCGGCCAACAAGATTCCACCTCCCAGGGTGGCTCTGCCTTTGCGTAGAATACTCCATTCAGCTATTGACACTTCAGAATCCTCTATTGACTCGTCCAGGTTAGTCTCCGTTACGGCCACCAAGTCATGCTCGGTGAGCGATAGGCTAGATCTCCATTTTACCAACTTAGTCTTAAGCCAGTTCACGTTCTGGTACAGTATGCGCAGGTGCCTGTTGCGATCTGTATTGGTCGAAGCGGCACTCAACTTGGGTGGATTATTTGGTTTCGCTGTTTTTGGCACGAAAATTCTGACGCCAAGGCTTTACGCAAATGTCTTCGGCCCAGTTTTGAGCAGCCATCACCTGCTCGAAAAGTTTGTCTGGAACACCCACCTTAAATGATGCGTAATTGCCACGGGCTTTAAGCGCTTCTACAGTGCAGGCATCATTACCGCGTAATATACCTGTTAGGTGATCGCGCACCTGGTTTTCAGAGGTGCCTAGCTTCACGTAGAAAAGATGTAGGTATCGCCATCGTTCCGATGCTTCCAGTTGAGTAGTGCCTGGCGCCACGGTGCCACGCAGCATAGGGCCAGATGAGATTTGGCGGTGGTTTTTGGATTGAACGGTGGTCCAGCCATCGTAGTCTGGCACACTCTCCGCAGCCACGCTGTTTCTGGTATGATTAGGGTTTTGTTTTGGTGCCAATACTCGGGTGGAGGCCATCTTTGATTGTGGACTAGGCTCAGACCGCCGGTGCTGGGGATCTGCAGGAGTGATTGGCATCATAGATGTCAAGGGAGCTCTATTTTGCCCGACTTCCATCGGCGTGGTGGTGGACAGTGGCGGAGCATTGACTTCCGTTAGCCCCAAGTCCTGTGATTCAGGTTGGGGTACACGCTGTGACGAGGTATTGTGGTAGTCTCCACCAGTCCGCTTCCGGCCTTTTGTGTCGATGGTTGTTGTTTGCCACCTCAAGGCCTTTAAGCTAGTCGATATTGCAGCTGATGTTTTCTCAAAGTTAGCTTCAATGGTGGCCACTCTATCGCCGAGCAGCTTTATATCCTGCAAGAGCTCGCAGTTTGCCAGTTGTTCGTTCATTGTCTGCTTCACTATGCCAGGCAGACGGTCGGCAACTATCCTCTCCAACTCCTCACGAAAAATGTCTCGGATTATATCTGCGGTTGGCATGTCCGGGGAAAGACATTCGGGCGACCGCCCGCCGCGACGAGCTCCACCTCGAAAGTTGGTAACATTTTCGAAATCCATAGGTAACATGGTGGTGGATGCAAGGCCTAGGAATTTGTTTTTTGAGGAGCCATTACCTGGAGGAGGCCGCACAGGGGTATTTGAGTTGTCACCTCGAGGCATTTTAAAGCGGCACTCAGGACAAAGCCAGCTCGAAATAAACTCAGGTGTAGCCTTGGTGATTGCCTCCTTGGTGAAATTAGTACACATAAGGTCAAAGGAGCACGCGCATTTAGAGCAGACAATTCCGTCATCCGTTATTGTACTCCGGCAGCCCGAACAAAACAACTGCTGTACCGAGTGCGACATCCTGACACTGGTTTGAATTAGAAATTGAATACTTCGTCAAAAACAATTTAAGATGTCTTCCGCTAACTGTGTTGACAATCGGTTTATTGGTTGCACTATTCTATTACTGGTGCAACAACAAAACGTTATACTTTCTTTGGCAACACTGGGGTACGATTGTCATATGTTAATCGGTTAGCTGTCAAGGTTTGTTTACCTTTTTGACTGCGAGTTCAAAAAACTTTTTGAAAAACACCTTCAATCAGCTGATTATTTCTATGTTGTGATTTTCAAAACAGCACAACGACTCCTCCTAACAGTTTGAAAGTGGTTTTACTCACGGTGCCAAAGTTGTATTGGTGATAATGTTCCTCACTCAGCATTTAAAGGTTATGTATTGCACTTTTATCACTTTTATAGCGGATTTAGAGAGATTATGATCAAGTTTGCGAATTTTTAAAGCAAAGGGACTTTCTCAGACTTGCTCGCCCGACAGATGTCAGAACAAAACCCGAGTAGTTAGTAGTAGCACAGTGGACAGCGCAGATGGAATACATGTAGGATTTTACACTATCCAACGTTAGAGATGAGATGTACTATGCCCCCTAAACTCCCGTAGGTAATTAATAAATTGAATCCTTCCATCCCAAGTGTCGATTCACCTTAAAATGTGACTGAAAGGTGAACACAACATTAATCTGAGTGGCAAGTGATATGTTGAGCTGAAGCTCCCCACACCTTGACGCTCAGGTAAAATACCAGATGGTAAACACGGCTTTCTTCAAAAGAACCTTATAAGAGAGTGGGTTTGCTCCAAAATTTAATTTTTTTTTTCGTTTGGGAGGAAATTCTCAAAATAGCCCTAACTTTTGACGACAGTACAGTCAGTTAATTCATTGGTCAATTATACAATCACTATTTTAGGAGCATTGTGACACTAGCGACAGTAGCCGCAAATATTACTCAGGAGATTTAACATTCCGTTCTCAGTCAGCTACTTTTGTTGTTGACTGTACTTATGTTAAACTGCTCTTAGCTCAACGACGTAGGGAACCATGGAACACGAAGTAGACCGGTCACGTGTTCCGCACCTACTGCACGCGCCACTCCTTTATGTCAATATTTTTTCTTGTTTATACATTTCAATATTCTCCCGACACTGACGACGGTATACCTAGTCAAACCTTTATCAAAATTTATGCCAATTTTTTCTCAGTCGTGCAAAGAAATTAAATTTGCCCTTTTGTAGCTTTAATTACAATCAATTTCAAAAGACTAAAAACGAACTGAGAATGGACGTCATTCGCCACGGGTATAATGGGTTTCATTAAAAAGGGTCCGCTTGACTATTCGATAACTTTTTATCTTTGTATGAACCCATCGTTGGAGTAAAGCACAAAGTAATTGAAACAAAGCTGTGGCTCCGAACTAAAGTTTTTTAAAGGAACGACCGACGCTGCCGCCGCGCGCCGCGCGCCTCTAGCGCCGACTTTTTAGGTCAAACGGTTTTAAAGCTAAAGTTGAGCTGTTAGACTCTTAAGCGACTCAAAGTTAGCCTCTGTTTGCGCTCCCCGCTCGGACTCGCGTCTCGGAATACGAATCTATTGGTGCCCGCACCACTCGCATAAAATGATAACTTAAATTCTTATTGCGTAGCTACTCGCTTCCAAGTTTATATAGCCAGGTGCACTTAAATGTAAAAGTACTTCGGCTAATATTTTACTGTTGTACCCATGTGTAACTATAGGATGTACTCATTATATCTATATGTATAGAAGTTAATTGATTTTTTGCAACATTGACAGCAGTATAGGCATCTGATGCTATGCTAGAAATTCAATATACCGAATAATTAAAATTACATGTCAGTAACAATCTAAATTCGCATTAATGATATAACTACGTATAACTACGACAATCCCTCACGATGAACCTTCGGATGAGGTGCGATGTAGCACCAAGACAGAAATACTTTGAAAGAATCATACATAGATTTTATTACGTTTAACTAGTAGTATTTTTGTATAAATTAATTCGTTTTCCTTTCCAAATTAGAAAAGAGAATACCATCAATCAATAGTATCAGTATAAATAGTGAAAGAAACTCACAGCAATAGTTACTACATACATTACAAACTTAAAAGGAAAGCTATCTACTTATGAAAATAATGAAGTAGTTTGGCTTTGACTTTCGTTTGGCTTCCGTACGTGCAACATACCACTTATTCCTCGTTATCATAGTGGGCAAATATGGAGTATATGGTTACGTGTGAGCCGCGACTCGCACTCGGCCTGTTATATTCGAGTGCACTTCGCTGTATAAACTTATCCATCAGCTATTCAATCGCTTACAAGATAACGTACTTCAACGACTCGATTTCCGTATCGCAGGATTCCTAAATCCCAATCTTCCATCTGACATATCATCTCTTTGCACCGAGTCTGTGCTTGAAAGGTGCACTTTGACGCGAGTGTCTCTTCACCGACTGTAATTGCATTAACAACCTCAGGATACGGCTACACGCTTGTCATCATGTAGCGTCCATTGAATGTAACCTTCTGTGTTCCTGTAATCTTTACTACGAAAACTATCCGGTATACAGCCCGACTCCTTGCACATGACAGGCATCTAGTTTAGACGTACTGGAAAAAATTTATCAATGCAACGTGCGGTTTCTTTCTCACGGAGACCCAAATATCATGCCCGGCCATACAGCCTACCTTATGTACCCTGGGTACAGACTCGAGCATAACTTCCTGAGTAAAGCCGGGGTATGCATGTACTTCCGGGATGACATTTGTTTTCGCTGTCTAAACGGCCTTGAAGACAGGGACCTGTCCACACTATGGGTACGTATGGATTACGGTGGCCACACCCGTATCTATGCGTGCGTCTACAGGTCTCATAGCGGTGACCTGGGCACGGCTCAACTGTTTGAGCACCTGCAGCGGTCGGCGGACAGAGTAATTGAGCAGTACCCTGCCGCGGACTTAGTATTCTTGGGTGACTTCAATGCTCACCACGTGGAGTGGCTAGGGTCTCACAGGACTGATTTTGCGGGAAGGGCTGCTCACAACTTTGCCCTGACTTATGGGTTCTCGCAACTGGTGCATTCCATCACCAGAAAACCTTAGTCGGGACCCACAGAGAGTCTTTATTGGACCTTCTGCTGACTACGCGCCCGGATGAGTACTCCGTAACAGTGGAAGCACCTCTCGGTACTTCGGACCACAGCGTCATCCGGGCGCAAGTGACTCTCGCGCGGCCAGAATCACCGCGGCCACCTCAGTGGCGGCATGTCTGGCACTACAAGTCGGCAGACTGGGACGGACTGCGAGAATTCTTCTCGTCGTACCCGTGGTGGCGGCTTTGCTTCACTTCAAAGGATCTAAGCTCCTGTGCAACAGCAGTCGCTGAAACAATCCTATCGGGCACGGAATGCTATATTCCCAACCGTTGGATCGCAACAGGAGCGAGCAAACGGCCGTGGTTTAATAGGCCTTGCAGAGAAGCTAGAGACCGCAAACAATCTGCATAAAAGGCTTGGACCTAGGCACTTGCCAATAAGGATCCTAACATAGCTGAAGTGAAGCGGAAATTGAATGCCGCCTCGAGGTCCAGTAAAAAAGCTACTGCCGGGGCGAAGTTTGAGTTCATCGGTGGAATTGGCGAGCGGCTTACTCGTTACCCATCCGGTAGTCGAGCATTTTGGTCACTCGCCAAAGCTGCCGAGAGAAACTTCTGCCATTCCTGCCTTCCGCCGCTGCAAAAACCCGACGGTAGCCTAGCTCATGGCGCTAAGGAGAAAGCCGATCTTTTAGGTAATCTCTTTGCGTCAAACTCGACGATGAACGACGGGAATGCCGAGCCACCTATTGTACCCAACTGTGGTACTTTCATGTCTGAAATTAAAATCACACAACGGGTGGTTCGGCGGGAACTCAAGATGATTGAAGACAAACCGATGGGCGCAAGCTATCGAGAGTCGGGGCGAGGCACTAGCGGTCAGCCTCGATATAGCAAAGTCCTTTGACCGGGTCTGGCACAGAGGTCTTCTTTCGAAGTTGCCACGCTACGGACTCCCCGAGGGACTTTCCGAATGGATTGCCAGCTTTTTGTCCAACAGTAGTATCCAAGCCGTCGAGGTTGGCAGCTGCTCGGACCGCATGGACATAAACGCTGGTGTCCCACAAGGCTCCGTGTTGTCCCCGACGCTGTTTCTGCTGCATATCAATGACATGCTGTCTGATGAATCTATTCATTGCTATGCGGATGACAGTACCGGAGATATGTGTTACACGGGTCGTGCAAATATCCCTCAATTCGAGGTGGAGAAGAGACGCGAGTAACTTGTGTCTGAAATCGAGACTACTCTCTCGGGAGTATCCGATTAGGGTCGACTTAACCTAGTCCAATTTAACCCCACTAAGACACAAGTATGTGTATTCACCGCTAAGAAAACCCCATTTATTGTAGCGCCGCAATTCCATCTCTTCGAGTATTGGGATCCTAGGTGTCGACATCTCAAGCGACGTTCAGTTCCGCAACCATTTGGAGGACAAGGTCAGGCTGGCCTCAAAGAAACTTGGAGTGCTCAACAGGGCGAAGCAGTACTTCACTGCGGGGCAGCGACTTCTGCTTTATAAGGCACAAATTCGGCCCCACATGGAGTACTGCTGTCACCTTTTTGCCGGAACGCCTGCATACCAGCTTGGCCCCTTCGACTCATTGCAAAGACGGGCGTTGAGGCTCGTCGACAATCCCATACTCACAGGCGATGTGGAACCTCTCAACCTCAAAAGGGACTTTGCCTCGCTGTGTGTGTTCTATCGCCTATACAATGGTTTGTGCTCAGATGAATTGTTTGACATGATGCCCATCGCTACATTTTATCATCGCACCACTCGCCATAGGCAGGGAATTCATCCTCACACACTGCGACCGGAAATGGTACGCACCGTGCGTTTTGAAAGGAACTTCATCCCACGCACGCTCAGGTTGTGGAATGAACTTCCTGCCGTGGTTTTCCCAAGCGATTACAATATGGGGTTCTTCAAGAAGGGTATTAGAAGGTATCTACAGGGTCGGTAGCATGATTGTGATGCCCCTGGTGTTGCAAACGTCCATAGGCTACGGTAACCACTTCCCATTAGGTTGGCCGTGTGCTTGTCTGCCACCTAAAAAAAAAATCAAGTGATTAAAATTGACTGCATGCTTTTATACCTAGAGTATATATTACTCAGCTGGGATAGCAATATATATTCAATGTACAGGGTTACTGGTACCTCGACGTATTCCTGTCAGGAGGTGTTAGAGAACCCAAAATTCTATAATTTTGAACCCCCTGTGTGCGTTCGAAAATCAACAGTTTTCAAAATAATTGAATTTGTGTTTTTTCCGTATTAACCCATAATAAAATAAAAAGCCTTTTTATTTGCTCCTATGAACTTAGTAACATTTTGTTTAGTGGATTAGTAATTATATTAGTAGTATTTTTTGTTAGTATTTATTAGTTAAGGTAATATTTATTAAATATTTATTTGATTTCTTCCATAGGAACCCCCGTGCGGGTGAAGGCCTCCTCCAGGTTGTGCCACATATCCCTATCTTGTGCCAATCCGAGCCAGTGTTTGCCTGCGGTCTCGCGTATGTCATCTGACCAGCGTTTGAGCGGACGACCTTGCTTGCGCTTTCCACTTCCTGGTCCTTTCCACTCTGTGACCACTTTTGTCCAACGCCCATCATCAAGTCTTGCTACATGACCGGCCCACTTCCATTTTAGTCTCCTGATATGTTGTATAGCATCTCTAACTTTGGTACGTTTCCGAATTTCTTCATTTCTGACCCTGTCTTTAAGTTTTATCCCTAGGAGACTTCTCTCCATCGCTCTTTGGCATACCGACAGTCTATTTGCGTTGGCTTCTGTTAAAGACCAGGTCTGGCTGCCATAGGTTAGTGTTGGTAGAATGATAGAATCCATGAGTCTCCGTTTGTGGACAATAGGTAGCTTAGATTTAAGAAGATTTTTCAGGGACCAGTATCGTTTCCATACCAGCGCCATTCGTCTGTCTATTTCTTCCGAGTCAATCTCTCTGAACGAAACCAGTTTACCTAAATATATGTACTCTTCAACGTACTCTATTCCTACGCCTTCGACGCTGAGAGTAGGTTTAGTATGGTTTGTAATGATTTTGGTTTTGTCAAAATTTATTTCGAGACCGACCTTCTCGCTGTGTTTATGTAGTGCTGTCAGCATGTCCTGTAGGTCTCTAGCGGTATTACTTAGAAGAACCAGGTCGTCTGCGAATCTTAAATGGGTTAGCCTTTTATTTCTGATATTGATGCCTCCCCTACTCCAGTTTATATCGTGTAGTACAAGCTCAAGTACTGCAATGAATATTTTCGGCGATAGTGGGTCCCCTTGTCTGGTTCCTCTTTGAATGGCGAACAGTGGGCCCTTTCTGTCTAACCTTATTCTACTTCTGCACTTACTATAGATATTCATTATTATATTGATGTATGTGTCATCGACTTCATGATACCTAAGTGCCTTAACTATAGCGCTGTGGGAGATAGAGTCAAAAGCTTTTTTATAATCAATGAAGGCCAGGTATAGAGGCATATTTAATTCTTTGTATTTCTCAACTACCTGGCATATCACATGGATGTGATCAATGGTGGAGAATGCTGGTCTGAAGCCAGCCTGCTCTATTGGTTGTTTGACGTCAATTTGTGGACCGATCCTTTTCAGGAGACATTGCGAAAACAGTTTGTAGAGATTCGACATTAAGCTTATTGGCCTATAGTTTGATACACAAGAAGGGTCTCCTTTCTTGTAGAGTAGAATTACTTCCGATTCACTCCATTGATCTGGAACCGTCTCCTCTCTTAATATTTCATTAAATAATCTTTGTATTGGTCCTAATATTTGATCTTCTCCTAATTTTAACGCTTCATTTGTAATAAAGTCGGGTCCGGGGCATTTGTTATTTTTTAAATTTCTAATAGATATCTGTAATTCCTTTCCAGTAAAGTATTGTGGTTTCTCTTTTTCAGTCTGCCGTTTTATACATCTTGTAATAATTATTCTTTCGTTTGTTTCTTGTTTTTGTTTATATCGGTGTTTGTAGAAACCAGTGGCCATTTGTACTAGATCCTTTCTATCTTCTGTAGTTGCTTGTAATGTTTTCAGTTTCGGTATCCATGATTTATTATTATGCAATTTTTTATGAATTCTTTTTATTCCGCTAGTTTGCTCTATACATTTCTCATATCGTTTTAACTTGTAATTTTCATAGTCATCCTGTATTGTTCTTGGTATTATTCCATATAATTCTTTTAACTCTATTTTTTCTTCTATAGTTCTATCTGATTTTTGTTGTAGAGTGTGCCTTCTCGATATGAGTAACTTGATGTTATCGGATAATGTGAATTTTTCTTTCGGTCTTGATACTTGTGATTCAATTATGCTTTCTGTCAATGATTTTTCTAAAATATCATAGATTTGTTGTATTGTTAGTTTTTCTTTGTCGGTTGATTCACGTCTGTAAAGTTTCTCTTGCAAAATATTCTTATATCTTTTTTGTTCTCTTATTGATTGTAAATTTGATCTTGGTTGTGTATATTTCTTTCTGTTTTTTCGTTTTACATTTATTATTATTGTTCCTCTTAGTAATCTATGGTCAGATGGGAATGTTAATTTCCTTAGCACCTCTATATTTGTGAAGTAGTGTTTTTTGTTTGACAGGATGTAGTCAATTTCATTCTTAGTGTATCCATCTGGCGAAAGCCAGGTCCATCTTTGGTTTTCTTTCTTTTTGTACATTGTATTTAGTATTGTCAGCTCTTGGTCTATGACGAATTGTTACAGTTTTTCACCACGTTCATTTGAGGCGCCTGATCCATATCTTCCTATTACTGAACCTATTTGTACGGGTGAAATACCGATCTTGGCATTAAAATCTCCTATTATAATTATATTTTCCGTTGACTTTTCTTTCGCTCTACCTAAATCTTCATAAAATTGATCTATTTCTATTTCACTGGACTTATCCATCGGGGCATAGCTTTGTATGATTGAAATTTGGGTACATCCAAATTTTATGTCCAAGACTGCGACTCTTTCAGATATTCCATAGAAACCAATTATATTTAATTTGTGTTCTTTTTTTACTAAAAAGCCCACACCTCTGTGTCCTTCGGACTCTCCATAGTGGCAAAATATGCACCAATTTAGTTCTTCAATTTTTAAACCTTTTCTCTTCACTTCGGACAGTCCTATCACGTCCCATTTGACCCTTTCGAGGGCATGTTCTAGTTGTAACATTCTATTTTCTTTTTTAAGTGATCTCACATTGTAGGTACATATGTAAATTTCTTGTTTAGTATTTGAAGCGTGGTTTGCTGTAGCTAATTTTTTATTAGGGTTTATTCCTGGAGGGTTGTTGTCATACTCTTCCTCGGTGACAAGCCGTGTTGGAAGACGTGCCGGGGGGGCGACTGATTGCTACTTTTTTGTATAAGTAACGAAATCTTTCATGTTCAGTTTCTTTTTTGGGTTGTTCTGGTTGTTTAAGCCGTTATCGTTTTTTAAAATTTCAGGTGAGGTGGACATGTTGCGTTTCTGGTTTATGGTATTCCCGCTGTCTTGCAAGCTTCTAGACGTATTTGGGTTATTTACAGGTGTCGGAACATAAGTCTCACCTATTTTTCCGTCTAGGTATACTAGTTTGTCATATCTGATAGCTACTTTTCTTCCCTTCTCTCTTTCTGATTTAGCAATTTTTTGAAGTTCTTTTCTTTTCGAAAGTATATTTGGAGGGTAATCTTCTTTAACATAATGTTTAGTTTTGTTAGTTCTGGACTCTCTCAGAATAGTTAATTTCTTGCCAAATGTAGTCAGAGTAACCACCACAGGACGTGGGTTTTCGTTTTTTGTTTTCCAATTCTGTATATATCCTGTATCTCCATATCATCACACCTGACCTGAAATTCATCATTTATAATATCTAGTACTTTTTTCTGTAATTCAAAGCTTTCGCCTTCTTGTATTCCGAAAAATACTAAGTTTCTCTTTCTTAAGCCTTTTTCCATGTAATCCATAGTTCGTTCTTGCTTTTGTATTTTTTCTTCTAATTCTATTTGTTTTTCAGACATTTCCTGAAGCTTTGCATTGACTGTAGAGTCTATTTTCTGTAAAATCTTCTCTTAATTCTTGGACAGCTATTTTTTGTGTTTTTTGTTCTTCCCTTATTTCTAACAACAGTGCTCTCATTTCTTCCATTTTTTTTTTCTTTATCGTATAAATAAAAATAACAAACTGCTAGCGCCCTCTATTTTATTTCTGGAACTATTGCTTTGTTTAGGTAGCGCCCTCTAGCGGTAATTAGTTGAAATTTAATTATTATTGCCCTCTGTGATCGAGTAGCAAAACTGCCTCCACTTCTTTATCGATTTATGGTTCTTATTTTTGTGTCATAAAGGTTCCCGTATAATCCGTTAGATGTCGCTGATTTTTTTATTCTAATGGACTTTGGGCTCGTAATGATAGTGCAATTTGAATGATTTGAGGTTATTTAGATGCTATTTTTCTTCACAAAGTTCGCACAATGTTCTCAAACTAATAAATTGTTTTTCACTTTAATGCACTGTTTGTTTTTCGGACGCACAAATCAATTTTTAGCGCAATTATGGAGTTTTCAACACTTATAGTCGGTAATGTTACTAGTCACTTTTTCACGATTTTCACACAATGTTTCTCTTGTCCTTCACTTTCACAGGTTCATTACAGTGTTTAGCACTCGATTTTAACGACTAATTACTATTTCAACTTAACCACTTTCTATTTAACCCATAATTCCGTATTAAGCCTTCAAGTGCAAATTTAAAAAAGATTTTAACTAAAAACTTTAGTAACCTAAAATATTAATAAAAGCTACAAAAACTCTTCAAGACAAAAGTATGTGTATTCATCGCCAAGAAAACCCCATTTATTGTAGCGCCGCAATTCCTGGTTATACTGCTACCATTTCCTCGAGTATCGGGATCCCAGGCGTCAATATCTCAAGCGACGTCCAGTACCGCAGCCATTTGGAGGACAAGGCCCAGCTGGGATCGAAGAAACTAGGAGTGCTTAACATGGCGAAGCAGTACTTCACTGCGGGGGCAACGACTCCTTCCTTATAAGGCACAAGTCCGGTCCCACATGGAGTACTGCTATCACCTTTTTGCCGGAGAACCTGCATACCAGCTTGACCCCTTCGAATCGATTCAAAGACGGACGTTGAGGCTCGTCGACAATCCCATACTCGCAGGCGATGTGGAACCTCTCAGCCTCAGGAGGGGCTTTGCCTCACTGTGTATGTTCTACCGGCCTATACAATGGTTTGTGCTCAGATGAATTGTTTGACATGATGCCCATAGCCACATTTTATCATCGCACCGCTCGCCATAGACAGGGAGTTCATCCTCACACATTACTACCAGAAATGGTGCGAACCGTGCGGAATGAAAGGAACTTCATCCCACGCACTCTCAAGCTGTGGAATGAACTCTGGATGCTGTGGTTTTCCCAAGCGACTACAATATGGGGTTCATCAAGAAGGGCATTCGAAGGTTTCTTTCGGCGAATTTGACGCCCCTACACTCGCCATAGGCCACGGTAACCACTTTCCATCAGGTGGGCCGTGTGCTTGTCTGAGACCTAAGTGGTATAAAAATCCACTTTAATTAAAAAAATATGTGGATCATTTTATGAAAATTTTGTTAATATTATTATTATTATTGTTGTTAATATGACTTCATATTCTAATAACAAGTAGGCTAATGTCACATTTTGCTTCGGTTTTGTCGATGGTAATGCCGTTGAGGCTCAACCCGCCCAGAAAATGCACATCGCTTGCCTAAGCATCGTCTAAACGAAGTCGTCATATTAATACAGTCACATCTTATTTATTTATTTATTTACTTTTGAAGAAGGCTAATAAAAAATTATACTAACAACAATGTGTATCAATATTGCTAACAACAAGCCTCCATATCTAGATAACAATATGCGATAACAACGAATACGGTAGGTGGTAATGTGCACTACTTCCAAGGTGTTTACGCTATAGTGAGCTAAGAATCATAGATTGTCTTGTATGCAAATCTTAAGGTAAGAGATTGATAAACATTACACTCATCCAACTGTTTGAGTGGCGCCACCCGAATCATCAACAAAGAAAGGTTTTGCTAAAAGCTGCCTCACTCTGCCGGCCTCAGTGCTGAAAAGATCGTATTGCAGTGAATCGGGAAGTTCATTGAAGCCGCGTGCACTCCGCAGCGCAAAGGAGTTGCGCCTGTAATTGGTGGTCACAAATGGTACATTGAGCAGCGGTCGCCGCCTAAGCCCAAGTTGGTTTGTACGCAATCCTATTTTTGATAGTAGCTCGGTTGAGTCAATTGTACCATTTGCAATGTTTGTTAGAAAACATATGTCACTTATATAGCGCCTACGTTCAAGTGGGAGGAAGTGGTATCGTCTGCAACGATGACTGTAATCACGTGAATATTGCTGTGTCTTATAGTCCAAGTAACGAAGAAACTTTCTCTGAATACCCTCAATACGTGACTTGGAGTCTTCGTATTGAGGGTTCCAGACTTGGGAGCCATGTTCCAAGTTACTGCGAACAAAAGAACAATACATCACTTTCACCGGTTTGATGGTACGGAAATCTGCTGCTGTTCGCATTATAAAACCCAGAGCTTTTGACGCTTTACTAACTATGTGATCTATGTGCCGGTCGTAACTTAGCTTACTGTCTTGTATGATTCCTAGATCTCGAACACTATCGACCCTGTTGATAAGTTGGTTACCAAGTGTGTATCCCGAACCAATTGTGGTCTTTTTACGAGAGAATATGATGTGATAGCACTTTGATACATTAAGCTGTAGTCTGTTGCGGGTGCAATATGTGTCAAATCTGTTAAGGTCTGCCTGTAATTCGTATGTATCAGATGTGTTCTCCACTTTTTTGTGAATTTTCATATCATCCGCGTAAAGCAGGATGTATGAATGTTTGAAGCAATTCCTGATGTCAGCGATAAAAAGTATAAACAAAAGAGGTCCCAGAATAGACCCCTGTGGGACGCCTGAGGGGATGGAAGTCCAGGCAGACGTGTAACTGGAGCACCACCGCCTGTGTCCGATTTTCTATATATGAGGTAAACCACCGATACAAGTCACCATGTATTCCCGCTGCCAGTAATTTTTGTAATAACAGCCTGTGATCTATTCTGTCAAAACACTTACTATAGTCGGTGTATATTACATCCACCTGCGCGCCGTGCTCCATAGCATCTGACACGAAGTCATGCGAGAGAACTAAGTTAGATGTGGTGGAGCGATTTCTAAGAAATCCGTGTTGTTCATCACCAAAACTACTCTTAACCGCCGCGTAAACATCAGTATAAACCACTTTTTCGAGAATTTTAGAGAATAGGCACATTTTAGATATGGGGCGATAGTTTACGACTTCTGATTTATTTCCCTTCTTTAATACAGGGGTAACAAAAGCAGATTTCCATATCGCTGGGACCACACCCTCTGCCAAAGATCTCCTGTATAAAAGACATACTGGCTCGACAAGACTATCAGCACATTTAATTATGAATACTGGCGGAATCAAATCAGGACCACCAGATTTGGAGAGATCCAGGGTTTTCAGGACTTGCAACA
This sequence comes from Eilema caniola, assembly GCA_949126895.1. Taxonomy (NCBI): domain Eukaryota; kingdom Metazoa; phylum Arthropoda; class Insecta; order Lepidoptera; family Erebidae; genus Eilema; species Eilema caniola. Next base: position 292,490 of record OX421463.1, on the reverse strand, counting down.
CTCGAGAAGGGCATACCTCCACCGCACTGATACATGTACCGCTATTAATATGCATATAATCATGTGAAATATTGTGATTGAGGAAGGGGTCACGTTCCTGAAAAGTAGAGTGGAAGTAGGTTGAGAACAAGTTACTTATTGCCTCTCCCGTTGTCGCAACAACATTCTGGTATTGAATTACGTTAGGAAATGCTCCCGCGCTCCTTTTACTCTTGACATACGCCCAGAATGATTTGGGATTCTTCACAATAGACGCCTCAATTTTTTCGAAGTATGTATCAAAACATGATTTTTCCATGGACATTGCCTTACTACGAAGTGCCTTGTACGAATGATAATCCGACTGGTTGCCATATATTTTGTACTTACGGTGGTATTTGTACTTCTCTTTGAGGATTTAGTGCAGAGTTGTACCACTCTGGGTGTAAGGAGTGTCTTACTGACTTTAATGGAATATACCTATCTCTTAGTTCGTATAATTTACCATAGAACACTGTGACAGCACCGTCAAGCGACTCCGAGGATAATATGTCCTCCCAGTTAGTACACTTGAGTTCATTATTAATAGCCTCATAGTCCCCCCGGGAGAATAGATATTTTTTTGTGTGTTTGTCTGGGAGTTCATGAATTTCTACAAATCCTGTGTGAATAGCGAAAGGTTTATGATTTACGTCAATTGGTACTATCAAGGCATCAGTGTCACAAGCGGTAACAGTGACATAATCGTTAGAAAACACCAAGTCCAACAATCTATCGTTGATATTACGGACCCAGTTATATTGTGATAAATTACAGAACTGTATGGTATCCAAACAATGAAGGATGTGTGGACATGTAATATTCTCAGCAAGGAACTCTGTGCTGCCCAGATAGGCGGGAGACCACTGTACTTTATTTGAAAAATTAAAGTCACCCACGATTATAAATTTATCCAAAGGATGTGCAAGAATTATATCATTGGCATTGTTTATAAAATTAAGTAATTGATTGTTATAGGAGTAGCCTTGGTTCTCATCGCAAAGATAAACAACGCAAATATGTAGTTTATAAGTTACCTGAGGCCTTGATTTTTTCAGTATGAGTGTAAGCCATATATCCTCTGCGGAGCTTCGCCATTCTGGTCTCTCAAGAGCAGTAAACTCCTTTTTTGTTGCGATTAAGACACCACCGCCCAATTCCTGTCCAGTTCGAGAATAATCACGATCCCTTCTCCACACGAGATAACGGCCATCAAATAATTCACTACTATGAATGCTGTCCGTTAACCAGGTTTCCGTAATTAACACAACATCATACGAGTTAAGACATATACTGCGATAAAAATTGGATGTTTTTGTACGTAGACCACGTACATTTTGGTAATAAAAACTAACACTAGCCATTTGTAGGCTTAAAATTGTAATTATGAATAAAAAATATAAACACAGCTAGCCGAAATATTGTAGCAGTCCGTACGTTACGATAAAAGTTATAATTATTTGTAAAAGGGGTAGGAATCGACTTATGGAGCACAGCATTGAACAACGAATAACACAAAGTTGAGCACAAAAAATAATGCACTATTGACTTATGACTAGGAACAAAAGACGACAATCGGCCCGGAGATAAAGATTGCATACGACAAACAGACACAAAGCACAAGAAGATACAGCAATACGAAGTGTAATGCGACAGCTTTGGTATATTGTTACTACTTTGACACGGCAGATCAGAGTAAGTAAAACAGTATTGCAACTCATGGAGACAGCCACCCAGACACTTACAGAGACACGACACGACACAGCAACAGAGAAAGTTTTTAGAAATGTAGTATATGCATAGAAAAAAGCAAAAAATCATATTCAAGCAGTCATCTAAACCAGTATTGCAGGTAGTGGACGAACAAGTTAATTGACACAACAATGCACAGTGGACGACACAAATCAATACATGAAAACATATGTTATAAAAGGATATAATAGACAGCGACCGACACCGAGCTAAGGGAAGCGCCAAGCAAACAGTCATAAGTGGGCACCGTTCACACGGTAAATCATAGCGTGTTGAACTAATCACACGGTTGAAATTCCCACAAAAGCATACTTTATAGCAAATATAATAATTATTTGGTTTACCTAGGGGCACAATGCAGCGACACAATACTAATGGGAAAACGCAACCAGCACACATCTCACTATGGCTCTCAAACTTTTTAACTGCAATTTTGTAAAACAATAATTTATCTAGGTAGTATACTTTAACAACTGCACAGAACACTGCTCGCGAGAACTTTAAATAATTTTCGATAAGACTTTGTCGGTTCTGACCATCACTACTGGAGAGGCATCGGATTTTCTTGCGAAGATTTTGGCGTTCTTGACCCATACGTATTGAAAATCCTTTTCGGCTGCAATTTTCTTAGCTCTGGACAACAACATTTTATTCTTTATTGTGAGATGGTCATTAATAAATATCTTATGGTTGCCACTCATTCCAATTTTCGCCGGCGTCAGGTGTAGGGTTTTTTGTTCATGTCTTGCGGCTGCCATAAAGTCCTCTTTCACGTAACGTTGACTGAAAGCAACTATGACGGGCTTTATGCGATCCTTTTCGTTGGTTGGAACCCGAGTGATGAAGTTAACCTGACTTTTCGAAATGGGATAATTAATTTAGCTGCTGACTTTACTTATTATGTCGAAAAGATTCTCAGTACTGGTCTGTGGTATTCCCTTTACTTCGATATTGTTCATACGCGACCATTGGTCCCTGTGGTTTTTCTCATCCTCCAGTTTTTCTACCCGAAGCAGCAGCTGTTCAACCTGGCCCTGAAACTTCTCAACTTGGACCAAGCGCTGTTCCATAGCCCTGATTTTGCCAGTAATCTCACTCATGACATCGTCATACTGACTAGTAAGGGAGGTTTTCAGATCCGTGAACTCTTTCCTCAAAGCTACGATTTCTTCCTTCATGTTCTCCATCGCGGTAAACCTCAAGGACAGTGCACGTATCTCCTGTAGGACTACGGAGTCCGATCCTGACATAGGTGATCTTGGTGAAACTGATGTGTTATTACCTGCGTGCTTGCATTTAACACAGCGCCAAGATTACTTACGGTCACCCAGCCTCCTGTAGCCAGACTCGTTGACGCCTCCACAGTGAAAATGCATCTTAAGGTTACATGATGCACAGTGCGCCCCATCAGTTAAGAGTTCACTGCACACACCGCACTTGCCCATATTCACCAATGATAGTATATCTACTTCACGCAACAAGACTATACAAAAGACACACAGCTCGGGGTCCGGAAAAACTTTGAGAATTATTGGATTTTAGTAAAATACTGATATTAAGTCTTTTAACACGGCCGTATGTTAGAAGAAGTGCGACCGAACTGAAGTACAAGAATTTAGTCAGTGGCATGAAAATAGTGACTTTGACTAACCTGAATTTCATGATCTGGATGTTTTTGATTCCATAAAACTTACTTTGTATGTTATAAATTTATGTTATAAAAATGGTAAAACACAGCCGTGTTCGCTGGCGCATGAACGCGTACACAAGTTGCAGATATGCCGCCTAATTGTCACAAGTCACCGGGTGATACACGCGGGTTTAAGTCGATGATGTGATTCTTTAGAACTAAAGCCGTCAAGCCGCCACGAACTTCATTGGGTTTGGTGCGTAAACTGCTTAACAAAATTGAGATATTTCTTATAATAAGAACAAAAACAACGAACAAAAGCGAAGTAATTCCACAAATGATTTAAGGGTAGCCAGATTATAACAAAACGTACTCTCGACAAAATCAATTGTATCCCCCCCCCCCACCTTTACATACAACTTTATATGTAAAGGTGGGATACTATCGTTTTCTCGACTGTACATACGGGGGTCAAAATTGAACTAACCAATACTACAACACAATGCACAGCCATTTAACACTTCTGTACCCCTAGCACGAAAAACTACGGTTGACGTTATGCCCGATACGCTGATCCTAAACAATAAATATGTCCCTGGTGCATTTGCAACAGCGCTTATTAAAACTCGATTTTTGACATAAACAATATGTGATTCTCTAGATGTCATTACCTTTTTGAAAAGCTCAATAAACGCACAAGTTATTTCCGTAATTTGTACGCTCACTGACATAGTATTTTTTGGGATAAATAACAATTACTGGAGAGCAAGGTGACAATTGAAAATAAAAAGTTTTTCATAAAATGGTCCACAATATTTCTGCTTTTCTTTTTCGGTTCTGGGTTAATACGAAAAAAAAAAAAAACGTCCATTATTTCGAAAGCTATTGATTTTCGGCCATATATATGGGGTTCAAAGTTGGGGCATTTTGGATCCTTTAACACCCACTGTCATGAATACGTCGAGCTAACAGTAACCCTGTATAAATATGACAATAACTAAAATACGGTTTAAAATAAATTCACCATGCTTGTAGAGTTATTCACAGTGTCTCACGTAATGGTGCTGCACCCATAACTCGAGTACTCCCCCGCCACTATTTCGTGTCCAACACTTACCTTAGCCTTACCTTTGCTATACCAGCTACTCATCAGACCTCGCAAAGGTTCTCACCCCGCGTTTTATTATTTTACCAATTTTTGCAAAACGAGAGAAAACAAAAAACTAACGTATTAAAATCTCTTTTAAAAGTATTACAAAACAAGAACTCATAGAAAAATACTTTTTTATTATTTATGTTAAGAATTTCTGAATTTTATTTTATTTATGATAGTGTTAAAATAGCAACAATGCATGTCAGATAAGAAGGGTTATGGGCTCCATTACTGGTTTATTTTAGATTTAAGGGGAGTGGCTGACTGACCCCGAACTCCGGGGTATCTTATCTCCATCAACAGGTGAAACGGTTTTGTGCTCGTAGTAGCTTGTATATTTGATCGCATGCCTATATCTACGTCTAACGTTGTTCAATTAATTCTGAACATAACATAATGTTTTTAGTAGCAACACTACTTTGTACAAATAGTATTACAATTAATGGCAACACAGCTATATAAAATGTCATCTCGCTCTGAACTGTTACCTTTAATCACGTAGACGTGTAATTTCAAATTTTCGTTTTAATACAGTCCATTTTGTTAAACGCTGGCCTTTTATTTAATTTAATCGTACATGCCAGCTAGTGGTCCTTCGCGCAAGTGGTTGTGTGCAATCGATATACTTGGATTTTGTGCTGATTTTGGGTTGCCGGTTCGTACCCATTGTTCGAGCACGCGACGCCAGACGCGCAAGTTTTCGCTAAAAAAGTGTTCAAAACTATGGAAGACTGAAAAAACACCCAGGATTAGGCACAACCATAAAGAACTATCAATTTTCATCAATTTTATCGAGCATTGGAGCATTTGAAGGTGGTCAAAAAAGGAGGCCATATTTCATCGCTAGGCGGCAATCGCGCCATTCGTGCTGTTGGGTTGGCACTACCACACATCTGTCATTTGGATATCAAGCTGTTTTCTGTTCCTGTTTCTAAACAAAACATCATAACCTCTACAAAGTTCGTATTTCTCAAAGTGTTTCCGCGTTTTCGGCACATAAAATCAGTGCGTATACGGCATTAAGTGTGTGAAGTGTTCGTTTTAACATATTACGGCTATAGCGTGATTGTTGCGTTCACGTTTCACGATGGCGGAACTCAAACGTTTGATCGCCGAGCGAGGACAATTGAAAGGTACTGTGACTAGAATAGAGAACTTTGTCAACGATCCGACTAATCTAACGTCGGCCACTATCGAGGTCCTGCAAGCTCGTAAGGACAAGTTAATTACAACTTTAAAAGAATACGAACAAATACAGTTAGATATTATATCCCTTGATGAAAAAGACAAATAGACCGCAAGCCAGCGACAGGTTCTCATGACCAATCGCCTCCCGGGAGATACTTCGTACAGTGGTTAAGGAAGTCAAATCATGAATTTTCGTGGTTGTCAGCTGGCACTTTGTTGGTGGGGTAAGCAGCGGTGACCGCTCAAACATGTAAAAAAATGAAAAAAATTCAGTCATTTCCTCCCGGCTGAAAATTGGCTAAATTACAGTTAAGCCAATGTCTTGAAAGAAAAAAATTGTCAGCTGCTCATATCGCGGTGGAAAACCTGTCAGCTGGTGACCTAAAGTTGTAAAAAAAATTAAAATCGTCAGTCATTTCCTCCCGGCTCAAAATTGGCTAAAATACAGTTAAGCCAATACCTTGAAGGAAAAAAATTGTCAGCTGGCCATATCGCGGTGGAATACGCGTCAGCTGGTGACCAAAAGTTCAAAAAGTTGTATGAAAAATTAAAATCGTCAGTCATTTCCTCCCGGCTCAATATTGGCCAAAATATAGTTGAGCCAATACCTTGAAGGAAATAAGTTTTCAGCTGCGCATATCGCGGTGGAAAAGGCCTCAGCTGGTGACGTGGCCAAAATTTAGCCATTTTTTCACGGTTCAAATTTGACCAAAATACAGTAAAGCCAATGCCTTGAAGGACAAGAAATGTCAACTGCAAATGCCCCGGTGGAAAATGCATCAGCTGTTCACGTGACAAAATTCAGTCATTTCCTCCCGGCTCAAAATTGGCCAAAATACAGTTAAGCCAATGCCTTGAAGGACCAAACTTTTCATTTTGCAACTTTTGGTCACCAGCTGACGCGTATTCCACCGCGATATGGCCAGCTGACAATTTTTTTCCTTCAAGGTATTGGCTTAACTGTATTTTAGCCAATTTTGAGCCGGGAGGAAATGACTGACGATTTTAATTTTTTTTACAACTTTAGGTCACCAGCTGACAGGTTTTCCACCGCGATATGAGCAGCTGATAATTTTTTTCCTTCAAGACATTGGCTTAACTGTAATTTAGCCAATTTTCAGCCGGGAGGAAATGACTGAGTTTTTTTCATTTTTTTACATGTTTGAGCAGTCACCGCTGCTTACCCCACCGACAAAGTGCCAGCTGACAACCACGAAAATTCATGATTTAACTTCCTTAGCCACTGTACGAAGTATCTCCCGGGAGGAAATCATTGACCAAATTTAAATGTGGCTCGTGGACCAAAAGAGGATTTAGCTGTAATAGAGGATAGGTTCTATGATTTATTAGCAAAGTTAAATGCAGCCATGAAAAACTTAAGCACAACTGAGCCACAACAGTGTAGTTCTATAACTACATCTAAGTTACCTAACATTGATATTCCTATATACAATGGAAAGGATTTTACTAAATACATTCCGTTCATGGATTTATTCCTGGCCGTAATTGACAACAACAAATCTCTCTCAGATGTGCAAAAGTTATTCTATTAAAGGAAATTTCTTGTCGAAGATGCATTGGCTGTCATAGTTAATTTACCCCTCACAAATGAATCCTATAAGGAAGCGCTTCAATTGTTGGATAAGCGTTTCAAAAACAAAGCTCGGTTAATAAGTAATCATGTCAACATTATATTAGAACTGCCGTCTATGCAGAAGGGTACAGCGGCCTCTATAAGGTCATTTGTTTCAGAGGTGCAACAACAATTATATGCATTACAAAATTTACAACAACCGGTCCAACAATGGGACATGTTATTAATATCAATATTGACCAAAAAACTGGATCAATACACAAATCGGGCATACCAATTAGATAGAGACCTGAACACATTGCCGACTATCTCTGAATTTCTGTCATTTTTAGAAAAGCGCGCTATAGCACTTGAGCAGAGCGGAGATAGAAGCACTATTGATACAAGTCACAAAAAATCTTGCTATCCCAAGGTTTCTAATGTAGTGACTAAAAATAATTACTCATGCTTGTTTTGTGAAAGTACCAACCATCCTATGCATGGTTGTCCAAAATTTAAAATGGCTCCTGTGGAAGAACGGCAAATATTCATTGATAAAAGTAAATTGTGCATAAAATGCTTTAAAAATCACTCGGGAAAATGTAAATATAATTTCACTTGCAAAATTTGTCGTTCTGGCCATAATACACTTCTGCATAAAGACGACAGCCCTAAAGGTCAGGAAGCTGTAACATTACATTCAAGTAACACACCAAACACTGTACTATTACCTACAATCAGGGTAAAATTAGTAGACCGTTGTGGTCGTGAAGTCTATGTAAGAGCCTTACTTGACTGCGGTAGTCAGGCCTCATTCATTACCACAACACTGGTAAACAAATTATGCTTAAAAACTACAGAAGAAAATACAAATATTATTGGCATTGGTCATAAATATAATAAAATAAATAAATATGTCGAATTAAAAATATATTCTCCAGTGAACAGTGTAAAAATAGATGTCAAGTGTCATGTTGTAGACACTATCACCACCAAATTGCCACAGCAATTAATTGATATTTCAAAAATCAACATTCCCAAAAACATACAGCTGTCTGACTGTGAATTCAATATACCAACAGAAATTTCAATGCTTTTAGGTGCTGACTTGTATTTCAAAATTTTATTGAGTGGACAAATTAAATTGCAGAGTGGCCCTGTTTTACAAAACACTATGTTCGGCTATGTTGTGGGTGGTAGCTTGTCAGATCAGTGCACTGATGACAACAATTTTGTTTCAAACCTGGCTATTGTCGATAATTGTAAGCTAGAAAATATAATGGAGCAATTTTGGCTATCTGAAAAGGTCCCTGAGACTACGACTAATAATAGTGGTGAATTTCAAAAGGCTGAAAAATGCTTTCAAAACTTAGTATCTCTCCAAAATCACATGTTCTATGTAGACATGCCTTTGGCTGTAGATTTTAATGAGCTGTCTCTTGGGGATTCCTTCTCAGTCACCCTACAAAGATTTCTGTCACTGGAGAAAAAGTTTAAAAACAATCCATTGTATTTAGAACAGTATAAAAAATTCATACAAGAATACATCGATTTGAATCATGCTAAGAATGTGGATATTGGTGATTATGACATTCAAAATGGACAGGTCTATTTTCTTGCGCATCACGCAGTACTTAATGAAAGCAGTATCACGAAAAAATTGCGTGTAGTATTTGATGGTAGTATGTTATCAAGAGCTAAGGTGTCACTTAATGACGTTCTGATAAATGGACCCGTAGTCCAGAGTGAGTTGCTAGATATCCTTCTACTATGGAGGACCTACATTTACACACTAACTTGTGACATACAAAAGATGTTTAGGTGCGTGAGAATAAAAGAGCATCACACCCCCCTTCAAAATATACTTTGGCGTGATGACCCTGCCAAGCCCATCAGCTGCTTACAGCTGCAAACTGTAACATATGGTTTGAAGTCATCCACCTTCTTGGCCACTCGCTGCCTCATAGAATTAGCTTTTAGGTATCAAGATAAATATCCACTTGCTGCTGAGGCCTTAGTCAAGAATACCTAACAGGTTCTGATAGTGAACTGCACCTGAAAGAACTAAAAATACAATTAAATGGCTTATTGGAAATAGGCAGTTTTAAACTGCACAAGTGGTGTACCAACCTCCCCCAAATATTAGATGACCTGCCAGATGAAAACAAATATTTTGGAAAAAATAAAAAAATCAACAAAGACAACATAGTAAAGACTTTAGGTCTAAAATTTAATGTAGAGCTTGATCAGTTCAGCTTTACGTGTCCGACTATAGACGACACAAACAAATTAAAAACTAAAAGAACTATCCTAAGCTTTATAGGAAAAATGTTTGATCCGTTGGGCCTGATAGGACCCATTGTCGTGATGGCGAAGCTGTTCATGCAAAGATTATGGTCTATTAAAATTGATTGGGACACTATATTGCCCCAAGCAGAACTCAGTATATGGGATAAGTTTCTAAGTAACCTAGCTATGATGGGTACACTTATTATTCCCAGATGTGTCAATTCTCCGTATATGATAGCTACCGAACTCGTAGGATATGCAGATGCGTCGATGAAAGCCTTTGGCTGCTGCCTATACTTGCGATTATTTGATTCCCAAGGAAGAGTACCTGCTAACTTGCTAGTCTCAAAGTCCCGTGTAGCACCCCTCAATAAAAGTTTGACCATACCAAAACTTGAACTTAATAGTGCTCTGCTCCTATCACAGCTGGCACATAGAGTCAACATGGTTTTAAAAACAAGATTTCCTGCTATGAAGGTATTCTTATATAGTGACTCTAAAATAGTACTTGCATGGATTAAGGCAAAAATAATAAAATCGAACCCCTATGTTTCAAACAGAGTGACTCAAATTTGTAGTCTGACAAATAATTTTACATGGTCCTATATCCGCACTGACAATAATCCTGCTGATCTACTTTCACGGGGCGTTGAACCTCACAAATTACAATCCAATAGTCTGTGGTGGCTTGGACCCCCTACTCTATCTGACAAGGAGTTTCAACATGTAGAAGCTGACTGCTCTCCACCCATCCCATCTCCCCCTTCTGAACCAGAGATGACTGCCTGTGTGTGTGGTATAGACGATCCTATATCCTTTGGTTTAATTGAGAAATATTCTGATATTGATAAGCTTCAGCAAATTGTAGCATACATTTTACGATTCAAACATAACAGTTTAAATAACAATAAGAAAAAGATAACTGGAAATTTGTCTCCGGATGAGCTCTATAATGCTCTACTAGTTTTGATAAAAAGTGAACAGAAAAAATATTTCTCAAAGGATATAGAATTGATAAGAAAAGGTTCCACCTTAAAGTCTGGTTTAGCTAACCTACATCCGTTTTTGGACAAAAATCAAGTCCTGCGTCTCGAAGGTAGACTCCAAAATTCCAAAGATATTTCTTATGAAAAAATGCACACTATTATCTTGCCAAAAGGCTCCCATCTATGTAACATAATCATTCATAAAGAGCACATACGTCTCCAGCATGCAGGTGCAAAATTAATATTGAGCTCTTTATCCCAAAGATTTTGGATAATGAGTGGCATGCGAGAAGTCAAGAAGGTGGTGAACCATTGTGTAAAGTGTGCACGTTTGAAGGCTGCAGCTGCTAAGCAGCTTATGGGCTCATTGCCGCCGGAAAGAATAACTGCCAGTAGGCCATTCCAAAATGTAGGAGTAGATTTCTGTGGCCCCTTTAGTATGAAGGTTGCTAGAATTCGCCGGCCGCTAGTCATGAAGGGTTACATAGCTCTCTTTGTGTGTTTTGTGACCAAGTGCATCCACTTAGAACTGGTCAGTGACCTCTTAGCCTGCCTCAAACGATTTATAGCTAGGCGTGGTTTGCCTACGCAAGTCTTTTGCGATAATGCAAAAACATTTAAAGGTACTGACAACCAGCTCAAAGAATTGTATGACCTCTTTTGTTCAAAAACCCATAATGATGTTGTACACAATTATTGTATATCAAACTATATAAAATTTAAATTTATTCCGAGCTATGCACCGGAATTTGGAGGCTTGTGGGAAGCCGGAGTCAAAAGTATTAAATTCCATTTTAAAAGAATTGTTGGAAATCTAGTACTCTCATATGAGTGCCTTAACACCGTGGTATGTGAAACGGAAGCTATTGTTAACTCGAGACCTCTGCTCCCTTTAAGCTCTGATGTGTCTTGCTATGACTATCTGACGCCTGGCCACTTCATCATTGGCACAGCTATGATGAGCTATCCTGAATTGGATTTGACTGAAGTGCCCATGAATAGGATAAATTTTTGGAATCTGTGTACCAAAATTAAACAGGAATTCTGGAAGTCCTGGTCAAGGGATTATCTTACTCAACTCCAGAGTAGGCCCAAATGGAAACATACTCATCCCAATTTAAAAGTTGGTGATCTTGTTATTGTAAGAACTGATAACACTGCACCTCTAACTTGGCCAATGGCTAGAATTGTTAAGATAATTCCCGGTCCAGATGGTAAAGTAAGGGTAGCTGAAATAAAAATGAACAATAAAATATATACAAGATCTTTTAGAAAATTAAGTCCCTTACCACTAATTTGAAACTAAAAACTAACATTTAATTAAAACTCAAATAAAACTTAAACTAAAATTTAATGTAAACCTCTTCATATACTTTACTTTTACAAACTAGATTTACATTGATATATACTACTTATACTTAATTACTACTTGCTTTATATTGTACTAAAATGTGTAATGTAAACCTTTAAAATGTATGGCACTCTGTGCGTTGCTTCTATTGTCTACCAGGGCCTGCCCCCAACTATGTTCAATTAATTCTGAACATAACATAATGTTTTTAGTAGCAACACTACTTTGTACAAATAGTATTACAATTAATGGCAACACAGCTATATAAAATGTCATCTCGCTCTTTAATCACGTAGACGTGTCATTTCTAATTTTCGTTTTAATACAGTCCATTTTGTTAAACGCTGGCCTTTTATTTAATTTAATCGTACAAACGTTACTCGTACATGGCGCAGTGTGTCGCGGCGAGCTGGCGATGTTGGGCCCGTCGCTACTGCGCGAGCCGGCGGCGCGCGTGCAATTCGCAGCGGCGCGCGGCGTGACGCTGCCATGCGTAGCACGCGGCACGCCGCCACCTGCCATCACGTGGCTGGCCGACGACGGCGCCACGCTGCACGACCTCCCGCATGTCAGGTACACGAACATTATCAGTTAATAATAAAGCTGCAGGGACGCAGTGGCAGCTAATGTTATAAAATTACGAAAGATTTCATTCCGAATCAGCACAATGCCATACATGCCTACATCTTAGGTCACTTGCAATAATAAGTTTGCGCGTTTACGGCAAAAAAATAGAATTTGTCGTGTCACCACGTTTTGAGAGTACTCCCCTGACTGCCACAGCTTGTCTAGGAATACTTGGCCTCGAGATCTCGAGCGAAGTCCAGTTTCGCGGCCATTAAGAGCGTAAGGCCAAATTAGCCTCAAAGAAGCTCAGTGTGCTCAACAGATCAAGACAGTATTTCACACCGGCCCACCGCTTTCAGCTCTATAAGGCACAGGTTCGCCCTCACATGGAATTCTGTTCTTATCTATAGGCAGGGGCACCTCAGTACCAGCTTGTATATTGCGTATCCAACAACGAGCGACTCGAATTGTCGACTACCGTATTTCGGATCGGCTTGATCCCTTGGCGCTGCGTAGAGATATAGCTTCGCTCTGCATTTTCTATCGCATGTACAACGTGGAGTGCTCTGAGGAATTGTTCGGAATAATCCCTGCCGCATCTTTCCGCCATCGCCCTACGCGACAACATTTTCATCTTCACCACTTGGATGGTAGGCAGTCCTCAACTGTGCATTTCTCCAGAAATTTCCTGCCTCGCACAGCTAAACTGTGGAATGAACTGTCGCCTGCGATATTTCCGGACCAATACGACCTTCAAACCTTCAAGAAAAGGGCGTACTCCCACCTTACAAGCCGGCAACGCACCTAGAACCCTTCTGGTGTTTCAGGTGTCCATGGGCGGCGGTGATCGCTTACCATCAGGCGATCCGTCTGCTCGTTTGCCTCCTATGTCATAAAAAAATACAAGAACATCAAAATAAACACCTAAGTTAAAGAAACGAGCAATAACAATACTATAATTTAATATCTTCTCTTTGTCCTAACTGACTTACGAGACAACGCCTAAACCGCTGGTCGCAGAGACTTGAAATTTGTAGAGAATGTTTTTTTTGGTGCGTAGAGGTGTCTAAGGAAGGATTTTTTGAAATTCAAACCCTAAGGGCCTAAAAAGTGCAAAAACATATGTTCTTATAACTCAAGAACGGCTGAAGATAATGAGACGGGACAGTCTATATTGGAATATACGCCTGCCCTAAGTATTTAGAATATGTCTATTAATATTATTGTTTTATTCATATACAAAGTGAATTTTCAAAGGAGTCTAAAAGCTCACATTTAGGAGCACAAAGACACGACGAGCTCGGATGCTTACATCTGGCGGCCAGTCTGACGTAATATTTTGTTCATGGTTCATAATGGAAAAAAAAATAGCTATTGACTTTAAAACTATTCAAAGAACTAAAGAAATGGGAAAAAAGGTTCTTTAGAACATAGCGATATTCAATTGGTTTAAGCGTTTTGGGTACAAACAGGATACTTTATTTTAAGCACATGGTATTTAAAAATATTCAGATGTTATAATATTTCTAAAATTATCTTGCTTGAACGAATGCAAATATAAAACGATGATATTCATATTGTTGGAATATATTATTTATGATGATTAAGTAGGTGGACTTAATGTAAATGCCATAATTAGGCACCATATAATTGTAGATTTATGCGAGTTTGATCCATGGATGAAAATGGCCAAAAATGCAATTAAAAAAATACATAAAATAGAATAGCTCCGCCGAGATAAGCGCATAGTACTATAATATTTATGTTATTATATAATTAACACGCATGACCAGCTGGTTAAATTGGTTGAATTGAGTATATACAGTTGGTATATTATTTATATTATTATTATAGGGTATCAATTTGCATGGTTTGATATTCTGTTTGAATGGAATTAATTACATTGCACGAAGGCATGTTATCATTTGAATATAATTATAAGCTTCCTAGATAACAAAGACATTGTCCGTTACAATGTGCACAAAGGATTTAGCGAGCTCCCGGCGCAGACGCTTACCTTAAAGCGGGCGCGGCGAGGGGCGGCAGACCCTGCGTCTCGATAAAAAGTGATTTCCTGGCGTTCGCGACTCAGTTGGGTTTGGGACACCGCTTTGGCACATGGACTGATTACATTGACATGTATTTAAACTCTGCTGTTTTAAGCAAGTGTAAATAGTGAGGAAGTGAGATAAGACTTTGTGCCGAGTCGTGTCTGGACGCAACGCGCTTCTGAATTGATATTTAGAAGTTCCTAATTACTTTAACATACCTTCCTATCAATACCAAAATTCCTGGGTTCGCTACTTTGATAAGTACTGGTAGGTCATGTATTGTTTAAATCTGGAAGTTGAGACTGGCTTCTGGAGGCGAATCGAATACCTTTCATCCCAATCACCTAGGACTCTGTGATCTAGTTGTAGGAAAGTCTAAAAACTAGATCACTCCCTATTCCACGTAGCTAGTTTCAAGTTTGTTTTCCTTTACACAATTCGCAATACACACACATTTAAAATCTTACACATCCATATTCGCCTTGGTAACGGTTTGTGGTTAAGAGTTCACACTAGGTGTCTAGCTAGAATGCAGGTATAGACGTTCTATTGCGATAGAACCTAGGAATTCTTACGAGAATTATAGTGGTAATTTATACATTACGTTTGGTGAAAATTTAATTTTAATTTAATTTTATTTAAATTTAATTCAATTAAAATTTGTGTTAATATAATAATTGAAATTGGGGTAATTATACGTTATATTAACGTATTATATTTTGGTATAAACTAATAAGCGTTTATTATTGTGCGGTTACAGTCGGGGTTTATTCAAAATAATAGTGACAAGTGTAAACTATAATTATATTTTGATTGAAGTTAGTATATTAACCATATACCTAAATCATATACATTGATTAACTCTACTTTACTTTTACAAAGTCAGTACATTGATTAAACAAAAGACTTTATTACTGAGATCATTAAATTCAGCACACAGTTGCTAATGAGAGACTAATTGACATCTCCGACATATACTAGATCTCACTCATTACATCATATCATAGCCAAAGCTATACTCATTGAAACATCTGTAGGTAAATTCACCTCAGCTCCTGAGTCATTTGGACCAGTATTTGAGCCAAGTTTGTAATGTGCAGTGACATTGGTTTTTCTGCTGAAGCCTATCTGAGAAATTAAATTTCCAATTAATAACTGACAGCCAACCATTGCTGTGAAAGTATACTATACTGTTGTTGGAATAATAAGACTCATAATCATTATCATTTTATCTTCATAATTGCTTCAGTTGAATCAGTAATGTCATGAGGCGAAGGGGTCCGTCATTTTGTACTGGAGCTGAATGTTAACACTGAAACCTACAGTATACAATGAGGTCAGTGGAAACTAAATTAAATTCATTGTGATGAGTTGAAGGAGAGCTCGATCTGTTGATCAGAGCTATCGATTCTTCAGAATTGATCTAAATCTCGCTCTTCGGAGCTTGAGATAATTTTGTATTGCAATACACAACAAAAAAATATATAATTGATCCGGATCACATATATTATAAATCATATATGATATCTACGACAAACAAAGGCCTATAAAAATATAAATACAGCTGAAAAAGACGCCCAAAGAGGCCAACCACAAATCAAACTATCACAGACCTATATTTTGAATTTAATATTAATTCATTTGATTCCAAATAAATCCACAGTCTTGTCATCATAATATATATTCCATACATACATTTAAAGTTAAAGGGTGATATAAAGTATCACACTTTTATATACCACTAAGGTGGCAAACAAGCACACAGCTCACCTGATCGGATAAAACTATCGATTTAAATAGACGTTCTTAGCATTTGTTACATGAATATATTCATACGGTCAGGAGTCAATATTGAATGTAAATAGGTTAGTGTAGTAGACTTCAACGATAGCAATTTAGACGATCACAGCTATATGTAGCGTAGGGCCGTATGCCCTAAGTCCCGTTACAATAATTATAATAAGAACTGAAAATAATAATTATTTATATTAAAAAAGATTGATTCCCATGATCTTTGGTTTTTTTGAATTCGTCGAATAGCAATTAATAGCAATCATAAGCTGGTAGAATGCCCAGAGTGGATAGAGCGGTACCGTGTCCTCAAAGCAGCTCCGCTGAAGCTGGAAGAGTCACGTTGCAAATCCTGGCGTTGGACATGGTAAACCGTGATAGTGTGTGGAACGTCACCGCCTTCATCTAGCGCTCTCCCGTGCCGTAGAAGGTACACCGGGCGATGAAGATCACAGATCGATCTTAATGCTCATTAGGGATGACAGTTTGGACTAGCTTTCGCCACAAAAGAAGCAGGCCCATGGTGGCAGCGCTTTCGTGCCCATGAGTACACACGAATAATCATAATACTTACCTTAGTTCTCATGATTGAGAAGAAATGATTTCACAAAAGTCTTCAAGAGTAATGGGTACATCAACAGGTTGTTACTAAAATACTTAGGTACATTCGAATAAAATGGGTGATATATTACTAATCTAAGGGTATAGTGTTTACCATGTTCGTATTTATGGAGGTGGTATGTATATTCCGGATTTATGAAAATCAAAAGTGATTGTGACTGTTACTTTCGCAAGTAAGTTATTGTATTCGGAGAGGGGTGTTTTCTATGTTTCTATACAAAATTCTCAGTGATCACACGCAATCTGGGTAAAGTGCCTGATGGGGCCATCCCCTATTGCGTGAAACCGAAAATAGTTGAAATAATGTGTGGTGTAAGTGATGAAAATATAATTAATATTACTTCCCTGTAGAGCACACAATGAATCATATTTACTTAACTTCTCCGTATCTATTTCGTACCGCAAAAAAAAAATCTTGTTCTTTTACGTGGCTAGGCTTCAATTTCCTATGGTATTTAGCATAATTCAAGTTAGGGCTCATTTTGACGAGAAGAGTTTTTCGCCCGCAAGGAATGATTCTTGAAAGAACAGAAAAAAGGTTGCTTTGCCTAAACATTCGTAGAAATAATTGCCGTTCGCTATTGAATATTGATAGTGTCCATCTTAACAAAATATTAAAGCAACAAATTCTCATTCAAAAATAATTCATTCTATATAGACCATCAAAACGGTACTTACAAAACGTCAAATGTAAAAAAAAAATTAAGACTTGACGGCAAAAAACTCAACGGGCATTTTTTTTATCTATTTACAAATATTTACAATAGTTTGCTTAAATAGTATAGTTGAGCGAACAGCTCATTTCCAAGCTTGTTTATCATCTATACTGTTTATATTTATAACATCTATTTTGGAACCTATGCTTTTTTATTTGAAATTTGAAATTTGAAATTTGAATTTGAATTTGAATCTAAATATTCTTGGATACTATAATGGCATTTTTGGCACAGTTTAGTCTTAATTAGATTTTTTAATTTATCCCCAGGTAAATCCCTAATTTCATTAGGAAGCTTTCTACAAAAGCGTATACAGTCGCCCCAGCAAGATTAACTAATTTTATGGAGTCTACTATCGCAAACTACAAGATTGTTTTTATGTCTGGAATTTAAATTATGCCTATCTCTTATCTATCTATCTCTTGAAAATGTTGAAATATTTTTCCTAACATACATTCTCGAAAATGTATTGTGACACTACGGTAAGAATGTCTATTTCTTTAAACTTTTCTCGGATCGAGGACTCTTGGGCCGAAATTATTTTCCCACTGGTGACCGAAATTAATATGATCATTTGACGTGTGACCGATAAAACATTAGGCCATTCTACTACTGATCGAATGAACATTTGACCAAAAGAGTTTTTATCGAACAAACATTCGGTATTTTTACTACTAATCGATAGCTTGCACAGCCCGCTTCTAAATCAGAATCAAAGAATCAAAAGAATCAAAGAATCAATTTCGTTTATTCAGTTTAGGCACATAAAGAGCACATTTGAACATCAAAATTTTACAGTCATATCAATACATTTTTACTATAATATTAAATAAAGTAAATAAATCATTTGAAAATGATTCTTTCGCTGGTTTGGTAAGTTGGTTCTACTGAGAAGATACCAGCAAGAAACTTAGTGAACAATACTAGCGTTTCTTTTTTAAAACAATTTGTTTTTTTTTTATCATTGAGGTATTCGTTTACTTTGTAGTATCCTTTTTTAATTAAACACTTTTTACTTCTATTTTAAACTTATTTAGTGGCATGTCAACCAGATCTTGAGGAATTTTATTAAACATTTTAATACTGTTACCCACAAACAAATCACCAACCTTATGAAGTCTGAGTTTTGGCACTACAAGTTTATTTTTATTTCTCGTATTATAATTGTGAACGTCAGAGTTTCTTTGAAGAGATCTAGGTTCATGCGTATATATAAGACATTATCGTAAATGTATTGGCAATGTATTCCGTAACTCAAAATACTATGAAAATAACCCTAACAAACTATTCTAGCCGTATCGACGTTAAAGCTCGTCAAAGAACTTCATCTTTTAGTAATTTTTCGATATATACTCCCCTCTGTAGTTTGGCATCAATACTTAAACCTAAGAACATTGCTGATTCCACAAGGTTCGACACTTGTCCATTAAGTTGTACATTGGTTGCTACCTGTGTAACATTAGGTAAGGTTAGTTTAATACATTTAGTTTTGTTCCCATTGAGGCAAAGATTATTTAGATCATTCTTATGATTGCGCACCATTGACCTCGTTAAAATTATTTAGTTGCCTTTTAATTTTAAATATTAGCAAATAAAATAATCTTATTTTTGTCCCTTACGTAGTAGGGGAGATCATTCATATATATATCGATACGACAGCTCAGAAGGGTAAAATCGACATCACATAAGGTTCTATTACGTCTAAATTAGGGTGGTAATCAGATGTGAAGGGATTTCGAAAATCAAAGCGGGTCATAGTCCAGTACACTATACTTCGTTATCACACTAACTTTGCTACACAAAACACAAAGGATGCTTACAATATTTTAGAATTTAAACTAGACTCAGAATAAATCACAAACCAATAGAATGCAGTGAGGTTAGCTGACTTGACCTGCCCACTTCGCGCCACGTCCCGTACAAAAGTGAGCTGCTCTCCGCTCGGATCGCCCACGAAGTCATTTACATCAAATGTCATTGTCAACTGACAACTAAACACACTCAAGTAATAACCAATGTTGCCAAATATAAAATCATTTAATTCAAACAATTATTACTTGGCATTCATAACACTCAGATACTACGCACTCCGATATATATTTAGAATAAAAATGGTCAAACTATCGAACCATATGGGAAAGCCCATCGAAACCACGGATCCTGCTGAACGTGTAGCATGCTGGCGTTCTTCAATAAGTTGGGGTGGATCGAATAAATTGCCCACCCTTACGCAAAAACCGCGCCTTGTCGTGGAATTGCGGAGACCAGCCCGAGTTACCATACCATACCTACTGAACGTGTTCCGTTAACATCGGTAGTCGAACGTGCCTTAGTAAACCCAAACTTTCTATCGTGAAAAAATTTGTATTCACTAAAATGATTCAGCAACTGTCCTAGAATTAGTTTCTCAAATACTTTACTCAAGGTAGGCAACATAGGAACGGATCGGAAATTAGAAGGATCTGTGGCGCTGCCAGCCTTGAATAATCTGGAAATATACCGCTGTGGGCACAGTCATTAAACACAGTTGCTAGATAGGATGCAGTAACATCAATAAAACTTGATAAAGTTTCACTGTCAATCCCCATAAATCCGCAGTCTTTTTTATATCGATAGATTTAAACGCTTTGGTGATGTCCTTGCTATTAACAACTAAAGAATACGAAAGTGTCTTCACGCTTGTTTATTGATTCCATAAGCAATGACTCAGCAGAAGTGGAAGACGACTACAAACTCTGTCGCAACTTCCAGATCCTCCGTGACAGGGCGGGGCGACCTACTATTTTTAAAAGAAAATCTCTAAAAGTTGATAAAGATTTCCCACTTTCTGAATATATTATGTTTCAAGTAGTTTAAATGTTATTAGCAGAATTTGATATTTTTCACTTCTCATGCTCTGAAAGTGCTTATTTGTGCAGGATATAGGCTGCACAAAATCGAATTTTGTGCACAAGGGCATTAACGTATCTACTCATAAATGTATCTATATTAAGGCAAAGAAAATGAGCCATACAGCCTAACACAATAAGAAGTTCATAGATAGAATTTGTTATTTTATAACATTCACTTTAATTTATTTTGCCTTATGTGTTTTTTAAGACTTAAAATACCGTTAATATGCCCGGAAAAACAATTTCCTTCAGTATCCAAAACTGTTCTAATTTTACTTTGAATTTTAATTAAAGAAATGTTATACTACTGTTTTATTTCCTCGCAATCGAAGTGAAAAGCAGAGTTTATAACTCGTCCACAAAACCATTTTTATCCTCGACATTACTATCAGCCCTCGCCTCCGGCTCGGGCTGCTAAAAGTCTCGGATAAAAATGGTTCGTTTTGTGCACTTGTTGTAAAATCTACTATTCTTATTAGTAGTATAATCACAATATTTTCCTTAAAAGCCTTTTCCTAATATTATAAATGCGAAAGTAACTCTGTCTGTCTGTCTGTCTGTCTGTATGTTTCACGCTTAAACCACTGAACCGATCTTGATGAAATTTGGTACAGAGGTATATTAGAGATTGAGAACGGACATAGGCTATCCTTTATCACGAGAAAGGAGGTTTAAGGGGGAGCAAATAGGAGATGAAAGTTTATAAGAAAGTTTGTCATTTCTGAGATATCTTAATGAAATTTGGTACCGAGGTAGATTAGAGCTTGGGAACGGACATAGGCTACCTTTTATCGCCAAAAAGGGGAAAAAGGGGGGGGGACTAGGGCGTTGGGATGAAAGTTTGCCATTTCTAAAGATTCCTGATGAAATTAGATTAGAGCTTGGAAACGGACATAGGCTACCTTTTATCGTGAAAAGGGGGGTAGAAGGGGGGGCATAGGGCCTTGGGATGAAAGTTTGTCATTTTTTTAAATATTCTGATGAAATTTGGTACAGATATAGATTAAAGCTTGGGAACGAACATAGGCTACCTTTTGTCGCGAAAAATGGGATTAAGGGGGGGGGGGAGGGGTGATTAGGACTAGATAGTTAGTATGAAAGTTTGTCATATTTGAAGATATCCTGATGAAATTTGGTACAGAGATGGATTAGAGCTCGAAAATGGACATATGCTACCTTTTGTTGCGAAAAGAGGGGGAAAGGGGAATAAGGCTATGGGATAAAAGTATGTCATTTTTCAAGATGTCCTCATGAAATTTGGTACAAAGGTGAATTAGAGCTTCGGAACGGACATAGTCGAGTAGCGAACCAAATATAGAAGCAAGTGGAGAGGCGAGTAGAGATTGTTATAGGGGCAAGTGGATAGGCGTGTAAAGGTCGAAAGTCGAGTAGAGTCGACTACAGGGGCAAGTAGATATGCGACTAGAGAGCCAGTGAAGAGGCGAGTATAGAATTAAATATAATGCAGTAGAGGGTCGAGTAGAGAGGCGAATAGTGAGGCGAGTGGAAAGATGAATGTAGAGGCGAGTAGAGATCGAATACAGAGTTGAGTAGAGGTCCGAGTAGAGAGGCGAGTAGATAGGCGAGTGGGGAGAGTCAAGCAGAGAGGCGAAAAGAGAATCAAATAGATGGGCGAGTAGAGAGGCCAATGGAAAGGCGAGTATAGGGAAGAGAACAAAGTCGAGTAGAGAGGGGAACAGAGAAGTCAGTAGAGAGTCGAGTATAAATTCAAATATAGAGGCGAGTAGAAACTCGAGTAGAGAGTCGAATATAGAAGGGAGTGGAAAGTCGAGAACAGAGGTGAGTACATAGTCGAGGACAAAGTTGAGTAGAGAGGCGAATTTAATGCTCAATGGCGTCGGCTCAACACTAAGCTATAACCGACATCCATTTAATATATTTTTTACTGACTTTACAATTATTTCTCTCACAGGTTGTTAATTGGCCACGTTGATTCGAGTATACAGCATCCACAATACATTTGTTGATTTTATTTAGTTTTTTTTTTCGAGTAGGTTCCGAAAACATATTAATAAGGAAGAAAGGACTTGAACAGATTTAACATTTTGTTTTTCTCTATTGACATTAGGGTATCATCTAAAATATTTACGTTAAAGTCACTACAAACTATTGTCGTCTATTTGGAGTAACGACATTTAAGAATCGCTTTTTCCATCCCTTCTCCAAGTCTTGCATAGGGCGCGTCCGGGGAACTATATAGTATACGCTTAATACAATGAACTGCTCAAACTCAATACTAGTTTTCTCAATAACTCGCTCAATAGAGAGGCTCAATCAGATCAATAAGAGGCAGGAGGTAGTACACGACAGTATTCTCGTCCAATTGAGCAATCTCACTGGAGAAGTACCTCTGAGCTACAGAATACCGCGGCCATAATAACCTCGTGTTGTGTTCCCGGCGGTGAGTAGAGTAGCCAGAGCTCACTGGAGAGGTTTTGTGCTGTCAGTGGTAAGACCAAAGGCATAGAATAGATAATAGTATTAGCGTAGCTATTCTTACTTTGTCTTCTACACTGACGGCTTCTGTAATACAAAATTACAGTCAAATAAGTCTATGGTCCTACAATACATAATACACTCGAAAGCAATGAATCCGGGTCACTCAAAGAATCCAAAAAATCTCGGAAAGTAAGAATGCTAGGTTAATGCAATAAATTGTATTTAATAGACAATTTAATACTCCTTAAATGAAAGTATTAAAACTTCTTAGTTATTGTAAAGTTATAACATAAAAAAATCAAATTTGAAAAGGGAACACTGTCGAAGATGGAACTACGAAATTACAGGATTTGTTTTTGCTTTTGTTTGTAATCTGTCATTTATGTTGGTACATAAACCAGGTTGATAGTGCTCAATATTCATTATTCAAGCTGAAATCATGTCGCTTACACTTGAAGAATGCACCAGAATACTTACATTGGTGGAAACCGGCCGGAGTCAGCGCGATACAGCCAGGACTGTCGGTGTGTCGCTGTCAACAGTACAAAGAGTTCTCCGACGTTACGAAGAAACTGGTTCTAACCTACGCAGACCAGGAACGGGCAGAACTAGGTGTACCACAGCACGAGAAGACCGATACTTGGTGAACACCATGCTTCGAAATCGCTTTCTCGCAGGAACTGAACTCACAAATCAGTTTCGACGCCTCGGAGGAAGTAACCCAAGTGCATGGACAGTAAGACGTCGGCTTGCTGAATCTAACTTAAAACCCCTTAGACCTGCAAACGGCCCTAAACTGGAGCGTGGCCATCGTATTTCAAGACTAAGATATGCCCAGAACCACGTAAATTGGAGTATTGAAGATTGGTCGAAAGTTATGTTCTCCGACGAATCAAAATTTATGCTCTACAAGCACGATGGAAGACACAGAGTGTATAGAAGACCAGGGGAAAGATTCAAGCAAGCATGCATCGAAGAAAAAGTAGCCTACGGTGGTGGGTCTGTACTTGTGTGGGCCGGAATTTCCTCTGAAAGTCGCACAGAGCTGGTGATCATAGAAAACGGCTCTTTAACTAGCGTAAGATATGTGGAAGAAATCCTCAACGAACACGTTGGTCCATTTATGGTCAATTTGGGTGAGGATGCTATATTTATGCATGACAATGCCCGACCTCATACAGGTAGGATTGTGAATGACTACCTTCAAGAGATGAACATTACTTGTATGGAGTGGCCAGCGCGCAGCCCGGATATCAACCCGATCGAGCATGCTTGGGACGAGCTAGGGAGATGCGTAAAACAACGAAACCCTCCCCCAATCACGCTTCCTGAGCTCAAAATTGCTCTCACAGAGGAATGGGAGAATATTCCCCAAAATCGTATAAGGAACTTGGTGTACAGCATGCCAAACCGCGTAAACGCAGTAATGAAAGCACGAGGAGGTAATACGAAGTATTGAAATTCAAGAAAATCGTCATAAAGTTCAAAAATTTCATGTTTCCTATTTTTGTTTTAAGGAGAGATCAGCAGTTTTTTTTCTTTATGTAATTTTGTGTAAATAAAATGTATGGTGACTCATATTTTTTTAACTTTCATTTAAGGAGTATTAAATTGTCTATTAAATACAATTTATTGAATTAACCTAGCATTCTTACTTTCCGAGATTTTTTGGATTCTTTGAGTGACCCGGATTCATTGCTCTCGAGTGTATGTAGTCATGGTATGCAACTGTCTATTTATATTCCACCTAATATTGTTTTCACTAGCTGTGAAAGATTGCCTGTAAGGTAATGCACATAATATTACCTGTTTAATTTTTAACTTAGATAACTGATTGTAAAAATTTATGAAATTAATTAAATTTGCATTACCTCTTCTCTCGATGAGTATAACTAGATTTGATTGTGGACAGTGTGTACTAGATAGTGCTTTATTAATTATTTAGGAATAGAAGGCCCCAGGAAATGCATAAGTTATAAGGTGAATGTCACTTGCTCAAGTCACTTGTCACTTGACTCAGCAAGTCTATTATATATCTCGTGTTGTGCAGACGAATACACAGCAACGGTACGCTGGAGATCCTGCCGTCGCCGGGTACCTTCGAGCCGCCGCCCACCACCGTGCGCTGCCGCGCCGCCAACGCGCACGGCGTGACGCTGTCGCGCGATGTGGCGCTTCTGCCAGGTGCGCTCTGCCCACGAGCATACCAAGTATCGCGCTCAACTTGCTAAACTCACCGTCACGTTGTGTCTGGTCGGCAGTGGCGGACGGCGCCTGGGACGTGGTGGCGAGCGCGCCGGCGGCCGCGCTGGGTGGCGTGGCGGCCGTGACGTGCGCCGCCACGCGTCACGCCGCGCTCGTGCGGCCCGCGCTGTGGTACCGCGGCGACAGCGTGCTACAACTCGACGCGCCCGGCCCCGGTGCGTATTAAGTGTATTTCGGTATTTGGCACAGGTGACTTGGGTTATCAGAAGTAATATATTGAATGTGAAATGTTCAAAAAAAGGTTTCACTTCGGTTGAGAAAAACTGGATTTAAGTTAAGAATTGTTATTTAATTTATTATCTGCCTCGACTAAAGGGGAGAACTGAGAATAAAAGATTATTAACAAGATTGACAATTATGATAAGATAAGATAAAATAAAAAAGTTCATGTACGGACAACATATGAAAAATGTACAAATGGCGGCCTTATCGCTACAAGCGATTTCTTCCAGGCAACCTTTGGATGGACATATTTAATTAAACGAAAATAACATATGGGTATATTACTGTAGTCATAAGCTTAAACTATATATAGAATATAGACATAAACATATTATATATATATATACCTAAGTACATATTTAAATTCAATATCCATAACATTTACATAAACATACATACATAATTATTAGTCATACACATATATTTCATAACTACAAGATATACCTACACACAGCGAGCCCATACCCATTCAAAACCACATGACAAAGTAACTATCCAGAACTCAAATAGTGTTCTTTTATCATATTTTTGAAAATGGCCAGGGATTGTGCGCGTCTGATGAATACAAGCAGAGCATTCCACAACCGTACAGACTGGACAGTTAACGATTTGTCATAAAATATTGTAGAATGAGAGGACCTGGACAATTGCAATGTTACTGACGACCTCAAGAATCTTGAATGTGTGTCATTGAGGAACACAAAACGTTCTTTTAGGTAAGTAGGAGTACGGAAATTGAAGAGAATACTGTAAAGCATGAAAAGAATGTGAGCATTCCGTCGAAGACGAATTGGGAGCCACATGAGCAAGTTGCGAAACTGTGATACGTGATCATATTTGCGTTGACCGAGCGTTGCGGATGTTGCGGATAGTGTTTTATCTATCCGTATACCTAGATTTTTACCTCGCTACTTATTTGAATAGTAATACCGTTAAATATTACGTCTGGCTACTGTGACCAGTCTATTCGACTTATCCTCAGATCACAGTGATCATTCCAGAGCTGCCCACAATAATAACTTGAGTCTTAGAAGGGTTCACTTCACCCATAATGCTTACCCCACTCACATACTTGCGTGAGATCAGCATTTATAGTAGAGATAGCTGCTGGCAATTCTTGTAATGGGGCTTGTGTGTATATTTGAAGATCATCTGCGTAAAGTTGGTAGAAAGAACATAAAAACTTGGAGATGGAATTTATAAAGATAGAGAAAAGTAAAGGAGATAGCACGCCATCCTGTGGCATACCGGCAGTTGTACTACACCAAGAACAGAAGGAATCTTCAACACGTACACGCTGTTGGCGCCCAAACAGGTAACTATGAAGGTATACTAAAATCAAGAAGGGAGAGTACCGTGAGATTTCCATTCTCCATACCAAACCTTATGTCATCGGTGACTTTAATCAGTGCGCTTACTGTGCTGTGCCCGGGTCGAAAACCTGATTGGAGAGGATTTAGAAGGCTGTTTTGTGTGAGGTATTTGCTAAGCTGAGTATGTACGAGCCTTTCTAAGATCTTTGTGAAAAAAGGTAATAATTATGGAAATAGGGCGATATTCGGAGGGGGATGAGGGATTGCATTTTTTGGGCAATGGGATAATTTGTGCCTGCTTCCAAGCGTCAGGAAATATGCTCTTATTGAGTGACTGATTTAAAACATTACAAATTATGGGAAGACTTTGATCAAGGATGGGAAGAACCATATTTCGACTTATGCAGTCATTTCTAACAGCACTGGTGTTTATCGACATTATACACTCTTTAACACCACAACCAGAAACATGATAAAAAACGAACGGGTAGAAATCAGGTGTTGTAAGCGATGAAAGATATTGCAAGGTATTATTTTTGTTGGTCTGATCACATTTAGACGAGGCTGAGAAGTGTTGATTTAGCATGTTGATATCAATTTTATTCGGAATGTTACCCGCTCTCACTGAGTATAAGGACCAGTAATTCTTCAGGCTGCGAAACTGGCTGGTGCCAATAGAAAGGGGTTCGCAAATGAGCCTGCGATGGAATTTATAGCCTAACATAGGCATCACACTGGGGAGACGTACGTGACATGTCTTCCGCTCATGATAAGCTCTGATACACCAACAGTGCCTCTCTGTGTATGTAGCGCCGATTTTACATCATTAATAGAACCCGCCATTACAAAAGTGTTTAGTGTAGAACGGCGAACAAAAATGTAGCTAAAATGTAATTTCAATCGAACTAGATACTCGACTAAATGTATGATTAATCATTAAATTTGCAACACACATGTCTAAATAACTGACTACCGCGGATGACATGCATTTCAAAAGGCAACTAGCGCTGCTCACTCGGCACCATTGTTATACGCACACTTCATGGCCAGTTTAGCGGTTATTTAGCTATTAAGGGCTGTATATTAACTACTTTTTTTTCTGGTCTAGACCTTTTACGACGTAGGTATTCTACAATTAGGATGATTCTGCAACTAAACGACTTAGACGTTTCAGGCTTCTACGGACCTATTATGACCTGGATCCAAATTCGACACTGGACATTTTATAACTTTGACATAACCCTCCGGCTTATCAATGGTCACTAATTATAAGCGACCCTGACATGTTATTCGGGTGCGAAATCACCCATGTCCAGCATTCTGCCCCAGAGCGAGCGCGCTTCAACCCCCGAGTAATAATTAGTGCGCTGTATGTGCAGGCGCACGCCTGCTGGCGGCGGGTGACACGCTGCTGCTACGCGCAGTGCGCGCGGCGGACGCAGGCGCCTACAGCTGCCTCGCGCGTCACCGCCTCACCGCCGCCACGCGCCGCGCCGCGCCCGCGCTTCTCGCCGTCGGCCGTGAGTCATTCGCTAGGGCACGCCGCTCGAACTGAGCTGAGTCGCATTCAAAACAATTTCATACTGTTTAACCAAATTCAAAACATATACAGGCTGTATTTCTGAAACGGGACAGTTAGGCCAAGCATCTTAACCGGTGTAGTTACATCAAAATCTTCTTAGGAGACCTTCCCTAACTTATACAGATATATTATTATATTTTGAACTGTTTGCAAATGCTGCAATCGACACTTATCGAGGTACGGACGTTCTGTGGCTTATCCACAGAACGTCCGTACCTCGATAAGTGTCGATGTCGCGGAAAAAGGCAGCCTCTTGTCACTGAGCTTGACCGGATCCTGAACTACATTCCCTAATGGGGCTCTGAGAACTGCGATGCGATGAAGACGCAGGCATGTGCGTTTACAGCAAAGGTACCTTCTTTCCTTCGCCTTCCCACTCTTCAGAGCACGCCACTGCCACTGCAGAACAGCCTCAATATCCTCGGTATGGATGTTCGCTGCAAATTAAATAACAAAAACTACACCGAGAGTATCATCAAAACAGCCTCGCGTTAACTCGGAATCCTGAACAGAGTGAGACGGTTTTTCATGTTGGAGCAGCGGTGTCTTCTATACAAGACACAAATTCTGTCTTGCGTGGAATACTACTTGCATCTCTGGGATGGCTCCGCTAAGTACTTACATATTAGATACTCTCGACAGGTCGCATTATTGGAAATCCCGAGGTCACGAGTACCCTCGAGCCTCTGCAGATGCGTAGAGATGTTGCTTTCTTGGCAGTATTTTACCGTCTCTACCATGGTGAATGTTCTGAAGAGCTATTCCAATTAGTCCCACCCTCTCCTTTCCTAAACAGGACAACACGTACAGGGCTTAGATGTCACCCGCATTCGGTGCAGAACATTCCTGCACACCAAACGATTCGCGACTCTTTACTTTGTCGCATCATTAAGACCTGGAACTCCTTGCCAGCTCACGTGTTTTCTTCTTTCTACAGTCCCGGGTCCTTTAAGCGGGGGTAAAAAAGTATCTGATGAGGTCGTCAAGCTGAGTGCCACCATTGTCAACATTATACGTGTAGTAATAGCAACCCTCTTATCTGAGACTGCCTTCAGCTTAACATCAGGCGAGGTGAAGCCAAATTGACGTGTCCTATATATAAAAAATACCAGACTAATGTAGCTACCGCGTGACGATTATTGACAAAATATGCTTTTATTAAGTTCAAAAAGTTGGGGAAGGACTTTTAAGAATATTTCGCTGTGTAGTTGATTGAATTTGTTGAAACTTCTTGATGCAACTTCATTTTACTATTTTTATATATATTAAAACACACTTTACCAGTTCCACACAATTATATTTAATTTTGTCACTGTATAATGCTAATATTTGATTTATACTAATACGATATGTTTCGATTAACTCATCTTCAGGTAAACATATTTATTTTGAATGAATTAAAGGTAAACATATTTATTTGAATTCAAAATAAATTTGTTTACCTGAAGATGAGTTAATCGAAACATGTCGTATTAGTATAAATCAAATATTAGCATTATACAGTGACAAAATTAAATATAATTGTGTGGAACTGGTAAAGTGTGTTTTAATATATATATAAATAGTAATATTTCGCTGTAACTGCAACGGTCCCGGTAGTCCCGGTACCTCCCCTTATTGCCCCGTTCCAAAAATACATTCTGTATATTTATATGAAACATTCCTACTGTCACGACGACCCATCACTGGTGAAGTTCAGATAGCAAGAGAAAATTTGAGTGGTGGCCCTACTTGTGGCACCTCTGATCCTACTACTCGACAGTACATATGATGTAACGTTCGGTTGCGTGCGGTTCTATAGCGGGCTCCGCAAACTCAGCGCCGCGCCTCGTGACAGCGGGCGGCGAGCTGGAGGTGTCTGCCGGCCACGACGTGTGCCTGCCGTGCGTCGCCACCGATGTGGAGCGACCGCACTACACGTAAGTACATCGACGGCTGACGCCTCACGACTCTCGACAGAGAAACAGTACACGAAAGTGGAGCACTGCACGCAGATGGTACCGCTCGCTGGACGGGCGCCTGGAGCCGGTGGCATCGGGGCCGGACGCTTGGCTATGGGCCGGCGGCGCGGCACTGTGTCTACGGCGCGTGGCGGGCGCGGCGGCAGGCCAGTGGGTGTGCCGCGCCAGCACCGCGCGCGGCGACGCCACTGCGCACCTCACGCTCGCCGTGCGCGACGCGCTCAGCGTGACTGTCACGCCCACCGTGCTGGTGAGAGCCCGCGCCCTCTGGTATGGCACCCGCGGATTCCTTGGACGCATAAAGGCCGGGTGTGCAGTGTAGGTTGTGCGCAGGTGGCGGCGGGCGGCAGCACAGCGCGCTTCACGTGCGCGGCGTCGCTGGCGGGCGCGGCACTGGCGTGGCTGCATGACGGCGTGGCGGCAGGCGCGGGCGCGGAGCTACGGCTGCGTGGCGTGGCGCGCACTCACCGCGGCGTGTACCAGTGCATGGCGCGCGCCGGCGCCGACAGCGCGCAGGCCGCCGCCGAGCTGCGCCTTGGGGGTGAGCGCCCTGCACCAGTCTAGTAGCTAGTAGTGTGCCTACCTCGTTATAAGGAAACCTCGTGACTGTTGGATCGTACGTAAATTATTGTAAAAGTGACTCGCCAAAATGTACCTATGTCCGCGCTACTGCATCAAATTGGATAATATTTTGTACCTAAAACGACTAGCTTGTAGAAATAAAATAAATTTATAAAAAGATTAATTCAGCGAGTGTACGCCAAAATTTTCTAATTCCTTAAATATCTGTGCCCCCCCCCCCCCTCCCTTCGGAGCCGAAGGGGGAGGTTATATCGGACTCGAACCGACTAAACCGCACGCCGTCTGTGGGTCAGTGTGTTAGGCCGAAGGTGAGGTTATCTCATGACAGTGACATATCCCTCGCACCTCGGCTGACCTAGGACCATTCCTCTCGGTCTGGCCCTCCTCGGGAGGGGGACCACGCGGTCCCCGACTCGCCCCCAGTATCGGGGGGGGGGGGGGGGGGAGAGCGCATCGTCCTACGATGCGCGCCGACGCCGTGGCCTGCTTCTGCTAGGGTGACGAGCGGCTCCACCCGTCACCCTCAGGCCCGCGCTCATGGGGGGCGGAGGTCGGTTTGTGTCCTCCGACGCCCGAGCCGCCTTCGACCGCGGGCAGCGATATCCGCGAGTCTTTCTCGCTCGCTGCGCCGCGCCCGCTCTGCTGTCTCCTTCACGAGCATGACCTGCTCGCAAAAGGAGGCGCTGGCCGCCCACGCACCCGCGCAGCGGACCATCGCCGCGAGCAGGGTGGAGAGCGTGAGCCCCCGCCTCGGCGTTTCGAACGCCGGATACTCGGTGAGCGTGTGCAGCCCCGAGTCCACGCTCGCGTCGCAGTGATGGCACTCGGGCGTTGGCTCTATGCCCATCAGATGCAGGTACCGCCCGATGTTACCGTGCCCGGTAATGACCTGCGTCTGACGGTATGATTATAACCTCGACCCCTCATTGCTCTCACTTGTATGGGCCCTGCATAGTCGACTCCTGTATGAGTAAACAGAAATAATTCTAATACTCTGGCTGCCGGCAGGACTCCCTCTTCTGTCCATTCGTTGATGGTCTATATCGTATGCATTACAACATACAAGTTTTTTTTTACTTTTTTTTCGTATATCAACCGTTTTTGCGGTAGTGCGCCGCGTACAGTATCATATATGCCTAATGCAAGGTTAAGCGTGAGTTACGGTTATCAGTACGTTGTATAAAGTCATTATTTATTAAAAAATATAATTATTAAACAATGCCCATATTTTATGTACTAATTACACTAGTTTACAAGAAAAAAAACGCAGAGATGAGATACATGTGCCTAAATAGAATTTTTTATGCTGGTTACGAATCTGTGACTTAAAAAAATGTAGCACGTCTAGTTTCAAAAATATTTAATAAAATTGAAATTTACAAAAATACTTCACTTCTATAGAAAATTGTCGACAAAAAAATTAAAAGTGACTTATTTTCGCCTTTTTTTTGTAATCAGACTGCTCAGTTTCCCTTATAATTGACCAGCAATAGTCTGCCAACATGTTTTGGTCCCAGTATCCTTGGTATCTTTCTTCAAACATTTTCAGATCCTGGTGAAAACGTTCACCATGTTCATCACTAAATTGCCCTAGGTTTTCAGGGAAGAAATCTAGGTGCGAGTGAAGAAAATGTATTTTTAAAGACATGTTTACTCCCATTTTTTGGTAATTCTGTAATAATTCAGCAACAATACTTTCGTAGTTAACACTTTTCTTATTTCCGAGGAATTTCTGAACCACTGTTTTAAAAGATATCCAGGCAGCATTTTCAATTTGAGTCAAATGTGACGAAAATGTATCGTCCTTTAACAATTTTCGTATTTGAGGGCCTATGAAGATGCCTTCCTTCAATTTTGCTTCAGAAAGAGCAGGAAAAATAGCTTTTAAGTATGTAAAAGCAGGACCATTCTTGTCAAGGGCTTTAATGAAATTTTTTATCAAACCTAGTTTGATGTGGAGGGGTGGCAAAATAACATTATTCGGATTAATTAACGGATTGTATTTTATATTCTTGGTACCTGGCAAATATTCGTATCTTTTAGGCCATTCCTTCACAACATAATGTTGATCCTTTGCTCTCGAGTCCCAAAGACACAAAAAGCAACAATGCTTAGTGTAACCGCTTTGCATACCTAAGAGTAAGCCTACCACTTTTAAATCGCCATATACTTTCCAGTTATGCTCATGATACTTTATAAGTTTGATTAACGTTGACATCGTTTCGTAAGATTCCTTTGTATTTACAGCGTGGCCAATAGGAATAGACGGTTTGAGATTTCCGTTATGTAGAAGCACAGCTTTCAAACTTGCTTTGGATGAATCAATAAATAAACGCCATTCGTTGGAATCATAGACCTGTTCCATACACACGAATAAGCCATTAATGTCCGAACAGTACACAAATTCATCATGCCGCTGAAAATATTTTGAGAAACGTTCACTTCTGCTGCGATAAATACTGACTCTAGTCTCAGATGCTAACAAATTCCATTGCTGTAATCGTGAACCTAATAACTCTGCTTTGCTCTTTGACAGTTGTAGGTCTCGTACAAGGTCATTCAACCTTGACTGTGTTATAAGTTGTGGTTCCTTGTTGTCAGTCTCGTCTTCATCAGAACTGATCTCCTCTTTGGTGTTTTCAATCTGCAAGTCACTCTGACTTATTAGCCTGCTTTCTTCAGTTACCCCAGAAGATGAGCCTGGTGGTGATGGGAATGGAATGCCATCAGTGTGTAAAATAGGCATTGTCACAGAAGAAACTTCAGGATATCGAACCTTACTTTTGTTTTTGCGGTTGAAACCAAATGATTTTGTTAAACAAAAATAGCAATCTGTATGGTGATTTGTTGGCATTCTCCACATCATTGGTACTCCAAACTGCAAATATTTATTTTTGCCTGCTTCCCAGTTGGTTAAAATGCTTTGACAGCTCACACAAACTACATGAGGGACCCATGGTTTGTCCAGGTTTCCAATCGAAAAACCAAAATAATGAAAATAAGCTCTTTTCACTGAGTCCGTGATGTTTCTTCTGTCTTTTGACAACACAATCTTGCCACAAATGTAACAAAAATGGTCTGGATTAGTTTTACAAACCCTCGATGACATTTTAGAACACAAAATTATT
The DNA here is from genome assembly GCA_949126895.1 of Eilema caniola. NCBI lineage: Eukaryota > Metazoa > Arthropoda > Insecta > Lepidoptera > Erebidae > Eilema > Eilema caniola. Next base: position 258,400 of record OX421463.1, on the reverse strand, counting down.
ATTAAGACACTTTTTAACAAATTATTTCACTTTTTACACAATCCAACTTATGCGCGGGTAGTCGTAAAATGTTTTAATGTTTAACTAAAAAGTTTGACGTGATAGAAATTTATGAATACTAAATTTATTTATGTAGGGTAGTAATGTATCAAAAACAATTAATGTAATCTTTGCGTTCGACAAAAAGTTTTTTTTTGTAAACTAGTGTTATTCATTATCTATTTACTATAGTATATTAATAATTCTGGAATGTATTTATATGTAAATATAAAAGCGATTCAAATTATCAGGTTGGTTTTAAATAAGATTATTAAAATTCATGATTTATACACGTGATGTCATTAGTTGTATTTGTTCTTTGACTGAGTTAGGAAACGAGTGTTCTCAATTTTTTGTGCTTGTAAGATGCACCGTTTTAAAATTCTAGTATAATTGTAATATTTATTCAAAGCTTGTTTTTTATTTATGGATGTGAGTCGACACTTAATATATAAGCTTCGCTTATTGATACAACATCTTTTAATCCCTTTTGTGATCCTTTTGTTCTTCCAGGGCTTATTGTTTATCTTAGCCTATAATATGGGAAAACATAGATTATAGAATAGGGTGAGGTGAGGTGATTTCCAAATACGATTGAGACGGGACAGTCTATATTGGGATATACGCCTGTCCTAAGTATTTAGAATATGTTTATTAATATTACTATTTCATTTCATTCATTTAGGAGCACAGAGACACGAAAAGGTCGAACTGCGTTGCAAGCATCTGGCGGTCCTGTGTTGGTTCATAGTGCAAAAAAATAGCCAACGACTTTAAAACTATTTTAAGAACAAAAGAAATGATAAAAAAAAAGGTTCTTTAGGACAAAGCGAAGATTTTGGGGTGCAGGCACGATACTTTATTGTAAGCACATGGTATTTTTAAAATATTCAGATGTTATAATGTTTCTAAAATTATCTTGCTTGAACGAATGCAAATATGAAACGATGATATTCATATTGTTGGAATATATTATTTATGATGACTAAGTAGGTGGACTTGATGTAAATGCCATAATTAAGGCACCATATAATTTTAGATTTATGCGAGTTTGATCCATGGATATAAATGGCCAAAAATGCAAATAAAAAAATACATAAAATAGAATTCTATCAAAAAAAAATATAATAATCAGAGCTCCGCCGAGATAAGCGCATAGTACTATAATATTTATGTAATTATATAATTAAAATGCATGACCAGCTGGTTAAATTGGTTAAATTGATTAAATTGGTTGAATTGAGTATATACTGTTGGTATATTATTTATATTATTATACAGTATCAATTTGCATGGTTTGATATTCTGTAGAAAGAAATTAATTACATTGCACGAAGGCATGTTATCATTTAAATATAGTTATAAGCTGCACGACAACAAAATACATTGTCCATTAAATTACACACAAAGGATTTAGCGAGCTCCCGGCGCAAGCGACTACCTGAAAGGGGCGCGCAGGCGAGGGACGCTCAGATCCTGCGTCTCAATAAAAAGTGATTTCTAACGTTCCGTGGGCCAGTTGGGCTCTGACATTGCTTCGAAACGCTGGTTAATAGCATTCACACGTTTTGGACGCTGCCGTTTTAAGCAAGTGCAAATATTGTGGATGTGATAAGACAGTGTTTTGAGTCGTGTTTTGAAAACAACGCGCTTCTGAATTGATATTTAGAAGTTCCTAATTACTTTATCATACCCTTTCTATCTATATCAAAATTCCAAAGATTTGCTACATTGTTAAGTACTGGTAGGTCAATTATTGTTTAAATCTGGAAGTTGAGACTGGCTTCTGGGGGCAAATCGAATACCTTTATCCCGATCATCTAGGATTCCGTGATCTAGTTGTAGGAAAGTCTAAAAACTAGAGCACTCCCTATTCCACGTAGCTAGTTTCAAGTTTGTTTTCCTTTACACAATTCGCAATACACACATTTAAAATCACACACATCCATGTTCTTCTTGGTACGAGCTCATGGTCTACAGGTTACACTAGGTTTCTAGCTAGAATGCAGGTATAGACGTTCTATTGCGATAGAACCTAGGAATTCTTACGAGAATTATAGTGGTAATTGATACATTACGTTTGGTGACAAGTTAATTTGTGCGTTTATTTTGTGTTAATATAATAATTGAAATTGGGGTAATTATACGTTATAATAATGTATTATATTTTGTTATAAATAAATAAGCAGATTATTGTGCTTTTACAGTCGGGTTTTGTTCAAAATAATAGTGACAAGTGTAAACTATAATTATAATTTGATTGAAGTTAGTATATCAACCATATACCTAAATCATATACATTGATTAACTCTACTTTACTTCACAAAGTCAGTACATTGAATAAACAAAAGGCTTTATTTATTGAGATCATTAAATTCAGCACACAGTTGCTAATGAGAGACTAATTGACATCTCCGACATATACAAGATCTCACTCATTACATCATATCAGTCAAAGCTATACTCATTGAAACATCTGTAGGTAAATTCACTTAGCTCCTGAGTCGTTTGGACCAGTATTTGAGCCCAAGTTTGTAATGTGTAGTGACACTAGTTTTCTGCTGAAGCCTATTTGAGAAATTAAATATCCCATTAATAACTGACAGCCAACCATTGCTGTAAAAGTTTACGATACTGTCGTTGGAATAATAAGACTCATAATCATTATCATTTTACTTTCATAATTGCTTCAGTTGAATCATTAATGTCACGAGGTCTAAGGGTCTATCATTTTGTACTGGAGCTGAACGCTAACACGGAAACCTACAGTACACAGTGAAGTCAGCGGAGGTATTACAAGCTAAATTAAATTCATTGTGACGAGTTGAAGGAGAGCTTGATCTGTTGATCAGAGCTATCGATTCTTCGGAATTGATCCAAATCTCGCTTTTCGGAGCTTGAGATAATATTGCATTGCAATACACAACAAAAAGAAATATATAATTGATCCGGATCACATATTATAAATCATATATGATATCTACGACAATTAAAGGCCTATAAAAATATAAATACAGCTGAAAAAGATGCCCAAGAGGCCAAACACATAAAATCAAACTATCACAGACCTATATTTTGAATTTAATACTAATTCATTTGATTCCAAATAAATCCACAGTCTTGTCATCATAATATATATTCCATACATCCAGTAAAGTTAAATATACCACTGAGGTGGCAAACAAGCACACAGCTCACCTGAACTGTGAAATCATAATATATATTCCATACATCCAGTAAAGTTAAATATACCACTGAGGTGGCAAACAAGCACACAGCTCACCTGAACTGTGAAATCATAATATATATTCCATACAGACAGTAAAGTTAAATATACCACTAAGGTGGCAAACAAGCACACAGCTCACCTGATCTGTGAAACTATATAATATATTCCATATATACATTTAAAGTTAAAAGTTGGGATAGAGCATCATACTTTATATACCACTGAGGTGGCGAACAATCGATTTAAATAGACGCTCTTAGCATTTGTTATACGAATAGATACATACGGTCAGGAGTCAATATTGAATGTAAATAGATTAGTGTAGTAGGTTTCGAAGACGATCACAGCCACACGTAGCGTAGGGCCGTAGGCCCTAAGTTCCGTTACACGATCACGCTGAGATAAATATATAGTAGTTAGGTTTTCATAGCCACATATACATGAACCGTAGGTGAGTCGCCGTTTGTTGAAATGACCAACATATGAACCAATGGTTCAATAATGCAGTCAAACTTAGTTCAACCAAACTTAAGTGAATGAACCCGTAGTCGAGTCGTCCAATATGCGTTTTAATGGTAAGTGAATCAACTATAGTGGAGTCGACCGTAGTTGAAATGGCCGTAGGTGAATTAATTAATTAACGCACAGCGTCAATTTAACTTTATTATCAAATTGCCTAATTGTCAAGTAGCAATATGATAATGACCGGGCAATGTGATAAATAATGAAGTTTAGATAGTATTTAATCACTTTGCCTAATAGAGCTGGGCATTATGCATAATGCTCGAGCATTATTCGTAATGCCCGCATTAATGACTTGGTTCTGTATCAAATAAAGTGTGGAAAGTCGTGCCGTGTCACACTCACACCAGAGGCGGCCAAGGGTGCGGGCGGTAGGTGTGTGTGCGGAGTGGGAAGGGGGGATAGGAACACAATCAATCTCAATGTAGTGTCATCTGAGCTGTAGTCGGAATCAATCAGCGTTCTGCATTTGTTGGAGCGTCCTTGCGTCATTGTGTGGCCAGGACGCGCACAATGAGCCTCCGCCTGGCCTTTGTCATGGAGCGCCGCCTTGATAGCACGTCTAAATAAAATAATAAATTGAACTCACATCACAACAAGCTCACGTAGAAAATAATAATAAGTGACACAGATTGCCTTCACGAAGTTTTCGCCGGACCGACTTTTGCAATAACCAAAGGAAACGTCGTTTCGTCTATAGAGAACTAGCTCACGAAGGACTAAGATAGAAGGGTGAGTGTAACGAAATTAAATTCTATCACCACCCTTCATTACATTAGTAGCGATGCTGAAGAATCTAGCGGTATGGGTTTTTGTGTGGTATGAAGACGAAGCAGCCTTCCTTTCGAATCCATTAAATCATACTTAAAGGATTTATGATAAAATAACTTTTGGCTTCGCATATCACTGTTGAAACAGGTGTTCTCTCAGTGACGACGTGTGCCTGTGCTAGTCTAGTTTCTGTATGTGTTGCACACGAACACATCGTGTGTCAGTATCGCCCGCCAGTACATACGCGACTGTGCCCTTCGTGTGTTAGTTAACTCGGGGCCACCGTGCACTCCTCTCATTTCTCAGGCCTATCAGTGCTCGGTATCTTTATGTGCCGTGGAGCTCAGGCGGCCGCCGTCGTTAATTATTATGGGGTTTTATTTTACAACCGACCTTCTCTTTTATTTCAAGGCAACTTGAACCAACTCGTTATCTCTAGGGCCGCCTCTAAATGAACACATTAACGGTCAGTAATTAAAAATGAATAACTAAATGTTGAAGGAATTTTTGAAGTGAAAACTTCTTTGGCGGCGTTGGATGGGTGTAAAATGTTAAGGAAGCGTCAGGATTAGTTGACCTTTGAACCGTAACCGACGACTGACGTAATACAAGATTAGGTAAATACTATCTATTTTGCAATTTACCATAGATAGCGTCGTAGCTTAAACGGTAAGCACTTCGACTGTAAGTCCTTATACTTTCAGATAGTATCGGGTTCAAACCACCTGGCCTTCTGAAACTTTTTGTGATTATTTTTTCTTTTTGTAATTTATTACTTTTTATGATTATTTTTTCTTTCTGTAATTTATTACTATTCGTGTTAATTTTTTCTTTTCATAATTTATGAAATGAAATGAAATGAAATGAAATGAAATGAAATGATGGTTTATTTGTCAGAATATGGGTGAGTGGGTACATAGTTTTTGGATGTTTTACATTCTAGGTGCAAGCCATACTCTACCAATGTGTGGCGTACAAAAATATGTCTTAAAATTAAAATTAAATTATTCGATAGTTAAAATTATTGTAAATATTATCATGCAAAAAATAATGACAAATATCACAATTTAACATTATTTAAAAATTCGTCAATAGAATAACAACATTTATCCATTAGTAATGTAAAGAGTTTTCTTTTAAATGCATTGATCGTATTAATTTCTTTGAGGCTATTTGGTAACTTATTATAAATATGTATTGCCATACAATATACATTTTGACTAAATACATTCACTCTTTGTTTAGGAATTAATAGCTTATGAATATGCCTACTCGCTCTAACTACGGCGTCATTGTGCTTACAAAATAGATGCATATGACTGCGTACGAAAACACAAATCTCAAAGATGTACAGACTAGGCAGTGGTAGTATATTGTACTTTTTAAAATATTCCTTACAACTGTCTGTTTGCTGTAAGCCAAATATTGCTCGTATACATTTTTTCTGAACAATGAATGCTCGGTTGGCCTCTACAGAATTGCCCCATATTATGAGTGCATATCTTAATTTTGACGAGACATATCCGTGATATGCATTGAGAGCAGTTTCTTTACTTGATATTTGGCTCAAACGATATAGTGCATAAACAAACCTCTCCAAACTTAGGCAAACATTTCCAATATGCTGTTTCCAGTTACAATGTTTGTCAATAGTAATTCCCAGAAATGAAGTTGCTTCTAGTTCTTCGACTATTTTGTCTTTATATTGTATATTAAGCTTAGTAGGTTTGCTATTATAAGTCAAAAATTGTACCATATGTGTCTTATTAAAATTAACTTTTAGGTAATTACAATCCAACCAATTAACCATATTATCCAACGCTTTGTTCACCTTATGCTCTAGGTCATTTTTATTATTGTCTTCTATAATTAGAGTAATGTCATCAGCGTATAGTACGCAGTTATGTTCAGTCACATCAGGTAAGTCATTTATATACAAAATGAACAACAAGGGGCCAAGGATACTCCCCTGCGGTACTCCAGAACTATTTAGTAATTGAAAGTTTGACCTGGAGGTTGAATTATATTTTCCAGATATGCTAAGTATTTCTACACATTGATAGCGATTACTTAGGTAACTTTTGAGCCAATCCAGTGCTATTCCGCGGATTCCATATCTCTCAAGCTTGTGTAGTAATAATTTATGGTTCACAAAGTCGAACGCCTTGGACATGTCTAGAAATATTGAAACTACACTGTTTTTCTTATTGAGATTGTCAGTAATTAATTTTGTAAGTTGAAAACATGCTAAGGTAGTCGAATGGTTTTTTCTGAAACCATTTTGTTCAGATTTGAGAATATTATTATTCTCTAGAAAATTATATAGTTTTTCGTGCATTATTTTTTCGAATATTTTAGATAAGATAGGAACCAGAGTAATCGGTCTATAATTGTTCATATCACTAGTATCACCCTTTTTATGTATTGGTTTGACGACTGATTGTTTTAATCTAGTGGGGAAGTGTCCTTGCATAAGTGATAGATTAACAATGTGACATAAGGGAGCAGTTATCATTGGTGCACATAATTTTAAAATGTCAGTTCGGAGGTGATCATAGCCTGTTGATTTTGTATTATTTAAAGAATTTATAATTTTTAAAATGTCAGATTCATTTACCGGGGTCAAAAAAATTGTGTCCATATTATTAGGGATTAATGTCGGGTAGGTAGTCATATTTAAAGTATTTAATTCAGATTTAGTACAGTCAATAGTGGATGTCAAACTTATAAAATAATCATTAAATTGCTGGGATATTTGGCCTGGGTTTGAATAAACGACGTCATTGAGTTTTATATTTTCTATGTAATTAGTATACTGCTTATCAGATACATTATTTTTTATAATGTTCCAAGCAGCTCTGCATTTATTATTAGCTTTTCTTATATATTTCAAACTTTCCGTTTTTTGAGCCTGAATTATACATCTTTTTAGGATCCTGTTATAGTTAGCATATATTCGTTTATTATCAACACTTCTAGAGAATTAATATCGCATGTAGAGGCACCGTTTTTGCTTACATGCTCTTCTAATTCCTCTGGAGATCCAGCGACATTTTGTAGGCTTTTTTGTAGCTTTGATGGTAATCGTGGGAAAACATAGATCGTAAAACAGAGTAACTAGATCATGGAAGGCGTTAAAGGCTTCTTCTGTATCAGTACAATTATATACATCACTGAATGATAGGACAGAAAGACATGTAATGTATCTATCAACGTTAGCTTTGGCAAAGTCTCTTTTTTTCTCAAACCAAAATTCTCTTTGCTTTGGTTTAGCACAAGAAGTAAGTTCAAATGATATAGTCTGAGCTGTTTCGTGATCAGATAATGCTAGCGCAATTAGGTTAGGCGTTACAGAAGGTAAATTGCTTGCAATAAGGTCAATACATGTTTTTTTTTTGACGAGTTGGACACAGAATGTGATTTTTTAAATTAAAATTACATAAAATACATTGCAATTCCTTCGCATTTTTATCATTTTTTAAAATATCGATGTTCCAGTCTCCACACAATATAATATTCCTTCCTGTCCGATTGCAAACTTGATTTAGCAAAGTTGGCAAGTTTTTTAGGAATATTTGGGCATTATCACTTGGTACCCTATATGTACATATTATAAGTAGTTTAAGTGACAATACTTCAACCGCACAATATTCAAATTGGAAAGGTATCGGTTGTATTGTAAGATTAGGGATTTTACATTCCAGATGGTTCTTTACTAGTATACACGTTCCTCCTCTACGTTTATTTATTCTGGAATATGATGCTACTAGTTTATAGCGCTTTAGTATTAAATTGGATTCCGTACCTCTTTTAATGAATGTCTCAGTAAGACATATTATATCTATATTACATTTTAGTTGTTCTAACGTAATTTCAAATAAATCTCTTTTGCTAAGAACACCAGCTATATTTTGATGTAAAAGAGTGTACGTTTCTTTGTTAGGGACGAAAAAGTGAAAGCGGATCAGTTAAATTAGATTCGTCCTGATTCATATCTACTATCTTTTTAGTATTTTTAATAATATTAAAATATGATGTAATTTTCGTTTGGTCAGATTTATTTGAATTACGCTGTACACCGGGCATACAATTCAATTTATTAGGCAAATTGTTTGATTTAGCCAAATTAATTTTAATCTTATTCATAATTTTATTTTGATAATAATAGTGATCAATTTCAATATTTAATTTATAACATAGATATTTAATGTAATTATAATGATATTTCAGATTATAATTTATATTATTATAGGAGTAATTAATAGGTATTTTGATGTATTTACAATTTTTATAATTTCTTATTACTAATTCTATTTGAGTATTAATCAAAGTTTCATTTAAGTACGGATTACATAATACATTCGTTACAAAAACTGATTGGAAGCGTAATTTATTTAATACAATACACAGTTCTGATAACAGACTATAGGGGTTTTTATCGTTTGAACCTATTGCTAACACAATAATGTCATTTGGCGTCAGATTGCTTATAAAAGAGTCGTTGCAGCTGCTAAGAACTTGAGCACTTGTTGCATTTGGTTTGATAGTGGATCAAACGACATATGAGTCATTCCATTTGTTCCTTCGCATTTTAATAATGTTTTGCGCTAATCCCTGAACCTGTTGGTCACCAAAAACATATATATTCTGTTTAGTGTCTGTTTGTACTTCTTTATTCGGGTGCATCTTGTTTACCTTAACCCTTTCTTGTGGGCGGCTCGTGTCGCTATTTGGTGTATGAACTATATTAGTCTTATTTGTCCTCTGTGGCGATAAAATAGAAAAGTGTAAAGGGGTCATCGTCTTTTTATGTGGCGTTATATTTCTCTTCTTTGGAGTTCTGTCAGTAGTAATTTTTATTGTGGCTTTTTTAATAAGCTTTTGTTTGCTATTTAAGTGGTCGATCGTGTTTTTTAGCTCAGTATTTTCGATGGACAACTGCGCGATTTCATTGTGAGCGGATATTAACTCGGCCTTTAGTTGCTCCGTCTCATTTTTGAGGTTTAATATTTCTTCTGATTCAACATCACCTGATATTAAACTGAGACTGTGTGTTGCGCCCTCTAGTGTTGAGTTCAAGGAACTACCACTTTCGTTAAGTGATGTTGTAGATTTTGACAGCTGTCGAGTTCTACGTAAAGTAATATTATCGAAGAAATTCATCATGAAGTACTACAATGCACAAAAAGACTTCTCGTGGGTCAGTAGGATTTGAACCGATGTTACAATGCGTGCCAATCTCGTAGTGATACCACTGCGCCACGCTATTACTTAGTCGAGAAATTGAAATACTTGACCATATATAACCAAGTACTTTTCTGTTATATTAATCTATTTCAAAAGGTCCAAAGGTCAATTCTCTAGAATAAATTAGTGAAGGTATTTTGTTTTCAACGGTTCATTTGTAAATTTTGGAGTATACAAATTTAAATTATATCAACCGTCTAACTTTTCCTCACTTAGCTATAATTTATTTTAGCACATATATACACTTGTTTTATGTCCTTTTGTTTAATGTATCACTGTTTTGCTTGTTTCTATATTTATATTATGACTTTCTTCACTAATTTGTTTGATCCTATGTTATTGGTGATATTGTATTGCACTGTTCTTTTTCCTTTCCGCTTTATATAATCTTTCACCAACGTTGTATGTTAATTATTGCACATAAATTAACTGACGACGTACGAAATTACACTCAAAAACTACTTTTTACTATTTTAAAATGAAAATAATATACAGAGCCGATGTTGACGTGACAGCTAGCGCCGCTTTTGACAGAAAATTAGCAGAAAATAAGTGATAGGTTCTATGATTAGCGCTATATTATAGGTATGGTATGGTATGTTCTTTTTTATCTTTTTCTATGTATATAACGAAGAAAGAAAAAAGAAAATGTTTTCACTTCTGCCGGCACTCCCAGAGTGCAACCCGTCTTTTTTGTTTGTGTTTTTATTTTTAACCCCCCGACCTAAAAAACTACTGGTTCTAATAACTTTCACTTGTCTGTGTATATGTCTGTCTATGGCATCGTTGCTCCCGCTAGAATGAATGGATTTTGATATAGTTTTTTGGTTTGAAAGTTAATTTAATATTGCGGAGGTGATATGACCACCACACTCTGGTTTGGATTGTATTTATTACAACTCAATATAGTAATGAAGCAATACCTTACGTACTAAATAACGGGTACACTACACAACTACGAAAAACTTTATTCCGAAAGTCACAATCACGAATTTTAAAATTCCGAATTTCATAATTCTGATAATTCTGAATGATTCGCATTCAGAAAGTCAGAAATCCGATGTAGTTAGTCAGTTAGTTAGTTTACCTGGGCTGTTCCGCACTTAGCCACTTGATTGGGCCATTGTGCGTACCATCTTACCTCTTATTCCAACCAACCCAGATCCTCCCAAAAAGCCAGCAGCCTTTTCAGGTTTCCACATGCTTCCCGGAGTGACGCTGGTGACTGGAGGAATTTCGCCCGTTGTGCGGCCACGCTCATGCACTTTGTAAGCACATGCCATGGCGTTTCTTCTGGCCCCATGCAGCCTCTACATAGGGGGCTGTCTGTCACACCTATTGTAAACAGATGCTTGTTTAGGGGACAGTGACCGGTCAAGATGCCTGTGACCTTGCGGATTTGGTCCCTTTTTAGCCTAATGGGGTTTCGGCTAAACGTTTTTGATGCTACCGGAACTGCATTCTTTGTTTGCCTGCATCCTTCAGTGTCTGTCCATTCCGTTTGATGGGTTTCTTCTGTACTCTTTCGTAGCTAAGTTTTGACCTGTGCTTGAGGTATGGGTAGTATTGGTTTCGATCCATATACTGTCGACCCTGATCCTCTCTTGGCCAATTCATCGGCTGCGTCGTTGCCGAGGGAGTTGCTGTTCCCTTGATCCATTGCAGCGTGACCCTGTTTGTGTTTGCAATGGATTGGAGAGTGTTATGTCATTCCAATATGAGGACAGAGGTTATGGTGTTGCTTTGGAGAGCTTGGAGTACGGATGCACTGTCTGATATGATCTTTATATCTAGATCTCTGACAGTTCTGGCGGCAATCGTCTCCGCCGCTCTCGTTATGCCAATACATTCGGCTTGAAATATTGTGCTTAGCTTGTCCAAGGTGGTTGTTATTTTGATATTTAAGTCATTCGAGAAGACGCCTGCTCCGGTACCATATGTGGTTTTGGAGCCGTCTGTGTATATCCTAACTTCTTTGACGCCAGAACTATCTCTTTTTTCTTCAGAAAGTTGAATATGATACTTTCTTTCGAAGACGTGGTGACATGATATTCTGTCTATGGGAGCCTCGAGAAGTGGTATCTTCTTTAGGATTCCCTGTAGAATCTTTGAATGCTTTGTTCCAGTATTCTCTTTCCAAAGCCCATTATTTTTCAATCTTAAGGCTGCTGCTTTGGCCTCCTCCTGTATGATTAGATGCAGCGGTCTCAGGTTTAGGAGGTGCTCTAGTGCGACTGAAGGAGTGGTTCTCATGCATCCAGTGGCTTCTGTACTCGCTAGGCGTTGTAACCTCTGGAGCTTTTCTTTCACAGTGATCAGTTCTGTTCTGGGCCACCATACAACTGATCCATAGGTAAGAGAAGGTCTGATAATTGCCGTATACAGCCAAAGTGTTATCTTTGAGTTAAGACCCCAGTTCTTACCAACGAGTCTTCTGCATTGCCAGAAACTTATACAGGCCTTTTTCATCTTAGCATTTATGTGGCTAGCCCAATTCAACTTATTGTCAAGTATGATGCCCAGATATTTAACTTGAGTTGTTAGAGCTAGTTCGGTATTAAATAGTTTTGGTGGTTGTAGTTCTGGTAACTTTCTTTTGTTGGTGAAAAGGATAAGCTCTGTCTTTTTCGGGTTTACTGATAGTCGGTGTTCTTCGCACCATTCTTCCACAATCTGAAGGGCTGAGCGCATGCTTTGCATAGCACGTTCTCAGCCGTTCCGCTTATCAGTATTGCAAGATCATCCGCGTACCCGATGGTGGTGTATCCTCTCTCATTTAGTCTCTTTAGGAGGCTGTCTACTACTATGTTCCATAAAAGTGGCGATAGGACGCCTCCCTGGGAGCCCTTTGACTACCTTTGCTCTTGTGGTAGTGCTCATCACTATCTGGACTGCTCTTTTGCTTATTAGCTGATTCATCCAGTCCCTTATGGTTGGTTCTACCCTACGTTTTCGCAAGGCTTCGTTAATGCTGCTGTGTACCGTTTTGTCGAAAGCCTCTTTTATGTCTATGAATGTAGCTAATGTTGAGATTTTATTTGTGATAGCCGATTCTACCTTATGCACTACCATGTGTAGTGCAGACTCTGTTGATCTACCTTTCCTGTATGCATGTTGCTGAGGATGTAGTGGGTTGTCTTTTAGTGTTCCATCCCTTAGGTATCGATCTACTAGTCTCTCTAGCGTTTTGAGGAGGAATGATGTGAGACTAATGGGCCTGAATGATTTGGGACGTCCTTATCTGGTTTTGGTAGGAAGACTATTTTTGTCTCTCCATACTCTGGGTATGTTTTTGAAAGCAATGCAGGCCCTGTAGATTGGAAGTAGATGTTTTGCTATCCTTGTCAGTTGCCATTGTAGTAGTGCTGGGAATATTCCATCTAGCCCTGCAGACTTGATGGGTATGAAGCTTTTTATGGCCCACTTTATTTTGTCTGCAGTTACTACCGTGTTTGTGATTTCCCATTCTTGGGTTGTTGGTACATTGTAGTGTTCCGGTGGCCAGTCGATTGAGTAGGTGAATGGTGTGACCTGACAACCAGGAAAGTGTGTTTCCAGCAGTACTGCGCTGGTTTAATTTTCGGTTTTTGAGAGTGCCGTCCTCTCTCTTAATTGAGCCCATGAGGTTGAGTTCCCCCTTGGCCAGGACTTTCCTTACTCTTGCAGCTTGGTTTGTCGAATCTATGCTACTGCAGAAACTCGGCCACGCCTCAGTTCTTCGATACCTGATGCGTTTCTTGTAGTGTTTTTGTGCATTTTTGTATTTGTCCCAATCTTCAGGGGTTCTGGTGTTTTTACTCGGTTATAGAGCTTTCTCAAGCCTCAACGTGGTCGCTCGAGTTCTGGCGCCCATCAGGAGCTCTTTTCTGGACCTTTGGGTGTTACGACAGGATATGCTGGCTCATAGCTTTCCAGCAGAGCTGCAGTGATAGACTGTACGTTATGTTCTATGTTGTCCGTACTAAGTGTTGCGACGGGTAGTTGTGAATCACTTTGTGCCTTGTTTACTGCGTTGGTGTACCGTGTTATATCTGTTTAACGGGGGTTACGATATGGGACAGGGTCTGCTAGTTTACATTGTATTTGAAAGCAAATTCGACGATGGTCTGCAAAGGACGGGTCCTTTGACACGTGCCAACCCTTAATGAGGTTGGCTGCCGAGTGTGTTGCCAGCGTGATATCAACGATGGTTTGACACCATGAGGTTACGAAAGTAGGTTCCGTGTCTATATTCATAATGTTTAGGTTGGTTTGGAATAAGTATTCGGTTAGGAACTCACCTCTCTTGTTCGTGTCCTTACTTCCCCACAGAGGATGGTGAGCATTGCAGCCTGTGGCTATGATTAAGTCCCAGGTGTGAGCCTCGCAGTGTTGTACCAGGTCGGCTAGCTCCTTTGGAGGTGGTTCACCTTCGCCCGGCATATACACTGAAGCTAGTACTAGGATGGTTGCATTATCTGAATAGATTTTCACAGCAGTGAGATCTCTAGAACAGAATTGGTTAAGAAAAAAGTGTTTATAGCGTTAGCCACAAAGATGCAGGTTCTCGGTTTTTCAACCGTCGTATCTCGTATTAACTCACCACCTAAGTTATTTAGACCACAGATTATGTTCTTATTGATCCAGGGCTCCTGGATTAGGGCTACGGTCTTTTTGGTTACCTCCAGCACTCTGCGTAGAGTGGCCGTTGCTGCTTGTTTGTGCTGGAGGTTTGTCTGGATGACATTTATGGGATCAGGGGCTGGTGTGGACGTCATCATCATCGCTGACGTATCCTCCCTCTTGCAGCGGCGAGCTACACTCCATCTCGCTCTTACTCTTTCGAGGAGCCTCTGGTGTTGGCTCTTGAGCTGGAGTTCCAGTCCTTGCCGCTGTTCCTTCCCCGGCCGGTGCTTCTTCTTGGGAGAAGAAGCGAATGTACCTACTTCCCGACATGTGGGCAACTCGGCGGTCCCTGGTGGCTAAGGCCCCTTTTTGCTCTTCGAGAATTCCCAGAATAAGGTGTACCACCTTCTCTTTGGAGTTCGGGTCGGTAGTTTGGTCATCCACTGTCATGTCGTAACACTGCCAGGTATCCACTTTGTACCACGAATTTTGGGCACAAAGTACTCTGCGCAGTGTTACGGCTTCAGTGATGCGGGTGTGGAGAAGAAGCCCGGCTTTCAGCCGCTTCTTCAGGTCACACTGCTTGACTACGGCCAAGGTGGTTTCTGGTATCGGGGACGTAATGCTTGCGGTGCTAGCGATGTGGTGTCAAGACGAAAATGCTGTATTTTCGTCTTGACACCACATCGCTAGCACCCCTTCCAATAGGAAGGGTCTTCCGCGGAAAGATGGAGCTTGCGCACCCGAAATTGTTGACGACAACACCGACGGTCCCTCGGCGGAACGGTAGTGACCGCTACTCGCAGATGCGACTGACTGGCATCCGCGTAGCTTACCATCCGCTTGGTTCGCGAGTCAGTTTTCGCGCGTTTGGCTTCCCCTCTGGGGGTCCGGGTGTCATCCAGACGAACGCGCTTCGAAGAAACACGCTCGTTCTGGACGGGCTCCGCCCCTTTTTGTTCCTTTTCAGGAAAATTCGATGTATCATAAATACTATTTATTGAAAACCCGAATTTCAAAATTCCTAATGTTCAAAACTATGAATGTGTCAGAATTTCTAATTTCAAGATACCGAACCATTACAATTCCAAAGTATTAATAATCTGAAATATCATAAATACGAATTCCGATTATCTAAATTCCGAATCAACACAAATTCGACAATCAAACGCCTTGGAAACTTGTTGTTGTTTTGAAAAAGGGTTGTTGCTATTCTCGAGGTACACGAAAAAAACATGACAATTGGATGGGCAGACAAGTACCAAGGCAGTAGAAATGTCGCAGCCAACTAGCTTAGTCAGCCGTTCAATTAACTGCCCAGGCACTTCAATTTCTGCATGGTTATAAAAAAAATAACCACAAAGGCTAATGCCCGCATATCCAAGCGTAGCGTAGCGAAGCTTCCGCATTAGCCTTTTAACCTAACCTACCCAAGTCGGATTGTACAGCTTTCTCAATAAACCTATCACTACATTTATTTTCTGTAAATATCCCTTCCTACCCCCTCGGGGATTTACAGGCGTAAGTATGTGTATGGTATGGTAACACGGGCTGGTATCCGCAACTTCACGTCATGGCGCGGTTTTTGCGTACGGGTGGGCATTTTACTCGATCCACCCCAACTCATTAAAGAACGCCAGCAGGCTCTTCACACTGCTAGTGATCTCCCGGAGCGTACCTGTATTATTGAAGTACTTAGCCCTGTATATGGCGGTTGCAGGACAGTGTAGGAGCACATGTGCCGCTGTTTCCTCCTCTCTCATGCAGGCTCTGTTTATTGAAGGAGCCGTGCCCCGTGATGGCAGCTGTAGCCGTGCGTAGTTGTTGTTTTGACAGTTATCGAACACGCCGGGTCAGTCTATGTTCAAGCACAGGGATTGCTTCCCTGGCCTGCCTGCATCCTTCCAAGTTTTTCCAGTATCTGTTGTGTTGATCTGTCGTTCGTTTGTTTACGATGGTTCGTAGGTATGCAAAAGGGATCGGTATTATGGGCTCAGCTCCCATTGCGACCATTGCGATTAAGTATATGTATATATGTATGTAATTTTCTGTCTTATTTCGAGGTGGTGCCCCACCTTACATTTATCAGCGTAAAGCTTTTGTGATAATTTTTCTTTGTGAAATTTATTACTTTTTGTGATTATTTTTTCTTTTTATAATTTATTAATTTCTTCTGACAGAAACTTAGCAGAAAATTAGGGATAGGTTCTATGATTGGTGGTATATTATAGGTATGGTATGATATGTTCTTTTTATCTTTTTCTATGTATATAACGAAGAAAAAAGAAAGAAAAAGTTTTGCCGGCACTCCCAGAGTGCAACCCCTCTTTTTGAAGTGAAAACTTCTTTAGCGGCGTTGGATGGGTAAAAAGTGTTAAACTCGCGTCAGGGGATTACTTGGCCTTTGAACCGTAACCGACGACTGACGTCATACAACATTACCACAGCTACAGATTGTTTATTTTGTAAGGTGCGTTAAGAAGCTTCGACTGTAAGTCCTTATGGTTTCAGATAGTACTGGGTTCGAACCTGGGCTTCTGACACTTTTTGTGATTATTTCTTCTTTTTGTAATTTATTACTTTTGTGATTAGTTTTTCTTTTTGTAATTTATTACTTTTTGTGATTATTTTTCTTTTTGTAATTTATTACTTATTGTGATTATTTTTTCTTTTTGTAATTCATTAATTTCTTCTGACAGAAAATTAGTGATAGGTTCTATGATTGGCGCTATATTATAGGTGTGGTATGGTATGGTATGGTATGGTATGGTGTGTTCTTTATCTTTCTCTCTGTATGTAACGAAGAAAGAAAGAACGAAAATGTTTTCACTTCTGCCGGCACTACCGGAGTGCAACACGATTTTTTTTTAATCTAGCCTGGTAATAACATACCCGTGTCCGTGTCGTGATCGTGGGCGCGATATTGCGCAGAATTTGCTGCGTTGCCAAAGTCGGCGATTACTCATACCACGGAGCTCGTTGATTTCAACTCGCATAAGTGCCATTTGCGAAATCAGCGCAGTTACCAAGTTTACGTTGGCGGATTCCTGTGACAAGTTGTTTGTTTTATATCACATATTTTCATAAATTCGATCTATCATTTCGCATAATCTTGTAAGGTCGAGGTTGTCGGAGACTGCCAGTATGGAGGTGATTGAAGCCGGAAGCTGTCTAATAATCGAATGGTGATGTCGCTCATTTTGCCGCAGCTGGCTTTTCTCATTTTTCTCATTAGCTGTGATGGTGACGAGTCACCTAGGTCCATCTCACTTTCCTCGTAGCACGCAATCAATCTTTCTTTAATTGTGGCATATTTGTCTGCGTCAGGCGGGCTGGTAAGGATGTCGCTAGCCTGATGTATGACTTCCTTTGGTAGTTTTGCGATGACATTGTTGTATTTGTACTCGTCACCTTGCTTTTGAGAGGCTATGATGGCCTCAAATTGGGCGATCCATAGGCGTGGTGAGACGGGACAGTCTATATTGGGATATACGCCTGGCCTAAGTATTTAAAATATGTTTATTAATATTACTATTTCATTCATATACAATGTAATAACCAGATAAATTTAAAAGCTCACATTTAGGAGCAAAAAGACACGACAAGCTTTTGTTGATGGGTCATTATGAAAAAAAAATAGCTATTGACTTTAAAAACTATTCAAAGAAATAAAGGAATTCAAGGGAAAAAAGGGGATCTTTAGAACAAAGCTATATTTAATTGGTTTAAGCGTTTTGGGTACGAGATACCTTATTTTAAGCGTATGGTATTTTAAAAATATTCAAATGTTATAATATTTCTAAAATTATCTTGCTTGAACGAATGCAAATATGAAACGATGATATTCATATTGTTGGAATATATTATTTATGATGACTAAGTAGGTGGACCTAATGTAAATGCCATAATTAAGGCATCATATAATTGTAGATTTATGCGAGTTTGATCCATGGAAAATGGCCAAAAATGCAATTAAAAAAAGAATACATAACATAGAATTCTATCAAAAAAATAATAATAATCAGAGCTCCGCGGAGAAAAGCGCATAGTACTATAATATTTATGTAATTATATCATTAAAATGCATGACCAGCTGGTTAAATTGGTTGAATTGAGTATATACTGTTGGTATATTATTTATATTATTATGCGGTATCAATTTGCATGGTTTGATATTCTGTAGAATGAAATTAATTACATTGCACGAAGGCATGTTTTCATTTGAATGTAACTTTATGTTTGCAAGTAATCAAAGAGATCGTTTTTTTTTTAATTATCATGCTTTGTATACGGTACAGTCGAACCCGTCGGAAGCGACTACCTGAGGGTGTGCGCGCGGCGAGGGGCGCTCAGACCCTGCGTCTCAATAAAAAGTGATTTCTAACGTTTCGTGGGACAGTTGGGTTCTGACATCGCTTCGACACGCTGGCTACTAGCATTCACACGTTTAGGACGCTGCCGTTTTAAGCAAGTGCAAATATTGTGGATGTGATAAGACAGTGTCTTGAGTCGTGTTTTGAAAACAACGCGCTTCTGAATTGATATTTAGAAGTTCCTAATTACTTTATCATACCTTTCTATCAATACCAAAATTCCTAAGATTCGCTACTTTGGCAAGTAGTGGTAGGTCAATTATTGTTTAAATCTGGAAGTTGAGACTGGCTTCTGGAGGCGAATCGAATACCTTCATTCCAATCATCTAGGATTCCGTGATCTAGTTGTAGGAAAGTCTAAAAACTAGAGCACTCCCTATTCCTCGTAGCTAGTTTCAAGTTTGTTTTCTTTTACACAATTCGCAATACACACACATTTAAGATTATACACATCCATGTTCAACTTGGTACGAGCTCATGGTCTGCAGGTTACACTAGGTTTCTAGCTAGAATGTAGGTATAGACGTTCTATTGCGATAGAACCTAGGAATTCTTACGAGAATTATAGTGGTAATTTATACATTACGTTTGGTGAAAAGTTAATTTGTGCGTTTATTTTGTGTCAATATAATAATTAAAATTGGGGTAATTATACGTTATAATAACGTATTATATTTTGTTATAAATAAATAAGCAGATTATTGTGCTTTTACAGTCGGGTTTTATTCAAAATAATAGTGACAAGTGTAAACTATAATTATAATTGGATTGAAGTTAGTATATTAACTATATACCTAAATCATATACATTGATTAACTCTACTTTACTTCACAAAGTCAGTACATTGAATAAACGAAAGGCTTTATTTACTGAGATCATTAAATTCAGCACACAGTTGCTAATGAGAGACTAATTGACATCTCCGACATATCGACGGTCCCTACGTACTTCAACGAAACTAAAAAATCGCGGTTTTTTTTTATTCGTTAAATAGTTCCCATTTATACTTATTTATACATACCAGTGAAGAGAAAAACTAAAATCTTCCTATAAAGCGGAAAATATAATCGTAAAACATCGAATGTAACTAAACTTGCCGGAGTAGGTAGTCGAATGTTTAGATCCGGTGAAATACGCGGGTATGAGCGATGTGCGAACGAGACGAAACTAAGACTTTCGAGAATATACGCGACACCAGTGCCAATTAGGGGCCAGCAAGCCATGAGTTGATATTGCGCGAGAGTTTGTTAAGTTTTTGATTATTTTTACGTAAAACAATGAATAAATATATATCTAGATACTCTAGGTATAAGAAAATTCTTAATTTAATAAATTCGGATAATGCCGCTCAGCAAGGAAATGTTAATGAAACACCTAAACTCGGTAAGTTGGTAAAATAATTATATTTTAAAGTATTTATAATTAGTTGTATACGTTACTAGAGAAGATAGTGATTTACTTATTACTTTTTATTGAAATAATAAATTAAAATTCAGAATTTGAATGCAAATACATAGTAAAGCATCGAAATTGACAGTTTAGATGTTATATGTCGTGATTAAATAGTAATCTTTTGTCGAAACTGCCAGTTACATTTTTTCACTGCGGTATTTGAGTAGAGAAATAAAACGAAACTGCCAGTTTCATTTATTTACTGCGGTTTTTGATTTTAGGAAGAAAACGAAACTACCAGATTCATTTACTTACGGTGTATGTTGAAGTTCAGTAATAATACGAAACTGACAGTTTCAATGTTTTACTGTTTATTTTCATACTTTCGATACAATTTGTCCAACATAATTCTGTAATTTCTGCCAATAACAACTATTTTTTTATTTAGATTTACCTCTGCTTGTATTCTGTTAGTTTGATGAAAGAGAATGGAATGTTTTAGACGGAATAATTGACGAAGCACTTTCATCGGACAAAAATTGGTCGTCAGAAGATTTTTTAATATTGGACAAGATAATAACCAAATCACCCACTCCAATCGACAGTGATAAGGATTTAATTATTTTAGGGAGCTCCGAGCACACGCCCTTGCCATAACCATGACAAGATAGTCCAACTGGGTTCTCCCTCGAAAACATCTCAAGATCCTGACCTCCATCGCCCTATCCAGTAACGCCTGACTGAACTGGAACCAACTAGTGTTGCCTCTCTGATAACAGTTTCGGAGTGTGAGTCACCGAGCACGAGTACTACAGCAAAAAAGAGAAGAAAGAAAACATTCAAAGAAAACCCAGATAAAAAAAGAAAAAGATGTGTTGAGAAATGGATAGATAGTAAAAGGAAAAACTATTGAATTCTGGTCAGGCGTACATCACAAGAAAGGGAAATGTTAAAAAAGAGAAAAAATTGAAGCCGGTTTGTCCGACTACTTGTAGATTAAAATGTTATCAAAAATTCGACAATGCTACAAGACAAAATATTATGACAAATTTTTGGAAAATAGGCGATCATACCATGCAATGGGAATATATAAATAAATTTAATGTAAAATGTACAAAGAAAACTGTAGAAGGTCCTTCTAGGCGAAAATATAGGTACAACAATATATTTTTTACCACTTCCTAATACAAAAGACAATTCAGGTGTTTTATCGTATGAATCTGTACAAATTTGCATTAAAATGTTTTTGAATACCTTGTGCATTACTGACCAAATAATCCGTAGTGCTCATACTAAATTAAACCAGGAAGGAATTACACCATAATCAACCTGTTGTACGTACAGCTGAAATGGTAAAAAGTGTCTGTGACCATGTCGCATCATTTCAGCCAGTTCCATCACATTATAAAAGACACAGCAGTAGCAAAGGGTACATACACAGTAATTTAAATATAACTAAAATATTCTCCTTGTATAAAGAATGGGATCAACTGTAAGATTACGAGAGCAAAGCTCCTACGTTACGCCAGTACTCAGATATAGTTAGTGAAAACTTGAATATTGCATTTTTTGTACCGAAGAAAGATATTTGTGATAAATGTCATTCATATTCAAATACTACAAACCCAACTGTTGATCAAATAAGTGATTATACTAAGCACATTGAAAACAAGAAAATTGCCAGAAGATTTAAAGACAATGATAAACAAGTAGCTCAGAACTCTTGTGATGTGATCTGTGCAACATTCGACTCCCAAAAAATTCTAAATTCGCCCCATGGAGATGGAGGACTTGTTTTACAAACGTAAACGGTCAGTGTATAATTTTACAGTTTTTGATATGGCAAATAAGGAAGGGTTTTGCTATATATGGACAGAATGTACAGGTAAAAGGGGAGCCAATGAAGTCAGTAGTTGTTTAGTGATGTTTACGAAAAACTTCATTGACAAAGGTTCAAAGAAATTTCTGTTTTGGTGGGATAACTGCTTAGGGCAAAATAGAAACAGAGTAGTCTAGTCTACGTATATTTATTTATCAATGACGAATTAAAAGTGACTTATTCTAATGCTCTTAGTATTACCGCAGCGAAATACAAAGAACTTATTTCTTTATGTGATACGGGAGTGATACCAAAGGAATATCACAGGTTTTACAAAAACAACAAAAATACAGCCGGAAATGGTGATAAGTCAGATTAGAAGCACTGTATAGTAGATAGGTATTATTCGATAATAAGAGTTGAGTAAGCTCTACGTACTACTACTTTGATCTCAGATTCCTAGGACTGATTACTATTGCTTAGCAGTTGTTAGATAAAAATATTTCTTAAGATGTAATTTTGTTTCCGTTTTGTTTTCATATTGATAAAAGAGAGAAAGAATGAATATTGGTAAGATTATTTAAAGATTTTTGTTTTTAAGTTTTTTCTAACTTAGGTCATGTTGTTTTAACGTCAATGGACGGCGGTAAGCACTTTCTATCAGGTGAATCGTCTGTTCGTTTGCCGGCTATCCCGTTAAAAAAAGAAAAGTTCAACTCAAAGAGTTTTAGTTTTTTTTACTACAATTTTTTATTTTGATTTATTAAAATTTATACTCTTTTTTGAACGTGATTGAAATTTGTTCCTTATTCTTATACTCATGTGGACCTAATATAATAAAAGAAATAAGGAGAATAAGGAATAATACTTTATGGAAACGTGATTCTATTAATATGTGATTATTTTTCCATTTTTCATTTTATTATGCAAACAAACAACTAAAACATATGATTTTTAATAAATTTAGTTATGCCACATTCGGACTTTCATTAAATATTAATATTTGTTTTTACATTTTATATACCAAATTTTATTATTATTCATATTACATCGAAACAGGTGTTACCAATTTACTGTCTTACGACGTAACTCATTGAAACTACCAGTTACGTTAAATACCTTAACAAAATTTGCCACGTAAATGATCGAATTTACTAGTTTCGATAAATTCTTTTAACATTATTCCAACGTTAACTGTTGAAAGTGTCAGTTTCGATAATATCACTTCCACTTATTACGAAGTACATAATCGATACTTAATTTTCCATTAAACTAGTGCATATTTAAAAATAAAAAATATATATAACTAAAGATAATAATGCCAAAAGTGCTAACAAATATCAAATCGCTAGTGAATATCTTAAAAAAAAAAGATATTCCATAAACAAACTTTGAAACACTCTGTTGAAAAATGACAAATATCTGTTTCGATCAATTACGTAGGGGCCGTCGATATACTAGATCTCATTCATTACATCATATCATAGCCAAATCTATACTCATTGAAACATCTGTAGGTAAATTCACCTAGCTCCTGAGTCATTTGGACCCAGTATTTGAGCTCGAGTTTGTAATGTGTAGTGACATTAGTCCTTCTGCTGAAGCCTTTCTGAGAAATCAAATATCCAATTAATAACTAACAGCCAACCATTGCTGTGAAAGTATATTGTACTAATAAGACTCATAATCATTATCATTTTACCTTCATAATTGCTTCAGTTGAATCAGTAATGTCATGAGGGTAAAGGGATCCATCATTTTGTACTGGAGCTGAACGTTAACACTGAAACCTACAGTATACAATGACGTTTCAGCGGAGGTGTTACAAACTAAATTAAATTCATTGTGACGAGTTGAAGGAGAGCTTGATCTGTTGATCAGAGCTATCGATTCTTCGGAATTGATCTAAATCTCGCTCTTCGGAGCTTGAGATAATATTATTGTATTGCAATACACAACAAAAAAATATATAATTGATCCGGATCACATATTATAAATCATATATGATATCTACGACAATTAAAGGCCTATAAAATAGAAATACAGCTGAAAAAGATGCCCAAGAGGCCAAACACAAATCAAACTATCACAGACCTATATTTTGAATTTAATATTAATTCATTTGATTCCAAATAAATCCACAGTCTTTCATCATAATATTTATATTCCATACATACAGTAAAGTTAAATATACCACTGAGGTGGCAAACAAGCACACAGCTCACCTGAACTGTGAAAATATATAATATATTCCATACATACAGTTAAAGTTAAAGGTTGGGATAGAGCGTCACACTTTATATACCACTAAGGTGGCGAACTATCGATTTAAATAGACGCTCTTAGCATTTGTTATACGAATATATATATACGATCAGGAGTCAATATTGAATGTAAATAGATTAGTGCAGTAGATTTCATGGATAGCAATTTAGACGATCACAGCTATATGTAGCGTAGGGCCGTAGGCCCTAAGTTCCGTTACAGTGGTGAATCTGTGCGAAATTGGGGTATTTTTTCGCAATTGTAATTTGCAGCCACCACTTGGCTGCTACTGATTTGCTCGGACGATGTGCTTGGATTTTCGGCGTTCCAGCGGTCGGTGGTACCATGTTGCGGTCGGTTTTGAACCTGTCTGCCTCTTGAAATTCCAGCTGGTGGGACCCGCTTGTAGGAAGCCAACTAGAATGTGATACCCGCGAATTTGGTGGTTGGTGATCAGTTGAGACCGGCAGGCAAGATACCAGGTCTATTGTTCAACTAGGATCACGTCGGGGTCACCAATATTGCGGAATGAATAATAAGATGAACAGTAGTATCTACTCTTTTATTAGCACACTTAATGTTTATTTACATATTTATTTCTACGTCTTATATGCTACTTTTTTACTATTTATTTAGGGAGGAGCTGGCGCGTATATCTGTTTTCTGCTGACGCTCTATTTGTTGTTATGGCAGTGGACGTGATTATTTGATGCGTGTAGTTATTTCCTTGGTTTTACTTCTTTGTGGAAATGACGCCTCTGCTCATGACTGCCATAGTAGTTAATTGAACTGCTGACTAAGCTAGTTGGCGGCGACAGAAACAAGGCAAGTCGCCTTTAGCTCAATTTTTGAATGATATAGTTGGAGAGTTATTAATTACTTAATTTAAAAATTCATTGATAACCAACTTCTTCATGTGTGACATGGCAAATCAAACATTTATTTATTTTTGATACTAATTTTCAATATGAGTAATGAATTTTTAGTAATTTTGAGTAACAGATTGTTAATTATTCGTAGAAATGAAATTCGGCAGAGTGAACATTCGTATTATGACTATTGGATTTTTTTTTAATAATTGAATAGTCGGGGTTTTGTTTCTTAGGAATTATTATAATTCGGAATTTTAAAAATCGAATTCTTGTAATTGGAAATTAAATATTTCGGAATTTTTGGGTGTTCCCCTAAATACAGCTCTTAAGTTTATGTTGGACTCGGACCGACTAAACCGCACGCCGTCTGTGGGTCGTAGTGCTAGGCCGAAGGTGAGGTTGTCATGCGACATATCCCTCACACCCCGGCTGACCCAGGGCCACCCCTATCGGTCTGGCCCTCCTCGGGAGGGGGAACCACGCGGTCCCCGATGCATTTAATACCCCTGATACAAGAAATACCTCAAAAAGTAAAAAATAAGTCGTGTGGGTTAGCCCTTGAACTCACTCGCTGTCTTCCTGTCGGTGGCGGTGCAGAGGCGGCGCCCGAGCTGCACTACACGTTCATCGAGCAAGCGCTGCGACCGGGCGGTGCCGTGGCGCTGCGCTGCGCCGCGTGGGGCGCGCCGCCGCCGCGCTTCGCCTGGCTGCTCGACGACCAGCCGCTCGACGCCTTCCGCGCGCAACACAGGCGAGCTCCGCACCGCGCCCAAGTGTGCTCAGTGCCCCGCCGGCAGTGTCCGTAGTGACGTGCGCCCGTCCGCAGGTACTCGGTGAGCGCGGAGACGTCCCTGGCGGGTGACGTGGTGTCTGTGCTCAACATGAGCGCCGTGACGCCAGCCGACGGTGGCCGCTACACGTGCCGCGCCGCCAACGAGCGCGGCCGCGCCGAGCACTCCGCGCGCCTCAACATCTACGGTACGCACCCCTACCACGCCACTGCCCCGCACGGAGCCCCGCCAACGATCCACTATCATACAAATTCCACTCTCTACGCTTGCCTTCTTTATTGGTAGTTTTATTGATGGAAACACACACACCACACCACCAAATGCCAAATGAGACTTCCATGGCTTGGAAACTAACAAAAGTTCCATACTAACTTTTATCTATATTATAAGGGATGGAAGGGAACGAAATGTGCAGATTATTTACGTGTTGACTGTGAGCTAATCGTGCTTCCCATACTCGAGGGTAGCTAAAAACCGGGGAGGCCGGAAGCCAGACAATTGCGAAAAACGAAGCGTGGAGCAGATGCGGTAGTCAGTGACGCGCTGTTTGTTGCAGGGCCGCCGTCGATCCGCGCGCTGGGCCCGATGCGCGTGGTAGCCGGCGCCAACGCCACCATCTACTGCCCCTACGCTGGATATCCGATCAGGTCCATAGAGGTGCATTCTGATAGGATGATTCCTTTAATACACTACTTCTAGATTACTACCCACCCCTACAGACGTAGACGATACCTATGTTTATACTTTATATAAAGAATTGACACATCGAACGTTATTGCAGGCAATCAATAAAATTACGGGTAGACCTGCGGCCAAAGTAAATTCATATGACTTGCTTTTACTCACCCCTTCTCCTAATCAAGCTGTAGAAGTGGTCAATAATTACTTTGCCAATATTGGGAGAAAGTTAGCTGAAAACATAAAAAATGCACACACAAAACCCAAGTGTATACAGGGACCCCCATTACATTCAATGGTAATGCTCACTACAGAAGAGAGTGAGGTGAGTAAAATAGTGGACTCCCTCCGAAGCGGCTCTGCAGTCAGCTGGGATAACATCCCAATAGACATAATCAAACAAAATAAAAGTGCTATTGTTCCTCCATTAACATATGTCTGCAATTTATCTCTAACCTCTGGCGTATTCCCCAAGACATTTAAAAAAGCGCTCATACATTCTATTTACAAGGCCGAAGACAGAACACAAGTTGCTAATTACAGACTCATCAACTCCAGATTGACGAACTACCTCGAAAAAAAACAAATTATATCACCCTCGCAATATGGTTTTCGTGCTGGAAGATCCACAGGTGCACAGCAAACTAGCTGAGGGTCAGAAAGTGCTGGGCGTCTTTTTGGACCTGGCCAAAGCCTTCGACACTGTGTCTGTCTCCGTCCTTTTAAAGAAGATGGAACTTCTTGGCATAAGGGATACGGTTATCTTAGCGGTCGTGTGCAGAGCCTTAAGATAGATGGGCACATTAGTACAGAAGCATCTGTTACGTATGGAGTTCCTCAAGGCAGTGTCATCTCTCCGACTCTATTCCTTATCTATATTAACGATCTGTGCATGATGAATCTGCTGCAGGGAAATATATATACCTTCGCAGATGACACAGCCCTCATATTTCATGCCAGCTCATGGGAGAAGGTATATGAAAATGCTCAGGCGGGGTTGGACGCTGTGACGAAATGGCTCAGAATCAACTACCTAACTCTGAACGCAGACAAAACCAAATATATACCTTTCGCTATCCAAAACAGTACTCTCTTCTCCACGTTTGCACTACCTATTGTAGCACATACGTGCACACCTCCTCACACCAAAAACTGCTCATGTACACACCTCCAAAGGACTTCCTCCATCAAATATCTTGGAGTTCTTCTGGATCCCTTCTTGAATTTCCAGCTGCACATTGAGACACAACTAGATTCCGTAAATTAATATGTATATATTTAAGAACCTCAGACATGTAGCAGATGAAAAATTAAGAAGGTCAGTTTACTTTTCCCTATGCCAATCACTAATAACCTACTGTATCACAACCTGGGGTGGTGCACGGAAGACCACTATGATCCAAGTGGAAAGAGCACAGCCAGCAATACTTAAGGTGTCAAACTTCCTGCCCTACCGATATCCCACATCGGAGCTTTACGAGAAGTGCAATGTGATGTCTGTACGCCAACTATTCATCTTCCACACCATAACCAAACAACACTCACTTCTAAGCTTCGACGCCACTCTTCTTGCAAACCAGAGGCGATTTAATCCAGTTGATCGCACGTCGGACACACACAAACATAAATTCACAAACCAATTCTTTTGTTTCCTTGGAGGCTATCTCTACAACGCCATCAATAAAAAATTATCGCTCTACGCGCTCACGAAGTCAAAATGTAAGTTGAAAGCCAGAGAATGGCTCATGACTTTAGACTATGACAGAATAGAAGATCTCCTAAAAGTAATTGACTAAACTACACAAACAAATTATGCAAGCACGAACAGGTATATCTACGAAAACACACACACACACACACACACAAACACAACCTCAACCAAGACTAACCCCGACGTTACCCAAAATGCTATGTCAATAATGTAGTTGCATTCAGTTGATCCAATTTTATAGATGTACTGACCCTAGATGAGGTTGCACTGGTGGCCTGAAATACAGGATCTTTCCTAGTTTGGGCACCAGTCTCCCACATAAACTGGTATATAATATTAAGTCAACTCAACTATGTAAATGATATTGTGGTGAGAAATAAACAAGTAAACAAGTTTTTATTGTGTATCTACTGAGCATAACACGGGATGGAATTTCACGAATCATATATATATATATCATATATTGTACCAATATGATCCGCGCGCGCCCCAGGGCCTCGTTTGTCTCGCGATTCGTATTCAAAGATATGTGCACCGAGGAATAATCAAGAAAATAAGTATATAAGTGTATGGCATAGCCCCAGCTGGTGTAGGTACTGACGCATGCTCGTGCGCAGCTCGGTGTCGTGGTGGCGGCGCGGCGCGGGCGGCGCGGTCGCGCTTGCCGGCGCGGGGCGCGTGAGCTCGCGCAGCGCGGCGCTGCGCCTGGCGCCGGCGTTGGCAGCGGACGCGGGCGCCTACACGTGCACGGTGGCGGCGCCGCACGGGCCAACCGCGCGTCGCGACGTCGACGTGCAAGTGCGCAGTACGTCTCCCGCGTCATACCAACGATGGACGATCGATGTGTGGGAGCGATGGCAGGATCGATTTAATGTGACTTATTTCCTTCCCAGATCCGCCGAAAATTTCTCCCTTTATGTTCTCCTCGGAGCTGACGGAGGGCAGCTCCGTTCAGGTCCTGTGCGGGGTATCGTCAGGCGATAAGCCCGTGTACTTCGCCTGGCTGAAGGACGATGCGCCGATACCGACCGACCTTCAGGTGCGTATAGTCGAGCCGAGGTGGATGCGAGGAAAGGGCTGCCTCCCGTCGCCGAGCTTGGCCGAGTCCGATCGTATTACCCGGTGGAGATTTCGAAAACCTACTCGAGGACTACTACCAAAGGACACCAGCGTGAGGCCCCATTTCGGTATCCTCGGATGTGACCGGAACGCGACGATGACTACTGATGATGATGTCTATGTTTAACGTAAACGGAACGATAAAAACTATTTCAGTAGCTATACCATGAGTTTACACTGAATACACTATTATGGCAAGATCGCTGCCTTGTGTCGAGTGCATACGTGAACTTGATTGGTCCGTGTAGAACGCATGCGCAAACTAGCTGATTTCTGGTTGCTCTGTGTAGTTTTTTACATGTCCGCCTGATATTTGAATGGTCCATATATGTGGATTGTCTGACTTTTATCGTTCTGTATAAGATTTCTGATTGGTTATTCCGGTTGGCTATATAAGCCACTAACTATAACTATAAAGAAGTACACCTTGATTATGACGCGGCACCACCCAAGGCCTGTTTCTGCTAGGATAACGGCTAGCCTGAATCATCGTCCCCAGGCAAGCGTTCTTGGAAACTCTTTTGAAATAGGGCGCTGAAGAGGGCTAGATAACCTAATTTTAAACTAAAAGTAATTTTAAATTAAAACTACGCTTACACCTCTTATCTATACAGAAAACTGCATAATACCTATATTAGGTATTTAACATACTTTGGCAATTCGAAATTTGCTTGTTTGTTTTATTATATTGTAATTTTATCTGTATACTTTCACACACTAATTTTATTTCTGTATTGGTATACTATACTATAGTGTTTTAATCTCTTAATGGGGTGCAGGAATTAAAAACTTAACAATTAAAAGTCGCACTGCTTGTAGTTTATTCCAAGGACCAAAGTACATATATAAAAGTGAAAGCCTAACACAACAAAAATGCATCGCATTGCACCTAGATAGGTTACTCTTGCAAAAGTATCAGGCGCTGCAACATGCCCCCGCGCGTTGGAAGCTTGGCTTTCAACTAGAATCTGTTGAAATTGGCAGCGGACAAATCTTGCTGAAGGCTCTTCGCACGATCCCTGACGAAGTCTTCAAATCTGCCACACGAGCGATTCCATCGGCACCCGGATGTACAGAGATCACTCTTCCCATCTTCCATTTTAAGGGTGGCATGTTATCCTCCCGTACCACTACCAGAGAATCTAACTTTAAACCGTCCTTACAGGAACGCCATTTCATTCTCTGTTGTAATTCTGTAACATATTCTTTACTCCATCTGAGCCAAAAATGTTGACGAAGTTGAGCTATGCGTTGGAAGCGGTTCAAATGGCTGTATGAGTGATCATGGTAGTTTCGCTGTGGCAAGGACGTGAGTGGTCGCCCGATGAGAAAATGTCCGGGGGTTAACGGTGTCATATCCGCAGGATCAGACGATAGTGGCGTGAGTGGCCGCGAGTTCAAAATAGCTTCTATTTGAATGAGTGTCGTGTTAAGATCCTCATAGCTCAAATTGCAATTGCCCAGCACTCTGATTAGATGATACTTAGTGGACTTCACGCCTGCCTCCCAGAGACCACCGAAATGCGGTGCATATGCCGGAATGAAATGAAAGTTGATACCTTCATGCGCAGCCTTTTGACCTAACTCATTGCAAGATGACTTTAAGAAGTTGGATAAATCGTTGTATGCGCCCAGGAATGAGGTACCATTATCAGAAAATATGTCTATCGGTTTACCCCTACGTGATACAAATCTGTATAAAGCCGACAAATAACTGTTGCTCGTCAAATCTCCCACCAACTCCAAATGGATAGCTTTAGTTGTAAAGCAAATAAAAATGGCTATGTACACTTTTACTAACCGGCAACCACGACCTTGGCGACTAGCACATGCAATGGGGCCAGCATAATCAACACCCACTGTCTCAAACGGGTGACCTGGAGTGAGACGCTGCCTCGGCAAGTTACCCATTAGAGGGGCCTCAACTTTACCCTTCATACGTGTGCAGAGAATGCATTTATGATAACATGCCCTTGCCAAATTACGACCTCCTATAGGCCAAAAGGTTTCCCTTATCGTCGCAAGTAACAATTGCGGTCCGGCGTGAAACAACTTCTTGTGTTCAAAGTTAAACAATAATTTTGTGAAGATATGAGTGGACTGTATTACGATTGGATGTTTCTTTTCATAAGAAAAGTCCGACTGGTCAAGACGACCTCCAACCCGCATAATATTATGCCCATCTAAGAAAACGTTAAATTTCAGCAAAGGGCTCCTCTTAGGTAATGGTTGTTTTTCCACTAATAGCTTGTATTCTGGAAATGATTCGTCTTGACACTTCCGAATAATAACATTCAAGGAATTTCTGAGTTCCTCATCACTCAAAAATTGAGTGTCTACAGATTGCCTTTTGCATAGTCGAACAAACCGTAAAGCATACGCGACGGCACGAACAAGCCTTGAATAATTAGAAAAACGTGTAAAATCAATGAAATTGTCGTCATGATTGTTAAAACCAGTAACAGTAACTAACGAAACATCAGAGCGAGTTTCTGGTAATACCTCGGCATTTTTTAGCAGCAACGGCCAATTTGATGGGTCCTTCCTTAAAAAATCGGGACCAGACCACCACATATCTAATTTCGTTATGATACTGATATCTACGCCACGCGATATGAAGTCTGCCGGGTTTGAATCAGTGGAAACGTGTCTCCAGCTGCAATTACCTGTCAACTCTAAAATCTCAGCTACCCTATTCCTTACAAAGGGTGAAAGTCTTGAAGGCAACATTTGCATCCAACCCAGAACTATTGTGGAATCAGTCCAGAAATAAACGTTGTCGACTTTGAGTCGAAGAGACTGTGTCACTTTTTGACACAGGCGAGCACCAACTAAGGCACCACATAACTCCAGCCTGGGGATTGTTGTGGGTTTGATGGGAGCCACACGACTTTTAGCGATGAGTAATCTGACTAAAACACCGTTATCATTGGCGCTACGGGTATACACGCAAGCACCATAGGCGCGTTTGGACGCGTCACTGAATATGTGAATCTCAATATTTTCATATGAATCGCAGATGACTCTACGTGGAACACGGACATTATTTAGCAATGACCAAGCTTGAACAAGGCTATTCCAACGAACTTCTATGTCTGAAGTTAACGGTTCATCCCAAGAAGACTTGTTAATCCAAAGTTGTTGTAACAACATTTTCATAGGTATCACCACCGGAGACAAAAGACCCAACGGATCGAAGATCTGAGCAATGACAGAAAGTATGTCCCGCTTACTACAGCATTTAGAGATCGAAGAGCTTATAGGAAAACAGAGTTCATCCTGATTTGCATGCCAACCAAGTCCCAACAACTTGTCAGGTTCATTTGATCCTATGTTCAAATCGAGAGGTGACATGTTATCGTCAGAAACTACCTCAGTTTTATTGGATTTCCACTTCCGAAGGGGGAAGCAGGCGGAGGCGAAGACATTAGTAACATCATTGCGGATGGATATAACTTCATGCAAGTCATCACCACCGGTTAACAAATCGTCGACGTACGTGTCATGTTCAATGATCTCCGCTATCCTATCATCCTTGCAATCGAGAGCTAGTTGCTTAATGCATCCATCTTGTAGCCAGAAATGGAGCACTGGCGGTACCGTACGTGACAGTATTTAGTTTATAAACCTTGACAGGCTGTCGAACATCATGGCGCCAGAGAATGCGTTGCAAGTGTCTATCCAAAGGATGCACGACGATCTGTCTGTACATCTTCTCAACATCAGCGGCAAGCACATACCTATGCTGTCTAAATCTGAGCAAGATGGACAGAAGATCATCCTGCACAGTCGGACCGACCATTTGAATATTGTTGAAAGAGATGCCCGACGTTGATGGACAACTAGCATTAAACACCACACGGAGTTTCGTGGTGGCGCTGCTCTCGCGAAGAACTCCATGATGTGGAATAAAATAGCCTTGACTGTTCAAATCGCCTTGTGATTCAGACATATGACCAAGCAATTCATACTCTGACATAAAGTCATAGTACAGTTTACCTAAGTTAGGTTTATTGCTCAGTCTTCGCTCTAATGATGACAAGCAGTGTGATGCCCTTTGACATGAATCACCCAAAACTTCAGGGATTTGTTTGAGTGGAATGCGAACGCAAAAGCGACCGTCATCAAGGCGAGACACATTTTGAACAAAATGCTCTTCACACTGTTTTTCCTCGGGAGAATAATGTGACGACGTAGAGGTAACTTCTTCAAGTTGCCAAAACCGCTTTAAAGTCTAAGATCCCAAGCGGTGCGATCGCACCGCGAGTCTATTGTTTACCTATTGTGTCTATTATTTACTCACTTGACAGGTTAAATCGGTTCGGATATCGTCCATTTGAGGATCAGTACTAGCGATGAAGTTAGTGTAATTGCATTTTATGTGACGTGAAAGTGAGGACATAACATAATGGCTGTGGATTGGGCCTGAAACAATCCACCCTAACTTTGTTTCACAAAGTACAGGTTTACCTTCACTTAATTTAATTTTTTGGGACCCTAACAAATCCCAAAACAAATCAGCTCCAATTAATAAGTCCACCTCAGCGGGTGTGAAAAATGTAGGGTCGGCCAGGCATAAATGTGAAGGGATTTTAAGTTTGGACAAATGTACTTCTTGTCCCGGTACGTTGTTAGTAATTGACGGCAAAACAAAACAATTAAGAGTAGCGGAAAAACAATCATTCAATGATTTCAAATTCACCCTACAAGTTTTGCCTACGTACGAAACCGCATTATTAATACCCAGAACTGAACGATCTACCTCATTTGTTGGAAGCTTTAATTGACTGCATAATTTTGAAGTTATCAGACATGATGTACTACCGCTGTCCAAGACGGCACGAGCGACATGTTCGTTACCCTCACGGTCAGACAATTTAATAAGTGCGGTTGACAATAAAACATCATTCAGTATATTTTCGGATGCTGTGACCTTGGCAGATAAGGTTTTAGACTCAGGAGTAGAAAACGGAGTGGATGAACCCGAAGATCCACTCTCTGACGCCAATTTACCATCATTACCTTGAGAATTTGTAGCAGGTTTAGTTTCACTAACATGAACAAGGGTGTTGTGTTTTCGTTTACAGATTTTGCAACCTGGTTTTTTACAATGATTAGAATAATGACCTATTTTGAAACAATTATAACACACCTTAAAGGTTGGAATTAATTGCAATCGAGCGGTATTGCTTAAAGCAAGAAACTGTGGACAAGTGGCCAAACTGTGATCCCCCTTACATTTGGGACAAGTTCTAGGGTTAGACTGAGCACTAGTATTTTTAGATTCATCACTGTGCACAGACACCATGGCCTTTACCCCACGATTTGGTTTGTTGGTAGAAGCGCTTTGATTATTATCATTATGCGACAGTTCCAATGTTTCCAACAAACCAGCGCGGTTTCTAAGAAATATAAGAAACTTATCGAAAGCTTGACCTTCTGTTTCTTCGCGGCCCTTATATTCCTCCCATCCACGATAAGTTTTCTGATCCAGCTTATGTGTCACAATGTAGATCAACAAAGTGTCCCATTGGTTAGTAGGTTCACCTAACGCTTTTAATGCTCGCAAATTTTTATTCAGTGTATCTATCAAGTTTTTAATAGCTGAAGATGACTCTTTGGTGAGTTTTTCAATGTTAAACAGAGCCGAAACATGATTCTGAACTAAAAGACGTTTATTGTCAAACCTCTCACACAATAGCTTCCATGCCACCTTGTAGTTACTCGCAGAGAACTCCACAGACTCAATTACAACAGAAGCAGACCCTTCAAGAGATGAACGTAAGTAGTGGAACTTATTGATCTCGTCTATCTCCTCGACATTATGGATCAGGCTAGTAAAAGTGTCACGAAAACCTAACCAAGTTTCGTATTTACCGTTGAACTTAGGGATTTGAATGGTGGGTAATTTGACAAGGTTATGATTTTTATGGGAGTTACTAGCTACAATAACACTTTTAGTACTTTCAGACTCAGTTTAAAAAAAATCAGTTATGATACTCTCAGCTTGAGCTATAGTTTTATAATACAGAGACTCGAAATCGGATCGCTCGGCATACTGTTGCTTAGTATCTTCAACTGCACACTCAATTTGTAATTGTACTTCATCATATTGCTCATACAACTGTTCCATTTTCTTACCACGTATTTGCAGTTCTTTAATACTAGCCCCATCAATATTTTCCACTTGCAATGAGTTTAGGTGGTTTATAAACATAGTTAACCTGCCCTTGAAGCTGGCTCGCTTCTTGATCAAATCCTTGATCAACTCCTTTTCTTCGGACATTTTGTTGCTGGGAGGCAAGCGTTAGCCACCTAGAATTTATACAAACAAAATTAATGACCAGGTTTCTATA
The DNA here is from genome assembly GCA_949126895.1 of Eilema caniola. NCBI lineage: Eukaryota > Metazoa > Arthropoda > Insecta > Lepidoptera > Erebidae > Eilema > Eilema caniola. The sequence continues at coordinate 222,611 of OX421463.1, read as the reverse complement.
CTTAATTACTATGTACAAAACAATCAGTAAGTTTCTCACAAGGTATTTGTAAATAAAAACTGTTTAAACAAGTAGTTGCCTGCAGCTAGTTTTTTGTAACATAAGCAAATATATAGGTAGGTACATAAAAACTGGTAGTTCAGTAATGATGTGCTTATAAGTGATAATTTTTCAGTGTGCAAGAAATACTGTACATATAAGTATACAAACTGAAACTGAAACTGAATGCCTAATCAATGGCTTGAATAATATGTACTTGATAACCAATTTATTTAAATTTGGAAACTTGAGGCTGCAATTTGGATAAATCATTCAATTATGTAGACAAGTATCTATTTATTTAGTGCCATGTACAGATATTATTCTACAAACCAAGTAGTGTTGAAATGCAAATTAATTCCTAATTAAATACTTCACTGCACTATTTATTAATGTGATTAAACGAACAACGTACGAATACAGATAATATTATTGCTGTGTTAATGGATACACAGAATAAGTGTCGTTTATTCACTATGCAATGATGTACCTATGTACTAGCAAAGAAACAAAAAGGCACATCACATGTGCTAGGTTTTCGTACTGACCTTAAAACTGCAATTATTCACTATTAGGTTACCTGAGAGAGTGTTGGGTATAAATTAATAGTAAAATATACGATAAATAGTCCGTATGTACACCACAGCCACTTCTTTGATGTCACTAAATACCGGCGCAATAACCTCCAAATTGTTTTCAAAGTTGATAAGACTTTTTCCTTGTAAATTCCTTTGAGATTCTTCAGGATAACAATCTGCGGTTCCACCTCAATATCCTGGCTCGATATGGACCATGTTTTAATCTCTTAATGGGGTGCAGGAATTAAAAACTTAACAATTAAAAGTCGCACTGCTTGTAGTTTATTCCAAGGACCAAAGTACATATATAAAAGTGAAAGCCTAACACAACAAAAATGCATCGCATTGCACCTAGATAGGTTACTCTTGCAAAAGTATCAGGCGCTGCAACATATAGTATGCCTCGAATTTTACTACTCACCCCGAAAAAAGAAATAGTAACTTTGTGGCATTTCACTGTTCTGTTGGTATTTTTGGGTTAATTTTGAAAGTGATTTGCTTTGTTCTGGTCCGTGCTGCGTCATCTGTGTCCATTGATTGCACTGTGTACCATTTTTTAAACGCTTACGACATGACATAACGCTTATGACATGTGTCCCATTTTAGATTTACCACCCATAATTTTTTGGCAAGATAATATGACGATGTTATGTTATAATTTGTTGTTTTTGCTTCCATAAAATGGCGGTTGCGTATTGCGTAACGTCTTGGCTTTGTTTGTTTGTAGTTATTTGTTTACTTATCTATGGTTACGTAACTAGCCTCCTTTATCTATGAAGTAAGCCGAACCACAGACTACAAATAGACATAGTCATAGATGAAGCTGAACCAGTATGCCGATGCCACCCCGGCCGGTCCGGGCCACAGACTGCCTGAACACTCATTTTTTCCTGTTCGCTTCTTCCTGAGGAGCCGATGGCGGGGAACGGGCATACGGCTTGGGTTGGCGGATCGCATGCATGTTTGGTTTCTGCTGTTTGTATTTTTATTTTTATTTTTGTGTTTTTATTGTTGGTGTTTATTGTTGTTTTATTTGTTTTGTGTTCCTTCTCCTTATCTATTTTTACTATATTTATATTTTTTTGTTTCTTTCGATTTTCTGTAAATTTAATTACCATTAATTGTATCATGACTGTATATTTGTATAATGAATAATAATTGTATAATGAATTGTATATGACTAATTGTATGATCGGTGCTGCACTTAAATAAAAGGATTTTTCTTTTCTTTCTTTCTTTCTTCTTAATTTTCACCATACTTTTTTATTTATTTTATTTTATTTATTTTATTTTATTTATTTTATTTTATTTATTTTGTTTATTTTGTTTATTTTGTTTATTTTGTTTATTTTGTTTATTTTATTTATTTTATTTATTTTATTTATTTTATTTATTTTATTTATTTTATTTATTTTATTTATTTTATTTATTTTATTTACTTTATTTACTTTATTTACTTTATTTACTTTATTTACTTTATTTACTTTATTTATTTTATTTATTTTATTTATTTTATTTATTTTATTTATTTTATTTATTTTATTTATTTTATTTATTTTATTTATTTTATTTATTTTATTTATTTTATTTATTTTATTTATTTTATTTATTTTATTTATTTTATTTATTTTATTTATTTTATTAATTTTATTAATTTTATTAATTTTATTTATTTTATTTATTTTATTTATTTTATTTATTTTATTTATTTTATTTATTTTATTTATTTTATTTATTTTATTTATTTTATTTATTTTATTTATTTTATTTATTTTATTTATTTTATTTATTTTATTTATTTTATTTATTTTATTTATTTTATTTATTTTATTTATGTTATTTATTTTATTTATTTTATTTATTTTATTTATTTTATTTATTTTATTTATTTTATTTATTTTATTTATTTTATTTTATTTGGAAAACAAACAGTATCTTACAGCTAAATACACAACTGACTGGGTGGACTGGAAAACCATTTAGAAGTTTTCGCATATACATATTTAGTGCTTGCCTGTACAGTTGTACCTCGGATTAATTTCATTTTTAATACAGTCAGAGAACCGACTCAAACCACCTCGTAGAGATAAAGCGACTATAGGAGAATGGACTGGTGTTAAAAAGATCAAGTTCAGGGTGGTTTCCTATTTTGTTAACATAGTCAGCCGCTCTCACTACAAATGATTAGTTAGATAGTTAGTGGTACCGCGGGGAACATGAAGTGGATATTGCATCCTAACCGATCTAGTAGGAACTCTCAGTTGTAGCTTGTCAAGAAGGCAAGGAGAATCTATTTTACTGTGTGCTATTTTAACTAAGCATGCAATATCTGCGCTTTTCCTCCGTTCGTGAAGTGGCAATAAGTGTTGCCTTTTACACCTCTTCTCATAATAACTGTCGTCGTATACGTTGCACTTAAATTGCAAATACCTGACAAATTTATGCTGCACTAATTCCAATCTTTCTATGTAAGCATCGTACTGTGGGTTCCAGACCTGAGAGCAATAGTCGAGGATACTGCGCACGTATGAGCAATAAAGTATCTTCACTGGCTTTACACTTGAGAATTGAGAGCAAGACCTCATCACGAAACCTAACATTTTATTTGCTCTTGTGGCAATGTTATCGATGTGCCTTTCGTATGTTAATTTAGAATCGTGTATTACACCTAAATCACGGATTTCGGTCACTCTTGCGAGTGTAACTCTTTTCAGGGCGTAGTTAAATTCATGTACTCTGGGTTTGCGAGAGAAAGTTATTGTGTAACATTTAGCAGTGTTAATTCCTAAATTATTAAGTGTACAGTATTGTTCAAATCTTAATAGATCCTGCTGCAAATCAGAACAATCAGTATCAACTATAATTTGCTTAAATATTTTCACATCATCAGCATACATTAAGAACTGCGAGTGAAGAAAGCACGTGTTGATGTCATTTATAAAGATGTTAAATAAAAGAGGGCCCAGTAATGAACCTTGTGGGACTCCAGAGGGTACGGTAAGCCATGTTGACATAGATCCATTCATTGCGACGGCTTGCGACCTGTTCTCGATGTATGAGCAAAACCACCTAAACAAATTGCCGTGGATGCCAGCACGTAATAACTTCTGAAAAAGTATTTGGTGATCGATACGATCAAAGGCTTTACTGTAGTCAGTGAACACCGTATGCACCTGACCGCCCCCCATCATCTGTGATGTAACGAGATCTATAAAGGATAATAGATTTGTTGTGGTTGACCTGTTTCTGATAAAACCATGTTGTTCAGGAATGAAAATACTCTTGAGTGTGTCATATACTTGTGTGTGCACAATGCGCTCTAACAATTTAGCAAAAATACACAATTTAGAGATAGGTCTGTAATTTTTCACGTCTCCTTTATTCCCACTCTTATGGATTGGGGTCACAAACGTGGACTTCCAAATATTGGGCACAGTGCTTTCTCTGATTGACCGCCGGTACAGAAGGGCAAGCGGCTCGGTCAACTGCTCAGCACAGTTGACAATAAATATAGGTGATATATCATCTGGCCCAGCACCCTTGGTAAGATTCACTGATTTAAGCAATTTAAAGACAGTATCGGGGAGTACCTCAATGTCACCTATCGTCTGAGCGTTGAGCTGATATTCATGGCGAGAACTATTGTGCATTTGAGTGGACGATGGGAGGAATGTTGATTGGAAGAATGAAGCAAAAATGTTACAAATTCCTTCATTAGAATCTGCCGAGATGCCATTATAGTGAAGAGTAGAAGGGAGGGTATTAGAACCTTTTTTATTTAATTTTATAAATTTCCAGAAGGACTTTGGATTCAAAATTATAGACTCTTCCATTTTAGTGATGAACGCACGATAGCACTCCTCCTCAACACGTTTAACCCTCCTCCGTAGTAAACTAAAGGTATTATAATCACTAGTGTTACCGTATTTGTGATATTTTTTAGGAACTTGTGTTTTTCCTTTAAAATCTTTTTTAAATTGGCAGTGTACCATGGCGGAAATGACGAAGGGTAAACGAGCTTCCGAGGTATATATTGATCCCTTAATTTATATAGGCAATTGTAAAAAAAAAACATCTTTTTAGCACAGATCAGTTCTTCGCAAAATACTGTCATGACTTTCCACATTCTCTCACTGCTAACCATGGCTAGCGCTTGGGTCTGCAGCATAAGACTTTATGCCCGAATGGATATTACGAGGTGGCGCTAATAAACCAGCTGGCGCTGTGTGTGGGCTGTATAAAATGGAGGTTCCATGAAATAACCCCAGCTGTAGTACCGCTTAGGTATTGACTCCTGGACTCTATGATGCAGGACTTCAAGAACAACAGCAATGAATTGAAATGATTTGTTTTGTTTTCTAAATAGTGCAAAGAAAATGCATCTTTTTGATGTCAAAATTTGCTTAACCTTAAACTATGGATATGCGTTCTCACAGAGCGCTTGCAGTTTGTGATTCAAGTGCCACTCTAATCTCGCGTACCGCTCACGTCTGTCGGTCTCAGTAGCTTCCGTTTTAGTGGTGAAACGACCGTTGAGAAAGAATTTTACAATGCCAGCTGTATGTTTCGTTAGTAATTTGGCTTTAGATTTGAGAGCGGTCTGTGACGGTTTCACAGACCGCGTGTCCTCGTTAGTGTAATAAATTGGGCTGAGTTTTCGGACCTGATGTGCCATTTCAAGAGCTACCAATTTAAGAAATCATAGTTTATAAATTTAAGATGTGTAAAATATGCCCATCAAAGGCAAAAAGAACGACCACACACACTTGTGTAGGCTGTCAACAGCCAACATGCCTGCAATGTTCTAAGTCATTTTACAAAAACTGTCTACAAATATGCAAAAGTTGAACCATTGTTAAAAAATGTATTATTTGTTTTACGAAGTTAATATTAAGGTTTTTCTAATTACTATTCTATATTTTTTATGGCAAAACTAATAAAATTGACTGAAAAAGTAATTTTCCTTATAATGTTCCGATTACGTCTAAGTATGTGCGAAAACCTCTAAAAAGCGCCTTTTATTCTTATATGGTTAGATTTTATTACAAAACAAGTACATATTCATTTAAATTACATATCTTATATACATTTTATCGCTCCTTAAAGGAATACAAATAAGAACTGGTTCAATACCTTCGTAACTAAAAGGGGCCGCCGCATCCACGACCAAGGCGGTGACTCCCGCTCTGGCTCGTTTATTTTGTGTTGCACTAAAATAAATTGATTTTTCTTTCCTTTTTCTTTCTTCAGTGGGACATAGGAAAGAGCGAAACGTCGCTACCTTGAGGATCGCTATCTGAGCTCGCTTGACGGGGAGTAGCAGTGTCTTACCCATTCCCCCCCCCCCTCCAGTCGTTATGCAATATATTAAAATACACTGACAAAGGACATAGTAGATGATTCTAATCAGTTTTGGCTCAACATGCGTTGCTGATGCTGCGCCACAGGCCGAACCGGCAATGTGCGTCATGATTTATTTTGCACCAATGCTTTTTAAATACAATACAAATAATGAAACTTAGAAACTATCAGTAAAACTTTTACCTAGTACACACCTTCAAGGAAAGATTAGCCACCTATTAACTACTGTTACTTTGACCCTAATATAATATAAGTTTTTACATTTCTTCCCGGTTATTTTTCCTTTGTCTCCAAACTACCTCAACAGCACACTCCACAACAGGAGTCGATATACAAGATAACGTCCCGCACATTTAGTGATCCTTCGAGCCGGATAATGTAACTACCCTTATTTAAACTGGAGTTCTAAAACATTCATCAGTAATGCTAAGCTAAAACTTCACCTGTAACTTACTTACTTGATATGTGAAAGTAGGTTAGCGGTAGTCGTGTAAGAATGTTGTTTATGAGCGCGCATTGGTACAGATAGAAGAGAAGAGCCTGAACGAGTTCTCGCTGCTGATGTTCCCGGAGCTGTCGGCGCGGCACAGCGGTGCCTATACCTGCCGCGTGTCCAACCACGCCGCCGCTGTCAACTACACCGCGCACCTCAGCGTCAAGGGTACGCACTACGCACTGTACTAGCTTAGTGCAATAGCATGATATACACATTAAAAAAAATTCAACAAACAGACATCTGTAATGGTAGCCATTGTATATTTCCTGAAGTGGTGTCACTTTACATAAATAATTTAAAATGAATGGGTGCGTCAGTGGCTCCGACGTGGACGACGGAGCCCGTGGACGCCGCGGTGCTGCTGGGCGCGCCACTGCGCCTGGAGTGCGCGGCCAAGGGACACCCCGCGCCGACCATCATCTGGTATAGGCGCATCGGTAATTTACTCAGCCTCTTCATTTTTACATGTTAATCGTTATGTTACCTAATCATGTGATAGGAGGAACCTTATACATAGCATTATTTATTTTATTATATAACTAGCTGACCCGGCGAACTTCGTACCGCCAAAAATCTTACCACTTGCTATGATCCCGGCATACACCTTGTCAAGCTTCCTTCGTTTATCCTCTACTCGTACATATGCCCAAAGCATCATTTAAATTTTCTTTTTCACTATTCACACCACAACAATCGGTGCACTGTGCACGCATACATAAAGCAACTCGATGCAGAAGGCTTACATTATCTTCTACTTAGTTTATTTCTATACTGCATGGCTGAAAATGTATACAGAACTTCTGTTAGCTGAACTGTAATAGTGTTGTGCCCGTGTCGAGGTGCGGGCGGCGAGGGCGAGGAGCAGTGGCAGGCGGTGACGGGGGAAGCGGGCGCGGGGGGCGCGGGAGGCGCGCTTGCGTGGGGCGCGGCGGCGCGCGCGCTGGCGGGCGCCTACCGCTGCGCGGCCGACAACGGCGTGGGCCCGCCACTGCTTAAGCTGGTCAACGTCACCGTGCACGGTACGTGCGCACGTCATGATCATACGTTTGTGTGAAACCAGCTTTTATTTGTTTACGTGTATCCATTACCAACTTTTCTAGAACAAAAGTAGCTTAATGCATGTCTTCTGTTCGGTGTTATAAAGTGCGAGGGGGCCGCGGTATCTGCTTGACAAGCTCGGCTGGGTTACCGGCAGAAGATCGTGTGCCAGAAGACAGTGCTCCCAGCAACTGTCAATACCTCGGCATCGGTCTGAGGCATTTAGTGGCCTTTTTTGTTATTCGGCTTCCAAAATATGGAACAATCATCCACCACTGTTGCGATCCATTAGAACAATTAAAAAGGAAAAAAAAGGAGGCTGAATAACGTAAACTCTGATATTTCACTCATCTAATTATCTTTGAACACAACTTTATGGCAATGAAATCACTGTTCTACTTGTTTATTTACTGTGTATCAACCACTATTGGTATGTTGTGTTGGTATTAGTACGGATATCATGTATAAATGTGTGTGTGTGTGTGTGTGTGTGTGTGTGTGTGTGTGTGTGTGTGTGTGTGTGTGTGTGTGTGTGTGTGTGTGTGTGTGTGTGTGTGTGTGTGTGTGTGTGTGTGTGTGTGTGTGTGTGTGTGTGTGTGTGTGTGTGTGTGTGTGTGTGTGTGTGTGTGTGTGTGTGTGTGTGTGTGTGTGTGTGTGTGTGTGTGTGTGTGTGTGTGTGTGTGTGTGTGTGTGTGTGTGTGTGTGTGTGTGTGTGTGTGTGTGTGTGTGTGTGTGTGTGTGTGTGTGTGTGTGTGTGTGTGTGTGTGTGTGTGTGTGTGTGTGTGTGTGTGTGTGTGTGTGTGTGTGTGTGTGTGTGTGTGTGTGTGTGTGTGTGTGTGTGTGTGTGTGTGTGTGTGTGTGTGTGTGTGTGTGTGTGTGTGTGTGTGTGTGTGTGTGTGTGTGTGTGTGTGTGTGTGTGTGTGTGTGTGTGTGTGTGTGTGTGTGTGTGTGTGTGTGTGTGTGTGTGTGTGTGTGTGTGTGTGTGTGTGTGTGTGTGTGTGTGTGTGTGTGTGTGTGTCTGTGTGTGTGTGTGTGTGTGTGTGTGTGTGTGTGTCTCTGTGTCTGTGTCTGTGTCTGTGTCTGTGTCTGTGTCTGTGTCTGTGTCTGTGTCTGTGTCTGTGTCTGTGTCTGTGTCTGTGTCTGTGTCTGTGTCTGTGTCTGTGTCTGTGTCTGTGTCTGTGTCTGTGTCTGTGTCTGTGTCTGTGTCTGTGTCTGTGTCTGTGTCTGTGTGTGTGTGTGTGTGTGTGTGTGTCTGTGTCTGTGTCTGTGTCTGTGTGTGTGTCTGTGTCTGTGTCTGTGTCTGTGTCTGTGTGTGTGTCTGTGTCTGTGTCTGTGTCTGTGTCTGTGTCTGTGTCTGTGTGTGTGTCTGTGTCTGTGTCTGTGTCTGTGTCTGTGTCTGTGTCTGTGTCTGTGTCTGTGTCTGTGTCTGTGTCTGTGTCTGTGTCTGTGTCTGTGTCTGTGTCTGTGTCTGTGTCTGTGTCTGTGTCTGTGTCTGTGTCTGTGTCTGTGTCTGTGTCTGTGTCTGTGTCTGTGTCTGTGTCTGTGTCTGTGTCTGTGTCTGTGTCTGTGTCTGTGTCTGTGTCTGTGTCTGTGTCTGTGTCTGTGTCTGTGTCTGTGTCTGTGTCTGTGTCTGTGTCTGTGTCTGTGTCTGTGTCTGTGTCTGTGTCTGTGTCTGTGTCTGTGTCTGTGTCTGTGTCTGTGTCTGTGTCTGTGTCTGTGTCTGTGTCTGTGTCTGTGTCTGTGTCTGTGTCTGTGTCTGTGTCTGTGTCTGTGTCTGTGTCTGTGTCTGTGTCTGTGTCTGTGTCTGTGTCTGTGTCTGTGTCTGTGTCTGTGTCTGTGTCTGTGTCTGTGTCTGTGTCTGTGTCTGTGTCTGTGTCTGTGTCTGTGTCTGTGTCTGTGTCTGTGTCTGTGTCTGTGTCTGTGTCTGTGTCTGTGTCTGTGTCTGTGTCTGTGTCTGTGTCTGTGTCTGTGTCTGTGTCTGTGTCTGTGTCTGTTTCTGTGTCTGTGTCTGTGTCTGTGTCTGTGTCTGTGTCTGTGTGTGTGTGTGTGTGTGTGTGTGTGTGTGTGTGTGTGTGTGTGTGTGTGTGTGTGTGTGTGTTTGTGTGTATATACATATATATGTATGTATATGTGTGTTTGTATGTATATATGCATATAAGTAATATTTTTGTTTACACATTATTACTGTGTTATTGTAATAATATAATTGTCGCTTCTATAGAACTTCATTGCGTGTTCATAATTTCACATTCGGCTTCGACGGTTCGGCGTCGGCGTGTCACTGCCCCATCGGGTTCCAGTTGTAATCCAGCGCCAGGTTTGTACCCGGCACATGCTGAACTGGACACCCATTTGGTGGATTTGTGGGTTGCACTGTTATTGGTTGTGCGCATGTTTATTACTGATGAGTGGACATGCTTCCAATACTTCCAATATAATTGTTGATGTGTTATATCTGTATTGTGTGACCACATTGCACTAAATAAATGTTTCTTTCTTCTTTCTTTCTTAAGTTGCGCTTTAACAGCAAAAGTCTACAGAAAATGTCCCGTCGAAATCGGCCCAGCTGTAACGGGAAATACGGGGTGTAATCCACACTACGTATACCTGGGATCTACTAGTTTACCTATACCTAAAGCCTGAATCAGTATAGTACTTCTACTACCGTTCAACACTAATTGTGACAACGAACACGAAATGCAAGCTCCCGCCGTTAAGGCGGGACATATGAGTGCTCCGCCACACAGATATATTGAAATTCATCCAAAGACAACAATTTCCCAACTGGTTTCAGCCATTTCAAAATACAAAGAAAGTGGCCGCACTACTCAACTCAACTACACTACTCAAAATTAATGCATCAAACGAACGAACACCCTGATGTCAGTTATTTGTATCGCATATATTCAATCGCACGTATTAATTCAGTTTACAAGCTACCAGACTTCATCGAAGTGATCTCCGAACCGCAGGATTTTGAAGTCCTGATCTTCCGACTGACATATCTGGTTGCACCGACCTCTGTGCTTGAGAGAGCTGCACTACGACTCTAGGTCCCTCATGGGAATCGATCCATACTCGGCCATAGTTATCCCAGACGGTTGTGATTCCATTACACGACAGCAGGTTACGGTCTCAGTACAATAACTTGTTCCTAGCCCATATGCACGATGCTCGTCGTACGGATTTCACCACGGAATACCGTCTTCGATTGTAGATTGCAGGGGAGGGGGCGGTGCAGCAATCCCATTGAAAGTTATCCCCGGTCTCAGCTATGACAAGTCACTGGTCTACCCTCTGACATGTGATGCTCTTACAGTCATTCCATTCATGGTACTACGTAACATCAATGGACACGCGACCCAACATATCATGAGATTAAACATTAAGTTTATCAGTAACCATTGAACTACTCAGCCCCAGGATAGAAATAAATAATAATAATAAATAAATATTCCACAACATTAAATTTCACACAACACTATCTAGATCCATGGTAAGCATAGCCTAACTAGCTTGATCTATGGAATCTGGAATGCGGATAAACATACTTAGATACTTTTTTTTTTGTAGGACCCAAGGTGTGCGGACCGTACAATATGTATGTAACAAATTGTACGGTCCACACACCTTGGGTTCTATAAATAGTTCCGTAAAACACAGAAGTAACTTTAACTGACTAAGTATATTGATAGAAACGATATGATACACGACAACTGTTGCTGTACGCGGGGTTCGTCGACCGTTGTCGATCGCGAACTGGACTTAAAGTAAATGGCATGAATAATGAAATATAAATAATGCTGTGTTAACAAAATATAAAAAGTAGAGCAATGTACGACGCTCGTACACATATTATACATAGAAACACCCAGACCAATGCAAATATACATATTCAGCATACAACTAAAAAAATACGTATAAAATATACAAAACTATGTGATAATAGCTATAGCAATCATAATGGATAGTATAAAATCATCTCACATCGCCCATAGAGTCGTAATAGTGCCACACTTGTAACTTACTCGAGTATCTCGCACCTAAGTTACGTATCCCACTCATAGTATAAACAGGACGTTCCCACTCCAGCTCCTCCGCAACCTCAAGCTGAATATTTCAGTCCTATGCTCTGACAGACCCCTTAAAAAACCTTATGAGATTTTTTCATCCCTTGATTTTATAAGCAAGTAAGTGCATCCGTCTTCGACCACACAGAGCCAGCGCACTTCGAGGGCGGCGGCGCCAACGTATCGGCTGTTCGCGGGCGCGGCGCGGTGCTGAGCTGTGCGGCGCGCGGCGACGCCCCGCTCGACGTGCGCTGGAGCCACGCCGGCGCGCGCCTCGACCTGGCGTCCTACCGGTGCGTGCGCGCTACACACGCACACACACGCACACACACACGCACACATACGCACACGCACGCACACTGACGCGCGCCTGCGCAGGTGGACGGTGACGGAGGAGCGCACGGGCGGCGGGCTGCGCTCCACGCTGCGCCTTCGCGCCGCCGAGCGCGCTGACGCAGGCGAGTACCGCTGCCACGCGCATAACCAGTACGGCCGCAGCGAGCAGCGCCTATACCTGCACGTCGACGGTGAGTGCGCGGAGCGAGTAGGGACCCTCTTGCGAGAGCTGTGCTGAGTACTGAGGTGTCCATAGAGCCGCCCGAGGCGCCCCGGCGCCTGCAGCTGGCGGGCGTGGGCTCGCGCTGGGTACGCGTGGCATGGAGCGCGCCGCGCGCTGCCGACGCGTACAGCGCGCACTACGCGCCGCCGGCGCCTGACGCGCGCCCCACCGTAGTCAACCTCACCGTGGATACCGCCGGCGATGACAGGTGGGCGACAGTTGTTCCTGGCACCGGAGTACTTGTGATAATTCTTGGCTAAGTATAGTTTTTAGACGCTTTTAGGGAAGCTCCAGGGGCCGTGTAGTGTAGCATGTATTGTACTAAATTGTCCTTTGATATTTGTTATTACTATGTATAGAATAGACGCAGACGGTTGGCGCACGCTGACAGCGCGACTGGATGGACTTCGGCCAGCCTCGGCCTACTCTCTGCGTCTCGCCGCTTCCAACTACGTGGGACCGTCATCGCACTCTGAACCTGTGCTGTTCACTACGCTAGAAGAAGGTACACGAGGCCCACCTCACTGGCAACGCTACAAATGGATACGCTATCTAGTTTTAACATCCGATTCGAAATTAATAGTTTTTTCACCGGAATCAACACTAAACATCCTGATTCCTATATTATTATCTACCAGCGCCATCGGCATCGCCGCAGAACGTTCGAGTGAGAGCAGCTAATACGGGTGAATTGCACGTGTCGTGGTCAGTAAGTATCCGGCTGGACTTGCCACCGAGCTCCTAGTAAGGAGTAACCGAGAAATGACTCCACTGCTTGTCCACTCCCGTCAGGCGCCGCCACAGGACAGCTGGAACAGTGAACTGCTGGGGTACGTCGTATCGTGGCGCGAGCTCAGCCGGCTCGACGAGGACGACTCGGAGGACGGCACCACGCCGGAAGAGCGCGCCGGCAGCGAGACGGTGCCGGGCTGGGCCAGCGCAGAGCTCACGCTGGCGGGGCTGCGCTCGTCGGCGCGCTATGCGCTGGCCGTGCGCGCCTACAACCGCGCCGGCGCCGGGCCGGCCTCGCCCGCCGCCTACGCCAGCACGGCGGACGGCGTGCCCGAGCGCGCGCCGCGCGGTTTGGCGTGCGAGCCGCTGTCGCCGCGCAGCCTGCGCGTGCGCTGGGCGCCGCTGGGCGCGCACGCGCAGGGCTACGAGCTGCACTACGCGCCGGTGCACCTGGCGGACTGTGAGACTTTTAATATGTTTTAACGTCGTGTCGGATCGGTTGGCTTATTGTGATCAACCGCTAGACCGTAATCTGTAGTGTGCAAAACCAGATTGGATCGAGTTTGATTTCCTGCCAGAGATCGGTGTATTCCCACAGAAACACGGAACGAAAACACTATTACTGGTTGGCAAAAAAAGTGTTGCATCCAGTAATACCAGTGACCAATACGTTGGGAATTGGTATCCCAGCCGTTACCAATGTTACGCGTCGTGTTAGTAGATGGGAATACACCCCGATGTGTGTGTCGCTCTCACCCCGCAGCGGGCGCGCTGGCGGCGGCGGGGCCGGCGGGCGAGGCCACGCTGCAGGGGCTGCGCGCGGCCACCAACTACTCGGTGAGCGTGCGCGCGCGCGCCGCCGCGGGGCTGGGCCCGCCGTCGCCGCCCGTGTACTGCACCACCGCCGACGACGGTCAGTACAGCGCACCTTTGTATATTACATATTTTGTAATCGTCCCCCTGTTCCTTGGTCACGCCGCAGACTGCGGAACTCAGGGGGCAGAAAGAGGCGGCGGCGTGCCATTTGCTCCCGTCGGAGACCACGGCGATCCATCCTGTTTTTATACCATCTAGTTGGTAGACAAGGATGGAAAGTGTTTACCGTTGTCTATGGTCGTATGCAAACTACGCCGACCCTATTGTATACATCAATGTCCTTCTGGAAAACCCCTCTTTGTAATCGCAAATAGGGTTTTTTAAAAAAATAACCAGCAGGAAGTTTAAATTTTTCCTATCTTAATCGATTTGAATAGTAAGCATATTGAATACTTTGAAATTTCATTTGAGTGTATAATATAATAAAATATAATATTGCATAGATTAAAATAACGCTCATTAACACTATCAGGTAGAGTTATTTATGTACTTGCAACCGAAACAATCCCATTTGGGTAGCAATATTACAAATAAATAATAATAGAAACCTCAGAGATAGATAACACAAATAAAACAAAACTATTTTATTTATACCACTTAAATAAGTGGCAGACAAGCACACAGCCCACCTGATGGAAAGTGGTTACCGTGGCCTATGCACATATGTAACACCAGTGTCGTTACACTCGTATTATCGACCCTAAAGACCTTTCACATTGTCAGGCCCGATATCGGCTATCGGAGCCGAAACCGCTTTGCTGGCCCGATATCGGATTATTAAATATGACAGGTAAATATGACATGTACTGCCGGCTCGAAGGACCATGCTGCCAGAACAACAGAACTGCCTTATAAATTGAATGTAGGTTGTAGATGTAGGACACCACGTGCATTTGTTATGAAACGTAATACTCTGGCTAGCGTGCGTACAGCTTTCGTCACCGAGCTGCATTTGTTAAGTAATTCAGCGATAACTGATGTGTTCTTTTTTATTTTGAACCGTCAATATCTGACCCTTCATTTCCAGATTGGTATGGAAACCAATCTGGAAATGAAGGGTCAGATATTGACGGTCCTGTTTGTTCTGTGATCCGAAGTCCTCACAGTTTTTGTTTTCCTTTGTTAACCAATCGGGTCCCTTCCACCATAATTAAAATTGAGCTAATTGAGACGGTAGGAGGCCTCTAGTTGCGCAATCCGCGGGGTTTTGATGTGATTTTACGTAATTCCATTTTTCATCAGCAATTGTTGTTTTTATTTCACGCACTCTGTTAGCAACAAAAGTGTTCCAGCTTTGAATATCACCTCATAGCCAACCCAACACGCCCATTGAGTCTGTCCATGCCTGAATTTTGAGAGTGATGTTGATATGTGTTTATAATTTTTTGCACAAGTTTGTTCTGTATTTAAGAACAATTGTGTCTATCCATAATGTAGTACATAATTAATTGTATAATCGGTGCTGCACTAATATAAAAGGTTTTTCTTTCTTTATTTTTCTTTCATATCTAAACGCAACGTGGACTGACTGACTTCTCTTGCACTCTATACATTGGCACTACGCGCTAGTACACTGTCATTGGTCATAGTAGTTTGACACTGTGACGTCACAGTGTGCTACCATTTTGCATGGGGCGTTTCCGGGTGGCTCGAAAAAAATACGCTACAATCCTTAGGGCTATTGCGTGTTGTTGTTGTATCGTCATATTCGAAATATAAGATTTTGTTCCAAGATGATGAAAAAAATCTTTGTATAACCTTATTCCATTATGATGCAAGGTTAAAAATACGTTTCAAAAGATCTTGTGAAGATTCACTAATGGTCTCTGGAGATCAGGGCACAATCTACAATCTGCCTTATCCTTGTGAGTGACGGTTGCGTGTCGCCTGCCCGCAGTGCCGGAGGCGGTGGCGGCGGTGCGCGCGCTGGGCTGCGCGTCGGACGGCGTGCGCGTGACGTGGCTGGCGCCCGATGCGCCGCGCCTGACGTACTACACGCTGTACACGCGGGAGCTCGGCAAGTACGCGCTCGCATACACGTACTGGGCTTCTGTTGTGACCTCACATGGATCACACTGAGTATTACCAACCGTAAAGAATGCCAATCTGACCGCAGTTCAGCTCCACGGCTCCACCCTAAGTTCTAGAAATTTTCCTATCTTTCCCCCGGCGTAGTCGTCGTCATCGGACGGCCGCCGGAGCAATACGTTACTGTTCTACTACTATCGAGTTCTCTCCAAGAAATTATAAGTTAAATAATAAATACGGTAGTGGTTAACGTGAACGATTTGAAATTTAAGAGTGGGCGGCGAGTGGGCGCAGCGCGTGGACGCGGCCGAGGTGGGGGACGCCGGCGAGGTGTGGCGCGAAGTGCGCGGCTTGCGTGAACGCACCGTGTACGAGTTCTGGGTGCGCGCCGCCTCGCCCGCCGGCGCTGGCCCGCCGTCGCGCGCCGTCACCGCCGCGCCCGCCGCGCCGGGTGCGTACAGTCCAACGGCGCCGCGTGAGCGTGCCGCGTGGAGACTCCCTAATAGCCGTCCTGTGACAGGCGCGGCGCGCATCTCGTCGTTCGCGCGTGTGGTGTGGGCGGCGCGCGGCTCGCGCGTACGCCTGCGCTGCGGGGCGGTGGGTGCGCCGCCGCTGCGCTGGCGCTGGCGGCCGCTGCCGGCGGCGCACGCCGTCACCGACGCCGGGGACCTGATCATACACAGTGAGTGTCACTGACTTTTCACCTGTGTTGCAACTTCCTTTTGCGTGCCGTTGCTTCCAGTCCTGAAATTGAACGAGACCTCTCTCTCGTGATTTTAATAATTCTACTAAAAATCTACACTAGAATTGCTCTGCACGAAAAACACGCATCTCGGAAACGTTAACGAAAAAAATTATAAGAATTAAGAATCGTCGAATAGAAATCTTCTGATTATTTCATTGTGTATATCTGCTACATTTGAGATTAAAGGAAGACTCACGCTAGACCGCGTCGGGTCCGAGCTGAGTGCTGGCCGTAGCACGGTCACCGAGCCGGTTCCGTGTCTGAAATTACAAAGAAGGCCTCAACCGGGCAATTACCGTTGCGCTGTGACGCAGTATAGTCGTCCGAGCAAAATCAGTGTTGTAACTAGACTACAATCGTGTTGAATTTTGACGATCTGGAATTAGCGGCTATTGCGATCGCTCTGGACGACGAAGAATCTCCAAGTACAAGGAAATGGAGTGTGCATCCACTTTGGAAAGAGCGATACGAGAAAGGAGAATAAGTGAATCTTTAAAATGACTAAACAATCTTTTGACCTCTTCCATGTTAGTAAATAATATATTTATGTCATCATTTGTTTTTTTTTGCACTATTAATCTCATTTTGCATGTTGTACGAGCACTTGTCTGCTCGTACTCTTTGTTGCACGAGCACTTGTCTGCTCGTGCCCTTTGTTGCACGAGGTTAAATGATACGCTGACGTACTTGAGAACGTTTAATTGTACCATAATCTACGTGCGGCAATTTGAGAACTAGACATAATTATAATATAGACATCATTTCACAGTTAAATATAATGTATGAAAATGCTGACGCGGATATTATATAAAACTAATGTATGAGTACTGCCTCGTACACATGCTAAAGGTGTTGTATTATTTAGCGGTGTGACAAACAGAAAAAAAAACATTCCTGATTGTCATACTGGTATGACAATTTCTAACTTGGTGTGACCGCGAGTCTGGTACCAATTTTTTTCCGAATATGTGTTCAGAAGTACGCAAAAAAATGTAAAAAAATACTTTAATTTTTGGCTCGTCAATGTCTGATCTTCCATGCTTCAAAATTAAAAAAGAAAAAAAAACCCGTCGTCCGATCGGTCAGACCAAGAGGAAAGTGTTTCTGCGTCGTCCGATCAGTCGGATCAATAGGAAGCAAAATTCCGCGTCGTTCGATCGGTCGGAGCTTCAGGAACAAAAATTCCGTGTCATCAGATCGGTCGGATCAACAGGAAAAAAGAGTCCACGTCGTCCGATCGGTCGAATAAAGCGGTCGGACCATGCGGTCATAGCCAGATTTTTGTCTAATGGAGCAGAAGCTTGGACAGTAGGAGATATCCATGGCCGCTCTGTATCAGTTGAGTCTTGTGATTGACGAGATGAATCCAAAACGGTTGATGCCGATGGTGGAATATCTGTGTATTGTTACATAGTTGGTGTTGAAACTGGTAAGCAGATATATTAAATTGTACTTTATTAATCGACCTTAGTTACTAATCTACTAGCCATGCGCGACAAGTTGAGACTTGCGCTCACTTGCGCTTAGTACCCGCTCCATAGCCCGCTCACAGCGCTCAGTAACATGCGCGTGTTAGATTTGCATAAATAAAAGATGTGTGTATATATATATATTCACAATATAGGTATATGTATACTATCTAATACATAAATATGTAATGTAAACCATATGTTTGTCTTCAATGGCCAAATATCTATAGGCAAATCGAATATGTAAGTAGGTTTGTGTAACACACAACCAATAATTAAGCCATCAAGATTTTGCATAGCAACCACCAATTTGCAGTGCCACAGGATCACTATAATCCTGTTATATACCCTAGGACCCAAATATAACTATTGATCTGTACTAGGAGGATAGTTATGACATAATAAAACAACCATTATGACTATATCGTTTCTCTTTTATTCTACTATACTACGTTAGTTCCAAAGGCTATTATAGACAGGAAAGAACTAACAAGAAAACCTGTCCGCCTTCTAACCATGATCTTACAATCACACTGGTATCGAACCAGCTTGTACGATATAACATTATCTTCGAGGCTTGTAGCCAATACACAATAAATCACATCAAGTAATATTATAAACATTACACTGTTGAATTGCATCAATACCGTGAGGTAGTTTTACTACACAATAACACACTTTGCATATCATACCCCAGAAGGGTATGGTTCAGCTGCAATACAATAATCGTAATATCTCTATCCACAGATATTACTACGTTATAACAACAATTATCAACTGACAATTATAAATCAAATACAGCTCACATAACAAGTATTATTTTCACGATATTGTCAATAATTCACAGTACAATAATATTACACAATAAACATTAACAGAGTTATATCGTACCTTAAGCTTCGATGTCTCGGGATCAACTGAGTCCCTACTCAATATCGTCTGTCCTTTTTATAGGACTCTCGCTTTGTCGCAATGCATCGAATGATGTTCACCTACCCACTTAAACTATTGTAGGTACCAAATATTTTCATAAATACCAACTAACATGATTATTCTTTATCGTATATGTATATATACATACATATATATACACATAAATATCACGAAACGTATATACCACAATACATCAATACATCTCGCTTTGTTTATTACAATCGAACCATATCGTAGTACCGTCATTTCCTGAACATAGAAACTATTATTATACATAGATTTTAATTAATAACTATCACTGCCAAACTCCAAAGTACTTCGCTCTCGAAGTACAATAAAATCTAATTACAAGGCGCGATAGTTGATACATAATCCCAACATATATTATATCGATAATCAATATCTATCACGGCCATACTGACAAATACTTCGCTCTCGAAGTACAATTTCAAACAGTACTTTCTCTTGAAGTACCTACTAGGTATTAACTGCAAGGTGCGACCGCCAATATAAATGCCCAAAATTATATTACATCAATAATATCTAACACGGCCATACTGACACGTACTTCGCTCCCGAAGTACAATTTGAACCAGTACTTTCTCTCGAAGTACTTTTACTCAGAACTAAGTTAGTCGGTTTAACAACTCAAGTCAAAGTCAAAAGCTATCATTGCTATATTCTACCAATTTGCCAATCTGGCAATTGGTCACCAGCGGAAATATAGCTCGGTTATAAGTCTGCAATATCTATGCTTTACGGCCAACCGGCCTACTGCACTTCACCGGTCTATAATACCTATGATTTTGGGCCTACGTAGTCTTTGCACTTCGTGAGTCTACAATATCTACGCCTTACAGCCAACCGGCCTACATAGTCTTTGCACTTCCAATATATTCGCCATATACTCTCGATAGGACATCAGTATATTCCCGTTATATATCGGCCTCACATATTGGCAATCACCACCTGCACCTCATAATTTTATGCCAATTATACCTTGTTATAATCCATTATATATTGTCCCTGTAATACTATGTTCTCATTCTACACCTCGATGAAACACATAGCATAAGATAGAGAAGTGTTGAAAGTACGAAACCAAATAAGTCGAAACAAAGTTAAGAAAACGATTTTGAAATTATGATCACCACCGACGATTGATCGAAGTTCGCATGGGCCAATCCATTATCGTTCACTCACTGCCAATGAACTAGATCGGACACCCAAACTACGGTCGCAGCATGTTATGTATTTGTGTCATCAACACTTCAAAACCAACACCCTTAAAGCAGGACAACTAAAATTTAAAGTATTAAAATAGAAAGTAATCGGTACTTTCAACTCTTCGGCTACCCATAGGGACGTTTGTTATACCAACGAATTATCCGCAGTATCTCACATTTATATTCAAACAACCGTTCGGTCAACCTGATACTCGTCTGATACTATAGTATCAGAATTTTATCCACAAGACTAAAACATCAAGACAATTGAGGCGCCATATACTACTACAACCCAATTTATAAGGATTAAGATGTTAATAGTTCTAGTACGTTTCTAGTCATTCGTACTTCCCACATCTTATGATGTAAATCAAGTTCACATAATTTACGACATCAGAAACTATTCGTCTTTCGGTTTTTTAATAATCGAATCTACTATACAATTGAATCTAGATTCAAATTATCATTAATACAACCAAACAGTACCAAATATTAAATTTTTCTGCAAAGAGAAGGGTACTTGAAATTAGGTAATGAAATTTATCTATTTATAGAAATCTGAACCATAGAACGAATTCAGTTTTTAAACCAAACCGGTCCTCGAGACTATTTAGACAAGTTGCCATTGATTATGAGGACACCAAAACAGTCTCTACCCCTTTTTTTTTGTATACGTAAATTTATTTTTGTATACTTTTAACTTACGAATTTATTTCTAAATTTTATTTCCAAAATTTATTTCCAATTAGTTTCATTACTACGTAAATCAATAATTGTAATGAATTTCATAGAACCAACGGATCATACCCCTTGTTTGACATTCTGACATTCTTGACTTGAATCATATCATGTCACATGATTCACGACTTGAAAATATTTTAACGGATAAGAGACCATTTCGGATATTGTTTACCATTGGATTATATGTTTGAATGTGTTTGTACCTACCGACTAATTTTAGCTTATCTAGGTTAATCACCTTATTCGGCCCAAAAAAAAGAAGTTTACTTAGAGGCTCCGTAGATCAACCGGTCAGATAAAATAAAACTATGTACCCACCTATTGCGAAATGAATTTCAACAAGATTATAACGAATTTGCCCGATTTGTCCGACAAGTCTAGAACAACGGAGACGACGATGTCTTCTTTCAGTTATACGTTTTGTTAGGACTAATTTTGTTTCTCAATCGGCGTTTCTACAATCCCTTTTCTTTAAAACATTGAACAAAATATAATTGGTTATTTTCATAATGCCTATTAATTACCATACACATTATGTGGTAAAATAGTCACAATACCGTCCCTTTTGCACATTTTCTTGTATCGCCACGAAATCTTGATATTCCTGAGGTATGTAGCGATCACTTTGCTGGACACGGTGTGAACAGTGGACACGGTGTGAACAGTACGTAGCCTCGCCAGTAGCTACGGCAGCAGATTGCTCTGCAAACCGATGCTGAAGCTAGCTTTACCCGGTGATGGAGCAGGCAATATTGTGCAAAGCTTGTGGTAGCCTCGCAGAGATGGATTCAAGCTGAAACTTGTACAATATGTATTAGAATGAGATTCTTTTATCCCACTTCTGATGTTAGATTTGCATAAATAAAAGATGTGTGTATATATATATATTCACAATATAGGTATATGTATACTATCTAATACATAAATATGTAATGTAAACCATATGTTTGTCTTCAATGGCCAAATATCTATAGGCAAATCGAATATGTAAGTAGGTTTGTGTAACACACAACCAATAATTAAGCCATCAAGATTTTGCATAGCAACCACCAATTTGCAGTGCCACAGGATCACTATAATCCTGTTATATACCCTAGGACCCAAATATAACTATTGATCTGTACTAGGAGGATAGTTATGACATAATAAAACAACCATTATGACTATATCGTTTCTCTTTTATTCTACTATACTACGTTAGTTCCAAAGGCTATTATAGACAGGAAAGAACTAACAAGAAAACCTGTCCGCCTTCTAACCATGATCTTACAATCACACTGGTATCGAACCAGCTTGTACGATATAACATTATCTTCGAGGCTTGTAGCCAATACACAATAAATCACATCAAGTAATATTATAAACATTACACTGTTGAATTGCATCAATACCGTGAGGTAGTTTTACTACACAATAACACACTTTGCATATCATACCCCAGAAGGGTATGGTTCAGCTGCAATACAATAATCGTAATATCTCTATCCACAGATATTACTACGTTATAACAACAATTATCAACTGACAATTATAAATCAAATACAGCTCACATAACAAGTATTATTTTCACGATATTGTCAATAATTCACAGTACAATAATATTACACAATAAACATTAACAGAGTTATATCGTACCTTAAGCTTCGATGTCTCGGGATCAACTGAGTCCCTACTCAATATCGTCTGTCCTTTTTATAGGACTCTCGCTTTGTCGCAATGCATCGAATGATGTTCACCTACCCACTTAAACTATTGTAGGTACCAAATATTTTCATAAATACCAACTAACATGATTATTCTTTATCGTATATGTATATATACATACATATATATACACATAAATATCACGAAACGTATATACCACAATACATCAATACATCTCGCTTTGTTTATTACAATCGAACCATATCGTAGTACCGTCATTTCCTGAACATAGAAACTATTATTATACATAGATTTTAATTAATAACTATCACGCGCATCGTCAAATATCTCGAATCGAGATGAGATATCATCTCGAGTCTTTTCGAGCGAAGTAACGCCGACATATTTTGTCGCGTCAAACTTTTTCAATCGTTGTCTATGGCATACACATTTTTTAAACATTTATCCGATAAAATCGGCCCGATACGGCCATTTGCTCGAAAGCACAGACTAGTTAGGGATGCTAGGTATGAAAAAGAGAAAAAGTAGTGCAAACAATTTTCGACCTTATTGACATGACATGCTATCGAATTTTTTTCTTATATTCGTGATCAGCGTCATCAATTAACGTGAAAAGATACGTAACAAAGGAAATGTCATTAAGGTCGAAAATTGCTTGCAGTCGCACAAAGGTACTAAATTTTATCCAAAATGAACCGAGCACAAGAAAAGTTTACAGGGATTCCATCTTTTGTCATAATAATTTTTGTCCTAATTTAAATTGCCATAACAAATTAGGCATAATTTTCTTTGTCATAATAATAGTGTGCCATAATTGGTTTTTAGCATACTGTGTTATTAAGCATAAATATTTTATATCCTAATGTTTTTATTCATAACATTGATATGCATAAAGTTGTAAAGCATATTGTTTATTTGTCTAATAGTTATTTGGGATAATGATAAACGCCTGCTAACATGGTGCTAGCAAGCTAGCAAGGATCTGGATGCAATCTGGACTTTAGGGCACCCCGACTCGGATAGGTTAGGTTAGAAGGCTAATGCGGGAGCGGAGCGTAGCGAAGCTCCCGCATTAGGCCTTCGTGGTTATTTTTTTATAAACCACCCAGAAGTAGGAGCCCCGCGTAGCGGGGCTCCGTCGACCATTTAGGTTAAAACAACATTAGGTTAAATGAACTTTGATGCGCCTACAAGTTTGACGAAACCAATGTAATATTGTTATTAAAAATTTCAAAGTAGGTTTAATACAATAAGTACAATAGGTAATAAATATGTAATTATTAGCATGCTTTATTTTATACTTTTTTATTAACAATGGTATAAATTGCTTTAAATTTAAAGTTTTAGCAATTGCTTGTAAATAGGCAAGTTTCGATGGGTATTCCATTTTATTATGTATAATGTTTTCAAGGCGATTATGTTTGTCTGTATATTTCTTCTTTTTTGGTGGTGGTGGTGTTGTCCCCATATCAATTTTTTCTATTTCATTTGTTTGATGTTTTATTTCTTGAGTAATTTTATGTGCTAAATAATAAAATCCAGGATGGTGCCTTCCTACGAAATGGGCAAATCTATTATGCCACGCTTCTGCATAATTCTGCGTTCTGGGTATATCTTCTTGTGTTAGTTGGTATGTACTCCAGGTTTTGGGAGGGAATTGTGGAGGTGAACTTGCAGTTCCCCATACATATGTCTGACTGAACCAATTGGCGATAGGTTCTGAAACAATAATAATTACAATTATAGCAGGCACATATTATTTATTTTTAAACGACCGCCATAATAAGGTAGTAGTATTACCTGTTTGTGGAGATATAGTGTTTCTCCATTCGTCGAAATAAATTGGTATGTCGTCTTCTGGCAGAAAAGCTAAGGCATATATACATTTTATTTCCATGGCAAATGAAATATCATTTCCGTATAATGTTTGATAACCATATTTTTGGATTTTGCGGTATATAATTTGTCCGAGATGAAAATTGCACCCTTTTACAGTTGTGTTTTCGAAATTTTGTCTGGCACAAATATGTGCTGTTTTTTCGAAGTCCATTATTATGAATCGGGGTGATAAATTTAAATCGTTTGCATCACAGTAATCAATTATTGTTGTTAATAATAAATTATAGGTGGTTTTATCCTTATTGGTGCATAGCGCAAATACCAATGGAAATGTTTGCGACTTATGAACGCATCCGTGTATCGTATAAAGCTGATGAAACATTTTTGGTACAACTTTGAATGTACCATCCATCATTATATACTTTGATGTGCATAATATAGTGATAAGTTTTTTTGTTGTAAATATTATTATTCTTTTATTAGTGTCGTATTTTTTATCAACAATTATTATCTGGTTTTCATTTTCTATTCCTGATAGATCGTTTTCTTGTAGAAAATTGTCTTTCTTCAATTCAAAATGTCTTGTGGTTCAGTTATCTTATTGTTAAGTTTTTTTTGTCTGTATATAGTTTGTTTCAAATTAAATTTGCTTGGCATATTAGACAAGACTGAAGGTGAGGTTATAGTTTCTAAATCCGCTATAATGTGGATTGGTTTTTTATCAGGATTAGATTTTGCATCATCTTTAATATTATTGATAGCTGTTTGAACCTGAAAAACAAGAAATAGGTATTAGGTTAGGTTTATGTTATTGATAGGTAGGTAGCTATTTGAATTTGAAAATCAAAAATTATGTACGTATATAATCTATAACCATTAGTGTAAAAGTGCGTTAGGTTTGGTTATACCTATCTATCCTAAAATTATTTTAGTATATTTTAGTATGTCCTAAAATTATTTATAGTATGCAAATTAATAATACAAAATTTTAAAAACGTACTTTAGCCCTGGCTGCATTTGGTTCATGATTGTGACTTTGTAAGTTTTTGGACAATATTTCATGCTGTTGGTCAGCGTTCAGATTGGTAATAATTCGAGAATTACATTTATATTCGTTTCTTCGTCGTAACTCACACACCCAATAAAACTTGCTATTAATTTTTCTATTTTTCTCGTATATGAATCCATTCACATTTAGTTTGATTCCCCCTCTATTGTTTATAAAAGTATGCACTACATTTTCCATTTTTCACTATACTTCTCTTAACTTTCACTTTAATTGATTAAATAGCAACAGAGCAAATCAAAACACTTTGTGTCAGATTAATTTGTGATACTTACCTCCGATCAGGAAACTAAAAAATTAATATAATTCTACCTACCATTTGATGCGCCTACAAGTTTGACGAGAGCAATGTATAAAATAGTGTAATATTGTTAATAAAAATTTTGTGGTGAATTTTTCGGAATAGTTATGGTTATGCGTCGTTATGTTTAAGTAAACTTATGGTTTGGGATATTATGCTAATAAAATATTATGCTTATAGTAAATAGGAGTAACAAAATTATGCTTAAAAAGTTATGGCAAATGAGTATTATGCGTAAATAATGTTATGACAAGTAACATTATGCAATGTTAAATTATGACATAAAATTTTAGGAATAAAAATAGAGAACCAAGTTTACACGAGATAACTTCTCGTCGACCAAATGAAAGCCGAGAGACAAAACATTTTAAATGTCAAAATTCGAGTAAATAAGGGCACGTATGTTACAATTTGCAGACACTAAGTAGAGATGATTTCTCGAAGTCGAGTTATGGCGACATCTGACAGATCGCCATGACATTTGCCATCTTACCAACAGTCGATATCGACATAAAACGGCAAAATGCCTCGAGATAGCTATCTCGTGGCGCGCATGTTAGCCCTTCATGCTACCAACAGTCGACATATCGACATAAAACGGCAAAATGCCTCGAGATAGCTATCTCGTGGCGCGCATGTTAGCCCTGCAGGTCTCAACTTGTCGCGCATTTTTTAATGCAATTATTTTTTGAGTATTACATTATGTCATTATTACGTACAGAGACAAAATAATTTTTAAAATTTCTCTAACCTCAAAACGAAAAACGAAAAATTATTAGAAGGCGTCCCAACATGAGACGGGTAATGGCCTTAGCAAATTGTCTGTTGTATTTGAATCTGGCCTTAAATATCCAATGTTGTTTCTTTGTCGTAAAAAATATGGAATACACAGGTACCTACTTAAA
Organism: Eilema caniola; assembly: GCA_949126895.1. Lineage (NCBI taxonomy): Eukaryota > Metazoa > Arthropoda > Insecta > Lepidoptera > Erebidae > Eilema > Eilema caniola. The sequence goes on along the minus strand of OX421463.1, from coordinate 195,944 downwards.
ATAATTAATGATTAAACGAACTTACCTGTTGTGAAGTTCTATCATAATTATACAAAGGCTTTGTACGAAGAGATTAGCATGTTTACATGTAGTACACACTAGGTGTCGCCATCTGCACTGTATTTGAGATTTTTTTTTTTTCTACCCGAGTGTGGATCGCCTACCGTACCTTCATATAGTTTGGAGAGAAGATACACATTTGTGTTGATTTTTGTATATGATTTGTATGACCATGTAAAAAGTTTACATAACTTACCATCTTGGGTCTCATGATTTAGGGTTGGGCGGGATGCTAATCTCTTCGTACAAAGCCTTTGTATAATTATGATAGAACTTCACAACAGGTAAGTTCGTTTAATCATTAATTATACGCATGCTTTGTACTCGAGATTAGCATGTTTACATGTAGATGTTGAGAGAAAAATACAAAATATCAACACCAATTATTCAATTATAAATCAATTGAAAATTTGAGAACAAATGCCCATGAAAAATTATCATCATATTCTGTATTACCAATTCTTCTTTGCAATTTGCAAATCATTTTACAGAATCATCCATAGGTACTAATTCTAGTTAATAGATCAATATCACTTCTATTGTGAGCAATTATTCTCTTATAATTTTTTCCAAAATTGTTGGAAAGCGCGCTTCATAGAGTTGTATTTGAAATACAATCTACATTAACTTCTAATTAACAAGCTTTGGATGTTACGGCATGTCTAGTACTGTTAGCACTAAATACAGAAATATATATGCCACATAACCCTAAGGTAGTTTTAATGTAATTACTTAGGGTTGATTTTAAGAGGCTTTTTACTTATAAAAAGGTAATCATCGGTACGTAATGACCGATTTGTCTAGATAACAGCGGAAGGTTAGAAACGGCATATTTCTTTACGTTCTAAGAATGAAGGAAGTAAGAAGTGGTTGCGGACAACCAGGACTGAAAGTCATGAGTCGGAGCTAATAAAAGCTGGGGTATTTTAATATGAACTTCATGTGCATAGAATTGAATGTTTAAAATATTTACTTATCTTTGAAAGTGTTTGTATTCCATATGCCGATATTAAGGCGAGTAAAGTTTTTTTATTTTTTTATTATTAACATTTTACAATTTGATAAAACAAACAATTTCATAGCAAAAAATAACCACTAAGGTTTGTACTATTGCTAGTTAATCTACAAGGAAACAATGTTAATTCTCGGCAATAGGCTCACCCACTATTACGTGGGATCGAATACAGATTGGTGACATGTGGGTGTTAATTCACCTCTGTCTAACCCTCCGGGGATAAAAGCGTGATTATATGTATGTATGTAAAGTTATTGTCTTCTTTGAAATGGGGTCCAAGTTTAAAGATTCGTTTGGGTACCAAATACACAGACTTTTGAAAATGACTGAAGTATCCCATGTAATATTATACTTCGGTAGTGTAGGACGCAATCTAAAGACCTTTTAATAACCTTTTTATGCTTTCATTATTTATGATGTTTGGATTTATGAATATTAAGGGAAAGGGCTGACCTGTAATAGTTTAATGTGCCAAATTGTGCACCTGAATCGAAGAACTGTGTTAAAAGGTAATTATATTGTTAACAGATGCTTCATATAAATGAACATATGTAAGTGTGTTCGCAGAAGATAAACCATTTCTTTAGGCAGGTGTCGTAGTCGTACTGCTATACAAGCGGAAGTATACAAGCAAGCTATTCTACAGAGGAAACCACGGCTGTGTGCCAGTGTGTGGGCCAGTATGGTACTACCATAATGCCGTCCTTAACTTTCCTTAAAACTTTAAATATTTAATGTAACTTTAAATATTTTATTTTAGTGGCGGAAAGCTATAGAAAAATAAGTTTGACAATGAAACTGTGAAAGCATCTATTACAAATGCATCTGAATCTCTATGCGTAGAAACATATTTCGAACATTTCATATTGAGTCTACTAGCAAATAATTTAATTTCTGGTAACTATTTTATCGAAAGCAAAATTAGATAGTTCCCATTTGACATCTGGGTGAACGCGCCGTGTTTCCGCGTCTGCAACGTTATTTCCAAATGAACTAACGTATGAAGCAAAAAACAGTCAATTTTCTCACACTATTGCCACAAATCTCTTGTGAGCCTTGTGCAATGTAGAAACTGAACAGCATCCAATCCATACGGTTAATAATTAATAAGGTAATTCCTATGCATGAAACAGCAGTTGTATTATCTACCCGTAAAAGTAGGCAGGGATTTCTAGGTAAATAATATGCTTAGAGCTTACAGAAATGTTGTTCCATCTTCCACTGGCGCGTTGCCACCAACCACAAGCTGCCCCAAGTCTGGTATTAGAGATGATGGTATACCTACTCATGCGTTTGTTATAGTTATCTACCCCTTTCAAATTCAGATATTTACACCGCTGTACATAGTTACTAAGTGTAAAGACAGCCGTTTCGGCTGGACAAGCAGAAGTTATTAATCCTACTAAACTGTCAGATTGTGCAGTAAGTAAAACTTCGGAATTTATTGACTTCTTTTCTAATTCTTAACATTTTATCTGCAGGTAAGCTGACACTTAATGTGTCCGCGTTAATTAAATAATCCAAAATTTACTGATCGTGACCGGACTGAGATTACTTTTTCAGTACCTATTGATTATTAAAACTAGAGCCCTCAAAGTCTTCTAGTATCTTAAATGTTGTATATATAAGACTCTGGACTATTTCCTGGCTGAAGGCTATCATCTAAGTATAATATATGTATATGGCCACATGATCTGAGCAATATAAATACTGGCTATTGAGCCAGAAAGGTTAAATTCATATACTTCGTCATCAAATTGGAAACGAAGAAACTGTTTGTGATCGTTTTGGATGCGTATTAAAAAGTAGGCATCTTTTAAATCTGTAGTAGGTACTCATAAAGTAACCTTTACAGACAAGTGTAAGTGCGGTTCGTAAATCTTCGAGCTTGAAGTGGGTTGTGTCAATAAATTTATTTAAAGCTTTTGAATTTAGAATAAACCTATAATTTACATTAGACTTTGGTACTAGAAAAAATAGGTGATATAAATTGGTCTACGCTGGGTAAAAAACACAGCAATCGCACCAATTTTTAAGAGTTCATCGATTGAATTCTTAAACAAGAGTTTTTAAGATGAAGTAATTATCCTTGTTGCGGGCACGAAAGTTTGTACAACTGTGCCGGAGAAAGGAATTTTATAACCTTTATTACATGATAGGATTGTAGTATCTTTAGTTGTAAGTGTCCACTGATCACACAACAATGAAGCCCTACCAGCGTACATTACCGTGTTTAATGTTGGTTGCGGGGGTAGTTCTTTACAGGCTGCGATGACTACCTCGAGGAATTCACGTGGCGATTCCTCTGGGAATTGTGGGAATTGTGCGGTGAGGGGCAGGAGCTCGCCAGTTTAAATCATGGAGTGGTTTGTTTATGTCTAGCAGCGACTGGCTGCTTGGCTGAAACCAGTTTTATTTATGCTCCGGATTTAGATATCGCTTTGGCTACCTTAATCTCCGAATAAAGGATACATTATTCGTCGACCTTAATGGTAACTGTTAGTCCTTCGCAAAAGAGGAGTTTGTGAACGGTCTTGCAAGTTTTTTCTGAGACTATTCAAAACAAAACGCCTTCGGATAGCCGAGTCCGTAGCCTGGCAATCACACAAGAGTCTGGTTGCATTATATACCCATTGAGTGATAGTAAGTCAATAAGGTCAGAGCTTCCCCTGAACTAGATTGCAGCTCTTTGTTTTTACCTCGTTTCAATTTCTTTATCATGCTTTTGAACTGTTTGCAAAAGCATTGCATTGCATGCATTTTCTGTTTCAGGATTTAAAATAGGTGCACCAATTATGGTGCAATTTGCCGGTACTTATTAGGTATTTGTCTAAAAGTCCTTTCAGATCTTCTTTAGACAAAACATTTGTAGCAAAATGTTCTAAACGAACAGCTGATCTGGGGTCCTTATTATTCTATTGCGACGGATCATCTCCTAACATTAGAAGAAGCTCTCCGTCATTTGACACCCTGCACTTGTACCTGGCGGCTTGCTCGCCGGTTGTAGGTAGCGGATCAGCGCCTGCTTCCTCGGCCGACATTAATGGAATAATAGGCACAGAGTTCACTAAGGGTGGCTCTGTGTTCACAGCCGCGGCATCCGTGGAAGTTGAAGACCCACCTTAGACAATGGATCCACGGGTAATAAATATATTGGTTAAGTGACTGCCCCACAGACAGCCCGCATATCCAATCCGAAAGCAAAATGTTATTTAAGTGACAGCCCCAAATGACTGACCGCATGAATAACTTACTTCGCTTAAATGGCGGTAAAGTGACATCCCATATGAATGCCCGCAGTACCTTAGTAGGTAAATATCAAGTAGGTACGTCTGCAAAATGTTATTTAAGTAACAGCCCAACACGACTGATCGCAAAAATAACTTACTTTGCCTCATTGGTGGTTTTTATATATATTTATTACAGTTTAACTAAGCACTTAGCATACGCTATAATTAAGTGATAATCCAAATGATTAACCACAATTTTTTTTTTTAACAAGTGGGTATGCACCACATTACTAACCTTCAATGCATAGCGGCTCTGGATAGATGGTCCTAACCATCATATCCAACTCTTGATTCTGCTCTCGAATCCTAAGAACTGTCCGTCGACGAAGATTCCGATGACTCCGGTGGTGATGATGACGAATCGTTTCGATCCGTGCGACGGGCGCGCGAAAACTTTTTTCCAAATTTTTTAACCTTTTTTGCAATATATTTGTAATCAGACATTGTATTTTTTCGTTTGCCCATAGTTTGATTGTAATTGTAAAGCTATATTATAATTACGAATTAGGTACTTATTAGGTAATAAATTTGTTAAATTCTACGCGTCGCGTCGGTACGTGCGGAGTGGCGGAGCACTGAACGTGTAATGAAGGTACGGTAGGCGATCCACACTCGGGTAGAAAAAAAAAAATCTCAAATACAGTGCAGATGGCGACACCTAGTGTGTACTACATGTAAACATGCTAATCTCGAGTACAAAGCATGCGTATAATTGTTATCTGCACCTCAGGTTAGGATTTAATCAATAAGAATCCTTTTATGATATATAACAAATTAATGCTTTTATTCCATTCCTTTTCCTAGTCCATCTATTACGTATTACGAATAACAAACGATACTTACATGCTCATGACAGTGAATTATTTTATATTATATTCAATCCTTCGTTATTACATAATTATATTTAATCCTCTTATATATGATATTCAATTATATAATACTTATTCATAATGTTATATTTACTCAATGTTAAAAAAACAAAAGCCGGTGGCTGTGTGTATTCTTTTTCTGGCGGTAAAAATAAACCGTCGATAATGACCACAGATGCAATAGGTAAAATAAAAGAGTATTTATGTTGAACGTATGCCTGGAGTGGATATTACATATAGGTATGTTGAAGCTTACTCGATACAAGCTAATATAATGTAATCCACATTTCCTGGTTTCGATTTCATTCTTCTAAAATACATTTTGAATTTTTGTGTAAAAGTACAATTCAATGTATCTGCATATCAGTTTGTTTGATTTCTTCGCTTATTTTGACCCATAATGAAGACTTATATATAATTGGAGTCCATATATTACCCATCGCTCAAATCATATAATGCTGGATACTTCCTCACAGCTTCTGTCATCTACCCAAGTTCGACCGGAGTCGGTAGGCGTGAGATCGGTCCTGGGACCGCTGCTGTGCAACATCGTTTACGACTTGGTGCTTCGCGGTGACGTCGCATATGGTGCCACCGTCGCGCGTTACGCGGATGACACTCTGGTGACAGTGAGCGGAGCTACGCACCGCGAATCGACCCTGAGGGCCACGAACCCCGTGGTTGCTCAAGTCGTGGAACAGATCCGGCCGCTGGGTCTCGCGGTGGCTCTACACAAATCCGAGGCTTCTTTCATGGCACACGGCATAGGCCAGGCCCGGGAGTTAGCCTTACAGTGGGACTCACTCCCATCGACATCAAGCCCCGGTTGAAATGCCTGGGGCTCGTACTTGATGGTCGATGGGACTTTGGAAAACATTTCCGAAGTCTGCGCCCTAAGTTTGTGACAACAGCGAATGCCTTGGTTCAGCTGTTGCCCAACTTGAGGGGCCCAGAGGACTCCTGCAGGAGACTTTACGCGGGTGTCGCGCGGGCAATGGCCTTATATGGATGCCCTGTGTGGGTGGACACCCTGGAGGCCAGATTCCTGCCTCTGCTCCGTACGGCGCAGAGGACGATGGCCCCCAGGGCCATCCGGGGGTACCGCACGATATTCTTCGAAGCGGCAAGTCTCCTGGCCGGATCGCCACCGTGGATCCTGGAAGCGAAGACCCTTTCCGCACTGTATCGGTTCCAAAAGGAGGTGCGAGAGCGGGGATTCGATCCCGAGTCCGAAGAACTTCGGGCCGAGAAATCCCGGCTCCACAGGGACATGGTGGCCGAGTGGGAGCAACGACTTGAGCAACCACGCGCAGTGCACGCCTTGATTGCGGTGGTAAGACTCATCATGGGGCAGTGGCTAGAGAGGCCACACTGTAGCCACTCGTACCGTCAGACGCAGATCATTACCGGACACGGTAGCTTCGGGCGATATCTGTATCTGATGGGCATAGAGCCCTCACTGCGACGCGAGTGTGGACTCAGGGCTGCACACGCTCACCGAGTGTCCGGCGTTGGAGACGCCGAGGCGGAAGCTTGTGGCGGCCCTGGGGGTGAGAGTGCTCACGGTCCTCACCCTGCTCGTGGCGATGGTCCGCTGCGCGGATGCGTGGACGACCAGTGCCTCCTTCTGCGAGCAGGTCATGCTCGTGAAGGAGGCAGCAGACCGACCTCCACCCTCCATGAGCGCGGGTCCGAGGGCGACGAGTGGAGTCGCCTGTCACCCTAGCAAAAGCAGGCCGCGGCGGCGGCGCGCATCGCGAGACGATGCGCGCCTCCCTATACCGGGGGCGAATCGGGGACCGCGTGGTACCCCCTTCCAGGAGGGCCAGACCGAAAGGTATGGCCCTGGGTCAGCCGGGGTGCGAGAAATATGTCGCCTGACAACCTCACCTTCGGCCTAGCACTACGACCCACAGACGGCGTGCGGTTCGAGTCCGACATACTCCGGAGGGAGGGGAGGGAACTTCCTCACAGCCTCAATCAAACGTTCGTTGTTCATTTTTCGTGGACGAACAAACCGTCAGTACACTTGTATAGCATCACTACTACTGCTCGGGTGCAGCTCGGCGGCACTGTATTCCTGCAATGGGCTGTGGCCGAGCCGAAGCGGGACCGAGTTGTTGCCGAGCGTCGTCCGCTGCTCGGCCAGTCGGCCGTCATTCGGTTGCCGCTCGGTATAGCGAGTGTGTGTTCATACAAAATATATGTAATATTAGTTGACTGTCCTACGGCCGACACTCGGCACGGACCCGACACGGTCTAGCGTGAGTCATCCTTAAGTTGTGGTACAGTCAGCGTCAGAAATATCTTGACTACGAAGTCTCAAAGGTATTAAGAGCAAATCAAACTGTTTTATAGCGCTATCTGTTTGTCTTGCTAAGTAAACTTCTACTTTACCGACAGAATCATGCACTGTAGATTGTAAACCTTACAAAGAAATCTTATTTCTTTATATAACGTGTAAAGGGTTGCTAGTCGGTAGTAAAGAATACGACAGATTATAGAATTAAAATTATCTATTTATTCCTCGGACCAAAAGGAGCGAGGGAGCACACGCGATGGCCTTTAATCGAATACTAAATTCGTTGTTAATAAATTACTGCCAACTAAGGTAAAATGCTTAGTCGACAGACAGAGTACGGTTGCATCGTACATGACGAGTGTCAGAACAATCAGTCAACATGAAGAGGGAAATCAAGGCATTCAGATCATTTTGAGGACTTAGTTCATCTAGATCGAGTTGATACTGACTGTACCTATATTTTGATATCTGTAATTTCTGCAGTTTTCACAGAACTGTTCCTCGTGGTCCTACTAATGGGACTAAGTCCTGGGATCGCAAGAAAACAGTCGAAAATTTTGGTAGTAAAATCGTCACCCATCCCTCTAGCTGACGTCAGGCAAAGCCCATTCTCAAGTTAATTACCTAGTTTTGTATACGGATAATAATACCTTTGACAATTGTGAACTTTTTAGGAGCGTTGAATACCTACTTTTTGTACATGGCACCGGCATTCTCGCAGCGTCCCAATGATTTTCTGCATAATATTTACCTAACCCTTCACTTTCACTTTTCTACTGTACTAGCGGCAAAATCTCGTTTGCCGAGTCACCTAGTAAATTTTCACATTTCACTTTCGAACGAGGCCGTAGATATGATTTATCGATTAGGAGATCGAGGCGAATCGATTAAAATTACTCCTCACCGCATAAAACATCGTCGGCTTGTCGAAGCCTCGACAAGAATGAAATAATAGGGGTTAAAGTATGCAATTGCCGTTTCATTGTAATAGGTACTTCGAATTGACATAGAACCTTCATGGTTTGAGATTTTTGAGTGAAACTTTTTCCACATGGTACCTATGTAGTTCTTCATTTAAAAATGTGCAACATTCGATTATCGACTTTCAGTTGTTTTTATTATTCAGCTTAGACAAGAAAGATGGATACTTCGAAAATTCGAGTGATTTTTGAATACGAGTTCCGACGCGGAACTAACGCGGCAGAAACAGCTGGCAATATCAATGTTGCGTTTGGAGAGGGGACTGCTAATGAACGCACCGTGCGATTTTGGTTTAAACGCTTTCGTGATGGAAACTTTGATTTGAAGAACGAACCACGAGGAAGGCCGTCCACACAGGTGAATAACAATGAATTGAAAGACATGGTGGAAGCCGATCTGAGCCAAACTACCCAGGAATTAGCTGCATGGTTTAACGTTACCTTACCAACAATATTGACTCATTTGCGTCAAATCAATAAAATAAAAAAATGTGAAAAATGGGTACCTCATGATTTGACTGATCTGCAGAAAGAAATGCGTGTTGAAACTTGTGTTGCCTTGTTGAATCGATACAGAAATGAAGGAATATTGGATCGAATTGTGACATGTGATGAAAAGTGGATTCTTTACGATAACCGTAAGCGAAAAATGCAATGGCTGACCCCAGGTGAAACGCCACAACAGTGTCCTAAAGCAAAGCTTACCAATAAAAAGGTAATGGTAACTGTTTGGTAGTCTCAGCATGGTGTTATTCACTATAGCTTTCTACGATCTGGTCAAGCAATAACGGCAGATGTCTACTGTGCCGAACTCCGAACAGTGATAGCAAAACTAGCAGTGAAACAGCCCCGACTCATGAATCGATCTTCACCATTATTGCTCCATGATAACGCGAGACCTCATACAGCACGAGAAACCGTTTTAACTCTACAGGAACTGCAATTAGAAACTATCCATCACCCTCCGTATTCGCCAGACCTTGCTCCAACAGACTACCATTTGGACAATTTTCTATGTGATAAAAAGATTTCTTCTCAGGAGGCAGTACAAATTGCTTTCACACAGTTTGTCGAATCTAGATCACCAGAGTTCTATCGCAAAGGCATAAATGACCTTCCTACTAGATGGCAGCAATGTATAGATAATAATGGTAATTATTTGAATTAAATAAATACGTTAAATTAAAAAAAAAACGAATTTCAATTTGTCAGTATAAATCGGCAATTTCATACTTTAACCCCTAATACAAATGAGCCAATATAGAGGCCACGCGTCCTAGGCCGGTCCAGCCCGAGATTGACTCGCGACGATTGTTCAGAGGTGGAGGCGGAAGCGAGCGGCAACTACACGTGCGAAGTGCGCAACGGTGGTGGCTCCGACGCGCTGGTGGTGGCGCTGCGCGTGCGCCTGCCGCCCACCGCGCCCGCGCTGCGCCTGCTGCGCGCCGAGCGCACGGCGCTGCTGCTGGCGTGGGACGCGCTCGCCGCCGCGCCGCTCGGCTACACGCTGGCGTGGGCGCGCTCCGCGCCGCCCGGGCCGGAGCACGCGCGCCGCCTGCCGGCCGGCGCCAACTCGCTGCTGCTGCGCGGCCTGGCGTGCGGCGCGCCCTACCGCGTGTCGCTACGCGCGCACAACGCCGCGGGCGCGTCGCCCGCCTCGGCCCCGCTGCTGGTGCGCACGCGCGGTGACAGTCAGTACACTTATTATTCTACAGGAGAATTTTACTGTCTCTTTCTTTCGCTCCGATTGACTCGCTGCGACGTTTGACACTCATGGAGAAAGAAAAATCATATTCTTTTCTCCGTGTTGACACCTCTCGGTGTGTTCGTCGATCGGTCGAACGCTTAGATTATCTGCTTATACTGTTGATTGATGACACTTGGTGGAACTTGCTACACATCTTCAATTGATAATACCGTAAGGCGAAACCGGTCAGGATATTAATAAATAATGTGGAATAGTACAAGTGTTTTCATTGAAGATGCTTAGATTATCAACTATAAGATGGCCTGTCAGCGTGCCCCTTTTAGATAGCAATAGTTTTGTCTTAGGTGTTGCAACCTCATTAATAAAATTACCCTTAAGGGAACTAGCCAAAGAAACTTGACAGGACACAGGAGAGAGTGTAAATAAATTAAACACAATAATGTCATTTGCTTCTTTATTCATTACATAATCTTTATTGTACACCAACTGTAGAAATCCTATCACTGGTACCTACACAACAAAAGACATCATATTCGTCTTGGGTACATTTAGTTACTTTTTTATGTTCCAAGTTACAAACTGCAAAACAAAATGATTACCCAACAAGTTGGGCACACAACTGTATTCATTTGATGGCAACGTTCGCTTTGAGGTTATTTTATTATTGATAGCGATATATTTACTGAAATTACGTGGTGGCGTGTTAAAAATCAATACTATTGTGAAAAATATTGCATGAGAACTCTATTTGAGACTAGCTGTTGCCCGCGGCTCCACACGCGTGGACGTCGGTTATCGCTCGGTGTTGAGTCAACGCTATGTTTCTAAAATAAAAGTAGCCTATGTTACTCCTTATTACATCAGCTAACTGCCAATAAAAGTCCCGTCAAAATCAGTCCAGCCATTTCAGAGATTACCCGGTACAAACAGATAGACAGACAAAAACTGTAAAAAATGTTATTTTGATGTATGTACCGTATTAAATTTATATGCATGTAGTAAAAAACGCTTACTTCAATATTACAAACAGATACTCCAATTTTATTTATATGTATTATATGTATGTATATGTATTTATGTATGTATGTATGTATGTATATGTATGTAGCTTGTAGCACATAGTATTTAAAATGTTAGATGATAACTAATACGTACGCGTGGAAACTAATGTCGGGATATTGAGACTCACTGCGGCTTCGACTGCCAAAAACACTGCACCCAACCTCACTTTGATTGCCCGTATTATGTTTGATTACTTCAAAAAAATCTAAATATCATAGACCCGATTAACTGACAGCCAGCTGACGTAACGTTTGGCAATAAGCTCTATTGACAAACCAAAAAAAAGTTGACGCGTAAACGCTCTTAGGGCGTTTTCACATTCATCCGATATCCGGTATCGGTGTTGGACGCCGATAGCCGACACCCGAGATCCCGAAATACCGAAATCGGCCCGATACGGCCATTTGCTCGAAGTCACAGACTAATTTAGGGATGCTAGAAATGAAAAAAAAAAAGCATGCAAGCAATTTTCATTCTTAGGGACATGACATGGTATTGAGTATTTTTTTCTCATATTCGCGATAAGCGTTATCACTTAATTGCATAATTAAACTTAATTATGCAACTAAGAAAATGTCATTAAGGTCGAAAATTGCTTGCAGTCGCTGTTTCAGTATCTTTGTGATCCGATATCGGGCCGAAACAAGGATGTTGTTGACAATGTGAAATAGAGATACATATGTCATACATTTGACTTCCTCCGATATCGGATGTTGGATATCGGACATCGGATATCGGACAATGTGAAAACGTTCTAAGGGATGGCAAGATAAATGGCTTCTTGCCGTTCTGTCTTAACGTAAATTTGTATTTCGCTCTCTCTTTCTATTGGCAGTGACGTCGTTGACACTTCTTTTGGGTGTTTTTTTTCTAAAGTTATACGAGAAGTACTATACACATCAAAAAAGTCTAACCAACATGTACTAATTTAAATTCTAGGAAGGTTCTGCACATTATAACGTTGTATTTTATTTTAAAAATTATTACAAAATGAAATTTCTAAAGAAAATGAGTTTATTGTGAAAGAATAAGACAATTTAATACAAAATTTGGCCTCTTCTGCTAATCAGAACTTGTCGGCAACGATTATTCATTGAATTAATGAGACTGTATATATCATCTTGCGGTATTCACTCCCAATGGAATTGTAGCAAATCCTTCAGCTGTTGGGTTGTTGTCACTCCGTCCAAGTCCTTCAAAACACGTCTCTAGAGCATGTCCCATGCGTGCTCGATGGGGTTGAGGTCTGGCGATTGTGCAGACCAGGGCAATACCCGGATGTTCTCCGTTGCCAAGTATTCACTGATTCGCCGAGCTGTATGTAACGCGCATTGTCATGGATTAACGTAAAATCGGAGCCAATGCAAATGGATGGACATAAGGTCTGAGAATATCCTCAACGTAATTTTCAGCGTTCATGTTTCCATTTACAAAAACGAGCTCAGTTAGCCTGTTCCTCATAATACCCGCCCATACCATAACTGTTGAGCCACTGTATGGATGAACTTCCTGAACGCACTTGAGCCTTTCAGCATTTCCGGGCCGACGGTACACTCGCACCCTTCTTGTATCAGGCCTAAACCCGAATCGTGACTCATCGGAAAACATAATTTTATCCCATTGTTCCTGTTGTATGTTATACTTTCTCCACACCATTCATTTCGACGAGCGCGATTCCCGTGACGTATCGACGGTACACTCGCACCCTTCTTGTATCAGGCCTAAACCCGAATCGTGACTCATCGGAAAACATAATTTTATCCCATTGTTCCTGTTGTATGTTATACTTTCTCCACACCATTCATTTCGACGAGCGCGATTCCCGTGACGTATCGGTGGGCACCTGATTAGGCGTCGAGCACTTAGGCCGTACTCATGCAGTCGATTTCGCACAGTTTGGGGACTTACATCAACACCACTTGAATTATGTAGCCTCAAACTTATCTCTCGAGCTGTTAACATCGGCTGGCGTCTTGCAGTCAGTTGTATGGTACCGGTATTGCCGAGTGGTTGTACTCCTTTTACGGCCTGGATGCTGTACAGTGGGTTCCCGTGTATTATTGTAGCGCTGCCAAAGACGACAAGTAACACTTCTATGAACGCCAAAATTTCGAGATACCTGAGATTGATTACTTCCCGCTTGCAACATCCCTACAGCTCTTTGCATTTCATCTGCCGTCAAATGACGTCGCTTCATGACGTAAAGAATATCTAACGATTCAATTTTGTCGCTAACTTTATTTAAATGGTTGGTGAAATCATAAAATCAAGACTAAACGTAGTGATTAAAACGCACTTAAATTGGGTAAAAAGTGTTAAACTCGCGTCAGGATCGCTTGACTTTTGAACCCTAACCGACGGCTGACGTCATACAACATTAGCTACAGACTGTATGTGTGTGCAAGATACGATAAATAGCTTCGTAGCTAAGCGGTAAGTGCTTCGACTGTAAGTCCTTATGGTTTCAGATAGTACCGGGTTCAAACCTGGCCTTCTGACACGTTTTGTGATAATTTTTTCTTTTTGTAATTTATTACTTTTTGTGATTATTTTTTCTTTTTGTAATTTATTACTTTTTGTGATTATTTTTTCTTTTTGTAATTTGTTACTTTTTGTGATTATTTTTTCTTTTCGTAATTTATTACCTTTTGTGATTATTTTTTCTTTTTGTATTTTATTAATTTCTTCTGACAGAATATTAGCAGAAAATTAATGATAGGTTCTATGATTGGCGCTATATTATAGGTGTGGTATGGTATGCTATGTTCTTTTTATTTTTTCTATGTATATAACGAAGAAAGAAAGAGTTTTCACTTCTGCCGGCACTCCCAGAGTGTAGTGAGTATGTCATCAATAACAAAAAAGTTTGCTTGCCTACGCACTTTGAGTGAGTAAATACTTAGAAATTAATTAATATAAATGGCAAATTTGCAATATCATGCATGTTGCTTCGACTTTTTGATGTGTGTAGTATTCCTGGTGACTACGACTCTGGGAACGTAACTTCAGTGACGTTCGTATCTGAATTGGGTATTTGACTGACTAGTCAAATTAGTTACTTTTTACGAAACATTAAAACGGTAAGTTATAAGGAAAATTGTATGAAAAATTTATTTGTGACGTCATAACTTTTAATGGTCAAATCATTTGCTATTAAAGGTTGAGAGGACGATCAAAAATAAATAAGATCGATAAAATAAGAACCGACACAACTGTTTTCTCTTTTTTACTATTCTTAATTTAATAAGTTCAGCAAAATAATTTATTTAAACTACAGGAAAATACCCAATTATTTATGTCGTAGGATATTTATAGTTTTATGAGAGACGGTGTGTGTGCTTAGAGGCGCAGGCGCCGCCGGGCCCGGCGCTGGTGTGGGCCAACAGCACGGCGCTGCGCCTCAACCTGCTGGCGTGGCGCGCGCGCTGCCCCGTGGCGTGGCGCGTGGCGCTGCGCCCGCCCGGCGGCGCGTGGCGCGACGTGCCCGCCGGCGCCGAGGCGGCCGAGGTGACGTATCGCCACAAAATAACGGATCACAGAAACTGTTCATTTGAATCTTTACACACCGGTGCAGTATCCTCGGTAGGATTGAATCCCGTGCTCGTTGACAGGTGGGCGAACTTCAGCCGGGCTCGTGGTACGAAATACGGGTAGTGGCACACTCCGCGGGCGGTGACACCATCGCTCTCTACAAAGCGGCCACTCACACTAGTAATGGAGGTACTCGTCCGAAGCTTTGAGATTAGAATCACCGGGACGGCAACATTATACAAAGTGTGACAAACACTTGTATGCCGCAGAACGCCTGGGCGAGGCCGTGGAGCTCCCGGGCGAGGGGGCAGGCGCGGGCGCGGAGGGCGGCGCGGCGGCCGGGCCGGGCGCGGCCTGGCGCGCGGGCCTGGCGCCGTCGCTGCTGGGCGGCGGCCTGGCGCTGCTGCTGGCTGCGCTAACCGGTGCGCTCTTGGCTGTCATCTTCATACTTCTCAGTGTAGCGTGTGGCTGCATTGATAACTTACATACATTTTGGAATTTATAAAAATCCGAGAACGGATGCTGTGAAATATTTTGGAGTGATCCAAACGGAGCATTGACGAATGGGAATTACCTAAATCATTATATAGAAATTAATTAGTCATGAATTGACGTTTAGCAAAGGGGGTGACCCAAATCATCATGCTCTGCACTTGCATCGGTCATTATCGCCAGTAGGTGCCGTGTGCGGTGTCGTAGCCGATGGCAACTAACCAGTGCTCCGTGCGCAGGCGCGGCGGCGTGTCGGCGAGCGGCGCGGGGCGCGCGGCCCCCTCCCGACGCTGTACCGACGCTCGCGCCGCTGTACTCCACGGAGCCCGGCAAGAGAAACGGGAAGACGCTCACGCCGCCGGACGGTAAGACTCGTTCTCTCCAAACAAAACCAATAGTTACTCTTTTTCTACCACTGCAGACTGCTTCAAAAACAATGACCAGTTCAAAAATATAACATATAATAACAACTTAAAAAGATGATTGAATTAAACTCGAGTATTTTACTCATGCTGTTAACCTTACTTGCTAATCTAATTTCTGCTTAGCTCTCACTACACTATAAAGCAACGTACCGTGTGCCACACTTACACCATCACTAATTGAGTGAACCTGCAGAAAATTTCGCGCCCCCGCTTAACTGCAAGCGTTGGTTGGCCCGCACGGCAAGGTACGGTGCGGGCACTTCTAGTTGGGCGATGTCTACGCATCATCATCATCATCATAGACATTTAGACGTTGTCCCGACTCTTCCTCCGACACTTCGCACGATCTTGGGCTTCCATGGTGGTGAGACCATTTGCACGCATGTCACCCTGCACGACGTCAAGCCACTTTTTGGGCCTACCCCTTCTACCTGGTCCCGACGCGGGCACCATAGCCAGGCATTTGCTACCCACGTAGCCTGGCTGTTACCGCAAAACGTGGCCACACCAGCGAAGGCGACTCTCTTGCATTTTATCTACGATGTCACGGACATGAAGGCTGCTGCGGATGAGAGAGTTCGTCACGCGATCCTTACTCGTGACTCCGCACATCCACCGCAGCATTTTCATCTCCGTGACACGCAGCTACTCCTTGTGTCGCTTCAACAGCGGCCACGCCTCACAGCCGTGTAAAAGCTCAGGCCTAATGATCGTCTTATAGACCTGTCCCTTCAACCTGACTGGCATTTTAGGATCGCATACGACGCTAGTCATTTCCCGCCATTTGGCACACGCGGCAGCAATACGTGCTTTGACGTCACAGTCGATGTCACCAGTCACGTGAAGTACAGATCCCAGGTACTTAACCTGGTCCGTGCGCTCGACCAAGTCATCGCCTATGCGGACGAGTGTGGGATCTGTAGAGTTTAACGCCAAGTAGGTATTCTGTCTTCCTAGATATTATTCCTTTGCAAGGAACAACTGCCTATACTGGGTGTATTTTTAAAACGAGGCAGTAAGGGCAGAAGCTTTAACCGTTGTAGTTGCCGCAAAATGGTCTCACGAGACCTTTTCTAAGTTTTTGAGATATTTCGGTTTTTATTCACAGATTTTAGCAGCCTACGTGGCGTAGCGGTAGTGAACGCGGCCGCTACGCAGGAGGCGCAGGTTTGATCCCCGCTGAGTGCAAATATTTGTATGCATTAATATAGGTATTTGCATTGGTCTGGTCATGCTTCGGAGAGCACGTTAAGCCGTCGGTCCCGGTTGTCATACAAAAATCTATGGCAGTCGTTACGTGTAGTTGGAGCCCTCAACGATCCAATAACTGGTCTAGCTGCAATGCTTCGATATCGCCTTTGGGTTGTGGAGGGCAGATGGCAGTCGCTTCATGGAAAATATCGAAGTTTAGTCAAACCAGCAGTTAGACTGGACCAGTAGTTAGACTGGTAAAAAGCGGACCCCACACTCCAAGTTGAAAAGCTTCGGATGCGACTGGGATTAACGCTAGGATGAAGAAGAAGATTTTGGCAAGAAAAATGCCAATACAACAAAAAAAGAAGTGTTTGTGTCTAAGCAAAGCTGAGTAAAATTTGTTCTTATTTTTGATACCTGACATGAAACTTAGCTGGCAAATATTGTCTCATCCAGAGGCAGTAATTTCCCACTGATTTCAGCCATTGCAAAATACAAAGAATGTGACTGCCGAAAAATAACACTCCAATTGTGTGTGTGTGTGTGTGTGTGTGTGTGTGTGTGTGTGTGTGTGTGTGTGTGTGTGTGTGTGTGTGTGTGTGTGTGTGTGTGTGTGTGTGTGTGTGTGTGTGTGTGTGTGTGTGTGTGTGTGTGTGTGTGTGTGTGTGTGTGTGTGTGTGTGTGTGTGTGTGTGTGTGTGTGTGTGTGTGTGTGTGTGTGTGTGTGTGTGTGTGTGTGTGTGTGTGTGTGTGTGTGTGTGCGTGCGTGCGTGCGTGCGTGCGCGTGTGTGTGTGTGTGTGTGTGTGTGTGTGTGTGTGTGTGTGTGTGTGTGTGTGTGTGTGTGTGCGTGCGTGCGTGCGTGCGTGCGCGTGTGTGTGTGTGTGTGTGTGTGTGTGTGTGTGTGTGTGTGTGTGTGTGTGTCTGTGTGTGTCTGTGTGTGTGTGTCTGTGTGTGTGTCTGTGTGAGTGTGTGTGTGTGTGTCTGTGTGTGTGTGTGTGTGTGTGTGTGTGTGTGTGTGTGTGTCTGTGTGTGTGTGTGTGTGTGTGTCTGTGTGTGTGTCTGTGTCTGTGTGTGTGTGTGTGTGTGTGTGTGTGTGTGTGTGTGTGTGTGTGTGTGTGTGTGTGTGTGTGTGTGTGTGTGTGTGTGTGTGTGTGTGTGTGTGTGTGTGTGTGTGTGTGTGTGTGTGTGTGTGTGTGTGTCTGTGTGTGTCTGTGTGTGTGTGTGTGTCTCTGTGTGTGTGTGTGTGTGTGTGTGTGTGTGTGTGTGTGTGTGTGTGTGTGTGTGTGTCTGTGTGTGTCTGTGTGTGTGTGTGTCTCTGTGTGTGTGTGTGTGTGTGTGTGTGTGTGTGTGTGTGTGTGTGTGTGTGTGTGTGTGTGTCTGTGTGTGTCTGTGTGTGTGTGTGTCTGTGTGTGGTGTGTGTGTGTGTGTGTGTGTGTGTGTGTGTGTGTGTGTGTGTGTGTGTGTGTGTGTGTGTGTGTGTGTGTGTGTGTGTGTGTGTGTGTGTGTGTGTGTGTCTGTGTGTGTGTCTGTGTGTGTGTGTGTGTGTGTGTGTGTGTGTGTGTGTGTGTGTGTGTGTGTGTGTGTGTGTGTGTGTGTGTGTGTGTGTGTGTGTGTGTGTGTGTGTGTGTGTGTCTGTGTGTGTGTGTGTGTGTGTGTGTGTGTGTGTCTGTGTGTGTGTGTGTGTGTGTGTGTGTGTGTGTGTGTGTGTGTCTGTGTGGTGTGTGTCTGTGTGTCGTGTGTGTGTGTGTGTGTGTGTTGTGTGTGTGTGTGTGTGTGTGTGTGTGTGTGTGTGTGTGTGTGTGTGTGTGTGTGGTGTGTGGTGTGTGTGTGTGTGTGTGTGTGTGTGTGTGTGTGTGTGTGTGTGTGTGTGTGTGTGTGTGTGTGTGTGTGTGTGTTTGTGTGTGTGTGTTTGTGTGTGTGTATGTGGGTGGGTGTGTGTGTTCGATTCTTCGGAATTGATCAAAATCTCGCTCTGCGGATCTTGAGATAATTTTGTATTGCAATACACAAAGAAAAATTGATCCAGTTCATAAGGTGGGAAGCTAAAAATCGGTAATAGACTCTTTGTAGCCAACGAAACATATCTGCCTTATTTTTTTTTCGGAAATCTTCCCCCATTTGATGATTCCGGCGCTGATAGGTTTCTGAAACACGCTAACGTTGTGTGCTCTCTGTCTGTACTTAAGTGGATCGGCCCGCGTCGTGCCGTGCGAAATTTGGATATCCTGAGATTATGTAATGGATGAGACTTCATGTCATATATGTACACTTGTATGTAGCATGTTCGCGTGTGTCCATTGCTCAGAACCTTTACTTTCTATCCCCTAGTAGCCTATTAAAATAATATTCTGTTCGGAGTTCTCTTCTGTGTTCTAAATCAGGAAATTGAAAACCGTGTTAGCCCGAATCTAACGCGAGCGAAGCCGCTGACAAAAGCTAGTAGAAGCATATTTTGCCAATAATCGAAACGCGGGAGCTGCATTAGTGTGGTTGGCCTTTTGGCGTTGGATATGACACTTATGTAGCTCCCGATGATTGACAAAATATGCATCTATTAAGTTCATTTTTTCACGATTAGAAGGCATTTTACCAAAAATTCTTAAATACTAACTGGCACGAATTTACTCAACTTATATTAAGAATGACATAAAGTGGTTCACACCGAATTCGAAACTTGTAGATAAAAATGCTTTTTATTTACTTTTCAGTCAATTCTACCTACTTACAAAGAACATTTTGCTGTAACTACAACGGTAAGGTACCTGCCCTTACTGCTCCGTTTTACAAATTCACCCTGTATATATCTAACTATTCCTATTCGGCAAGACATCAGCTTTAACTCAAGAAATGTATGACTGAAAATCTGTAATTCAGTTATTTTGTACTTGTAGTAGTACTACTTATATTGTAGTAGGCGCGGTGACGGACGAGCTGCACGAGATCAGTCCGTATGCCACGTTCAGCATGGCGGGCGCGGGGGCAGAGGGCGCGGGGGGCGCGGGCGGCGCGGCGCGGGGCTGCGCGCTGCACCTGCGCACGTTCGCGCGCGCCGAGGCGCTGGCGCTGGCCGCACCGCCGCCGCGCCCCAGCCTCACGGCGCAGCACGGCGGTGAGTACGCACCGCGCGCCAGTACCGCCGCCACACGAGCCAGTACTGCTCCAACCGTTCGCTACGTGTCCGCAGAGTACGGGCGCGGCCGGGACAGCGACTCGGAGTCGAGCGGCTCGCCGTGCGCCGCCTGCGCCGCCGAGCTGTACCGCCTGCCCGCCGCACACCTCTCCGGTATGCCTGTCGCCTTTGTCACAGCGGACACGATACATGCTCCACCTGTACCACCGGTGCCACCGTACCACCTGTCGCGCCATACCACCGTACCACCTTGCCTCCGATACTGCTAGCACCCGCCGCGCATTCACGTTGCTTACCCATAACCTCATCCACTCAGGCATAATTTTGTCTGTATCGGTGAGTTTCTTTACTGATACTCGGCTTTCTCCTTACCATCATACTAGGTATTGACGTGTCCTATATAAAAATATGTACTTATAAAAGTCATAGTAAATTGAGTATCGGCCCGTAGATACGCTGCGGGCGGCAGAGGCGGACGGCGCGGCCCGGCCGGCGGCGCGCGCGCGGCGGCGGCGCGAGCAGGCGCGGCACGCCGGCGCGCCCTCCGCCAGGTATGGCCGCGGCAGCGTGCGGCACAGACCAATGACCTCTTTATTAAAGCTGTCGCAGCCTGTGACCGGCACTGTATGGCTTCGGAAATTGCACAGAAGTACGGGTCAGAGCGAGCACGAAACATCTCTCGCTCTCAATATCTACGTAAAATTAGTTTAATCTCTGTGATTCATTGCTAGTATAGAATACTTTTATGAGGGTTTTTCAAGATTCGTCACTTTTTAGTACCTGAAATAACGGTCGGTCGATAGACGAGTTACTCTTAGTTGTCGATTGTGAAACGTGATCCCTTTAAACGTCATCTACTGGCTTAGCGCTTGAAGCCTCGTACCCACTAGATAACAATTGACGCGCAACACGATGTCACCAAAATATTAAATGTGGATAGACTACGTTGTGTCAAGTTGTTACGTGTCTTTGTATGGCACGCAACAATATTGCCCTGTGGAGACTATGCTTTCCTCATAATATAATAACAGAAATTGTAAAAAGCTGTGACTACTGTAGGTGTAGGTACTGTGTATAGTGCTAAAATGTTTCATTATGAGGTGTGTATTTACTTTTAACTTTTCTCTTTCCGAAAAAGCCACCGTTTCTAAGGAGAAGACGATAGGCGGAGAATCGTCTCGGTAATTACTCATAGATCGCGCTGGAGATCGTAGAGCCCCCTCCCGAACACCCAGCATGGCTTCAGTACTTATAATACCATTACACTATCTAATCCGTACGAAGAATGGGGCTGCCCGCGACGGTCGAACAATCGGTAGGCTCAATAACAAATTTTTCAACGACTATTGGATGTATCACAGCGACATCTCTGTAAAAAAAAGACGGCTGCACTCCGGGAGTGCCGGCAGAAGTGAAAACTTTTTCTTTCTTTCTTTCTTTGTTATATACAGTGAAAAAGATAAAAGGAACATACCATACCATACCATATCTATGATATAGCGCCAATCATAGAATCTTTTTTTTTACGTGCAGGAAATCCCAGCGGATAAGCCGAGCCCGCTCTGCCGTGTCCTTCACGAGCATGACCTGCTCGCAGAAGGAGGTGCTGGTCGCCCACGCATCCGCGCAGCAGACCATCGTGGCGAGCAGGGCGGAGAGCGTGAGCACTCTCACCCCCAGGGCCGACACAAGCTCCCGCCTCGGCGTCTCAAACGCCGGACACTCGGTGAGCGTGTGCAGCCCCGAGTCCACGCTCGCGTCGCAGTTATGGCACTCGGGCGTTGGCTCTATGCCCATCAGACGCAGATACCGGCCGAAGCTACCGTGTCCGGTAATTATCTGCGTCTGACGGTACGAGAGGCTACCGTGTGGCCTCTCCAGCCACTCCCCCATGATGGGTCTTACCGCCACAAGCATGGAGTGCCCTGCGAGTGGTTGCCCAAGTCGTCGCTCCCACTCGGCCACAATGTTCCGGTGGAGCCGGCATTTCTTGGCCCGAACATCCTCGGGCGTGTCATCCGCGTAACACGTGATGGTGGCACCGTACGCGAAGTTACCGCGAAGCACCCAGTCGTAGCCGATGTTCCACAGTAGCAGCCCCAGGACCGATCCCTGCGGAACACCGCACGACATCTCACGCCTACCGACTCCGGTCGAACTTGGGTAGATGACGGCTCTCTTCGTCAGGTACGCCCCGACTATGCGGTGGAAGTAGAGAGGCACGTCGTGCTACACGAGTGCCTTCCTAATGCAACTCCAGGGCAAGATGTTGAAGGCGTTGGAGATGTCCAAGGACACCGCCAACATCACCTCGCCCCGAGCGACCGCGGCCTCCGCCAGAGTCCTAACACGCATGATGGCATCCACAATGGAACGCCACTGGCGGAACCCAAACTGGGTATTCGCCAGACCCGGCCCCACTCTAGAGAGATGCTTGACGAGTTGCTTGGCAAAAACTATTTCGAAGACTTTGCCCACCTCGTCGAGCAGCACTATGGGCCGTTACCCGGACGGCTCGTCCACCAGTTTTTCCGTCCTCGACATCTTTGGAAACTGGCCCCGCACCAAGCATGCGCTGAGGAACCCTCTCAATCGGGGTTCGAGGCCGTCTTCCCCTGGAGCTAGGACCCACGCGCGGCCTGGAATGCCGTCGGGTGGTGTTTTTCTTTGCAATCATAGAACCTATAACTAATTTTCTGCAAATTTTCTGTCAGAAGAAATTAATAAATTACAAAAAGAAAAAATAATCACAGAAAGTGTCAGAAGCTCAGGTTCGAACCCGGTACTATCTGAAACCGACAGTCGAAGTGCTTACCGCTAAGCTACGAAGCTTCTTAGCGTACCTAGCAAAATAAACACGCTGTAGCTAGGAATGTTGAATGACGTCATGTCGGTTACGGGTCAAAGGTCACGTGATCCTGACGCGAGCTTAACACGTGATCCTGTCGCGAGTTTAACACTTTTTACCCATCCAACGCCGCTAAAGAAGTTTTCACTTCAAAAATATCAAGTCACTTTCTTATTTACGTTTATGTTAATGCTTTCATTAGCTATTTCATTCCATTCCTTGGAACTCACATGGTTCGACCGTGAAACGGCACCCTCGGTAGGAAGTGTGCATGAGGCGCACAGTGCATGCGGGCCTGTAGTCGCCGCTAGCGGCCTCGCGCGGCGCGTGCGGCGGCTGACGTCACCTGTGTTGCAGGTACCTCGGCGCGTGCGGCGCGGGCGGCGCGTGCGGCGCGGATGGCGCGGTGCGGCGTGACCGTCTGGCGTGAGCGCGCAGTTTTTGACTGCCACTTGTACATACCGCGTCATAGCTGTAAGAGTTCACGTTGTTTCTACGGCTACGATGACCTGATCATGTTTAATATACTAATTAAGTTGTATCACCGACTTTTATTCCACTGAAATAAAATGCCTAAATATGCGATCACAGCTGCAACCTACACCGCTAGCCCTATAAATTCCCCTGTAATAATCAAGAACTATCCCCTAACACCTAATTGTTGATGAGTTGTGTCTCATAAATATATAATTATTATAATAAATTTTCAAAAAATGGAGGGTTTCTCTTGATTTCCTTGGAATCCTATTATCGGATGCCGAATTGGTGGCAATGTCACCAATTGCCACCAATTCGGAAAACCTCAGAAATACACACTCAATTTTTATTTTTTAGCTTATCAAAGGAGTCCGCCCATGGAGAAGGAAATGATAGCGGAGTTGTTGCAAGGCAATCGAGTCATAGCCTTCCCTACGTGAAAATGACTCATTTGGTCTGTGACGTCACCATCTAGTTCTAGTGAAACGTCCTTGCGCTCGGTTAACATTTTTGGTTAAAAATTCATTGATAAAAATAGCTTTAACCTGGTTTAAGAATGAAGTGTGTGGTGCAAGGATGTACAAAGTGTACAGATATACAATTAAAAAACAATTACAAACAATTTACATTACATTACATTACATAACATAACATTACATTACATTACATTACATTACATTACATTTACAATTACAATTATAAACATTTCATCAGTAAGTAGTTAGTAGTTAGTAGTATATTTATATATTATTATTTTTAGAAAATAATGTCTTTTTAGAACCATCTTGCGAAGAGAAGGAATAAGTAACCTTGTCTTCAACGTATAATAGTTGTAATGTTAACACAATCCATTTTATGAAAATTTTACTACAATAATCTCGCCCGAGTACATTAGCAAATTCTAAAATGTTATTTTACTTATTAATTAATATATTTGGTTGCAATTTAAAATAAAAAAATGGCCAAATGTCGG
This sequence comes from Eilema caniola, assembly GCA_949126895.1. Lineage (NCBI taxonomy): Eukaryota > Metazoa > Arthropoda > Insecta > Lepidoptera > Erebidae > Eilema > Eilema caniola. The sequence continues at coordinate 171,588 of OX421463.1, read as the reverse complement.
TATAACGTTAAATCATTTAGGGGTCCTTAATCATTTTGCTGTAATGCGTAAGATGACCTTAGTTTTCAAAATCATTTCTTTTATTATAGATTATTTCCGATTTTTGTGTAGCGCCTAGTGGCGAGTAGTAGTTTACTTTCGGTTTCGCTATGCCACACTGGATGTTGGTGGGGGACGAGGTATGACGTCATGCCCTCCGCGTCCCCCTTCCTACACGCATTTGGCGACGCGTTTCTCATAAGACAAACTTGACTGTGGCTACTATTATCTATTCTGTGCTGTGGCATCTTCGCTACTTATATTCTGTCCTCTGTGGTGACGCCTCTTTTAAGCGGGTCTTTCCCGTTCGTCAACACCCTGTTGTCAGCACTGTTAACTGCTAGGAATTTTTTATTCTACTACTGGTTAACAGTGTTGACGAATGCGACATTCTAGTCCCACTTGTTCACACTTTCGCTCTCCGGGCTCATTCCGGCTGGTCAACACTATTAACAACTGTGAATGTTTTATTCTACTGGTTAACAGTGTTGAAAACCATGATAGTTTTTCCCAAGCAGTCATACTTTCGTACTGCTTATAGATTAGGAGTCAGAGTATAAAAAAGTGAAAAAATAAAAAGATTACTTATAATTGAAAGTGCTTGAATCAAAATTTTTATAAAACCAAACTAACAATATTCTTTAATCTTTAATATTCAAAATTGAAATGCGTATGTAATGTGTTTCACTATTTAAAAACTAGTTTAACATTTAATTGAGTAACCTGCACCAAGACCATTAAACATTAATTAGAACTTTAAAAACTGCATTTGGTGTAGTAGGAAATTTGTGTCACAAACAATCTTCATTTACTACAAAGGAGACGGAAACCATTACATACATTCCTGGGCCAAGAATGCATGACTAGCTGGTTAATCACATTGGTTCCTTGTATGATATTTTATTATTCTGGTGTATCAAGTTGCATGTTTTGATATTCTGTAGAACAAAATTAATTACATTGCACGAAGGCATATTACCATTTGGATGTAGCTTTAAGCTTAAAAGTTAATAAAGATATCGTCTGTCAAATTGTACACAAAGGATCACGCCAATACACCCGGCGCACGATTCTACCTGAGGGCGAGCATGGGGCGAGTCACAGTGCGGCGTTTAAGGACTCTGCGTTGGCATAAAAACTGATCTTGGACGTGTTGTGAGACAATCGATTTTGAACATCTATTCGACACACTGGCTGGTTGCGTTGACACGATTTAAACTATGCCGTTCTTAAGTAAGTGCAAATAGTGAAGAAATGATAATCGACAGTGTGCTGAGTCGTGTTTGTAAAAAACGCGCTTCTGAATTGATTTTTGGAAGTTCCTTATTAATTATACTAACCTATTTCCATTATCCAAACTACCTAAGATTCGCTACATAGACAAGTTCTTATAGGTAAATTATTATTTAAATCTGGGAGTTGAGACTGACTCCTGGAGGCGGATCAAATACCTTTATCCTAATCACCTAGGACACCGTGATCTAGTTGTAGGAAAGTCTAAAAACTAGATCACATCCCATTTCATCTAGCTAGTTTCAAGTTTGTTTTCCTTTACACAATTCGCAATACACACACATTTAAAATCATACACGTCCATGTTCATCATTAGTACGAGTTCATGGTCTATAGGTTCCCACAAGATATCTAGCTAGAATGCAGGTATAGGAGTTCTATTGCGATAGGACCGAGGAGTTCTCACGAGAATCATAGTTGTGATTCATACATTACAGTTGGTGAAGAGTTAATTTGTGGGTTAATTTGGTGTTAATATAATAATTTAAATTGGGGTAATTATACGTTATATTAGCGTATTACATTCTGGCTTAGGATAATAAGCAGATTATTGCGCGTTTTCAGTCGGGGTTTATTTAAAATAATAGCGGCAAGTGTAGATTATAATTATATTTTGATTGTAGCTGGTAAATTGTAATATATGACATTATAATCACACGACAGTCACGTATATACAGGACGTGATTTCTAGATGGAAATTGAATTATATAAGTAACTAGCTGTCGCCCGCGGCTCCGCCCGCGTGGATGTCGGTTATCGCGAATCGAGGTATGAAAAATAGATGTTGGCCGATTCTCAGACCTACCCGATATGCCCACTAAATTTCATGAGAATCGGTCGAGCCGTTTCGGAGGAGTTTGGCAACGAAAACTGTGACACGAGAATTTTATATATTAGATAACAAAGACTGACGATACCCCACTCCATAATTACTTGTAAATATTAGTATTTAAGCAGTACTGTGGTATCTTTCACTGAGCCCGCAATATTGGTGACCCCGACGTGATCTTACTGAGCAACGGAACTGGTTTTTGCCTGCCGGACTCAGTTGATCACAGTGGAGCTATATACTGGGAAAATCAACCACTACTACTGGGAAAGTTAACCACCCACTTGAGCAACGGACCTAGTATCTTGCCTGCCGGTCTCAACTGATCACCAACCACCACCAAATTCGCGGATAGCACATTCCAGTTAGCTTCTCGCAAGCGGATCCCACGACCTGGAATTTCAAGAGCCAGATAGGTTAAAACCGACTGCGGCATGACACCACCAACCGCTAGAAAGCCTGCCAAAAATCCAGGCATATCGTCCGAGCAAACCAGCGACGGCCAAGTATTGGCAGCATTTACGATTGCGGAGAAAATACCACAATTTTGGACAGATTCATCACGCCTATGGTTCACCCGATTTGAGGCCATCATAGCCTCTCAAAAGCAAGGTGACGAGTACAAATACAACAATATCATCGCAAAACTACCAAAGGAAGTCAATCAGGAAGACATCAGGCTAGCGACATCCTTACCAGCCCGCCTGACGCAGACAAATATGCCACAATTTAGGAAAAATTAATTGCGTGCTACGAGGAAAGTGAGCTGCGACGCTTCCACAAACTACTGTAGGAGATGGATCTAGGCGACTTAACACCATCGCAGCTTTGTATCAGGTTTGTATCCAGATGAGCTTAAAACAGGTCTAGTGTGGCCCATATACAAGGGTGGAAGTAGGAGTGACTCAGCTATGTACTGTCCGATAACAATGCTGCCAATTTTGGATAAAGTGGTGGAACGGTATGTAAGTGGTGAAATTCACAAATTTTATCGTGACAATGACGTACTATCTCACAACCAGTTCGGATTTCAGGCTGGAAAGAGTACAGGTATGCTTTTGTCAAGATTTACTGATGAAATTAATCAGCATCTCAATGCCAAAAAGTATGTACTCATTATACTGATCGACTACAGCAAAGTGTTTGACACTTTACGGCACAAACGTTAGTTGAAAAAAACCACTCAAATTGAGAATTATAAAAGATAAAATAGATTTGCCATATCACGCATGAAGAGTTTTCGAAGCAAGTATTTAATCAAAGATTTTTTATATTAAGTAATCAATTTCGCTCCAAATATTTCATATCAAAATTAAGCTAAACCCGACTTGCCATTTGTTATTTAAAAACTGAAGGCGCGGAGGGAGGGCAATCCTCGCCCGCAGTGAGGCTGGAGGCGACTAGCAAGCCGAAGCCGCGGAAGCAAGCATGGGTCCCCGAACTTCGTTACCCAAGGGCGGAAGGACGACTGCACTTACTGTTGCGCTGGAGAAGAGCAAAACTAATACTAATAAATTAAATTAAATCAAATTAAATTACATACCTGCCTGCATACTTGCTTGCATGCATACATGCTGTTCGAACATTGGCATATCGGCCTACGGTAGGTATGTAGGGTATAAGTGTTCCAATTTCGGCGTTTCAACCGTAGGTATTTTGGTCGTTAGTTTGAATTCCGGGATTATAATACTAAACCAAAATATAGTATTTCAAACATTATGACTCTCTTCAGGTCTTAAAGGTGAAAGTATTTAAAGAAATAGGTAATAATAAACGGTTGTCAAATATAATCCTTTACTGATCGAATCTTGAGATTAGAGTGGTAATATATATATAGGATAGAGAGTAAAAGTGGTGCCATCACAAATAATTCGGATTCAATTAAATTATGTTTTCTGATTTACACTGTTAATGCTTCGATCAGCTATGTCATTATATTCCTTGGAACTTATTTCGTTTGACGAAGTACTGCATAAAACGAATATGATGACTTAATGATCTGGAATGAAATAATTGTGCTGTGAAAACCCAATACATGAAATCATTAGTACCAAGGAGGCCTGAGTGTCTGTTAGAAAGTCATAAATATCGTTTGGGAACGTGGGCCTTTCAAACGGTTTGGACTCACAGTTACCCCGTTTTGTCACCATAGTATATATTACGTATTTCATATGTGCTTTGACTAACAGTAAATGATACAAACCCAGGACTCGTGGTCACACTGCTAGTCGGGCGATCATGACTATAACAGGGTAGTGTCCTAAGTCCGATGACTTAGGACACTACCCTCTTATAGCCATGCTGTCCTACCTACCAATAATGCCTTATGTCTTAGTTTTTTATCTTTAAATATGCATAGTAAACTAAGATATTGCCTAATTAAACTGAATGTATGATACATTATAAAATACACTACTATTATAATGAGGAAAGATTTGTATTTTTGTATGTTTGTAATGAATAAACTCAAAAACTACTGTGCCGATTTCAAAAAAGTTCATTATTTTTAATCAATATGTCAAAATATAAACAATCGAAGTAACGCAAAACTTACAATATTTTGAATTCCTTTTAAATTTTAAATCCATCTTATTATGCGTCATAATGTGTAAACGCAACGTGGGCTGAGATTAATGCGACAGTCTTTTGCACCCCATAATGTTTGCACCATTTAGGGACTGGGGCGTCAACGTGAAAAATTGTTCAGCGGCTAGAATGTGCAGGGGTCAAAATGTCTATACGGACCGGCAGTCCGGGTATCCAATCATTTGACAAAAAACGAATAACAAATCTTCATTTCACAAACAAGGGTTGACAAAATTATATAGTTGATAAACTTAGCATTTTACAAACTATTGTTTAATAAACTACTCATTAGACAAAAGATTTATTTGGAAAACTAGCTGTTGCCCGCGGTTCCGCCCGCGTGGATGTCGGTTATCGCTTAGTGTTGATCCGACGCTATTGAGCATTAAATTCGCCTCTCTACTCATCTTTGTCCTCGACTATGTACTCACCTCTGTTCTCACCTCTATATTCGACCTCTCGCCTCTCTACTTGCCCATCAATTCGATTCTATTTTCGCCTCTCTACTTGACACTCCCCACTCGCCTATCTACTCGCACCTCTACTCAACTCTCTAAACGATCTCTACTCGCCACTACATTCATCTTTCCACTCGCCTCCCTATTCGCCTCTTTACTCAACCCTTTACTGCATTCTATTTGGCTCTCTAGTTGCATATCTACTCGCCCCTGTAGTCGACTCTACTCGACTTTCGATCTTTACACGCCTATCCACTCGTCCCTATAACAGACTCTACTCGCCTCTCCACTTGCTTCTATATTTGGTTCGCTACCCGACTATGTCCATTCCGAAGCTATAATTCACCTTTGTACCAAATTTCATGAGGACATCTTAAAAGAAATTCTTACTATTTATGCCATATTCACCCCCTTTTTTGTGCCAATGAAAAATTAGAACCTTTAATCCCATAGCCCTATTCCCCTTCCCCCCTTCCACTTCTATCTCTTTTGCGCGATAAGGGGTAGCCTATGTCCATTTCCAACTTTTAATCCATCTCTATACCAATTTCAAGGCCCTGGTCTCCCCCCCTTATTCCCCCCTTTTCGCGACAAAAGGTAGCCTATGTTCGTTCCCAAGCTTTAATCTATAACTGTGCCAAATTTCAGTAGGATATCTTCAAAAAAGACAAACTTTCATCCCATAGCCATATTCCCCCCTCCCCCTTCTTCCCCCCTTTTCACGATAAAAGGTAGCTTATGTCCGTTCCCAAGCTCTAAACTATCTCTGTACCAAATTTCATCAAGAAATCTTCAAAAATGACAAACTTTCATCCCAAGGCCCTAGTCCGCTCCCTTCTACCCCCCCCCCCTTTCGCGATAAAAGGTAGCCTATATCCGTTTCCAAGCTCTAAACTATCTCTGTACCAAATTTCATCAAGAAATCTTCAAAAATGACAAACTGTCATCCCAAGGCCCTAGTCTCCCCCTTTCTACCCCCCTTTTCGCGATAAAAGCTAGCCTATGTCCGTTCCCAAGCTCTAATCTACCTCTGTATCAAATTTCATTAAAATATCTTCAGAAATGACAAACTTTCATAAAAACTTTCATCCCCTATTTCCCCCCCTTAAATCCCCTTTCTCGTGATAAAAGGTAGCCTATGTCCGTTCTCAAGCTCTAATATACCTCTGTACCAAATTTCATCAAAATCGGTTCAGTGGTTTAGGCGTGAAAGCGTAACATACAGACAGACAGACAGACAGACAGAGTTACTTTCGCATTTATAATATTAGTATGGATTTCATTATGGCTTAACATCATTTCACAAAGTGATTATTTTTTAAACATTAGTTAGCAAAACAAGTTTTACCTTTCAATTATTGTGTTGAATAGTCAAAAGTTAGTACAGAAATGAATCCTGTCAATCCAACATCACGTGTCTTGTTTGCCCTACAGTTTCAAGCGGATTAAAACTCGTGCCTTCTGCCTAACCAGTTCAGAAGTGTAAGCCACTACGCCATTAAAACCTAGATTAAGACTGTAAATTTTAACCAACATATTTAAAAACATCTCCAGGCGATGTTTGGTGCACTTATACGTAGTACGTAACGGCTACCGTGTCTGCCACGGCTAGGCGAAACACATAGGTTCGAATTCTGCCTGAGGTGCAAACATTTTTTAACATTGTTAATTTAGTACTTATGACAAATTGAGTGCTTAAGATGACAAGGACAAGGAATAATATATCTCGACTACAAAGTCTCAAAATCATATCCTAAAACGACGATCTTCAAGCGAATCAAGCTGTTTTATTGATTTGAATACATATTATTGTCCGAACTTATGGTGTGTACCAAATATCAAAACAATCAGTCATCAGGAAGGAGGAAAATCATATCAAAGCGTTAAGATCAGTTTGAGTACTTCGCCGGCGCACGGGCGCAGCTTCACGACCACCAGCAGCGCGCGCCGGCACGTAACGTAACGCTACGACATACACGCTCACCGTGACGAAGGTGTCGAGCGAGAGCGGCACGACGCGGCCGGCGCGTGGGCGCAGCGATCGGCGCGCGCTCTCCATCACCACCAGCAGCGCGCGCCGGCACGTAACGTAACGCTACGACATACACGCTCACCGTGACGAAGGTGTCGAGCGAGAGCGGCACGACGCGGCCGGCGCGCGGGCGCAGCGGGCGGCACGCGCGCTCCATGACCACCAGCAGTGCGCGCCGGCACGTAACGTAACGCTACGACATACACGCTCACCGTGACGAAGGTGTCGAGCGAGAGCGGCACGACGCGGCCGGCGCGTGGGCGCAGCGATCGGCGCGCGCTCTCCATCACCACCAGCAGCGCGCGCCGGCACGTAACGTAACGCTACGACATACACGCTCACCGTGACGAAGGTGTCGAGCGAGAGCGGCACGACGCGGCCGGCGCGCGGGCGCAGCGGGCGGCACGCGCGCTCCATGACCACCAGCAGTGCGCGCCGGCACGTAACGTAACGCTACGACATACACGCTCACCGTGACGAAGGTGTCGAGCGAGAGCGGCACGACGCGGCCGGCGCGCGGGCGCAGCGGGCGACGCGCGCGCTCCATCACCACCAGCAGCGCGCGCCGGAACGCGAGCGGCGTGCGCGCCCACGGCATGGCGTACAGCGACGAGCTCACACGGTCGCTCTGTGTATCACATGACCTATTTAGTATCTAGTCGTTTGAAAGTTATAGGAAGTAATTAAAAGTTGGTTACTAGTCATTGCGGAATTTTTATTTTCTGAGCACAGTCCCCGCAACGATCGTTATCCTGTTGTCTATCAGGGTTGGCTAATATCTGAGCAGAGGTTTGCAGCAGACGATGTCTACCACAAGATCTAACCTGCACGATGTTGTCACTGTATAAACTAGATAGACTCTAAGATATATAGCGAAAAAATGAAGCATTAAATAGCAGGGTACTATTAAGGAGAAGAATCCGAATGGTTATTTGTACCATTAATGAGTGATTTTATTCACGAAATAGCTATTTGCTTTGACTATATGCCCGGTGTGTAGAGTGTGAAATCTTGAACTGTGGAAAGCATTTACGTGCACTTATTAGAGGTTCAAAATATACTAACTACTACTAACTATATATAATAGTGTGGTGAACCTTACGTTGCTATCTTAATGTAACTCTGAACTGAACTAACAAACGCACTACAGCTAATAGAGAAGCACCCGCAAAATTAATATCAGGGTATCGGATTGTATAAAATTATAAATAGATACACGACCTCATCACTGACTTCATTGCCATAGTAGCAATATAGGAACAGCTCTGTCAGAATGCAGCTAAGAAACAGTGTCATCGACGCAAACTCCAGACTCAGGACGCTCAGCTGAAACCAAAACGAACCGTAAGATCACTGAAGACCCGCGATTTCAAATTCAAACTTCACGTTGATTAATGTTATTTGAAAGTACATAAGTGAAATCCTACGATAAGTAAATACTCACACTGACAATCTTGTAGGCAGCCATACATAAAATCCAACCGCCAATGCCGAATTGTATCAATATCGCTGGGCCAAAGATATCCTGCAACATCTCCACGGTTCTGAGTGAAATAATAGTAATAATAACTCATTACTATGCCACCAGGCCATCTCGAAGACATTCCTTTTTATTTTATTCGGAAAACAAACAGCATCAAAAACTATGTAACATTACTACTTACATTACTAAAAGCCATTTATAAGTTTTATAATAGACGCTACACGGTTATTTAGATCAAGTAAGTAAAACGAAAGAACAATTGAGTACCTCGACACAGAGCACCTAGAGTGCCAAGTTAAACCAGTAATCACCAACAATACTTTTGTATTTAGCAGGGCTTGTTCACAAACTTGGCTGATCTAAGGAAGAAAGAGTTGCTTTTGTAATTCGTTACACTACAGGGTATATGAAGAGGGACAGGTATTCTCACCGATCTAGTTTGGACTTACAAATAAATCATGGAGAGGAGATATGGAGATTCCACCTTCGATTGTGCTATTGTTAATAGCAGAGCTACGTCCGTAAGTCTCCACCTCGTGTGAAAGGGCAGTAAGTGGTGTCTCCTACAGCTCACCTCATAAGTATCCTCATGTGTGTTACATTTATACCGCAAGAATTTAGTGAATTTATCCTGTATTGATTCCAATCTGTTACTGTGAACATCATACTGCGGATTCCATATTTGAGAGCAGTACTCCAGGTTGCTACGAACGTACGAGCAATATAAAATTATGATCACCTTCATATTGGAAAACTGTGAGCATGATCTGATGACAAAACCTAGCATTTTGTATGATCTCGTCGCGATATTGTCTACATGCTTTACATCCGTGAGTTAAGAATCGAGTATTACCCCCAAGTCTCGGATTTCTTGAACTCGCTTACGTGACTTACGTGTAAAACAGATTACGTAACACTTGGAGGCATTGATATCCAATTTAATTACACGACAATATTCCTCGAATCTCATAAGATCTTGTTGTAATAGGAAACAATCGTCTACAGTTTTAATTACTTTGTAAATTTTCATATCATCTGCGTACATCTAAAATTAGGATTGTACAAAGCAGGAATGTCGTTGATAAAAAGATTGAACAGTAAAAGACCAGGAAAGTGTGCTAGCTGGATATGGATCCGTTCAGTGTAACAGCTTGAGACCTATTGTCAATGTAGGACACGAACCACCTAAATAAGCTTCCGTGCACTCCCATTCGCAGGAGCTTCTGATACAGTATTCTGTTATCTATGCAGTCAAAAGCTTTACTGTAATCAGTGTGGGTGCTGTCTACTTTGAATGAAGTAAAATCAACAAAAGTGAGAAGGTTGCTAGTAGTTGACCTGTTTTTCACAAAACCATGTTTTTTGGGTAGTATCGAGCTCGATAGTGTATTGTATGCCTGGTCATAGACCAGTCGCTCTAGGAGTTTTGCGAAAATACACAGTTTTGAGATAGGCCTATAATTACAAACATCACTACTGTTACCGCTTGTGTGCACATATCCTTCCTTCACAGAACGTTGAAAGAGGATGGTTAATGGTTCGGTCAATTGATCTGCGCATTTCACAATAAACCTTGAAACAATATTATCAGGTTCTGGACCTTAACCAAGGTCTACAGATTTAAGCAACTTGTGAACAACGTCAGATCTTATTTCAATGTCTTTTATCTCATGAGTACAGTCAGAATTACCTGGGTCACTCAGGAGCGTCGGTGAGAGCAGCGAGGAAGAATAGGGGGAAAGTCGACAGAAAGTAAACAGCGGATAAGTTACATGTATTTTCGTTGCAAGAGGCTGTTGTATCGTTATACGACATCGGCGAGAGATAAGTGTTACCACCCTTTTTATAAGACCTAATGAAGCACCCGAATAATGTAGGGTACTTAATATTAGATTGTTCAGCATTTTCAATATAAGAGCGATAGCAATCCTCTTCAAGGCATTTGCTCTTTTACGAAGCAGACTGATGTGACATAATCATGTGCATTTCCGTACATTTTAAATCTCTTGAAGAACTTATATTTTTCTTTAAGGATCTTTTTTAGGCATGAACTATACCAAGGGGGATAGCTTGTGGAGTGAAAAAGCTTGTGAGGTATATATTTATCTCGAAGGATGTAAAGGTGTGTATAGAAAGATTCCATGGCAGCCTCCAAAGTGCAAGATGTTAAGCAATCCTCCCACCTGATCTCGTCTAGCAATGCATTGATTTTGTCGTAGTCGCCATTTTCATAAAAGTACTTCATTCTAGGGTTCCATTTTAAAAATTTAGCAGCAGCGCAGGTCATTGTAATATTCATTGCTTTGTGATAAACATACTCTCGCACTAAAGGATATTCACATACGTTAACGGTTAATTCAGAGTTGCATAGTATTAAACCTAAATGTCTATTATCATTGTGAAATTAATTAAATTGTTCTAAACTACATTCCGAAATGGTATCGAAAAAGTACACCCGAGGGCGCCAGACCATCTTCCCCGTTCAGCCAACTGACGTTGGAAAGGTTGAAATCACCCGTTATTATAAAAGTGTCGTCGGGACATGAATTAAATATAGTTGAGAGTTGAATAGTGAGCTGACAGTTAAATGAATTACCCAAATTATCAGTGCACAGGTATAGGGTGCACAAGTGAATTTTGCGCGGTGAACAATCCTTAGCTGTATAACTAATTGTAACCCACATGTCCTCAGCTGAAGAGTTCCACTCCCGCCTGTGTATGGCAGACAGCTCACGTCTGACTGCTATAAGTACACCCCCGCCAAGTTCCTCATGTGTATGAGAATCATTCCTATCACGACGGAATACTATGTACCCATCATCGAAAAGCTCCTCATCACCGATACCATCAAGCAGCCAGGTCTCTGTTAGCAAGATCACGTCGTATGAATTTTATAGTAAATTGCGCTTAAACAAATGCGCTTTGGTACGCAGTGTCTGAGTGTTTTGGTAGTATAGACAAACAAAAACCATTTTTAAAAACAGTAAGATAATACCTAGTTACAAAGCATATTATTTGTAAAACCTGCCACAGTGGTAAGTCGCACAGAAAAGGTCCACACACAGGTATGATCATGGAGAAGGAAAACTTAATCATATTCTGTCCTCCGTGGGTATGATGCATAGAATAGGTTTTTATAAACAGTTAACACAAATCTGTAGAAATATCCTATACAATATGTGTCATGGCCACAACACAACACTAATGAAAATACGCATACATCAAAAAACAATATAACACACATGAGGTATTCGCGGGAGATGCCAATCGGTAAAAACTACTAAACTAAAGCATTAACAATCCCTTCATATAAATTAGTAGTCTTATAAATAGACGAAACTGGGGTATAATCAAAAAATATAAGTTGTAAAAAGATGTGAGTAGATAATCCGAGCCGTAGTATACAGTCAGACGGTCACGGTCGCAAGTTATTGTAAACCGTACGCGGTAATGCAGGCTAACACTCGAAGGTAACAATTGAATGCAGTGCAAAATCACTAGATCAAACCGGTCCGATGCAGTGATAAGAAGCACTCGGTGAACTTTATAGTTGAATGTAGTTCTCAAAGTTTGTTCATAACTAATTAAAAACACAATACGATTTTCGAAGCAATTGTCAACAAGTCTTTTTCGCTCCTTATAAAAAAATGTGGGTGACGTGACACACTTCTTCACCATGATTTTGCAATGTTTGACCCAAATGTACTGGATTTTTTTCTCTTTTACCAATACCTTCGCCTTATTGAGTAATAACTTATTTGCGGGTGTAAGATGGTCATTCACAAAGAATTTTGCAGTCGACGATAAACCCAAATGAGATACGTTGAGGTTCTTTATCTTTCGAGCTGATGCCTGAAATTGAATGAATTCTTCTTTCACGTAGCGGCTGTTGAACGCAACAATTATCGACTTAACAGTGTTTGGAAAACGAGTAGGTACGCGTGCTATGTAATTTATATCATATCGATTTACGGAGAGATCAGACAACGTGCCAATCTTCTCGATTATCTCATACAGGTTCTGACCTTTCTTTTAAGGGATTCCTCAAATTTCCACATTATTAGCTCTACTTGGTCCCGTATCTGCATTTCGCTTGTCAGTCTTTCAACTTCGGATTGTAGGCGCGGGACATCGCCTGGTGCCTTCTCCACTACCTTAATTCTCGATTCCAGATCCTTGACTTTATCAGAGAACGTGTTAATAAGATGATGTGCCATTTCCACCGACTCTCTAAGACAGATTAGATCGTCTTTTATCATCTTGACTAATTTCTAATTGAAAAACAATCCTGTTAAGTTGCTCCTGAATCCTGTCCAGTCGCTGTGGTTAAGGAGAAATCGGAGTCAGGCACGGAGATGAGGATGACTTAAACTTTAAGCAACGCCAGTTCTGTTTTCAATCCCCCAGCTTGCGGTAACCACCCTCCGTGATCCCCAAGCACTGAATGTCATAGTGACTTTTACATACACTGCAGACCGGACCCTCGGTGTGTTGCGCGTCATAGCTGGCACAGACGAACATAATTAATAAAAAGTTTGAGAAACACTTGTTTCTAGCTAAATACCGATTAAAGTGTGTATTCACTAACGATGCCGAGTGGCGACGATAAGAGTACACCCACTCACCGTTTTTCCACTGAGCTCTCTGCTTATCTTAGCTTATCAGATGGACACAACAGGAAGAACCCAGGGGCCCGTGCATTCTCCACTACGAAAACCCTATTTATAGTAGCGCTTTAATTCCAGAACACACCACTTTCCATCTACTCGAGTATCGGAATTTTTAGAATCGATATCCCTGTTGTGTTTTTCTGTTCTTACCTTCTGTGGTAAGTTCGACCTCTTTATAGGTGTTAGCAATGTGACAATCGTAATCCCTAATCGTAAGGTCGACTATTTAATCAGTTAGAAGTAACGTAAATACTACTCAGAAGGAGTTATAAAGCCGCTTCTATTTGTACGTACTCAGTTATCTTCTTGTAGTGTTCTAAGCAGTCGAGGAACAACTTGTCCAACGCGTCCTGGTACGCCAGCCGCGGGTGGCGCGCGACGAGCTCCGCGGCGCGCTGCGGCAGGCGCTCGAAGTTTATGCTACAATGACAACGCCACACGTTAGTGTATGAATGACCGACGACGTCGCTAGGGACGGCAGGGACTCACCGCAGTATGCGCAGCTGCACCTTGCATTGGTTAAGCACAGTGGCCAGGAACGCATCCATTGTGGTGTTGGCGATGCCGACGAGCGTCGTCACGTAGTACGAGTACGCGAGCACCGCGTAGAACCTATGAAAGTTTTCTTTTCATTTACTACCAGTAGAAACTAATTTATTCACCGCTAGCCAGCGGTGACATGGTTTTCGTCCCATTCGTCACCGGTAGAAAATAAATGCAGCGGTGATGACTGGAAAAAACCCGTAAGGATCTAGGTAAGCATTATGGTGGATTTAGAGAGCTAGGACAAGATCATTGTGAGAGCATTCTTTCTTAATATTTTAGTGTAATTAAAGCCTTTTTTGTCAAAGAAAGAACAACTAACAAATGTTGTGTATTAAAAGAATTAGACATACGGGTGATATAATGAGCTTGCGCTCGTTTGATCTAAATCCACCTTTATACTTAAACCACTTTTGCAATGCGCGAATTTGGAATTCGTCTATGGTCTTTCGGCTGAGTCCCTTCAGTAATTTTCACGTAACGTTATAACATCGATCGTAACGAACAAACAAGCAAAAATTCCTCGAAGTATAATATTTCAATATTTTTTTTCTTTGAACAGAAACGTAATAATCGCTCGTAGGTACGACTCAATTAGTATATTATATTAAGTACTATTAAGTACATCTGTACATTTAATATTCTGTAGTATTGAATTTTATACGAACAAATAGTAAATATAAATATCATTGATACAATATAAACAGTGAGTGCACTAACTTGGTAGCCGACTGATTGTAGTCGAGGTCGGTCCAAAAGGGGAACTCGACGGGCTGCCCGCGCACGTGGTACATGATGGGGAACGAGATCCACAGCGAGCACGTGAGCACGGCGCAGCCCGAGTACGCGCGCACGAAACGCGCCGCGTGCGAAGCCGTCGCGCCCAGCAGCGCGCGCGCCCACGGCCACGGCTGGTTGAACAGCGGATCTGGGGGCACATCGACTGACGCAAGTGCACAAAACTACATTAAAGTAGTGTGAGCTCCAGCCACCTCAGTGTGGCGACATTGATCTCTTCGTTTCTCTCCGATTAGGGGTAGTGTGTGATTGTACACTATCTTATAACTTAAATATATACAATACCTTAATTATTAGTACATGCTTATTCATACACGCATCTGGCGTACATTTTGGCGTTGCTATCTAATACGTCCCAAAATCAGATAGACACGAGTTCTTTCCAAGCAAGGAACATGGCTTTCGCTACACAAATGTAAGACCGAACATGTGCAGATAATATTACAAATTACGGCCCAAGGTTCGAACATATTGAAACATTGTTTATAAGCAAGGAGTACGGGGCTTTCGTCGCATGTAATGACTAGCGAGCATATAAAACCAAGGGACGAGGTCAAAAAAAGGATCTGGGAATTGTGAAAGGACGATAGCGGGATTGGCCGATTGGCATAGGAACGGGGCTTTCGCGCTCGTGAAGGACTAGGAACAGAGGCGTCACTCGAGCAAGTTACGGTACCGCATTGCCAAGTGAAACAATAAACAGATAATAATAATATCTCTACAGACGTGGTGAGTTGTTTTCATATTGTCTTTATAATCGTAGTGATTATTTTATATCTAACACTATCTAAGGCTGAGCATTACAACGTTTTAGTTATAAACGTGTCAATTTAATGATTAATCTCGTGAAATGTTGAGTCGCGTGTCCATTGATGTATGTCACGCGGTACCGTGAAAGGGATGGCTGTGAGAGCATCACATTTAATTAATCAGATGGTGGACCAGAGACTTATCGTAGCAGAGACCGACAATACCTTCAATGGGGATAGTCTCGAGTTGTTGATGCTCGCCTACCCTGCAATCTACGATCGATGGCGGCTTTACACTGGTTATGAGCGAATGACAAGCATCGCGCGAATGGGTTGGGAACAAGTTACCGTACCGACCGAGACCCTAACTTGCTATCGTGTTATGCAATTACAACCATCTGGGATAACTAGGGCTGGGTTTCGTTGGACTCCCATGGGGGACCTAGCTACGAAGTGCAGCTCTCTCAAGCACAGAGGTCGGTGCAACTAGATATGTCAGGCGGGATATCAGGACTAGAAGTCCTGCAGTTCGGAGATCGTGTCGATGAAGTATGGCAGCTTTTAAACCGAATTTATCCGTACGATACATGCGAAACAAGTAATTGACAGTAGCGTATTCGTTTGTTTGTTGTATTATTTTTTAGTATCCTTTATCCGCAGTTACATTCTTTGTATTTTGAAATGGCTGAAATCAGTGGGGGATTTATTGTCTCTGAATGAATTTAACAATATCAGAGGGCGGGGGCTGTCATTCTTGGCATAGCTTCATGTCAAGTACGGGAAACGAATTTTACTCAGCTTTGGTTTGGTTTTTTCAGCTATTCAAATTTTGTATTTTTCGACCGATGATCGAAGAGAAACAAGAGATATTGTGTCTAAATCGCACCGTCGAATCTGGCAAGCATTGCGTCGATCTTTGCCGCTTTCGCATGAAATACCAGTTGTTTCGCGATGGACGTTATGTGGCACAGGAGCAGGAACATGACGCGCGCCAATTTGTCCATATCCCTTTGCACCTGCATGTATGATTACTTTTAGAGTTGAATCGGAGCAATCCCATACTGAGTGGGCGCGGCCGCACGGCTGACATGGCTCGCGCACGACGCACCAGGTACGCATAAATGGTCTCCTGCAGCATGTACACCACGGTGACCGCGAGCGCGAGGCCGCGGTACACGTCGTGAAGCAGCCGTAGCGCGTAGTGGAGCCTGCTCCGGGATTCGCACGCCGCGCCTCTCAACCGACAAAATCCACACCATCGTAGGATCCGCAAATGGACGGACACGCTCAGAGATGATATGGACCTGCACAGAGCCACGATTCTATACTAGGTAGGTACGTACGGAGGGTGAAAATAATCACAGCTAAGTTTACATAAATATTTCAGTACATACACTAAGCACGTACTGAAAGGACAAATATTGCAATGTTTCTAGTATTGTTCTAGTACCTAATCTAGAATATAATATAGATACGAACCTCCTGCATAACATTAAATATAGTTGTCATTCCTTGTATTCGAAAAGTATCACTTTGTTCCTCTATAAGTGGGAGATAAGAACTTTTTTGCGGGCGGTAAAGTGATTTGAATTTGAACAAAAACCATTCATAGAACCAATGTTCCTAATTCAAAACACTTTTCCATTAAACTAAAAAGTTCTTAACATAAAAGAACTATTTTGCTTTCAATTATTTATAAAGGAATAAAGCAACACTTTTCGAATCCATTCGAAACAGGGATGAAAATTTATTTTTTCCTCAGGCAATATACTTTGAACCCGTCGCTGCGCTCAAGATTCTAGGCTAGAACCCTTCACTAGGCTAATGACTCAAAGTAGCGCCCTACCTCGCCGTAAAAATATTATTTTTTCATACAATCTACTATTAGATTTTCAATGTCGTGGGGTTTCAGTGAAAACATTTAAATTCCATTTCTTTTCTTACTTACATGTTAACTCGAAGTCCCGTAGAGCTCACGAGGGCTGGCGAGGGCGCGGTAGGTGTGTCGCTAAATGTCCAATCACGAATATGCCTTGGCTGTATTTCAATAATGAGATAATGACAGAGTGCCGCTTGTAATTATACACTGTGTTACGATGAACAGATTAATAGCAGTGCCCGGGTACATGTCGGGCACGCCCCTCTGTGATGTCAAACACACCGCTTCGCACTGATTCATTCTCACGTTATATTCGTGGCATCTAGCCGTGCTATGCTACAGCCCACATTATCTACAACTATAAATTAAATTAAACTCTGTTGTGCATTATGGATGATATTACTTTTAAACCGTTCATGTATGTACTTATACTCTTATTTGAAATTTAAGTGTAATAAAGTTTAACTTTCGTGGAACCTAATTTGGGTCAGTAGTGTTACACAAGCCCTGCTGGCTTCTAATCCAAGCACTGTTTCTACTTTAGCTCTCCGGGTTGGGTTCGTGATGTCGTGAAATTACTCTATTGATAAGACGTGTCCCCACGGCTCTGGTGCAGCACGGCGTACAGGCTGTACGATGATTATAGAATATGTAAATGGGAATGAAAATAATAACTGTGCCGGTGGTTGTAAGTAAATCAATAAACTGTAATTATTATAGAAATTGATTTTGTATTTATTTATTATGTAGTAGCTGAAGTCTGCGGCTTCACCCACGTGGAAATAACTCTTCATTTATTACAGTTTTAAAATATAAAACAACACTCCATTTATTACAGTTTTGAAATATAATAATAAAATTTGAAAATTATTGGAGTTTTATTACAGTTTCTGACAAATAAAGGCACTACACTTTGTCCGATAATGTAAACAAGTGACCAACGTATCAAGCCATTCGACTCATCTCGTCGGTGTAAGTGTGACGTGTGTGTGTTGGTGAGTCAGTCACAATGCCTTACCTATCCATTATTTGTCTATACTTTGATATTCTGTGTGGATAACTTTTTGCAAGTTCCAATGAGTCATGTTAACTGTATTTCTGTGATTGATGCTTGCATATTAGATTATTATAGACGTAATGTGTGCGATGAATATGAATTCTTAATGCATAATCAATATTTTCATCGTAGTAATCTCTTCTCAATGCTTATAAAATTTTCCGTATTGGATTGATTAATCCGGGTTCCTTGCCTCCAATAAGCATTTTGCCGTGCTTGTCCAAGATATTAGCGAAGGTAATCGCATCACAACAAGACATTACTTAGTATCGCAATATATTTTACCAGAGTTACAGTCGGGCTTTTGTAAAAACCGGGGTACTGCAACGGCTATTTTGTACGTCACGGATTCAACATATTAGCATCTCAAGTTCAGGGGAGGGCTACGGTGATAGTCTTATTAGACTTTTCTAGGGCATTCAATGGGTTGAATGTCTCACTTCTACTTTCCAAACTAGCGTACTATGGATTTGACAGCAGTACTGAGCAATGGCTTCACTTTTACTTGAGTATAAGGACACAGATTGTGAAAACCCAAAACAGTATCGTATCTTCTATTCTGCGGTCTAGTCTAACAGCCGCAGGCAGAGGTGTGCCGCAGGGAACTGTGCTAGGGCCCTTACTGTTCATACTGTAGTGTGGATTTCGTTAGTGTTATAAAGCTCTGGCAATTTCATATGTACGTGGACGATATCCAGATTAACTTCTTTTTTGAGGCAGCTGACTTTCACGAAGCCATTTTTGGAAATCAAATATCCCCAATTATATGGTGACAAAGTTTTTATTAAACGTGTACAGAAAGCTAGGAACTTAGGATTATAAATGGACGAGGGACTGAGGTTTGAGCATCATATTTTGGAATGTGTGAGGAAATGTTTCTATAGGTTGAAACTTCAGAGTTAAATAACGTGGAAGGTTGGTTGATGCTCTTGTGTTATCCAAATCCAACTACCTGGATATGCTTTACGGGCCTAGACAAATTACCTCTAAAAACTAAGTAGTAACTAGTACTAAAAACCTCTAATTTAATACAAAGAGTTCAACATGCATATGCACGTTTCTGTTATAACATTCCACCCAGATGCCACGTGTAACCTCTGAACGTGTCAGATGGGCTACGCACCAGCTGACCCAGCGGAGAGATGCTCGAGCTCAAAATTATCCCAGGGCGCCTTTTCGTCAGCAGAGAAAAGTATGCGCGTGCGTATGGGAACCCCAGGGGAGACTTCAGAGAAACTACAAATTTTCTTTGAGTTTTGCACACATATATATATTTGGTAATTGCTCGTTTACACAGGATACACAGAGTAAGAAACTTATAAAACTATAGTAGATCACAAATCTCAGCTTACAATCCCGAGTATGATCATATCATCACCGTCTGCAGCACAGTAGCATAGAAGCCAGCCCGAGATGGCTGGGGGGACGTCCTATACAATAGGGGCAATCGACGGCCTACCAGGAGAGGCAAAAGCAGTAATAAATTGAAAATACGTGACCCTTGATCCGATCGTCGGCCTGCGTGTAGTCCAGGAGCGCCTTTCACCACGCTCTCGGACAGCCAAGGCGCTGCACCTGCAGGAGCCCTCCGGTTTCGCAACCAATGGAAAAAGGGTACAGCAATGGTCGACGTCGAGGTGATCTTAGTATATAGGGTCTTCTTGAGCCGTATCTGGAGCCCTATGAACGAATTAACACTCAGAATCGTCTAAAATTGTAGAGGATCGGTAACAAAGACAAAAATAAAATTACTTACCACGAATGTGGGTAAAACTCAGATACACTGATTCTAATTGCAGAGTAACAACGAATAGTATAACGACATATAAGTCACCAAAAGTAATGAGTCCAGTGCGTCTCGTAACATCGATCCTGGCTTATATAGCCACTGGATTAGAAGTTTCGCAAAGCCATCCATTCTTTTTTATTTTTATTTAATGAGCTTAATGATCAGCAACCACCCTCATTACCGTGATTCGATCACCAAGGTGAATAATACAAAGCAGGTGGCAACGCCACCCCGCGAACACTATGCGAACTAGCATAATCGATCTTAACATCAGCAACTCGCTACGAGAAGTCCGCACTGACGGAGCACTAGATGGCGCTACCGACAGATAATATTTCTAAAAAATCTTAGTACAAAAATTCTGTTACACACGTGACTCCATATCTGAATAGGTAGAACATAATAAAAGTGTAGGAGGTAGGACACGACGGTATCTCCCGTCCAAATTGAGCAGTCCGACTGGGGAAGTACCTCCGCCCTACAGAATACCGCGGCCATAATAACCTTGTGTTGTGTTCCCAGCGGTGGGTAGGGTAGCCGGAGCTCACTGGAGAGGTTTTGTGCTGTCAGTGGGAAGACCAAAGGCTTAAGTGAACGGCACTGACTGGTGGGGCGTGAAATGTTGGCGTGGCGGTCAGGGAGACCCGGTGAAACGGTTATCCGCTGGCCGCCCGCAGGCTGTACGGTTCCCGAACCTGGGGATTACTTAATCTCCGCCCCAGGAGGCTGAACCAGCAGCCTGTGTAAAGTTCCTGGTGCTGTAATCGTGCCGGAGGAGGAGACCGGAGTGAACTCGGCTACAGTATCCGGGAGGGGACCGGGGGCCCTTCCGCCCGCCGCGCCAACCAGTCATACAACCCTGACCTGTCTGTGGCGGTACAAAGCCTTGCTTTGTCTTCTATACTGACGGTAGAGAAGCTCTCTCTGCCTTCTCCCCCCCCCTTTCCCCCCTTTCCCCCTCAGTATGAAAATAAGAAGGAAAAAGAAAAATGGATCCACAGCGGCACCACAATCCACAAGATAAGTGGACTTCTGCAATATCAGGGGCCTACACTCCAACCTCAACGAGGTCCACTACCACCTTGAAACCGCGCAACCAACCTTATTCTTTCTGACGGAGACACAAATATTATCCCCGGCCGATACAGCCTATCTAATGTACCCAGCGGTAGCCCATTAGCCCTAAAAGGCAACCGCGTTACGAACCAACCAGAGCGGAGGCGCCCAGTATTGTTCTGGTAGAACAACTCGCACTCCTTCTCATCTGGGTCCTCCCGCCGAGCCATCGGCGGTTCTAAGTCCGATTCTGGACCGCCTTAACTCCGGCCCTGGCCAGTGTACAGCAGTTCATGGTGGTCGCCGGAACAATTCCGGCAACGGACTGGCTGTGGGCAGTGCGTTGAAAAGTGGGGCCCCATACAAAAGAAGCACCAGCCCTGCTTCCATGCTACCCGCCTGCGTTCGTCCTTGTCCCTGGAGGCAAAGTCCCGACAGTCCGTCACGGTATATCGAGGGCTCTCACAGAAGGCAGACCCCGGTGCCGTCCCTGACGCGTGGGCTACCGTGAGTCTGGCCCTGTCACGCCGACGCGTCGCGTTCCCATCGCTGTTCCGCGCGGGTGACGTGTGTGAGGAGGAAGCCATCGGCCCCGTGCCAAGCGCTTCCGCCCGCGTGCATTCCGCCTCCAGGAACTCCTGCAACGCAGTGAATGTGGGCAGTTCTCGGCTCCGACTGATCTGCATTTCAAACCGGGTGTGGACATCTACCGGGAGGCGGGAAATGGTCCAATAGACCAGCATATAGGACCAGTGTACTACCGGCAGGCCCAGATTAGACAACGCTCTTATGGCCGCTGTGAGAGGGTTGAGCAGCTGCCCCCGCAGCTGTGCAACCCTTGCCACCCGTGGCAATCCAAATAGGGGGCCCAATTGAGCGTCCACCAACCGACGCTGGTTCTGGTACCGGTCGTGGAGTAGCGCCCTCGCTGTCCTATATGAGGCCTCCGTGACTGGGAGGTGGGCCAACTGGGCCATCTTATAGGTCCCCGGTAGGTCCGTACGCAGGTGCACCAGGCTATCAAACAGGTTGATGTAGTGGGACCATTGGGTGAGGTCCCCGTTGAAGGTGGGCAGTTCAATATTTGGGAGCCGTGAAACAACCCCCTGGCTTGGCCCCTGAATACCCCCACTGCCCCCAGCCCTTTGGTGTCGGAGTTCCTCAGTCCGCTGCTGCACCGCATCGCCTAACTCCACACACTGGGTTACATCTGCCTCGATGCCCTGTAGCACGGTTTTATCAGTCGACCACTCCTTTAAATGACCATAAAGGTCAAACACTACCTACAGACGCTCCTTGACCACCGTGGTCCGCAGGAGCAGAGCGTCCTGTCTATCTGGCCTATCCACCAAGGCTCCAGCGGCTGCAAACCACCGCAATCACTAACTGAACCTACTTAATTAAGGCACACAGTATACAATTAAAATTAAATGTTAACTTAACACGAGGTACAAAAAGTAAATATGTATTTGTCTGTGGATCAAAGACAAATATGCTGATACACAAATAAAATTAAAATTAACTAAAAGATAAATTTAGTACATACATCATCATCATCATCATAGCAGTCACACACAGTCCACTGCTGAACATAGGCCTCTCCCATAAACTTCCAGAATGACCGATCTAAAGCAGACGGCATCCAGCGCTTCCCGGCGACCTTTATGAGGTCATCCTTCCACCTGGCCGTTGGGCGTCCTACACTACGTTTGCCCGTACGTGGTCGCCATTCCAGAACTCTTTTGCTCCATCGGCCATCCGTTCTGCGCGCTGTGTGTCCCGCCCACTGCCACTTCAACGAGCTAATCCACTGGGCTACGTCGGTTACTTTGGTTCTCCTACGGATATCATCATTTCTGACGCGATCACGTAGGGAAATACCGAGCATAGCCCTTTCCATAGCTCGTTGAGCGACTCTGAGTTTGTCTAAGAGACCCATAGTGAGGGACCACGTTTCAGATCCGTAAGTCATCACTGGTAACACACATTGGTTAAAGACTTTCGTCTTCAGGCACTGAGGTATGTCGGACGAGAAGACATCTCGTAGCTTCCCGAACGCTGCCCAGCCGAGTCGGATTCGTCGATTTACCTTGTCTTCGAAGCTGGAATAGCCTACCTGGATCAGTTGACCCAAGTGAACGTACTCGTCAACAGCTTCTAGGACTGAGTCCCCAACATGAACCGGTAAAGGCGCAACATGGACATTTGACATAACCTTTGTCTTGTCCATGTTCATCTTAAGGCCCACCTGTTGGGAATTGGGATACTCTGTTGAGGTCTTCGAGCATGGTGTTCAAGTCTTCCAGCGATTCTGCCATAATGACAATATCGTCGGCAAACCGAAGGTGAGTGATATACTCCCTTATGTTGATGGCACGTCCTTTCCAGTTCAGTAGCTTGAAGACGTCTTCCAAGGCAACGGTAAACAGTTACGGAGAGATCACGTCTCCCTGTCTAACGCCCCTTTTCAGTGGAATTGGTTTCGTGCTCTGTTCCTGTACTCGGACCGACATAGTGGCGTTCTGGTATAAACACTTCAACACTTCGATATACCGGTGATCTATCCGGCACCGCTGGAGAGACTGCACTCATACAACTACCCACTTTTAAAAATAAGTGTCTTATTTTTATTAATCTTACTTTAATAATCTTAATTTATCTTATCTAAGTTTATACCCGTGAGGGGTTGAACAGTCGAGGACTCGCTGTCTTCAGCTTTCCTGCCCCTCCAGACAAGTGGCAATACGTTGGCCGGCGTATGATGGAATAGAATAATGAATGTATAGAATTTGACACATTTGACATGCGTTAACGACTGTCAGAAACGTCAAATCCCATATAGAAGAAGAAAGAAAGAAAGAAAATGCATTTATTTTGATTAGCTGCAGCAGATAAAAACAAAACGGTTCAATTTTGACAATAAATTGTACATAATACATAAGCTGACACAAACTCCTTAAAAATAAATAAACTAGTGTATGTTTTTTTTTTCTTTTTTGCAACGGCAACACTGCCCCTTACTACCATAACTGCAGTCATTCATTACACAATCCCATGACGCAATCGAGATACTCTATGCCATTGTTATGCAATCTATGGATCTAACCCTCTATGTTTTCTCTAAATTTGTAAACAACTGCATCATAGTGAAAGAACCACAAAAAATATGCAGTGGCCTGATATACAAAACAAAGAAAAATGGTTATTATATAAGTGCTGTACAATGCTAAAGGTATTTTGCGCTGCAGCCACCAAAACTGGTCGCTTCTCAGCTTGTTGCTGTGATGTAGTGTTCGGTGAGGAACAATTCTACACCAAGCGCTGATTTTCGTCCACGGCCATTTTGTATAGTGACGCTTGCGCAATTGCGCCATCTGGCCGGCGGCTGGATAGGACATGGCGGTCTCGGAACTTACAAAGTATAACAATCTATGCATAACTTCAAGTCTCAAATTCAGGTAAGGTACTAATTACATTATATTACAATAACAACACAAATAGACCGATTGAATTATTCGTTTCCGCAAAGTAGGTACAAACCACACATTACGTTACAATGTTACGTTTTGCCAGACAAGTCACAATGAATTAATCGTTTCCACAAAGAAGGTACAAACCACACATTGCGATTACATTTTCCAGACAAGGCACACATTTCCAGGTTTATAAATTAAACAAAATCATAACATCGCACCTTCGGTGCAACAAAGTCATAAATACCCAAAATAGCAAAATCGACTTAAGTACGCCAGATCGTTTAAAAATAATATTAGTAATTGAAAATAAAACCATTTCATGAAACTGTAGCGAAAGAAACAAACAATATAATTTTATTAAAATATAACCCAAAATAGCAAAATCGACTTAAGTACGCCAGATCGTTTAAAAATAATATTAGTAATTGAAAATAAAATTATTTCATGAAACTGTAGCGAAAGAAACAAACAATATAATTTTATTAAAATATATAACCTACTGTAGATAGTAATTCAGTAATAAGACGACAAACCCGAAAAAAAAACTTAAAAGTGCTTTCCTGTAAAATCACAAAATGAGCTGTTATGACATTGTTGCACCGGAGGTGCGACATGCTACAAGTAGGTATATACTCAATATTCAATGTTCATCAGGACGCCATTTGTGACGCTTCCGATTCGGCCTACACAGGACGGTCTTACATGCACACGGTGCGCAGCCAGCCAGCTAAAACCATATTCAAGCATCAGCCCGTGTTCATAAAAGAGCAACATGTACATACCATAAGGTAAAGAGAAAAATTATTCCATTTGTGACGTTTGTAAGTTGAATTATATATCAAGTACGTATACACTTACATAAAGTGCTTATCACACCTAGGTAATAACAGTCAGCTGTCTCATCTTTCAGGTGCAGTCGTGACCCCAAGGTGTAATCAAAAAATTTTGAAAGAGCTGAAAGAGCAGTACATTGAACAACAGAGGCATACTTAAAACTCACATTAACACAAACACATACTAAACTGTGGTCGCTGTCATGCACTGTCTGTCTACACACATACATTACTCCTTTTTATAATATTTTTATTTACTCACAAGATTTTGTCTTTGGGGATGTTGCACCCACATTCTGTCTCTCACAGTCTACTCACATTTATAATATTTTTATTTAAGCACAAGATTATGTCTTTGGGGATGTTGCACCCACATTCTAGGCCCAATAACATGGACGTGACGGGTTTTGGCTGTTTTTTGGGTCAGGGTTGGCCCTTGTGTGGAATGTCTGGGAATATTTTTATGTAATTGTTATTGTTTGTACTCACCTGGGGGTAACACCAGGGCTAAGAGAGTGGTGCATGGCTTCTGTAGCTCAATTTAATATTGTGGATTACACATTGGGGTCACGACTGCACCTGAAAGATAAGATAGCTGATTGTTATTACCTAGGTATGACAATTATTACCTAGGTTTAGTTTGATTTGATTTAATTTCATTTGATTTAATTTGATTTGACTTGATTTAATTTGACTTAATTTGATTTAATTTGATTTGACTTGATGGAATTTGATTTGATTTAGTTTGATTTGATGTGATTTAATTTAATAATAGGTAATCTAAATATGTACCTGTTTAATGTTTGCATGTCACGACAAGTGGCAAAATGTGCCTTTGGCTCATAATTCTTTTGTCACCTTTGTACTTACCACATTTTATGCAAATAAATATATGCAAATATGCAAGCACTTTTGAGCTGTGTGGTTCCCGGCATAGAATAGGACCACTCCATCTCTTCTCGTGGATGTCGTAAGAGGCGACTAAGGGAACACCAAAGGATGGGCAGCGGCGTCTTTTGTGATGGATCCTCATAAATACTATAATACCGCGCTCGCCAACCCGTTTGCCAAGCGTGGCGAGTATGGCAAGAAACCTCCCAATGAACGGACAAAAAAAGACGAGGCCCCTAGTCCCCGGCAGCCCCGCTATTCCTGGCTCCGGTAGCGGTCATGGTAACGGCGGGGCAGGGGGTGCGAAGAATCCCCGGAGATTCGGCTACCACCCCAGACGGAAACTGGCCCTGGTAACACACAACGTCAGCACCATGAGGACTGACGAGAAGCTGCTCGAGGTGGAAGAGGAAATGAGTAGGTTACACTGGGACATTGTTGGGTTGTCCGAAGTGCGAAGAGCAGGGGAAGGCACGACAACCCTGAAGTCTGGTCACCTACTCTACCACCGGGAGGTCGTCCACAGGTCCCTTATTAACAACGTCATATCCATCGAGAGTATCTCGAGTCGGGTGGTATACCTGATACTCAGAGTATCCAAAAGATACTCGTTGAAGGTCATCCAGGTGTACATGCCCACCAAGTCATACTCCGATGAAGAGGTCGAGGAAGTGTATGAGGACATAAGTAGGGCCATACATGCTTCCAAAACCTATTTCACTGTTGTTATGGGGGACTTCAACGCGAGACTGGGCGAACGGGGCGATGGGGAGTTGAGGGTGGGGCCTTTTGGATATGGGCAGACTTTATGGAGAAAGAGGGTCTCTACGCGATGAACTCTTTCTTCAGAAAGCCACCTCAGAGAAAGTGGACCTGGCTAAGCCTCGCTAACATGGCGTATGAGATTGACTACATCTTGACGACAAAGAGGCAAGTATTCAATGATGTCTCTGTGATCAGCCGTGTAAAAACCGGTAGCGATCACCGTATCGTAAGAGGCACATTGAATATTAGCCCTAGACTAGAAAGGTCACGTCTGATGAAGTCAACACTCAGACCGTCATATGCCGATGTCCGGGACTCCGAGAGCTTTCAGCTCGAACTATCCAATCGTTTCGATTGTCTACAGAATCGTGTTTCAGTGGACGAGATAAACAACGTGCTGGTAGAAGCTGTCCAAACGGTGGGATCTAAATTCTTTAGGTCTCGCCCTAAACAAAAACCTCAGAAAATTTCGACCCAGACCGTTGATCTCATGGCCAAACGTCGATCTATGCCGCTACAGACCTCCAACGACGCTGAGGCATATAGGTAGCTCAACAGACGCATACAGAAATCCTTGCGACACGACATTCGCTCCTATAATACAAAAACTATTAAGGAGACGATAGAGCGAAACAAAGGCTCCAAAGTGTTTGCGAGGAATGCATCCGTTGGACAAAGCCGGTTGACGAAGCTGAAGACGGAGGATGGCGGCATGGCAACGACAACGGCAGAGGTACTTAGGGAGGTCGAAAGGTTTTATGGACAGCTATATACATCAGTAACACAGCCCGTTGGCATGGCTAAAGATCCAAGAGCCAAGCTTACCCGACATTATACCGAAGACATCCCGGACATCAGCCTGTACGAGATTAGGATGGCCCTCAAACAGCTAAAGAATAACAAAGCGGCGGTTGAGGACGGAATTACAGCCGAGCTTTTGAAAGCGGGCGGAACGCCGGTGCTGAAGGTCCTTCAGAAGCTCTTCAATTCCGTCCTACACGAAGGCATAACGATGGAAGCGTGGAACGGGGGTAAGGTGGTCCTTTTCTTTAAGAAAGGTGATAATACTTTGTTGAAGAATTATAGGCCCATCACGCTCCTGAGCCACATTTATAAGTTGTTTTCGAGGGTTATAACGAACCGTCTCGCCAACAGGCTCGATGACTTCCAACCTCCCGAACAAGCCGGATTCCGTAAAGGCTACAGTACCATAGACCACATCCACACGCTGCCGCAGGTTATACAGAAGACCAAAGAGTATAACCGGCCTCTCTGCTTAGGATTCGTGGACTATGAGAAAGCCTTCGATTCGATCGAAATATGGGCCGTGCTACAGTCTCTCCAGCGGTGCCGGATAGATCACCGGTATATCGAAGTGTTGAAGTGTTTATACCAGAACGCCACTATGTCGGTCCGAGTACAGGAACAGAGCACGAAACCAATTCCACTGAAAAGGGGCGTTAGACAGGGAGACGTGATCTCTCCGAAGCTGTTTACCGCTGCCTTGGAAGACGTATTCAAGCTACTGAACTGGAAAGGACGTGGCATTAACATAAACGGCGAGTATATCACTCACCTTCGGTTTGCCGACGATATTGTCATTATGGCAGAATCGCTGGAAGACTTGAACACCATGCTCGAAGACCTCAGAAGAGTATCCCAACAGGTGGGCCTTAAGATGAACATGGACAAGACAAAGGTTATGTCAAATGTCCATGTTGCGCCTCTACCGGTTCATGTTGGGGACTCAGTCTTAGAAGCTGTTGACGAGTACGTCTACTTGGGTCAACTGATCCAGGTAGGCAATTCCAGTTTCGAAGACGAGGTAAAAAGACGAATCCGACTCGGCTGGGCAGCGTTCGGGAAGCTACGAGATGTCTTCTCGTCCGACATACCTCAAAGTCTTTAACCAATGTGTGTTACCAGTGATGACTTACGGATCGGAAACGTGGTCCCTCACTATGGGTCTCCTAAACAAACTCAAAGTCGCTCAACGAGCTATAGAAAGGGCTATGCTCGGTATTTCCCTACGTGATCGCGTCAGAAATGATGATATCCGTAGGAGAACAAAAGTAACCGACGTAGCCCAGCGGATTAGCTCGTTGAAGTGGCAGTGGGCGGGACACATAGCGCGCAGAACAGATGGCCGATGGAGCAAAAGAGTTCTAGAATGGCGACCGCGTACGGGCAAACGCAGTGTAGGACACCCAACGGCTAGGTGGAAGGACGACCTCATCAAGGTCGCCGGGAAGCGCTGGATGCGGGCTGCTTTGGATCGGTCATTCTGGAAGTCTATGGGAGAGGCCTATGTTCAGCAGTGGACTGTGTATGGCTGATATGATGATGCAAGCACTTACATAATATATGCTCTTGATATATAATTCAACTTACAAACGTCACAAATGTTTACCTTATGGTATGTACATGTTGCACTTTTATGAACACGGGCTGATGCTTGAATATGGTTTTTGCTGGCTGGCTGCGTACCGTGTGCATGTAAGACCGTCCTGTGTAGGCCGAATCGGAAGCGTCACAAATGGCGTCCTGATGAACATTGAATATTGAGTATATACCTACTAGTAGCATATTATGATTTTGTTTAATTTATAACCCTGAAAATGTGTGCCTTGTCTGGCAAAATGTAATCGCAATGTGTGGTTTGTGTATGCATAGATTGTTATACTTTGTAAGTTCCGACTTCCGAGACCGCCATGTCCCATCCAGCCGCCGGCCGGATGGCGCAATTGCGCAAGCGTCACTATACGAAATGGCCGTGGACGAAAATCAGCGCTTGGTGTAGAATTGTGCCTCACCGAACACTACATCACAGCAACAAGCTGAGAAGCGACAGTTTTGGTGGCTGCAGCGCAAAATACTTTTAGCATTGTACAGCACTTATACACTACTAATTTTTAATTACCAGAGAAATTGCAGGGGCTGATATGGAACGTATATACTTCAATATATATGGAATAATACAAATACCCAACCATACAAAAAAACAAAGTTATTACCGTTTTTAAAATCTCACAAATGCATAGACACCTTTTTATTTACGCACGATGTGTGGATAGTAAATAGGTCATCAATGAACTTTTAACTTTCATCGTAAAAATGCCGAACAATTCCGGGAATGCCCGACAATGCACGACAGGCGACGCAGTCTTCAAGGTCAAAATACAAGTACGATTTTATTGTATGGTTAATTGGTTAAATAGTTAAAATGCTCGTCATACGAGTTTGATTCTAGTGGCAGTAATTTTTTAATAGCGTGTTTAACACAAGTTTGGGTGTACTGAGTAAACAATGGTAAAACCGCAGTAACTTTTAACGTAGGTATTTCAGTACTTTTAAATTTAAGTACCTCATCAACTGGCAGGTAGGTACTTAATAACTTGGAATAGTTAATTGGCCTAATGATTAATTTATGTATTTAGCACGTTCAAGACTTACCCTACAAGTACCTACTTTAATTGTTGCTCGAAATGTCCTCCGTCATTTTGGATGCATAAACGAGCCCGCTTTAACAAGTTCGATCATAGTTCGATTTCAAACTGAGGAGAATGTCTCTTTGTTGCCGGATTTCATCGAAGGCGACAATTATCCTTTGTCGGAGGTCCTCACGGGCGTTGGGTTCACTGACATACACTCTACGTTTCACTTCACTCCACATGAAAAAGTCCATTGGCGTCAGATCCGGGGATCGAGCGGGCCACGCGACCGAAGCCCCCCATCCAATCCACCTGTCTTCAAATTGCGTACTGAGGTAGTCTCTTACCGCGATGTGGTAGTGGGGTGGAGCACCATCTTGTTGAAACCAGAGGTCTCGCAAGCTTGCGAGTGGGATATCATCCAACATGGTTGATACCATGGTTGGATGATACGGCGGGTCTACCCCGGCCTTGTGCGTGCGTCGGTACGTGAAATGAGCCGTGGTCTAACAGACGTTGGTAGACGCTCAACATCGTGGAGTAATTTGGCTGTCGGGCATTCGGGTAGAGATCACGATACATCCGTAAAGCGGCACTCACATTTTCACCGGATAAAAAATAAGTAGGTACGTAACGTTAATGCGTATTCGCGATTGGTAAATTGGTACGCCATCTCGATAATGTCGATATTGATTAGGATGCGTGCGCGGATCGAGACGTT
Source organism: Eilema caniola (assembly GCA_949126895.1). Taxonomy (NCBI): domain Eukaryota; kingdom Metazoa; phylum Arthropoda; class Insecta; order Lepidoptera; family Erebidae; genus Eilema; species Eilema caniola. Next base: position 140,210 of record OX421463.1, on the reverse strand, counting down.
ACAACCGGAACTGCATTGCATATTGCATTTATGATTTAAATTTTATTAATATCAAAGAGATGCCGCCGGCTCGTGTAGCGCGGTGTGGTAGGTACCTATGTGCGGGGCGGGGACCTTCGCACGCGCCGCCCGGCACTGCACCCCGCTCAAGGACGCAGAGCGAATTTAGTAGAAAGAGAGCGCGTTAGTCATATTCATTGAGTAAAATTTTGTACGTCGTGAACATAATTTAGGTGGTTTTGAGGAAGAAATTGACATACATACTTTATTATTTTTTATGGCATGGATGTGTTCAGTATCGAATACCTATCACGTCGCCAAAATTTCTCTGGTAATTAAAAAATATTCGTGTATAATAACCATTTTTCTTTGTTTTTGTTTTGTATCCAGTGCCACTGCATATTTTTTGTGGTTCTTTCACTATGCAGTTGTTTACAAATTAAGAGAAAACATAGAGGGATAGATCCATAGATTGCATAATAATGGCATAGAGTATCTCGATTTCGTCATGGGATTGTGTAATGAATGACTGCAGTTATGGTAGTAAGGGGCAGTGTTGCCGTTGCAAAAGAGAAAAAAAAAACATATACTAGTTTATTTATTTTTTAAGGAGTTTGTGTCAGCTTATGTTTAATGTACAATTTATTGTCAAAATTGAACCGTTTTGTTATTATCTGCTGCAGCTAATCAAAATAAATGTATTCTTCTTTCTTTCTTTCTTTTCTTCTTTAATCCATAATATTAAATTGAGCTACAGAAGCCATGCACCACTCTCTTAGCCCTGGTGTCACCCCCAAGTGAATACAAACAATAACAATAACATAAAAATATTCCCAGACATTCCACACACGGGCCAACCCCGACCCAAAAAACAGCCAAAGCCCGTCACGTCCATGTTATTGGGCCCAGAATGTGGGTGCAACATCCCCAAAGACATAATCTTGTGAGTAAATAAACATATTATAAATGTGAGTAGACTGTGAGAGACACACAGAATGTAGGTGCAACATCCACAAAGACATAATCTTGTGAGTAAATAAAAATATTATAAAAAGGAGGAATGTATGTGTGTAGACAGACAGTGCATGACAGTGACCACAGTTTAGTATGTGCTTGTGTTAATGTCAGTTTTATGTATGCCTCTGTTGTTCAATGTACTGCTCTTTCAGCTTATTCAAAAAGACTGGTTTTGATTTCAGTACCCTGAGTGGCGGTGGAATATTATTCCAGCAGCTAGTTGCTGCATCGATAAAACTTCCTTTAAAAGCGGTGGTTTTATGTTTGGGCACTGCCAGTGGCACTGTACTATTGCGAATACATCCTGCATAGCCCCTTCGCCAACCCAGCCTCTCATAAAGGTATTTTGGTTTTTTGTATTTATAACCCCAAAGAGTAGGCCAGCCAAGTGAATCCTTCTACGATATTCCATTTTCATAATATTGTTACTGTTCATGTAAGGTGTTACATGGCCTCTCCGTGGTATGTTTATATTCGTCGTTCTGTTCCATCAAACGCCAACCAACGAATTGCCACTTGTCTAGAGGGGCTGGAATGCTCAACCACGCTCTGCTACCAAAAATGTTGAAGCCAGACACCCGTCTACCACTCCAAACTTGGCTGCAAGTAACGCAGCGCTTGACCACAATCCAGTAACGCGAATATGAACAATGACAAGATTCACTTACCGATTGCAATATCACCAGCCACTGCAGAACCTCTCCAAGGCGTGTCGGTATTGTGCGGTGTGTATTTGTTTGTGTGATGCGTTTGTTTGTGTTTTACTTGTCCTGGCTGGCTCCCTCACAACCGATCACGCCGTTGAACCGCTTCGACGGTGTTCAGCAACAATTTTCACTATGTACTACACACGTGGTCACTTTTTAGCGTCCCAAGAAGCAATTGTACCAGAAATCGTTCGGTATACACTCCGCCCCGCGAAATAATTATATATTTCCCAAATTCGATGCCTGATTACTATATAAAACCCAAAATATTTGTCCCAACAAAATATCTATCTTCTTCTTCTTCTTCTTTTTTTCAAAATGGCTTCTGCAGCAAATCGCCGCAACTCCGCCAATATCAAGTATTCAATCAATTATCAAGTAAATGTATTATACAGTTATTTATGGCGAGACGCCAATGTCAAGTGTACCAGAGCCACGTTAGCCACGCCAGTAAATTTGGTTCCGTGTGTCCGCCCCCCAAATATCTATCTCTGCTCCCAGCAGGAAAAATAGCAAGAAGTGATTGACATAAATGACACTTCAACTGTCATCGAAACTTAATAACTAATGACACGGAACTGAGTCTTTTAAGATCAAACCACAAGTCTACGTAGCTTATCCTGTGAAAAAGTTATCAGTTATAAAGCCAAGCACTAAAGACTGCACGCTTTAAACCTACAAGCTCTACACTATACCTTACTCAAAATATATGAAAATTTGGTCAGATCTCATGTAGAGCCAAAATTTTTGATCTATTCGCCCTAACTTTACCAGGCCTGCCTTCACAAATTCTACATTTTATTTTAAATGCGTGGCTTGGTCGTTTTGCTGAGACGGGACAGTCAATATTGGAATATACGACTGCTCTAATTAGAATCAAAGAATCAATTTCGTTTATTCAGTTTAGGCACATAAAGAGCACATATAAACGTAAAAAATTTTACACTCATGTCAAGAAATTACTAATATAATATTAAATAAAGTAAATAAATCATTTGAAAATGATTCTTTCGCTGGTTCTACTGAGAAGATACCAGCAAGAAACTCAGTGAACAATATTATCGTTTCTTTTTTTTTAACAATTTGGTTTTTTTTTAATAGATTTAAATTGTGCGAGCAAGCAAAAAGATTAGGATGACCATGCATTTTTATCATTGAGGCATTCGTTTACTTTGTAATATCCTTTTTTCATTAAAGACTTTTTTTACTTCTATTTTAAACATATTTAGTGGCATGTCAACCAAATCTTGAGGAATTTTATTAAACATTTTAATACTGTGACCTACAAACGAATTACCAACCTTATGAAGTCTGAGTTTTGGCGTAATTAGAATATGTCTATTAATTTTACTATTTTATTCATATACAAAGTAAATATTATATGGTATTAAAACTCACATTTAGGAGGATAAACACTACGAGAGCGTGGTATTTTGTACCACATCTGGCGGTCAGCTTGGCGTAATATTTTTTTGTAGATGGCTCATAGTGGAAAATAATTGCCATTGACTTTAAAACTATTTAAAAACCAAATAAAAAGGGTCTTTAGAACAGAGCTATATTCAATTTGTTAAAGCATTTATATATCCCTTGGAAACGAACCCAATATTCTATTTTAAGCACATGGTATTTAAGACATTGGGATGTTATAATATTTCTAAAATCATCTTGCTTGAACGAATGCAAATATGAAACGATGATATTCATGACTTAGATGACTTAAGATGACTAAGTTGGTGGATTTGATGTCAGTGCCGTTGTTACGCAATATTTAATTGAAGATTTTTGCGAATCTGAGCAATGGATAAAATGGCCAAAAATGCAATAAAAAATACATTAAAAAATTCTATCAAAAAAAATTAAACAGAGCTCTTCGTCAAAATAAGCGCATAGTACTGTAATATATATTTATAATTAAAGAATGCATGGAATATTTGCACGTTTGAGATTCTGTAGAATAATTGATTAAATTGCATGAAGGCATGTTATCATTCGAATGTAACTATAAGTTTAAATTAAACTAATACTCTCAGATGGTATGCAGTGAGTTGCACATTGCTGCGTGGTAACGCCGCCGGACGATTCTTCCTGAGGACGAGCTAGGGACGAAACACAGTGCGGGGAATTATGACCCTGCCTTTGCATAAAAACCGAATTTTAGTGTGTTTTAAGACAGTTGAGTTCTGACACCGTTCGGCACACTGAATGGCCGCATTGACATGATATTAGACTCTGCTGTTCTTAAGCAAGTGTAAATAGTGACGAAGCGATAAGACAGTGTGTTGATTCGTGCTTGAAAACAACGCGCTTCTTATTAATTCAGAAGCGCATGTTTTTAAACACAAATCAATTGGAAGTTCCTTATTAGTTATAGTAGCCTATCCTCATTGTCCAAACCATCTAAGATTCGTTGTCATTTGGGAAGTACTTTTAGGTAGATTATTGACTATAAGTCTGGGAGCTGAGACTGGCTTCTGGAGACATAGTGACGACGTGATAAGGAGGTGTGTTGATTTGTGTTTGAAAATAACGCGCTTCTTATCTATTCAGAAGCGCATGTTTTCAAACACGAATCAACACACTGCAAACTTCCATTCCTTATTAGTTATACTAACCTATCCTCATTGTCCAAACCATCTGAGATTCTTTGTCTTTTGGGAAGTACTTTTAGGTAGATTATTGACTGTAAGTCTGGGAGCTGAGACTGGCTTCTGGAGACGAATCGAACACCTTTATCCCAATCACCTAGGACTCCATGACTTAGTTTTAGGAAAGTTTAAAAACTTGATCATATCCCAATTCACCCGTAGCTAAAAAAACAATTAGTTTGCTTTACACAATTCGCAATGCACACACACACATTTAAAGTCAAACACATCCGTGATCATCATTGGTACGGGTTCATGGTCCATTTGGTTCACACTAGGTATTCTAGCTAGCTAGTAGGAATAGTAGTTCTATTTTGATAGAACTTAGGGCTTCTTACGAGAATTATAGTGGTAATTCATACATTACGTTTGGTGAAGATTTAATTTGTGAGTTTATTTTGTGTCAATATAATAATTTGAATTGGGGTAATTGTACTTGATATTAGCATATTATATTTTGGTTTAGGATAATAAGCAGATTATTGCGCGTTTAAAGTCGGGGTTTATTCAAAATAATAGTAACAAGTGTAAACTATAATTATATTTTGATTGAAGTTGGTAAATTAAATATATACTTAAATCATTTACACAAACATACACAAAAGGCTTCCCTTACTGAGATCATAAAATTCAGCACACAGTTGCTAATGAGAGACTAATTGACATCTCCGACATATACTAGATCTCATTCATTACATCATATCAAAGACGAAATTTACACATTGATAACATCTATAAGTAAAATCATCTGGCCGCTAAGTCACTTTGAACCTGTATTTTGAGCTCAAGTTTGTAATGTGTAGTGACTTTGGTCTTTCTGCTGAAGCCTATTGAGAAATTATATACCTTGTAAATAACTGCCAGTCATTCGTTGCTGTGAAAGTATACTATACTCTTGTTGGAATAAAAAGAATCATAAATGTTTCAGCTGAATCATTAAAGTCATTTTGTACTGGAGCTGGAAGTGACCCAGAGACCTACAGCATACAATGACGTCAAGCGGAGGTGTTACAAACTAAATTACATTCATTGTGACGAGTTGAAGGCGAGCTTGATCTGTTGATCAAAGCTATCGATTCTTAGGAAATTATTTAAATCTCTCTCTTCGGAGCTTGAGATAATATTGTATTGCAATACACAACTAAAAAATTTATAATTCATTCGGATCATACATTACAAATCATATATGATATCAACGATAATTAAGGGCCTATATAAAAAAAATACATAAACAGCTGAAAAAGACGCCCAAATCAAACTATCAAATAACTATATTTTGAATATAATGTTAGTTCATTTTGATCTCAAATAAATCCACAGTCTTGTGATCATAATATTGTAGGCTACTTTTCTACGTATACTGTCGATAATGTCAGACTGTCGATATTCGATTGTCGACAGCTCCCACGCACTGGTTTTGCCGGTATAGTGGACGGCGCGCGCAACCGCGCAGGTATAGTCCGGCGCGCGCAGTCGCGCACGCGTACAGGCGTGCAGGACGCTGTCAAGATTTTGAGTGATCAGAGAGACGTTGTTCTGTTCAAATTAATTAATTTTTAATATTTTAATGTTAGAATAGTTCCGCCTTTGTCGCTATTTTTACTGTGTACACTCTGTAGACTTTCGTTGCGCCTTCTGACTATTGTGTGGAAGGGATTGGAAAATATACCACTGAACTGTGTGAGTTGTAACTTCTTTTCACCACCTTCTACCACCATACTGGTGACCCCGATCGAGCCGCTGGAAGAAATACGTAAGAAACCATGAACAACAATCAATTTGAAGACGCTGCAGACGATAATCGTAAAAATGATAGTGAGGGGAACGAGTCGATAAAAAATATCGATATATGCAAAGTCGGTACTAGGATACCACCCTTTTGGCCTGAAGAACCCGAAATTTGGTTTGCCCAGGTAGAAGGTCAATTTGCCATATCTGGCATTTCTAGTGATGTCACCAAATTTAACTACGTCATCAGCCAACTGGAGAATCAATATTCTAGAGAGGTGAAAGATCTCATCATCAATCCACCGACTGCCAATAGGTATCAGACATTGAAATCAGAGCTGATTAAGCGCCTAACAGTTTCTAGAGAAAGAAAAATCAAGCAGCTCCTGATGCATGAGGAGCTTGGAGATCGCAAGCCCTCACAGTTTCTGCGGCACCTGAAGAGCCTAGCTGGCGTCAACATTCCTGATGATTTTCTACGCACTATCTGGGTCAGCCGACTCTCTCATGGCATTCAAACCGTTTTGGCAGGGCAGCCATCATCGTCATCTCTGGAGTACTTAGCAGATTTGGCTGATCGCATTCATGAGCTAGCTATACAGACTCCAATTGTAGCTTCTATGAGTCAAGACAGCCCAGGTTTCTCGTTGGATGCCCTGGCTAGAGAAGTTGCTGAACTCCGGAGAGAAATGCAGAATCTTCGGACAGAAAGGAACAGCAGATCCCAGGCAAGATATTCAAGAGCATCAAAGTCGTTTCGTCGCGATAGATCTACATCCAGGACCACTCGGTCACAATCGAACTATAGGAAGTTCCCACAATGCTGGTATCACCACAAATTTGGAGAGAAAGCCACCAGATGTGTCCGTCCTTGTGACTACAAGCCGGGAAACGCCAGGGGCGGTCAATAATGGCGACTGAAGACTGCCCGTTAGCTACCACCACTGGTCGCCTGTTCGTGACGGACCGCGCTACGAGGATGCAGTTTTTAGTCGACACAGGAAGTGACATCTGCGGTTTCCCCCGGTCCCTTCTTCATGATCGTCGTGCACCTACGGATTACAAATTGTGTGCTGCCAATGGTTCCAACATTTCTACTTATGGTTATTTGCATTTGCTTCTAAATTTTGGGTTACGTCGAAATTTTAGCTGGCGTTTTGTTGTGGCAGATGTTACCAAGCCAATTATAGGAGTAGATTTTTTGAATCACTATTGCCTTGTGGTAGACTGTAGGAACAAACGTTTACTAGATAGTACTACTTCTTTATCTGCGGAAGCTAAAGCTGTAAGTTGTAGTAACATAGCATCTGTAAAGATATTGACTGGTGAGTCTCGGTATCACAAAGTTCTTGAAGAATTTCCCGAGATCACTCGACCGTCTGGCATACAACGCAACATCCCACACAATACAGTACACCATATTCGCACGACCCCAGGCCCCCCGGTATCATGCACTCCACGCCGTCTAGCTCCAGATAAACTCAAGATCGCCCAACAGGAGTTCCAGGAAATGCTCGCTAACGGGACTTGTAGACCATCTCAGAGTCCTTGGGCTTCACCCTTGCATTTGGCACCAAAGAAAAATAATGGCTGGCGCCCCTGTGGTGATTACCGCATGCTCAATGCTCGGACTGTGCCTGACAGGTATCCAATGAAGCACATTCAGGATTTTGCGCACAATCTTGTCGGTTGCAAAGTTTTCAGCACGCTTGATTTGCTCAAAGCATATAATCAGATACCTGTCAGTTCAGAAGACATTCCGAAGACCGCGATCACAACTCCATTTGGGTTATACGATTTCCCATTTATGACCTTCGGTCTTCGGAATGCGGGCCAGACGTTTCAAAGGTTCATGGACGAGGTTACCAGAGGACTCGACTTCGTCTATTGTTATCTTGACGATATCCTGGTATTCTCGAAAAATGAACTTGAGCATGAGACGACACACCTTCGCCAAATTTTTTCAAAGCTGAAGGAGTACGGTCTGCTCGTGAACCCAGCCAAGTGTCTATTGGGTGTCAATGAAATAACTTTTCTGGGATACTCCATTTCTGATAGCGGGTCCAAGCCTTTAGACTCGAAAGTTCAGGCTATTAAAGACTTTCCAGTTCCTGAAACGGTACGTCAGCTGAAGGCCTTTCTCGGCATGCTTAATTTTTACAGGAGGTTCCTGCCAAGAGCTGCCGAAATCCAGGCTTCCTTACATGCTATGTTGAAGGGCACAGTCAAAGGGTCACAGCCAATCACTTTGACAGGCGATACCTTGACTGCCTTTAAGGCGTGTAAGGACAGCCTTGCCAACGCTGCGCTTTTAGCTCATCCCGACTGTTCCGCCAAATTAGCCTTGGTATCAGACGCTTCTGACAAGGCGCTTGGCGCAGTCCTGCAACAGTACAAGGATGGAGCATGGCAGCCTTTAGCCTTCTTTTCGTGGAAGTTGAGCCCTTCGCAGGTGAAGTATTCGCCATATGATAGGGAATTGCTCGCGATTTATGAAGGCGTGAAGTATTTCAGGCATATGCTTGAGGCCCGCCATTTTATTATTTACACCGACCATAAGCCGATCAGTTTCGCATTCCACGAAAGGAAAAAGAACTGTTCGCCTCGGCAATTTAGGCACTTGGATTTTATTTCTCAATTCACGACCGATATCAGGCATATATCCGGCAAGGACAATGTCGTTACCGATACTTTGTCAAGGATTGAGGAATTGCAAACCCCGGTAGACCTCGAGCATATTGCCCAAAGTCAAACTTCAGACGCGGAGCTTCAATTACTGCTTGCAGAGGGTTCATCTCTCCGACTAGAAAAATTGATTGTACCTGGAAGTCGTACACCCTTGTACTGCGACGTCAGCACACCGACAACCAGGCCTTACGTTCCTAAATTTTACCGGAAGAAGGTCTTTGACAGTCTGCACTCTCTAAGTCACCCAGGGGCCACTGCTTCTGCTAAACTAGTGGCAGAACGTTTTGTGTGGCCTGGGATGCGTAAGGATTGTAGGGAGTGGGCACGCTCTTGTTTATCGTGTCAGAGAGCTAAAGTCACTTGACATGTGACGGCACCTCTCGGCACATTCAAGCTTCCCCGCGTGCGATTTAAACAGATACACATCGACCTTATCGGTCCGTTGCCAGTTTCTCAAGGTTATCGGTACTGCCTCACGGTGGTTGACCGATTTACCCGGTGGCCGGAAGTAGCACCGATAGAAGATATCACGGCTGAAACAGTTGCTAAAGCCTTGATCTCTGTTTGGATCGCACGTTTTGGTTGTCCTACAATCATAACAACTGACAGGGGACGGCAATTTGAATCTGCCCTCTTTGAATGCTTGTCCCAGCTCATCGGTTCCGAGCATAAGCGGACCACGGCGTACCATCCTGCCTGTAATGGCTTAGTGGAAAGATTCCACAGGCAGCTTAAAGCCGCAATTGTCTGCCATAGCAACGACCGATGGACTGAATCTTTGCCCTGGGTCTTGTTGGGCATTAGAACAGCCTACAAAGAAGACCTTTTTTCTTCTTCGGCCAAGTACTGGTGGTACTACTGACCCAGTAGAATTTTCAACTCGTTTGAAAGCCATTACTGAGAGGCTTCGCCCTACACCGGCTTCACGCCACAATAAGGAGAAGGTGTTCATTTATAAAGAATTAGCAACCAGTGATCACGTGTTCCTTCGTGAAGACGCATCACATGGTTCACTCCAACCTGCTTATTCAGGCCCCCACAGAGTGCTAGCAAGGGGCGATAAAACGTTTAAAATTCTTTTTAAAGGAAAAGATATGACAGTCTCCATTGATCGCGTCAAACCGGCTTTCATTCTTACTGAACGTCCCGAAGAGCCGTTACCGGAGGTTCATAAGGAGTATTCTACCCGTTCTGGGCGCAAGGTTAAAGTTACAGACTTTTATCGCCCTTGACGGTCTCTGGAGGGGGGTGGTGTAGGCTACTTTTCTACGTATACTGTCGATAATGTCAGACTGTCGATATTCGATTGTCGACAGCTCCCACGCACTGGTTTTGCCGGTATAGTGGACGGCGCGCGCAACCGCGCAGGTTTAGTCCGGCGCGCGCAGTCGCGCACGCGTACAGGCGTGCAGGACGCTGTCAAGATTTTGAGTGATCAGAGAGACGTTGTTCTGTTCAAATTAATTAATTTTTAATATTTTAATGTTAGAATAGTTCCGCCTTTGTCGCTATTTTTACTGTGTACACTCTGTAGACTTTCGTTGCGCCTTCTGACTATTGTGTGGAAGGGATTGGAAAATATACCACTGAACTGTGTGAGTTGTAACTTCTTTTCACCACCTTCTACCACCATAATATATTCCAAACGGTAAATTAAAAGTGTTGGTAAAGTATCATAGTTCAGATTAGTGAAATATCGCATTAAAATAGACGCCTATAGCATTTGTTATTCGAACATATCGTGGGCATAATGGCAGAACTAAATAACTCAATATTTCAAGTTTCGAGATAATCGCGATTTACTGTTTTTTTGGCACTTTTTTTGACATCATTAACAAAGGGAGAACAATATTACTGTCGGCAATTTCATATGTTATAAGCATGTTTGCTGTCGATTCAATGCTTAATCAAACTAATTTCTTTCATGAACCAAAATAAAAATAAAAATCAAAAACCAAGTTATCCAATTTTGCCACACCAAGATGTTGCAAACATACCGTAGTTACCTAATTCTTTATGGTAGTTATTCAGTTTTCTCACACATAAGATGGATGTGAATACATGAAATTGGGTCAACAAGTTCACTTGTCGAGTTCTGAACCTAATGAAATATTTAAACATGAAAGTTAGGCATTCTTAGTGAAAGTTAATTCGGTTAATTTTATCACCTGATTATTGATCTCACATGAAATAAAAGACCTGGGTTGGAAGAAGAAACATCGTTTATTTAAAAATAAATAAACGTAAAAGTACAAAAATCAAAATCAACATAATTAGGTATGGCAATCTAATAAAATCAAATAAATTACTTATTATAAATCTTCTTCTCGTAAAATCAACTAGAACAAAAAATACTTTGCTTTACATTAAAACATAATTGTAATTTTAAACATAAAAAGCGACCATGGTTTATCAAACATACTTTTTGTAGGTAATAAACTATTATAAATTTTCTAAAATCAACTAAACGCAACACCAGGGGTGGACGTTTGCAACACTAGGGGCGTCACAATCGTGCTACCGACCTGTAGATACCTTCTAATACCCTTCTTGAAGAACCCCATATTGTAGTCGCTTGGGAAAACCACGGCAGGAAGTTCATTCCACAACCTGAGCGTGCGTGGGATGTCCTTTCAAAACGCACGGTGTGCAACATTTCCCGTCGCAGTGTGTGAGGATGAATTCCCTGCCTATGGGGAGTGGTGCGATGATAGAATGCAGCGGTGGGCATCATGTCAAACAATTCATCTGAGCACAAACCATTGTATAGGCGATAGAACCACACAGCGAGGCAAAGTCCCTTCTGAGGCTGAGAGGTTCCACATCGCCTGTGAGTATGGGATTGTCGACGAGCCTCAACGCCCGTCTCTGCAATGAGTCGAAGGGGCCAAGCTGGTATGCAGGCGCTCCGGAAAAAGGTGACAGCAGTACTCCATGTGGGGCCGAATTTGTGCCTTATAAAGCAGAAGTCGTTGCCCCGCAGTGAAGTACTGCTTCGCCCTGTTGCGCACTCCAAGTTTCTTTGAGGCCAGCTTGACCTTGTCCTCCAAATGGTTGCGGAACTGAACGTCGCTTGAGATGTCGACACCTAGGATCCCAATACTCGAAGAGATGGAAAGTGGTGTGCCCAGGAATTGCGGCGCTACAATAAATGGGGTTTTCTTAGCGGTGAATACACATACTTGTGTCTTAGTGGGGTTAAATTGGACTAGGTTAAGTCGACCCCAATCAGATACTCCCGAGAGAGTAGTCTCGATTTCAGACACAAGTTGTTCGCGTCTCTTCTCCACATCGAATTGAGGGATATTTGCACGACCCGTGTAAAACGTATCCCCGGTACTGTCGTCCGCATAGCAATGAATAGATCCATCAGACAGCATGTCATTGATATGCAGCAGAAACAGCGTCGGGGACAACACACGAGCCTTGTGGGTTGTAGGACACCAGTGTTTACGTCCATGCGGTCCGAGCAGCTGCCATCGACGACGGCTTGGATACTTCTGTTGGACAAAAAGCTGGCAATCCATTCGCAAAGTCCCTCGGGGAGTCCGTAGCGTGGCAACTTCGAAAGAAGACCTCTGTGCCAGACCTGATCAAAGGCCTTTGCTATATCGAGGCTGACCGCTAGTGCCTCGCCCCGACTCTCGATAGCTTGCGCCCATCGGTTTGTGAGATACACAAGAAGGTCACCAGTGGAGTCAAGGTATCCCAGGAGCTGTGCGTTAATCACACGCTCCATTACCTTCGAGAGAAGGGAGGTTATAGCAATAGGCCTGTAATTGGACGGGTCTGTCCTGTCGCCTTTCTTAGGCATAGGATGCACGAATGCAGTCTTCCACGAGGCTGTTACTTGTCTCGCGGAGTAAGAGAGCGCGAAAAGCCGTGTAAGTACTGGGCACAATTCGGGGGCACAGTGCCTGAGCACCATCGCCGGTATACCATGCGGCCCACTCGACTTCCGAACATCCAGGGACTTGAGTTCCCGCCGAACCACCCGTTGTGTGATTTTAATTTCAGATATGAAAGTACCACATTTGGGGACAATAGGTGGCTCGGCATTTCCGTCGTTCATCGTCGAGTTTGACGCAAAGAGATTACCTAAAAGATCGGCTTTCTCATTAGCGCCATGAGCTAGGCTACCGTCGGGTTTTTGCAGCGGCGGAAGGCAGGAATGGCAGAAGTTTCCCACGGCAGCTTTGGCGAGCGACCAAAATGCTCAACTACCGGATGGGTAACAAGTAATCCGCTCGCCAATTCCACCGATGAACTCAAACTTCGCCCTGGCAGTAGCTTTTTTACTGGACCTCGAGGCGGCATTCAATTTCCGCTTCACTTCAGCTATGTTAGGATCCTTATTGGCAAGTGCCGTGGTCCAAGCCTTATATGCAGATTGCTTGCGGTCTCTAGCTTCTCTGCAAGGCCTATTAAACCACGGCCGTTTGCTCGCTCCTGTTGCGATCCAACGGTTGGGAATATAGCATTCCATGCCTGATAGGATCGTTTCAGCGACTGCTGTTGCACAGGAGCTTGGATCCTTTGAAGTGAAGCAAAGCCGCCTCCACGGGTACGACGAGAAGAATTCTCGCCGTCCGTCCTAGTCTGCCGACTTGTAGTGCCAGACGTGCCGCCACTGAGGTGGCCGCGGTGGTTCTGGCCGCGCGAGAGTCACTTGCGCCCGGATGACGCTGTGGTCCGAAGTACCGAGAGGTGCTTCCACAGTTACGGAGTACTCATCCGGGCGCGTAGTCAGCAGAAGGTCCAATAAAGACTCTCTGTGGGTCCCGACATCTGGTTTTCTGGTGATGGAATGCACCAGTTGCGAGAACCCATAGGTCAGGGCAAAGTTGTGAGCAGCCCTTCCCGCAAAATCAGTCCTGTGAGACCCCAGCCACTCCACGTGGTGGGCATTGAAGTCACTCAAGAATACTAAGTCCGCGGCATGGTACTGCTCAATTACTCTGTCCACCGACCGCTGCAGGTGCTCAAACAGTTGAGCCGTGCCCAGGTCACCGCTATGAGACCTGTAGACGCACGCATAGATACGGGTGTGGCCACCGTAATCCATACGTACCCATAGTGTGGACTGGATGCACTAAAATGTGCTCAATCATGTCAGCACGCGTTCACCCTCTCCCGGACCCCAAACTCCACCTTACCGATAGCTCTCATTGATGTTTACATTATTTCGCCCCAATTTGTACAACTGAGTTGTACGATAACTTTGCTTACGTGCGAATACTATAAATAGAAATATTCAATAATTTCACCTACAGACATTTTTTGATTAGAATCTCTTATAAATGTATATTTTCTCGAAGGAGAAATACATAAAAATAATTATTTAAAAACGAAAGAATGCTCATAACTGCCCGAATTAAATAACTCAAATTGTTTAGTTTTCCTTCAACATGCCAGCTTTCATTAGAATATTTTCGTTCGTGGAAGAACTAAACAACTCAATTTAGCTAATTCATTTCATACTCAAGTGATCAGAAGTCACAGTTGTTCATTTATTTATAGAGTTAGTCATTTTTTCTAATAATATTTAGTGTTCAATTAAACATATCTATTTCTTCAATTGAAACACGAAAATGGATTTATTTTTGGATTGGATTGACATATAGGAATGTTTGTTAGACCAAAAGATGCGGCACATTTTAGGGTTCTCAAAAATGGTGAAAGGTCAATTTGGCCAAAATCGGAGTTATTTAATTCTGCCATTATGCCCACGATATACATACGTTCAGGAGTCAATATTGAATGTAAGTAGGCTATTTGAGGTAGATTTCAACGATAGGTAAACTGGACGATCACAGCTATATGTAGCGTAGGGCCTATGCCCTAACTCCTGTTACATTGCTACTGTCACGAAGATTTCATAGGCATTCGTTCATTGGGTGTGTACTTTAACGGGAATGAAAGCTAACCTCATCGAAAAGAAATCTTTAAATTTTACTATTTTTCCAAAAGAACTCTTAATGCAACAAAAGCACTGTGTATCTATACAACTATTATGGGTTGGAGACCGCTTAGAACAATTTGCGAATATGAAGTAGGTACTGCCTCAGTAACAAGTTCAGTTCCTATACTTTAACAGTGTAAGGACGTATCCTCCAAAATCGCCTTTATAATGAATTGTTGGAAGTGTAACAACCATTACAAGCGAGTTCAAGATTTATTATCAAATATTACATTATAAATAGCTTGCTGCCGATCTTAATACCACTATTCAGAATAAGATGTAAATATATTAAGTGCCATCTTGTAGTGTATGAGTAGTAATATGTCGATGTATGTTTTTATCTGTGTAAATGTGTAATCAATAATATATAATCAATCTAGCATTCAATAAAGGACAGTCTTATTTGGGCACCCGTGACTATCATTTCTCTCCGCTAATACCTTCGGCCTTACATGGCGACCCTGTCAGCGCGCATCACCGTGCGATCGCGTTACCGATATCGCCGTACCATATAGGGACTAAGACTAAAACAGTCTAAGTAAAGCCGAGCTAAGATGGATTATAATAATTATTCAGTAACATTGCAACAAGTCGAGTGCGGTGCGGTACGATATAATATCATGTCTATTAAAAATGGGAGGTACGTAAACTAAAGAAGAGACCGTCGTGGTACAAAACGCACCTAGAGGAGGTGAGATTTCACATTTATATAAATAAATAAATAAAAATAAATAAATGTTTATTGCAAAGCTTCAGAACAGTACAACTGGTAGTACAGGTACAGTACAAGGTATTTCAATTATATACATTGCACTCGCAGAATATTAACATTAAATGCACGCCCATGAATGCCCATGGAGGTCAGTAGGGCAAAAGCGCCAATGGTAGACACTTTAAGAACAAATCAAACTGCACTACAAAATTACACATATTCTTAAAAAAATGGTCATTACGTCCTTTTTTACCTGTTAAAGCAAAATTTAGACATTAACTTTAGCAGACAAAATCTAATGAAAACGAAACATATTTTTTCTTTAAAATACAATTATTGTACATACACATGGTCGTAATCACTACTACGTTACGTTACTTTTCTTACAATTCTACCATCAACATACTGATGAGTATTATAACACTGGTCCTGGGACTCGGCGTACTATATTTTCTTCTACGCATGTATCAGCGTTGTCATATGCGTTGGATGAATCAGGAATTATAAAGGAGTGCGTTATCTAGAAGATCTGCGCGGTTTGCTGCCTGATTATCCCACTGCGATGGATCAATGTTGCAGTTTTTCATGTGGCGCTTAAGCACATCCTTGTATCTGAGAAATTGTCCGACATGCTTTCACTTGCCCTCCTCAAGTTCAGAATAAAAGATGCTCTTTGCCACTCGGGTCTCTGCCATCCGCGAAACGTGTCCGCCCCAACGAAGTTGCGGCCGCATAAGGTAGACCTCAATTCCACACACCTTAGCTCTCCGCAAAACTTCGGTGTTCGGTATACGGTCGGACCAGCCGGTGTTTAAGATTTTACGGAGGCACTTCAAATGGAATCGGTCTAAAGTGCGATTATGACGACGGTAAACGATCCACGTCTCGGATGAGTACAGGACATTTGGAAGAACGACAGCCATGTAGATCGCTATCTTTGTGGCCAGCTTTAAATCATGCGAGCGAAAAACCTTGGTATCCAGCTTACCGAAAGCTGCAGCAGCGGCTCCGATCCTGCTGTTGATCTCGGCATCAAGGTCGCACGTAGATGTTACTGTGCTCCCCAGGTAACGAAACTTATCCACTTGCTTCAACACATCCTCACCGAGATTGACTGTTAGTGTTTCACGGCCATGAATGTCTAAGCACATTACTTCCGTCTTTTTGACACTAACTTTCAAGCCAAACTTACAGCAAGACTCGCTAAAGCTGGAGGCAAGTTGTTGCAGGTCATCTGGGGTTTGCGCAAGAAAACACAAGTGGTCCGCGTACATGATCTCGGTGATCAGTTCGCATGATGCTTTAGTTTTCGCTCTAAACCTGGCCAGATTGAAATGGTTGCCGGCGGTACAAAACTTCACGAACCGCTACCGCAAAGAACATGGCGAAGAGTCTAGGCACCAGAACACACCCTTGCTTTACCCCACAGGTAACGGGAAAAAAGCTTGACTCGTCGCCATCCACGGCCACGCAGCACTCCATGTCATCGTGCAGAAGTCGCAGAAGCCGAATAAACTTCTCCGTGCATCCCAAATTACTCAACACCATCCACAGGGCTTGCCGAGGGACACTGTCGAAAGCCTTCTCAGGGTCAACAAAGCACATGTACAGTTTTTGTCTCTGCTCTCTGCTTTATTCCTGTAGTTGATGCAATGAGAATATAGCCTCACAGGTCCCTTGGTCAGGTCGGAAGCCAAACTGTGTTTCAGGCAAGATCTCTTCAGAGAGCTTCATAAGGCGGTTCAAAAGTACTCTGGCAAAGACTTTACCGGGCACCGTAAGAAGCGAGATACCACGGTACGAGTTGCAGTCTGCACGATCACCCTTGCTTTTATAGAGTGCTCTAATGCGAGACTCTCCTCCTCCCACATGCGCAAAGAGCGGGCACACTGACGAGTACAGCTCACCGCCACCGTACTTCAACAGTTCACCCGGTATAAAATCCACGCCGACCGCGCGCTTATTTTGCTGCTGCTTGATGGCAAGAGCGACTTCGCAACGAGAAAGTGGCTCCTCCAGCTTCAGGAAATTGAGGCAATGAACTAATGTGCGTGAGATCAGCTGTACGATCTACATTTAGCAAAGAATGAAAAAAAAAATGGTCTGCCCACCGCTTCACCACATCTTCCCTGCTTTTCAAAAGATTCTCACCACATGTAGACTTAAGAGGAACCTTTACATGGTGATTTGTGCTAATTAGTTTCCTGACCTCGCCGTAAAGCTAGTTTGTATCCGCGAGCCACTGCATGAGGCGAGCCTTTTCCTGCCACCACATCTCTTTAATTTCCCGGGATAGTTTTCTCAACTCCATGTCACTTCTTTTTATCTCTCTACGTCTTTCTTGCTGTTGTGCCCGCGTGAAGGACGTCGGTGCTTGTGAATAGCCTCCATCAGAATGCTATTGTTCTCATCAAACCAGTCCTCATCCTTACGGACTGTTGCACCTAAGGTAGCCTCAGCGGTTTTTTAAATGTGAGAAGACAGAGACTTCCAGCAAGCATCTACATCATTACCATAATTTTTCAGGGTCGACAGCTCTGCAGTCAAGGCTTCAGTATACTTCTTCCTTGTTTATTGCAAGTTTAACATTACCAGATCTACGAGGATGGCGAAGACTGAGACGCAATTTGGCGACAACATGCTGGTGATCTATCCAACAGTGTGCTCCACGCATAACGCGGGTAATCTGAACATGGGAAATATCACTTTGTCTAACGCTGACATGGTCAATAAGATGCCAGTGCTTCGACCTCAGGTGCATCCGCGTTGTCTTGTGCTTGGCAGGTAGTCATTTTCATTTCATTTCATTTATTTATTTCTGAACAATGTTTACATTGTGTTGAAATGTTAAAAAGTGCAGTCAATTATTAATTCAAATTCTATACATTCATGCTCAAATAAAATGTCATGCAAATGGTAATTCAATAATACAAAAATAAAAACCAATAAAAGAATAACATGTCAAAATTAAATGTCAATAAGCACAATTAAATGTCAATAAGCCGAATAAAATGAGAAATTAAACCCATCAATCAAAATTGTCAATAAAAAAAAAATACTTGTCACATTCTTAATTGGAAATGTTACTCTGTGAAATCTTCAATTGAATAAAAACAACTATCTATTAGAAATGCTTTCAATTTCGATAAAAAATTTGGTATGTACAGACTGCTTCTTATAACCAAAGGTAGCTTGTTGAATAGTTTTACTGCATTGTACCTTGCGCCATGTTTGACCACATTCAATGTAGGTGCAATCATGGTTGGCATATGCTTTCTCCTAGTATTTTCTCGTAATACCCTTTCATCGTGAGTTTCATACAAGTGCTTATTTTTTGAGAAATAGGTCAGCAAAACCATGATGTATAGACTTGGAACCGTTAATATGTTCAAGTCCCTAAAAAATTTCACACATGACTTCTGCTGTTTTATACGAACCATTGTTCGTATAGCTCTCTTTTGCGCAATAAAGGCTTTCTCAATGTTATAATCATAACTGCCTCCCCAGAACAGAATGCTGTACCGTAGTTTGGATTCCACCAAAGCGAAGTAAACAGCCTTAAGTTGTTCCAGATGTAGGACATCTCTTAGACCCCTTAGCACATAACAAGCCGAATGTATACTAGCCTCCACATTCAACAACTCACATTTCCAATTTAGAAAGCTGTCCACATGTATCCCCAGGAACCTAACACTCTCGACCGTATCCAACTGATTTCCGTTAAGGCAGCATTGTAGTGTGTCAGAATTTTTACTGGTTGATTTAAACAGAATTAAATTCGATTTCTTTGCATTAATTTTCAAGCAGTTAAAATAAAACCATTCATTAAATTGATCCAAAGCTTCATTCACTTTTAGGTTTAAGTCACTTAGGGTATCAGTAGAAACAATGGCATTAGTATCATCAGCGAAAACAGTTAAACTGATGTTGTCAAGTAGCTTATTTACTACACTACTGATAAGGTCATTTACAAATATAATAAAAAACAAGGGACCGAGTATTGAACCTTGCGGCACACCTGTTTTAATGTTAATAAGTTTTGACTTACAGATTTCTACACTTTTCGTTTTGACAGAGCCCACTTTCTCATAGTTTTCGTTACTGACCTCTACAAACATGTATCTGTTTTCTAGATACGATTTTAATAATTGTTTCTCTGGACCCCGAATTCCATAATGGTCAAACTTCTCAATAAGTATTTCGTGATTAACCGTGTCAAAAGCGGAGCTTAAATCTAGAAATATTCCTGCAACTTTTTACTTACAGTTTAGCTTAGACAGTACATTGTATACTAATGTATCGACAGCCTCCTGCGTTCCCACTCCAGTCTGAACGTAGTATTTGTGATCGCCAGGTTAAATTGTGCACATAAACTTAACAGCAGTCAACCATTGCTGTTCATGTTCCCGACTCCGTGTCTACCCAAGACCTTAGGCCAGGCACCAAAGTCGCGTCCGTCTCTCGCATTAAAATCGCCCAGCACCTGTTTTTTTTTTCTTTAGGACGTATACCATCTAGACATTTTGTCAATTCCTCGTAGAACTTTTCCTTGATTTCATCAGATTTGTCTAGCATTGGAGCATAGACACTGATGACAATGCAAGTTTGCATTTCTAAATTTGTAGCGTAACGGCGATGACGTTCATGTGCGTTACGCTAACAATAAAAGTGTTATGTAAATTTTATATAATTACCTGGATAAGCGAAGCCAGCAGATACATTGGACCTTTTAGGTGAAGAACGACGATCGTGTTACGATTAGCTACTGTGAAGTTATAAAAACTACCCGCGTTTCCGAAAGTGAAAATTCCCTTGGAGAAATTAGACACAAACTAGAAAAAAATGCCCCCCATTAAATGTGTGGACTGCACCAAAGCAGTCAACAAAAAGTCGCCAGGCATTGAATGCAGCAAATGTCGTAAATGGCGCCACACCGACTGCGCCGGCATCACCAACGAAAAGCTTGCAATCCTACTAGAAACCGAGTGCGTTGACTGGATTTGTCGTAAGTGCAACAAAAACCCAAAGCGTCTGTCAGTTATTATTCCTGATACGAATGATGACGACCAAAGCACACCGAACATAGAGAGTGCGTTAAGTAAGACCCAAATCATTGCACTGATTAACGCTCATATTAAAACTGAGGTGAATAATTTGCGTGCAGCAGCGCAATTCAGTAGCGACAAAATGGATGAATATGAAGAAAAAATATCTGCCTTGGAAGGACTGGTCCAAGGACTGCAAAATAAACTGGCCAACGCTAACAACAAAACCAACAATCTAGAGCTCCATTGCAAGGCCCTAGAACAGCGAATTAATAAACTTGAACAGGAAAAAATGAAAAGCATGGTCGAGATCGCCGGAATTCCATTCAAACCCGAAGAAGATGTTTCAACTATAGTCAACACTATATCTCAAAAAATCCAGTCATCTACCGAAGACGTGCTTTCAGTAAAAAGAATTAAAAAGCTCCCTCAGGATGGACAGGACAAGGCGGAAGGCGATAAGGACTCCAGCAAAAATAGATCAGTCATTCTACTCACTATGAAGGATGAAGAAAAGAAAAGCACTTGGATTAATGCAGGACGAGAAGCCAAGATGACGAATACCGAAGTGGATCCTACCCTTGATGGAGGAAGAGTCTACATAAGAGAAGCCCTGACGAGTCCTATCAAAACTTTGCTGTGGCAATCGAAGAAAAAGTTGAAGGATGTCTACAAGTACGTCTGGTGTAAAGAGGGCAGAATCCTGGCTAGAAAAGGAGACAAATCCAAAGTTCGTGAAATAAGAAATATTACGGACATTGACAAACTCCTAGAAAATAAGTAGGTACACACATACAAGTTTATATGATTCACCATATCTCCCTACCGAACTTTAGCTATTTCTAATGGATCCTACAGATTTATCAAATGTTACCGAATACTTTAATGTTTCTAATATTAATGATTTCTTTAAAATTACACCGAACCTAAGACATAACATCAGCATTATCCATATAAACATACGATCACTTATCAAAAATTTTAACCATCTGGAACAAATCATACAAAGCTGTAAACAATCCATCGACATTATAGTGTTAACCGAGGTTAATATCTCCGAAAATATTTCCGCTTTATTTAATATGTGTGGGTATTCACAGCACTGTGAATTGCGCCAAGTTCGTAAAGGCGGTGGTATTATGTTATTTATAAAAAATCACTTAACATTCAATCCGATTAAAACTAAAACATATTCATTCGAATGCATTATGGGTAACGTCACCACGCCGTCTAAAAACGTAATTATGTTGTGCTGTGTATACCGACCACCAAAAAACAATAAATGGCTATTCACTAAGGAACTAAAATCACTTATTACACAGCGCACTTTACTAAGCGGAGATTTCGTTTTACTCGGAGATACGAACATCGATTTAAAATGTACACCTATGTCGTCAGCAGCTATAGAGTACACCAGCTTACTGGCCGAGTGCGAATTGTTTCAAGCTATATCTGACTATACTAGAATCGCAAAGATTAAAGATAAAATTACGAAGTCATGTATTGATCACATTTTTGTAAAAAGCTCTCATTATGACCCGCACTCGGCCGTCGTCAGCACTGTACTGGCGGATCATTGCCTAACTGCTCTTGCGCTTAGTTGTGACAGACGAGTACAGGATGCTCCGAAAATCACTACAGTATATGATAATAAATTACTGCACACAAAATTAAATAACATTGACTGGTCTCGTACTAAATTCATGTCTGATCCGAGAGAAATATTAAACTACTAGCTGTTGCCCGCGGCTCCGCCCGCGTGGATGTCGGTTATCGCTTAGTATTGAGCTGACGCTATTGAGCATTAAATACGCCTCTCTACTCAACTTTGTTCTCGATTTTCTACTCGCCTCTACTCGACTTTCTACTCGCCTCTATACTTGAATTTATACTCGACTCTCTACTGACTTCTCTGTTCCCCTCTCTACTCGACTTTGTACTCTTCTCTATACTCGCCATTCCATTGGCCTCTCCACTTGCCCATCCATTCGATTCTCTTTTCGCCTCTCTACTTGACTCTCCCCACTCGCCTATCTACTCGCACCTCTACTCAACTTTCTATTCGATCTCGACTCGCCACTACATTCATCTTTCCACTCGCCTACCTATTCGCCTCTCTACTCAACCCTTTCCTGCATTCTATTTGATTCTATACTCGCCTCTCCACTGGCTCTCTAGTCGCATATCTAGTAGTAGTGTGTAGTCGACTCCAAGCTCTAATCCATCTCTATACCAATTTCATCAAGATATTTTCAAAATTGACAACCTTACATACCTTAGCCCTATTCCACCCCTTCAACTCCCTTTTTTGCAATAAAAGGTAGCCTATGTCCATTTTCGAGCTCTAATCCATCTCTGTACCAAATTTCATCAGGATATCTTCAAAACTGTCAAACTTTCATCCCTTATTACCCCCTCCCCCCCCTATACCTCCATTTTCACGTCTATAGGTAGCCTACGTTCGTTCCTAAGCTTTAATCCATGTCTGTACCAAATATATCATCAAGATGTCTTCAAAAACCGGCAAACTTTCATCCACTATAACCCCATCCCTCCCCTTAACCTCGTCTTTCGCGACAAAAGGTAGCCTATGTTCGTTCCCAAGTTTTAATCTATATCTGTACCAAATTTCACCAAGATATCTTCAAAAAAGACAAACTTTCATCCCACGGCCCTAGTCCCCCATTCTACCCCCCCTTGTCGCGATAAAAGATAGCCTATGTCCGTTCTCAAGCTCTGAACTATCTCTGCACCATATTACATCAGGAAATCTTCAAAAATGACAAACATTCATCCCAAGACCCTGGTCCCCCCTTTTCCCCCCTTTTCGCGATAAAAGGTAGTTTATATCCGGTCCCAAGCTCTAAGCTATCTCTGTACCAAATTTCATCAGGAAATCTTCTAAAACGATAAACTTTAATCCCAAGACCCTGGTCCCCCCATTTCCCCCCCTTGTCGCGATAAAAGGTAGCCTATGTCCGTTCCCAAGCTCTAATCTACCTCTGCACCAAATTTCATTAAGATATCTTCAAAAAAGACAAACTTTCATCCCATAGCGATATCCTCCCCCCCCCCTCCTTCTACCCTTTTTTGCGATAAAAAGTAGCCCGTTCCCAAGCTCTAAACTATCTCTGTACCAAATTTCATCAAGAAATCTTCAAAAATGACAAACTGTCATACCAAGGCCCTAGTTCGCCCCCCCCCCCTTTTACCCCTCTTTTCGCGATAAAAGGTAGCCTTTATCCGTTCCCAAGCTCTAAACTGTCTCTGTACCAAATTTCATCAGGAAATCTTCAAAAATGACAAACTTTCATCCCAAGGCCCTAGTCCCCCCCTTCTACCCCCTTTTCGCAATAAAAGGTAGCCTATATCCGTTCCCAAGCTCTAATCTACCTCAGTACCAAATTTCATCAGGAAATCTTCTAAAACGATAAACTTTTATCCCAAGACCCTGGTCCCCCCCTTTTTCCCCCTTTTCGCGATAAAAGGTAGTTTATATCCGGTCCCAAGCTCTAAGCTATCTCTGTACCAAATTTCATTAAGATATCTTCAAAAAAGACAAACTTTCATCCCATAGCGATATCCTCCTCCCCCCCCCCCCCTCCTTCTACCCTTTTTTGCGATAAAAGGTAGCCTATGTCCGTTCCCAAGCTCTAAACTATCTCTGTACCAAATTTCATCAAGAAATCTTCAAAAATGACAAACTGTCATACCAAGGCCATAGTTCGCCCCCCCCCCCTTTTACCCCTCTTTTCGCGATAAAAGGTAGCCTTTATCCGTTCCCAAGCTCTAAACTGTCTCTGTACCAAATTTCATCAGGAAATCTTCAAAAATGACAAACTTTCATCCCAAGGCCCTAGTCCCCCCCCTTCTACCCCCTTTTCGCAATAAAAGGTAGCCTATATCCGTTCCCAAGCTCTAATCTACCTCTGTACCAAATTTCATCAGGAAATCTTCTAAAACGATAAACTTTAATCCCAAGTCCCTGGTCCCCCCCATTTCCCCCCCTTTTCGCGATAAAAGGTAGCCTATGTCCGTTCCCAAGCTCTAATCTACCTCTGCACCAAATTGTAATCACCCCGGTCCTAGATCACGTCACCAAGATGTAATGTCCTGGTCACGCGGGACCAAATTGTAATAAACACTGCCTTAACCATAGTAATCCTGGTGAGCGGCAGCAAATTGTACCGTGATCCTGCGTCACAGCACCAATACGTAATAAAGCGGTGGTCATACCCGCCGCATTTCACCACACTAAATAAATCGTCTATATTGTTAATTCTACTTTGGCCAATGATCGTATAATGGTCAGAGGAGACCCTAGATGAGCCCGCATATCCCGGATCCTATAGAGTTCTAGGAATGCTGGTATTTATATAATGAAACATTACTATACAATTACTTAATTCTACCCCCACTTACTTTAACTGATTTATGTTAAGGTACAACAATTTCTCAATGAATGAGTCTCTCACAAATAATTTTCTCACAAGCAACCTACAACCGTACTAGATCCTAACACTGCCCTAATTACTACTACTGTGGCAAACAACCCGAATAACTTTATTGATCTAACTTTTTACATTGTCGACTTAGTGTTGCAAGCCTAACACTGCCCTAATTACTACTACTGTGGCAAACAATCCGAATAACTTTATTGATCTAACCTTTTACATTGTCGACTTAGTGTTGCAAGCCTAACACTGCCCTAATTACTACTACTGTGGCAAACAACCCGAATAACTTTATTGATCTAACCTTTTACATTGTCGACTTAGTGTTGCAAGCCTAACACTGCCCTAATCACTACTACTGTGGCAAACAATCCGAATAACTTTATTGATCTAACCTTTTACATTGTCGACTTAGTGTTGCAAGCCTAACACTGCCCTAATCACTACTACTGTGGCAAACAATCCGAATAACTTTATTGATCTAACCCTTTACATTGTCGACTTAGTGTTGCAAGCCTAACACTGCCCTAATTACTACTACTGTGGCAAACAATCCGAATAACTTTTGCTCCCCATAGGCATATACTTTGAATTTGTTAGGTTTTGTTTCCCCGTTGACACATACTTTGAATTTGTTAGTTTTTGTTTCCCCGTTGACGTATACTTTGAATTTGTTAGTTTTTGTTTCCCCGTTGACACAGGCTCCACCAATCGCCGTGTGCAGTGGGATACTACCAACTTTAAATATCCCCCCTCTATCCTTTTGTAAGCACGTAGCCCCAAATGAAACTTACGCGCCTTTAGAGAGTAGGATAGCTGACTCGTATTTTCCCTCCCCCAATATCTGAATCCAGACAAATGTATACGTCTAATTAGACTTGAATTAGAAAGGCGTTGCCAATTAATTGTAATTCAAAATAAGATTATTTCTTTCACAATATTGTCAAAACATAGTATGACTAGTACAGATTCAATGAATAGTTTCATGTCGTAGCGCGGTCTGATGACCAATCCATCAAATGAGATTCTGTGTCCAAAGTAGGATCTTTAACATGTCAGAACTGACTCATACTTGTCACGTGCATAAACGAGATCGATATAGTGTCCCTGGTGTAGAAGACAGCCATATCTAGGGTCAATTGCCCAAATCAATTAAGGTTCGATACAAGTTCCAAATTAGGAAAGCGCTCTGCTAAGGTGAGCTAGATGTACCTCGCCAAAATGATTCCTCGGCTACGACGCTCCGAGTAATAAGTATTATTTATAGCATAGTATTTTATTCAAAGTCAATTGGTAGATCAGTCAAACAAACTTCTCATTTCGGAATAATTTCCATTACGAATTTGATTAATTATGATGTGGGTGGATTTAAAATATGTTATGCCACCAATCTGAGTTTCATTGAGACCATACTAAGTCAGTTGCTAGGCAAGTAGAACATTAGCAACGCGGTCCGACGACGGCTCGCTTATAGGTCTAATCCGAATACAACGAACGCCTACTAAAATATACAACACGATAGCTCGTATACAATTTACTCAAATCACGATTTCACCACGGCATTAACGCACGAAAAACCTTAACTAAATCAATCACAAGCATCACCAAGGAATGATATGTCACATCACCAAGCAAAGGCCCGATTAGCTCAGAACCGTTACAATACTAGTCCTTACTAATACACTTCCTAACCTATTCCCATTGTGTGAGTGCCTACTCTACCCCCAACTTAGAACTTCTGTTCAACCAAACTAGGTGTAACGTCACCTTATTTACATTTAAACGTGTGGTGTGTTGTGAGCCTATCATGTATTGATGGTATTCCATCAACACTCCTGCTCTGCTATGGGTGCAAGCTAGTTAGGCTTGACTGGCCTATCCTCATAACTGTGTGCTTGCTCCAGTCCACGAGCCGAAGCTCAGGGATGTGAACTGAAACCCTAACGAGATAATAGTTAGTGTATATATAAATAGATATATAAGACTGAACTGCGAGCTCTGTAAGTTCTGATCCAGGCCCAATTGGACGGTTCCACTTCGACGGTACCTACCCATCACAGAACAAACAGTCACCCACATTCAGGAAGCTTTTCCGATCCCGTTTCCACAGGTAAAATCGGAATGCCGCCCGCTTCAAAGGTTACCGGCCCCTAGCTATTCAGATAAATATGGAGTTGTTGCCACCGTTAGGTATCCCTCCATAACCAGGCACATCGCCATGGGTTTCCTACGGGAGAACTAGCTAAAACACCGCAGTGCTACCCTCAACTACTAACATAACAAAAGATGATAAAACGACAGCAATGACTTTACGAATGCACTGCCAGACTCAACAGCACAAGACAGTAATAATACGCATACATTTACACGTACTATCCCTGCCCAATGTAAGGTGTCTTCATTTTCGTAAAGGCCCTAAGTCCTGCTCCGATCGCGACCCATCCCAATATTCGACGCGAGAACTAGCCTACCCCACGCCCTAGTCGTAACAAATCTTAATCGCGCACCCTTGTACGTATCGCGCCCAACCACACACAAAATCAAGATTTACAATTAATTTCAACAATTTCAACATAATAAAGATGATAAAACGACCGTAAGGACTTTACGAATGCACTGCCAGACTCAACAGCACAAGACAGTAATAATACGCATACATTTACACGTACTATCCCTGCCCAATGTAAGGTGTCTTCATTTTCGCAAAGGCCCCAGGTCCTGCTCCGATCGCGACCCATCCCAAAATTCGACGCGAGAACTACCCCACACCCCAAGGTTTACAATAAATTTCGACAATTTATAATTTTTACAGAATTATAAAACTCTCGGCGGTACATTGGAAAAACTCTAATCCGTTCGCGTTAAACAAAGATAGCTAGTAATTCGTTTATTACACAACACCGGCAACAATTTCATATAATTCACAAAAGGAATTTAACACTATTTCTTTACAACGATAGAAATATATAACTTACAAAGACAGTCCGCCGAGCCGTACCCCTTTTAGCTATCTGGATCGAATGAATGACGAAAAAAAAGTGCCCCCCGCCTCCAGAAGACCCATCTTTTAAAGGCGAGGTCTCCCTTCTCTAAACTAACCTCGCCGTTTCTAGAACTACACATCATCCTTCATCCAATCGTGAGCTATTTCCGGCAAGCCGCCTCAGCGAATTTGCTCCTTTTTTATAAAAACTCCTTAATTCATATGATTGGAATAAGAATAATCCAAGATAATGTCTAACTAATTTTCCAGTTAATTATTCGTATACTAATATTTAGAATTCGCGACTAGTGCAATATCACAGAAAATGCAGCCAATAGAGATTCCTGGTTACATCAACCGCAGGATCAGTAGCAGTTGATGTTAAATCTTATTTCAATTTTTTTTTTTTTTACGGATAATCTTACGTTATTTCGCTACCAATAAGACAAACATGGAATTTAATTTATTTACAATAAAGGAAATGGCTCAATCGCAGCGCCATCTAACAACCCTCTTAAATACCACACCCATTTTTTTGAATTTTTAATTTTAGCTCCATCTACCCATCTAATTGTGAACTACTTCCACTCACCATCCGCAGTCCGTTACATCCCGACCCCCGAATCTTTATGAAGGTACATTCTTATTTTTTTTTTTTTTTTATGACCGGAGTAAAGATTCTACTAATTTTAATACAGAACAATAAAAGACAACCTGATTTAAACCTCACACGGGCTGCAAATCGAGGTGAAGATACTTCTTTACCCACAGGCCCCCTTTTTTTTGTATATTTCCCGCTTAGCTAGAATCCAGTCATCCCACACATTAAGTGTCTGTGTAGTTTAACCATATCAAGACAAACCACTTCTCAGTCCCGATACCAAGCTTGATAGTAGTCCCGCAACACAAACTATCTCCTCGAACCAGGACATGACAGTCTAAAGCAAGGAAAGCCTGGTTGTGAGGCAAGCTCAGTCCTAGCGACTCAGAGTAAAAGTTTGTGGAGCGAACCTATCTTACGTTCTTCCACAACCAATTACCCCATCCCCCAATAATAAAGTCATCCCTTAACAGCCGTCAAACATAGTAGGTGCAAACGGTCCACCCCACTTGGCTCGAAACCCAAAAGCATTTGCCCCGAAAATGGCGCATGTACAGTGTAGCTCGTTATAACCTAACTGTATAGTTGAGGAAGTGTGAAGGTACCTTAACGGTATGCTTAGACCTCGGATTCATCAATCTCGAGCCCGTCTATTATCCTAACTCTTAGCAATCCTTCATAATTCCGATTGAGGTGCATGCAGAATGACTAGACTATAACCAAGCCTCGCGATTCTACTCCCCATAGTGCTGGTTGGGAAGGCCCTTCACACTGAATTTAAACAAGTACTCATTCAACATACAACCTCTCCATGACCATTCCTTAACGTGAATATTCCTTTCGCTCTAACATAACCAACTTCCATGGTCATTCAGACTACCAACCAATCAGCACCCGATACAAACGCATGGTTATTGTTTCGTAATTTTAGGAATGCTCCAGCTTTTGCAAGGAAAAGCGGATTTCAGTATCCCCCTCTATTGCACACCACGCGTGGCAAATTGATAAATTTTGATTAAGTCTTAAAGTCGAACTATAACGAACCTTACTACAATTTTTTCCTTTTGTAATATTTAATTAATTTTTTTTTTTTTGGTAAAGCCACCCTGCTCCCCACCATCTGACGGGATGAGAATATATTTCGTTAACAATTTAGGGTGAAAGTGACTAATGTGAAACTAAGTGAAAATTACTATGATCAACTCATTCACATGATGGACTACTGCTCATACTATCAGATGGGCTTCACCCTATCCACCAAATTTATTGATCACATTTTTTTTTTTTTTATATATATATATCCTCAGAACAGATCTAAATTATTAATTGAATATATTTTTAAATCAATCCTACTTACTAGTTCTACTTAACTAACTACATTACTTAAATCTACAAATTCTTACATACTAAGTAAAGTAATTGCAAAATCTAATCAACAATTCAAGCTTAAGTTCACGAACCTTCTCTTCTCTTCCCGATCCAGCCCCAGCCTACTACGTATAATATCTAGACAGATGTATAGTATTGAACTTCCCCCGAACCTCATTAGTTTGGGGGTCTAACAAAATGTACACATTTTGGTAAGGATTTCCCGCCACTACGTATGGACCTTCATACAACGCCTCAAACTTCTTGGTTACCTTTAATTTCGCGCTAGATTTATTTAACTTCCTAATTTTTACTAAATCGCCGACCTGATATTCAATCAACCGATATCTACCATTAAACTTCGCCTTCCGTTTTTCCCCAGCCTCTTGTAGATTCTTACGCGCTATCTCCCTGACTTTCTGTACGTCTAGCTCTCCATTACTCCTACCTATAATTTCGTCAAACGACAACCTCGTAGAAGTTCCGTACATTATCTCACAAGGGGTAAATCCTGTGCTTTCATGATAAGTGTTATTATATAGCTCCTCCAACTTGGGAAGAGTCTTTACCCATCCTTTGTGATTCGTGCTATTATATGTCCTAAACAAACGCCCTAACTCCCTGTTGACTCGCTCTACTGTATTTGGTCGTGGGTTCCTAACCGTAGTGTATACCACTCTAACCCCCAACGTTTCCATGCCCTCTTTCCACACTCGACTAGTGAACTGGGTCCCATTATCCGACATTATCGCCTTCGGCTTTATTATGTCGAAGAACCTCTTTGCCTTATTAAACACTGCCACCGCCGTAGCCTTCTTAAGCTCAAAAAATTTGACAAACTTACTAAACGAATCCTGTAGAACGAGTATATAATTCATTCCAAATTTACCCGTAGGGAGAGGCCCGTATATATCTACCATCACTAAATCGCCAATATCTCTTGTAATTATTGAACAGCATGGGCCTACTTTGTTTGAATTAGAATGCTTTGTTAACTGACATACGTCACAAGTCCTCACTAAACGTTTCACACTCTTAGTTAATCCTTTCCAATAAAACCGATCCCTTATATACTTTATCACCTTGTAACCTCCCTGATGACCCATTTCGAGATGTACTTGCCTAACTAATCCTTCCCTAAGGACATTTGGTAAGAAAATGACTTGTCCCCTTTCACCCCCCTTATCTATATACAAAACGTCATTAATCAATCTACACCTACTCGCCAAACCCGCTAACTCTCCTCTTGTGCTGGCCGTACTTATCTGATTAATTAACCTACTTATCTCTACATCAGCCCTTTGTAATTCAGGTAGTAGTTTTAATTGGTTCAGTAATTCTTTATTTCGTTGCGCTTCCATATATAGGATGCTCGGTGACCTAACCTTTTCTTCCTGCAAAAGTTCCCCTTTAGGAGGATAGCGCGACAATACGTCCGCGACCACATTATCTCTCCCTTTAATATGTTGTATTTCATACTGAAAATTCTCTAAATAGTTAATCCACCGAGTTACCTTAGCGTTATATAACCTCCACGTCTTGACAAATGCCAAAGCCTTATGATCCGTCCTAATAACTACCCTAGCTCCCCTCAAATACGTTTCGAATTTCTCTAAACAACAGATTACTGAATAGAACTCCTGTTCAGTCACTGTCCAATTTAATTGAGCCCCCCTTAATGCCTTACTATAAAACCCCAGCACCCTCTGCTGATCATCATCGCCTACCTGATATAAAACCCCTGCTAATCCCACCTTAGAACAATCCGTTTGCAAATAGAAAGGTTTAGTAAAATCCGGATGATGCAATTGGATAGTTTCTAAGAACAAAGCTTTAATTTGTTCGAACGCCCTTTGTTCGAGTTGACCCCAACCCCAGCCTTTACCCTTCTTCAACAAATTATATAATGGTTGCGCTTGAATATTAAAGTTAGGTATAAACTTCCTATAAAAATTACATAACCCCAAAAATGCCCTCACATGCTTTA
The DNA here is from genome assembly GCA_949126895.1 of Eilema caniola. NCBI lineage: Eukaryota > Metazoa > Arthropoda > Insecta > Lepidoptera > Erebidae > Eilema > Eilema caniola. Next base: position 108,310 of record OX421463.1, on the reverse strand, counting down.
TCCTTCTAGGTATCGGAAACTCTTGTATAGCTTTAACCTTATCTGGGTCAGTGTGTAATCCCTGAGTAGAGATGATGTAACCCAACATCCTCACTTCCTTACAACAAAACTCACATTTCTTTAAATTACACGTTAAACCTGCCTTTTGCAATTTACCTAAGACTATGTCCAAATGTTCCAAATGTTGTGTGAATGACCCTGTCGTTATTATCGCTAGGTCATCTAAATAATTAACACAAAATTCCCTGACCTCATGTCCTAATATTATATCCATGGCCCTACTAAAACTTCCCACGGACGTTTTCAACCCTTGGGGCAACACATTATAAACGTAGGACTTCCCATTGAAGGTGAACCCCGTATATTTTTTACTATTCTGCGTAATAGGTATTTGGAAATAAGCATTATTCAAATCTACTACACTTATATAGTTAGCCCCATGGAAGGAATTCATGACATCAATCTGTAGTGGTGGTTTCTCCGTTTCTGCCACCATATATTTATTTATCTCTCTAGCGTCTAATAACACTCTAATCGAATCATCTCGCTTAATCGTAAAAGTCAATGGACTACAATAAGGAGTTGCAGATCGACTAACTATCCCCAAATCTTCCATTTCCCTTAGCTTTTCTTCTACTCTCCCCCTATAAGCATATGGCACCGGATAATTTTTCTTAACAATAGGTACATCTGAACACATCACTATCTCGTGCTGATAGCAGTTCGCTCTCCCTAAACGCGAAGCGAACACACCCTTATATTTATGTAACAATTTTAGCAAGCTATTCCTCTGTTCTGTCTCTATAGCAACTCCGGTCTCTAGACTTGTCCAGACTAGATCATTAAACTCGCTACAACTATCCATGGCTGATATTAATTCCTCACTCTCCCTTAGGTCGGATCCCTTTACTTGCTCTAAAAACGGTATTACCTCTCTTTGCCCTGCCTGATCCAGAACTAAACCTCTATCTATTTTTCCCGTGTTGATAGTTACTTCATTCCCCTTTAACCAATCAAATCCTAAAATCAACGAATTAACTAGGCCTGGAACTACTACAAACCCCATATTTTGTACACACTCTCCTAGCTTTAAAGGCAATAGAACTATTTTCTTAATCTCTCCGCTCCTATGACCCACAGCTGTCTTAATTTTAAAGGGTCTAATCGGCATCCACGGTATTTCGCGACTCCTATCCGACCTCAGTACATCCCAGAATTCCTCTGAGATGCTGGTTATATCACAACCAGTATCCACTAATCCTATAACCTCATGATCAAAAATATGCACTATTACTTCTGAACTAAAGGTTCCCTCATCGCGTTCTGTAGACCTTTCATCAAATACCGCCTCTATCGACACAGGATCGCCTTGTCTCAAAAGTTTCTGTTCAATATTTAATTTAATCACATCAACTATTTGTTTATCGATAAAGAGACTCTTTGGTTCTACTGTTCCAAAACCCAATCCCTCACGTATACCACGAGTAGTCATCTTCGCCACTAGCGGCGCCCTAATACCGTTTCCTACCTTACCTAAAGCTAGCCCTGGATTCCAACCCATTTTGATCATCATATCTAACGCTGCGCTCCCTGTGACTGAGGCTAGATCGGGAACAGAACTTCCAGCCTCTACTAGTTTAAACCTGCGGGTGACGCTAACGCCGATGTATCACTCTGCACTACCGTTGCCACCTGCTCACCAGACGGTCGAGTTTTGCTTGGCTTAGGCCAACTGCGATAGTCCTGACGAGAATCCTTAGCCCTTTTCTCCGGTATCCTCTTCTCGCCGCCAGAGGTTGGAGTTGATACAGCCTCTTGCCGAGCTATATCGTCCATCCCTCTCAAAAACTCCGCTGTTTCAATGATGTTATTCAGCTTGGACGTATACCATCCCTGTTGCACATACTTCGGAAACTGCCTAATTATGTCCCCAATCAGATGTTTCTCGGAAAACTTATAAGTTAGCATCTGAGCCTTCCCGGTCAATCTTAAGAAATGGCCTAACATAGTAGGCGACTCCGCTTTATTCCAAACTCCATGCACTATAGACCGGCGTAATTCGTTCTGTTCGCTTTCTCCCCAGAAGGTAGCCAAAAAGTCCGCCTTGAAGTCTTGCAATACGCTCCAACGACATTTGTAAACTCTTGCCCATTCTCTGGCTTCACCCACTAGACATTCTTGTATTAAGTCTAATTGATTGCCGTCCCGACCGACCTTTCCCAAATATGTTGTTAGGTCTTCCAAAAACGTCACCGGATGCACATCGACTTTGTCTCCGAACTTGGGCTTCTCGAACGTTACATTTCTCACATGGTAGTTTATGTTTCTAGGTAACTCCGAGTTGACACACTCCACGGAGATCGAGGGTTCCCCATTTTCCCTTAATCTAGGAGAGTCTGTATGTAGTTGTTGATTCAATTCCGGATTAGCCTGTTCCCTAACCACAGACAACGCTTCTGTGGGCACTGCCCCCCATTCGCGACTACTTCCGCTTCTGTCTGCTGGAGAAGCTCTTGTCTCACTCATCTCAGCCCTTAACGTCTCCAATTTCGCAGCTAAATCTTCTATAGTACGATTCAACTTCCTATACCGAAGGTTAGCTAAAGAAGTGTTCACATTCACACTTCTCCCCTCCGGTCTCCTTCTAGCTTCAATTGTCCGTCTCACACGCCTAGATGTGGTAGGTACAGGTTCATTGGGCGTCGTAGTTTGCCTTACAGGACTAGTCGTCCCTTGCTCACTTGTCCTGTTTTCCCCATAACGGGCAGGCGCCCGCCTTTTCCTGCTCGGCTTATCCATACTATATTTATCACTGATCGAACACTCAAAGAACACTACACGTAACGATTCGTCAATACAATCACTATAAACTCCCTTTTAACTTATAAATTTGAACACCACTTTCAGCTAAAACTCACGGCTCATAACCGGAACTATATATACACGATAAGTTAACAAATAATACATTATAGCGTTAACTGTTGGTTGGGATGCCTCACTGTCATACAATGTTGCACTCCAACGATATGTGTAGGTATTTCAATTCAATAAATGTTTCTCCCGAGTTCGACCTACTCAAGTCTATAAGATACTTAATATCGACCCCCCAACAATTCGACTGATAACATCCTAACCCAGACTTTACGACCCCCCATTGTTTATTATTCTCACCATTTTTCATTTTACACTAAATTCACCCCAGCATAATTTCCTAGAGACCCTTACCTATAATACAGCAACAAATTGTACGGTATGCAACATACCGTACTCCTACCCTCAACTAACCCACAACAAACAAACACAATGCCAACGACCGATGGTCAGAATATAGTGTCTATCCCGAACACTGCAACGAAATTGTCCCAGACTCTGATCTCAGGTCTCGGCTCCAAATCGTACTGGCGCCTGACCTTCCAACCTATCCCCGGGCAGACAAAATGTTACCATCCTGGTTACCGACACCAAATTGTGGTGTCGTCCTGGCCACCAGGCATTAACTTGTAGTGTGTAGTCTTGATCCACGTCATCAATTTTTAACGTGTAATCCTGGCTTACGGCCCCAAATTGTAATCACCCCGGTCCTAGATCACGTCACCAAGATGTAATGTCCTGGTCACGCGGGACCAAATTGTAATAAACACTGCCTTAACCATAGTAATCCTGGTGAGCGGCAGCAAATTGTACCGTGATCCTGCGTCACAGCACCAATACGTAATAAAGCGGTGGTCATACCCGCCGCATTTCACCACACTAAATAAATCGTCTATATTGTTAATTCTACTTTGGCCAATGATCGTATAATGGTCAGAGGAGACCCTAGATGAGCCCGCATATCCCGGATCCTATAGAGTTCTAGGAATGCTGGTATTTATATAATGAAACATTACTATACAATTACTTAATTCTACCCCCACTTACTTTAACTGATTTATGTTAAGGTACAACAATTTCTCAATGAATGAGTCTCTCACAAATAATTTTCTCACAAGCAACCTACAACCGTACTAGATCCTAACACTGCCCTAATTACTACTACTGTGGCAAACAACCCGAATAACTTTATTGATCTAACTTTTTACATTGTCGACTTAGTGTTGCAAGCCTAACACTGCCCTAATTACTACTACTGTGGCAAACAATCCGAATAACTTTATTGATCTAACCTTTTACATTGTCGACTTAGTGTTGCAAGCCTAACACTGCCCTAATTACTACTACTGTGGCAAACAACCCGAATAACTTTATTGATCTAACCTTTTACATTGTCGACTTAGTGTTGCAAGCCTAACACTGCCCTAATCACTACTACTGTGGCAAACAATCCGAATAACTTTATTGATCTAACCTTTTACATTGTCGACTTAGTGTTGCAAGCCTAACACTGCCCTAATCACTACTACTGTGGCAAACAATCCGAATAACTTTATTGATCTAACCCTTTACATTGTCGACTTAGTGTTGCAAGCCTAACACTGCCCTAATTACTACTACTGTGGCAAACAATCCGAATAACTTTTGCTCCCCATAGGCATATACTTTGAATTTGTTAGGTTTTGTTTCCCCGTTGACACATACTTTGAATTTGTTAGTTTTTGTTTCCCCGTTGACGTATACTTTGAATTTGTTAGTTTTTGTTTCCCCGTTGACACAGGCTCCACCAATCGCCGTGTGCAGTGGGATACTACCAACTTTAAATATCCCCCCTCTATCCTTTTGTAAGCACGTAGCCCCAAATGAAACTTACGCGCCTTTAGAGAGTAGGATAGCTGACTCGTATTTTCCCTCCCCCAATATCTGAATCCAGACAAATGTATACGTCTAATTAGACTTGAATTAGAAAGGCGTTGCCAATTAATTGTAATTCAAAATAAGATTATTTCTTTCACAATATTGTCAAAACATAGTATGACTAGTACAGATTCAATGAATAGTTTCATGTCGTAGCGCGGTCTGATGACCAATCCATCAAATGAGATTCTGTGTCCAAAGTAGGATCTTTAACATGTCAGAACTGACTCATACTTGTCACGTGCATAAACGAGATCGATATAGTGTCCCTGGTGTAGAAGACAGCCATATCTAGGGTCAATTGCCCAAATCAATTAAGGTTCGATACAAGTTCCAAATTAGGAAAGCGCTCTGCTAAGGTGAGCTAGATGTACCTCGCCAAAATGATTCCTCGGCTACGACGCTCCGAGTAATAAGTATTATTTATAGCATAGTATTTTATTCAAAGTCAATTGGTAGATCAGTCAAACAAACTTCTCATTTCGGAATAATTTCCATTACGAATTTGATTAATTATGATGTGGGTGGATTTAAAATATGTTATGCCACCAATCTGAGTTTCATTGAGACCATACTAAGTCAGTTGCTAGGCAAGTAGAACATTAGCAACGCGGTCCGACGACGGCTCGCTTATAGGTCTAATCCGAATACAACGAACGCCTACTAAAATATACAACACGATAGCTCGTATACAATTTACTCAAATCACGATTTCACCACGGCATTAACGCACGAAAAACCTTAACTAAATCAATCACAAGCATCACCAAGGAATGATATGTCACATCACCAAGCAAAGGCCCGATTAGCTCAGAACCGTTACAATACTAGTCCTTACTAATACACTTCCTAACCTATTCCCATTGTGTGAGTGCCTACTCTACCCCCAACTTAGAACTTCTGTTCAACCAAACTAGGTGTAACGTCACCTTATTTACATTTAAACGTGTGGTGTGTTGTGAGCCTATCATGTATTGATGGTATTCCATCAACACTCCTGCTCTGCTATGGGTGCAAGCTAGTTAGGCTTGACTGGCCTATCCTCATAACTGTGTGCTTGCTCCAGTCCACGAGCCGAAGCTCAGGGATGTGAACTGAAACCCTAACGAGATAATAGTTAGTGTATATATAAATAGATATATAAGACTGAACTGCGAGCTCTGTAAGTTCTGATCCAGGCCCAATTGGACGGTTCCACTTCGACGGTACCTACCCATCACAGAACAAACAGTCACCCACATTCAGGAAGCTTTTCCGATCCCGTTTCCACAGGTAAAATCGGAATGCCGCCCGCTTCAAAGGTTACCGGCCCCTAGCTATTCAGATAAATATGGAGTTGTTGCCACCGTTAGGTATCCCTCCATAACCAGGCACATCGCCATGGGTTTCCTACGGGAGAACTAGCTAAAACACCGCAGTGCTACCCTCAACTACTAACATAACAAAAGATGATAAAACGACAGCAATGACTTTACGAATGCACTGCCAGACTCAACAGCACAAGACAGTAATAATACGCATACATTTACACGTACTATCCCTGCCCAATGTAAGGTGTCTTCATTTTCGTAAAGGCCCTAAGTCCTGCTCCGATCGCGACCCATCCCAATATTCGACGCGAGAACTAGCCTACCCCACGCCCTAGTCGTAACAAATCTTAATCGCGCACCCTTGTACGTATCGCGCCCAACCACACACAAAATCAAGATTTACAATTAATTTCAACAATTTCAACATAATAAAGATGATAAAACGACCGTAAGGACTTTACGAATGCACTGCCAGACTCAACAGCACAAGACAGTAATAATACGCATACATTTACACGTACTATCCCTGCCCAATGTAAGGTGTCTTCATTTTCGCAAAGGCCCCAGGTCCTGCTCCGATCGCGACCCATCCCAAAATTCGACGCGAGAACTACCCCACACCCCAAGGTTTACAATAAATTTCGACAATTTATAATTTTTACAGAATTATAAAACTCTCGGCGGTACATTGGAAAAACTCTAAACCGTTCGCGTTAAACAAAGATAGCTAGTAATTCGTTTATTACACAACACCGGCAACAATTTCATATAATTCACAAAAGGAATTTAACACTATTTCTTTACAACGATAGAAATATATAACTTACAAAGACAGTCCGCCGAGCCGTACCCCTTTTAGCTATCTGGATCGAATGAATGACGAAAAAAAAGTGCCCCCCGCCTCCAGAAGACCCATCTTTTAAAGGCGAGGTCTCCCTTCTCTAAACTAACCTCGCCGTTTCTAGAACTACACATCATCCTTCATCCAATCGTGAGCTATTTCCGGCAAGCCGCCTCAGCGAATTTGCTCCTTTTTTATAAAAACTCCTTAATTCATATGATTGGAATAAGAATAATCCAAGATAATGTCTAACTAATTTTCCAGTTAATTATTCGTATACTAATATTTAGAATTCGCGACTAGTGCAATATCACAGAAAATGCAGCCAATAGAGATTCCTGGTTACATCAACCGCAGGATCAGTAGCAGTTGATGTTAAATCTTATTTCAATTTTTTTTTTTTTTACGGATAATCTTACGTTATTTCGCTACCAATAAGACAAACATGGAATTTAATTTATTTACAATAAAGGAAATGGCTCAATCGCAGCGCCATCTAACAACCCTCTTAAATACCACACCCATTTTTTTGAATTTTTAATTTTAGCTCCATCTACCCATCTAATTGTGAACTACTTCCACTCACCATCCGCAGTCCGTTACAAAATTTCATTAAGATATCTTCAAAAAAGACAAACTTTCATCCCATAGCGATTTCCTCCTCCTCCCCCCCCCCCCCCCTTCTACCCTTTTTTGTGATAAAAGGTAGCCTATGTCCGTTCCCAAGCTCTAAACTATCTCTGTACCAAATTTCATCAAGAAATCTTCAAAAATGACAAACTGTCATACCAAGGCCCTAGTTCCCCCCCCCCCCCCTTCTACCCCTCTTTTCGCGATAAAAGGTAGCCTTTATCCGTTCCCAAGCTCTAAACTGTCTCTGTACCAAATTTCATCAGGAAATCTTCAAAAATGACAAACTTTCATCCCAAGGCCCTAGTCCCCCCGCTTCTACCCCCTTTTCGCGATAAAAGGTAGCCTATATCCGTTCCCAAGCTCTAATCTACCTCTGTACCAAATTTCATTAAGATATCTTCAGAAATGACAAACTTTCATAAAAACTTTCATCCCCTATTTCCCCCCCTTAAACCCCCTTTCTCGTGATAAAAGGTAGCCTATGTCCGTTCTCAAGCTCTAATATACCTCTGTACCAAATTTCATCAAGATCGGTTCAGTGGTTTAGGCGTGAAAGCGTAACATACAGACAGACAGACAGACAGACAGACAGACAGACAGACAGAGTTACTTTCGCATTTATAATATTAGTGTGGATATAATTAAATCTTTTTATGAATGCTATAAACAAACAAAAAAAACCGTAAAATTAAAAATGCAATTGCCACCATCTATTTATAATTCTAAGATAAAACAACTAGCATACCAGAGAGACGAAGCATTCACAAAATGGAAACATGACCCATTTAATGCTGTGCTGCGAATGAGTTATAATAAATTACGGAATAAAACCAATAAAGCTATATACAGAGCAAAACAAAGATACTTAAGAGATAAAATAAAAAATTGTAATGGAGACATGCGTAAGCTGTGGCGAGTTATAAATGAGATGACTGGTAAACTAACAGCATTGAAGATCACATCGTAAAATCCTTTCCCGATTTGACTCATAGTGAAGTGACTGAGAACTTTATTAATGAGTTTAGTAGTTGTGTAGACAAAATTAAAATTAAATGCTCAAGGCAAATAACTGACACTAGTAATTACATAGGCACAGATAGAAGTATAAGAATTAAACCGGCTAAAACATCGGATGTAATAAAGCTAATAAATTCACTAAATATAGACAAATCGCCTGGTGCTGATACTATTCGAGCCAAAGACATTAAAAAGATCTGTCACGAAATTGCACCCACAATTAAAACACTAATTAACACTATTATTTCAACCGGGATTTATCCCGATGCGCTAAAACTAGGTATGATTCGACCAATTTATAAAAAAGGTGCCCATAAAGTGTATTCTAACTACCGACCTATTACCATACTCTCGTGTTTAAATAAACTAGTGGAAAAATATATAGGTAACCAAATCCAAACCTTTTATTCTAAAAATAATATTATATCTACTCAACAATTTGGATTCCAACCGAAAAAAAGTACCACGCAAATGCTGGACAATTTTACGGATGAAATAAATGCACATCTGAACGATAAAAAACATGTATTGATAACATTTATCGACTATAGCAAGGCATTTGACACGCTTGTGCACGAAACTCTCTTTGACAAAATGGATCAATGTGGTATTAGAGGCCCGCTGTTAAAACTTATCAAAAACTACCAATCAAATCGACAAAACTTTGTTAAAATTGGAAATACCGAGAGTACAAAGATTAAAAGTAGATACGGTACGGCACAAGGCTCAATATTAGGTCGAATTGAGTATATAACCTACGTAAATGATATGGCTAGAGTGGTAAAAAACTGCACAATGTACCAATTTGCAGACGATACGGCAATTGTGTCAGCACATATTCACGTAAACCAAGCTCAACAGGCACTACAGGAAGATTTTGATAGTATCAACAAGTGGTCACACGATATGGGACTGGTGCTCAATGCAGATAAAACCAACTTACTCCATATTCATTCTGCGCATAACAAACTCAAAGAACAACCCACAATTATCGCCCATGAACATAACTGCCTGCACAACCCAAACATTAACTGTCAATGTCCTAAAATTTGCTTAGTCACCAAATGCAAGTATGTAGGCCTAACCGTTGACACTAAATTTAACTGGAGAAACCATATTGATCTGATTTGTGATAAACTTAGAGCTCTTTACTCTAAATTTCGTATTCTGAAACACCGATTACCTACCTCTACTCTAATAATGCTGTACAAAACATTGGTTGACTCAATTATATCCTATGGCCTAAGCTCATACGGCAGAACCTTTTCATCCTACTTAAACGATATTTATAAAATACAGCTACGAATACTAAAAACAATAGCACCCACAAATATTAAATATAAATATAAAAACAATATAAATAAACTATTCTATTACTACAATACATTACCAGTCACTCAACAATTTGAACTATCAATTTTAAAACAATATAATAACAACCCATCTAGTAACCTTGAACTATCTAAAATATATCATACTAGCTGTTGCCCGCGGCTCCGCCCGCGTGGATGTCGGTTATCGCTTAGTGTTGATCCGACGGTATTGAGCATTAAATTCGCCTCTCTACTCAACTTTGTCCTCGACTATGTACTCACCTCTGTTCTCGATTTTCTACACGCCTCTATATTCGACTCTCTACTCGACTTTCTACTCGCCTCTATACTTGAATTTATACTCGACTCTTTACTGACTTCTCTGTTCCCCTCTCTACTCGACTTTGTACTCTTCTCTAAACTCGCCTTTCCATTGGCCTCTCTACTTGCCCATCCATTCGATTCTCTTTTCGCCTCTCTATTTGACTCTCCCCACTCGCCTATCTACTCGCACCTCTACTCAACTCTCTACTCGCCAGTACATTCATCTTTCCACTCGCCTCCCTATACGCCTCTCTACTCAACCCTTTACTGCATTCTATTTGGCTCTCTAGACGCATATCTACTCGCCCCCGTAGTCGACTCTACTTACTCGACTTTCGATCTTTACACGCCTGTCCACTCGTCCCTATAACAATCTCTACTCGCCTCTCCACTCGCTTCTATATTTAGTTCGTTACTCGACTATGTCCGTTCCGAAGCTTTAATTCACCTTTGTACCAAATTTCATGAGGACATCTTAAAAGAAATTCTTACTATTTATGCCATATTCACCCCTATTCCCCTTCCCCCCTCCCCTTCTATCCATTTTTTGCGATAAGGGGTAGCCTATGTCCATTTCCAACCTCTAATGCATCTGTATACGAAATTTAATCAAGATATCTTCAAAATTGTCAAACTTACATTTCTACTTTCTATATTCTATTCCACCCCTTCAACTCCCTTTTTCGCAATAAAAGGTAGCCTATGTCCATTTTCGAGCTCTAATCCATCTCTGTACCAAATATCACTATTTCATACTAACTATCCAGTCCTTATCCCTCTCCCATCCTTTTACCACATTATTCACGATAAAAGGTAGCATACCAAGCTCTAATTAATTCCTGTACCAAATTTCATCAGGATATCTTCAAAACTGTCAAACTTTTAAACCTTATTACCCTCCCCCCATGCCTCCATTTTCACGTTAATAGATTGCCTATGTTCGTTCCCAAGCTTCAATCCATCTCTGTACCAAATATATCATCAGGATGTCTTCAGAACTGGCAAACATTCATCCCCTATAACCTCCCCCCCCCCTCCTTTATCCTCGTCTTTCGCGACAAAAGGTAGCCTATGTTCGTTCCCAAGCTTTAATCTATATCTATACCAAATTTCATCAGGATATCTTACAAAAAGACAAACTTTCATCCCATAGCCATATTCAACTCCCCCCCCCCCCCCCCTCTACCTCTTTTTGCGATAAAAGGTAGCCTATGTCCGTTTCCAAACTCTAAACTATCTCTGTACCAAATTTCATCAGGAAATCTTCAAAAATGACAAACTTTCATCCCAAGGTCCTAGTCCCCCCCCTTCTCCCCCCCTTTTCGCGATAAAAGGTAGCCTATGTCCGTTCCCAATTTCAGAACTATGTCTGTACCAAATTTCATCAGGAAATCTTCAAAAATTACACACTTTCATCCCAAGGCCCTGGTCCCCCCGTTCTACCTCCCTTTTTGCGATAAAAGGTAGTCTATGTTCGTTTTCAAGCTCTAAACTATCTCTGTACCAAATTTCATCAGGAAATCTTCTAACACGATAAACTTTTAACCCAAGGGCCTGGTCCCCCCCTTTCTTCGCCTCTTTTCGCGATAAAAGTTAGCTTATGTCCGTTCCCAAGCTCTAAACTATCTCTGTACCAAATTTCATCAGGATATCTTCCATAAAGACAAATTTTCATCCCAAGGCCCTAGTCACCCTCTTCTACCCCCCTTTTCGCGATAAAAGGTAGCCTATATCCGTTCCCAAGCTCTAAACTATCTCTGTACCAAATTACATCAGGAAATCTTTAAAAATGACAAACTTTCATCCCAAGGCCCTAGTCCCCTCCTTCTACCCCCCTTTTCGCGATAAAAGGTAGCCTATGTCCGTTTTCTAGCTCTAAACTATCTCTGTACCAAATTTCATCAGGAAATCTTCTAAAACGACAAACTTTTATCCCAAGGCCCTGGTCCCCCCTTTCTACCCCCTTTTTGCGATAAAAGGTAGTCTATGTCCGTTTTCTAGCTCAAAACTATCTCTGTACCAAATTTCATCAGGAAATCTTCAAAAATGACAAACTTTCATCCCAAGGCCCTAGTCTCCCCCTTCTACCCCCTTTTTGCGATAAAAGGTAGTCTATGTCCGTTTTCTAGCTCTAAACTATCTCTGTACCAAATTTCATCAGGAAATCTTCTAAAACGACAAACTTTTATCCCAAGGCCCTAGTCCCCTCCTTCTACCCCCCTTTTCGCGATAAAAGGTACCCTATGTCCGTTTTCTAGCTCTAAACTATCTCTGTACCAAATTTCATCAGGAAATCTTCTAAAACGACAATTTTTTATCCCAAGGCCCTGGTCCCCCCTTTCTACCCCCTTTTTGCGATAAAAGGTAGTCTATGTCCGTTTTCTAGCTCAAAACTATCTCTGTACCAAATTTCATCAGGAAATCTTCAAAAATGACAAACTTTCATCCCAAGGCCCTAGTCTCCCCCTTCTACCCCCTTTTTGCGATAAAAGGTAGTCTATGTCCGTTTTCTAGCTCTAAACTATCTCTGTACCAAATTTCATCTGGAAATCTTCAAAAATGACAAACTTTCATCCCAAGGCCTTAGTCCCCCCCCCCCTTCTACCCCCCTTTTCGCGATAAAAGGTAGCCTATGTCCGTTCCCAAGCTGTAATCTACCTCTGTACCAAATGTCATTAAGATATCTTCAGAAATGACAAACTTTCATAAAAACTTTCATCCCCTATTTCCCCCCCTTAAACCCCCTTTCTCGTGATATAAGGTAGCCTATGTCCGTTCTCAAGGTCTAATATACCTCTGTACCAAATTTCATCAAGATCGGTTCAGTGGTTTAGGCTTGAAAGCGTAACATACAGACAGACAGACAGACAGACAGACAGACAGACAGACAGACAGAGTTACTTTCGCATTTATAATATTAGTATGGATCACTATAACACGATCAATCTCGTCAAATAAATATAATGTTCCTACCTTTAAAAACTTCTATGGATCTAGAACTGCTAATAGAATAATACCTAACCTGCTTAATAATATGACTACGGACATACGAACAAACTTCGGCAATAAAGATTTCATAACAAAAATTAAATCATACTACCGTAACCAAAAACATAATGAAGCGTAATAATACCTAACATTTAAAAACATCCTGTATCACAGACTACGCACGTGCAAAACTATTGTCTATTTTTTATATAAGGTAAATCACTGGTTCGGATGCGAGCGAGTGCGAGATGCGTAAACGCATGTATTGCGGAACTTATGGCCGTCTCGCTCTCGTCCGCGCGAGGCACATAGGTACATTTCGCTCTTCGAAGGAATGCACCTAATGAATGTAATAATTAAATAGGGACTTATTATTTTCCTATGTTCACAGTAGTAAAATTAATGTCTTACCCCTCAGTATTGTTAGATGCGACACATATTAAACCCTGCAGGGTTTTAGTGTCTTACTTTAAGATTTATGTAACATTGTATATTACTAAATAAATAAAAAATAAAATAAATAAAAGTTAAGGGCCGTATCGTGTGGTTATTCGGTTATTGTTGCATTGGATCCAGAAAAGAAAACACTGTTCTATACTTACAACAATCTTTAATTGTAAATTGATGCAGTACTACATGCGAAGCATAGTAAACATTGTTTTGATATTATAAACTATTACAATATCTGAACACTACCCTGGGGTGTTATAAAAAAGAAAATGTATTAGCAGGTAATTCAGGATGGACTTCCAACAGCCAGGGTCGACTCTGGGGAGACAATCTGAATTTTAACCAACTGTTTACAACATATAGAAATTACAATATTATGTTTGTGCAACAGCACTACGCCAATATTAATAAATGTACTTATTACAAGTAGTTACACAGAGATGAAGCCTGCTAGGCTAGCCCTACGATTAAATAGTAACCTTGGGATCAGTAAATTATAATAATAATAATAATAATTCACCAAAACTTAGCATTTAGACATTCATTCATTCCACAGCTTATTACAAATATAAACCCAGCACTGTTTTAGAGAACTCATCGCATAAAATATACTGGGATCGAACTATCATTACAGACAAAACCATACACTACAATAGACCAGACATAACAGTACTAGATAAAATTAATAAATCCGTATTCATCATCGACATAGCAGTTTGCAACACACACAACCTTAACACTACACACTCAGAAAAAATGGCTAAATACATAGATTTAGCTACTGAGATCAGAAGACAATGGCAGGTGGAAATAGTCAAAATTGTGCCCATCATCATATCTACTACTGGGGTAGTCCCTAAGACCCTCCAAACAAACCTCAACACACTACAAATGCCTAAATTCACCCTTACTCTTATACAGAAAGCCGTTCTACTCAACACATGCCGTCTGACTCGTAAATTTCTTGCTTCACCCACATCATGTTAATTTTCTTTTGTTTTCTTTTCCTAACTGACACACTTGGTTAAGACCCGTGTGTCTGTTACTATACCCCTATTAACAAAAAGGGAGATGTTCTATACAAACAAAAATACAATAATAATAATAATAATAATATAAGCTTTATTTTACTTCCATACATTGAATTTTAGAACATTTCCGGTATTATAAAAAAACATTGTAGTAATAAAATTTAAAAATAGTCCTACACAGTAACAAAATCCAGATTGTAATTTAAATAATCCAAGTAATAGTATCATTATTCTTATCTAAAATTATATAATTCAATAAATAATGTCAAATAATGTCAGTATAACATTATTTGACATTATTTATTGAATTATATAATTTGTATTTCTGAATGTATTTCTGAAACGGGGCAGTAAGGGCAAGTACCTTAACCGTTGCAGTTACAGCAAAACGTTCTTAGAAGGCCTTCCCTAACTTTTTGACATATTTTGAACTGCATTCACAGATTTTGTAAAAAACTTACAGTTGGCAAAAAAAAATGCAAAAAGTCCAAAAATTTTTTTTTATGCCAATCGATTCTATTTCATGTGGGGATCAAAATACTCTATGAGACCATTTTAGCTTTCAGTACTAGGAAAGACAGAAATCGCCAAAAACGTTTCCCATACATTTCGGCAAAAGAAACAAATTTCTACGATGGTCTAACTTTTTGTTATGGCCAGGCAGTGGGTAGAATTGACTGTAAAGTAAATAAAAATAATTTTTACCCTCAAATTTCGAATTTGATTCGTTTCGATGTGTTATTCTTAGTTTCAGCTGAGAAACTTCGTATGAGTTATTAATTAAGGATTTTCGCTAAAATGTCTTCTAATCGTGAAAAAATTAACTTATTAGAAGCGTATTTTGTCAATAATCGAAATGCGGGAGCTGCATTAGTGTGGTACCTCAATAAGTATCCGTTGCGGCATGTGCCAACAAGAAAGGTTATTACAAATCTTTTGAAAAACCTGGAATTGCAGGGTTCTTTCAAAAGAAAGCGGCAGCCTCGTGTGGACATGGACACGGAGATTGCGGTTCTAACTTATGTCGAAGCATATCCAGAGGTATCGTCCAGGCAAGTCGCCCTTGAAGTAGGTGTATCCCACTCCCTTGTGATAAAGATATGGAAGAAATACGGCTACAAGTGCTATCGATATGGGCGCATAGTTCAAGTGTTACATCCGGGTGATGATGTTCGAAGGCTTACTTTTTGCAGATGGCTAAGAGGAAAAATAAGCAGAGATCATGAATTTTTAAATTACATACTGTGGTCAGACGAAACGATTTTTTCCAATAACGGTATGTACAATAGAAAAAATCACCACTATTGGTCCAAAGAAAATCCACTAAGAGTTACGGCAAGTCATAATCAGGTTCGCTTCTCATTCAACTGTTGGTGTGGTATAATGTCCAATCGAGTCATAATGGTGGAATTTTATGAAGGGAAACTGACTTCTGCCATGTATAATGAAGTCATTTTACACCATCTTGAAAACGAGATGGACGAATGGCCCCTGTCGGAATTGCGAAAAGTTCATTTTCAACAAGATGGTGCTCCGCCACATAACAGTCACCTTTCACGTTCCAATTTGAGCCGCCTATTCGGTACACAGTGGATAGGTACAAATGGTCCAACACAGTGGCAACCTCGTAGCCGCGATCTAACACCACTTGATTTTTTTCTATGGGGCTTCGTGAAAAACGAGGTGTATAAGACGACGTACGCCAGTGTTCAAGAGCTCAAGGATGCATTAATGACCATTTTACGTAATATTCATCCCAGAACATTATTAGCCGCCATTCGTTCAGTGCAAAAAAGGATAGACTTATGTATTCGTGAAAATGGAAATCATTTTGAGCAATTTATTTCATAAACCAATTTCTTAAATGTTTAAATGATTTTTTTTATTTAAAAAAGTTCAAAATTTTACCTGACCTATGAGTTTCGAGTTGATTTATCATATTTCCGTACGAAATGTATGGGAAAGGTCTTTGGCGATTTCTGTCTTTTCTAGTACTGAAAGCTAAAATGGTCCCATAGAGTTTTTTGATCCCCACATGAAATAGAATCGATTGGCATAAAAAAAAATTTTTGAACTTTTTGCATTTTTTTTGCTAACTGTAAGTTTTTTACAAAATCTGTGAATGCAGTTCAAAATGTCCCAAAAAGTTAGGGAAGGTCTTTTAAGAACGTTTTGCTGTAACTGCAACGGTTAAGGTACTTGCCCTTACTGTCCCGTTTCAAAAATACACCCTGTATAATAATGTATTGGATGAATTGAAATTATTTAAAATGTCTATATATTAAAAATAGTTATAATTAGTTAAAATATTCATGCATTTTTTATTTTACATTCCTTGTATGGACCCCCTGAGGGTAAAAGCCTCCTCCAAGTCATTCCACTTTGTCCTGTCTGAAGCCATGTCCATCCAGTGCCTGCCTGCTACAGCAACAATCTCATCCACCCACCTGCCACAGGGTCGGCCTACTGCCCTTCTGCCGCTGGGACCAGTCCACTCTACAGTTCTTAGAGTCCATCTGTCATCATTGTACCTAGCAATGTTGCCTGCCCACTTCCACTTTCTTTGTAGTGAGTATATTAATGCATCCGATACTTTAGTTTTCTTGCGAATATCTTCATTACTAATTTTGTCTTTTAATTTGACACCCAACATACTTCTCTCCATCCTTCTCTGTGTTGTTTGAATTTTGTTCCTAGTTTTGAGATTGAAGTGCCAAGTTTGACAGCCATAGGTGAGGCATGGCAGTATTTCAGTATCCATTACTATTTTCTTTGTTGATAGTGGGAGTTGAGATTTAAATATATCCTTGTGAGCCCAGTATTTTTTCCAGGATAACGCTATTCTTCTATCTATTTCTTCTTCATTTCTTAGCTTGCTGAAAGAGATCTGTTTGCCTAGATAGATGTAGCTTGGCACATATTCAAGGTGGGTATTATTCACCAAGATGGGAGTCAGGTGATGGTTGGTCATGACTTTTGTCTTGTCCAGGTTCATTTCCAGTCCAACATTTACACTAGGCTGATGCAGAGCATTTATCATTTCATTTAATTGTTGAGGACCTTCTGAGAATAAGATTAGGTCATCAGCGAACCTCAGGTGGCTTAGGAATTTTCCATTGATTTTGATGCCTTTTTTAGACCATGGCAAGTTTTCTATCACATGTTGAAGCACAGCTATAAACAATTTAGGAGAAAGTGGGTCACCTTGTCTCACACCTCTATTTATGCTGAACTTTGAGCCTGTTCTATCTAGTTTGACTCTACTTGAGCTGTTGGAATAGATGTTTTTTAAGATATTTATATATTTTTTATTTATATTTTGTTTGTTCAAGGCTTGCCATATAGTATTGTGTAATATAGAATCAAAGGCTTTTTTGTAGTCAATAAAAGCCAAATATAAAGGTCTTCTAAATTCTAAATATTTCTCTATTACCTGGTCTACTACTTGGATATGGTCCACTGTGCTGAAGCCACTTCTGAAACCAGCCTGCTCTATTGGTTGTTGTGTATCAATGTCCGAGGATATTCTTGCAAGCAAGCTGGAGGCAAATAGTTTGTAAAGACAGGGCATCAGGCTTATTGGCCGATAGTTTGTTATATCTGCCGGATCACCTTTTTTATATAGTAATATTATATCTGACTCTGTCCATGGGTGTGGTACATCTTCTTCCTCTAATATTTTATTAAACAATAATGTGATTGGTGTCAGTAATAAGGTCTTAGCCACTTTGATACTCTCATTAGAGACCCCGTCAGGTCCTGGGCTTTTCTCAGACTTTAACTTAATTATTTGTTTCAGGATTTCAGAATCTGTGAACTCTACAACTGGGGTTGTGTTCTGGTAATGGTAATCAGCATCCGTATATTGTGATAAGTCTGGTGCACTGAATAGTTGTGTATAAAATTCTGATGCTATATTTATGATCTCCCTGCGAGACTTACAACTTGTAGAGCCCGGCTGAAGCGAGGGAATCCATTTCTTAGAAGTATTCATTTCTTTGTAAGCTTTTTTGGTGGATCTAGAATTTTCAATATGTTTTTGGATAGTATTTATTCTATAGGTATTGTAGCATCTTTTTATTTCTTTATTCGTGAGTTTATAGATAAACTTCTCTTGCCATAACCATACACACCGGTGACACCATACTCTTGTTTTTTAGGTATCCCAATTTGAGCATTGAAGTCCCCCATAGAAACAATATATTTTGTAGATATAGAGTCGTGGGCTAAAGCCAGATCTTTGTAAAAGTTGTCTATATCTTCCTGCGATGAGTTTTCTGTAGGTGCATGTGCTTGTATTATTGCAAAGGGTAAGTTTTCCAGTTCTATTTCCAGTACACAGACTCTCTCTGATATTCCGATGAATGCCTTAATATTATCTTTTTATTTTTTCTTGACTAGGAAGCCCACTCCATATAGGCCTTTGGTTTGACCTAGGTAATACATGATGTAAGCCTCATCTTCAATAATATCCTCTCCTAGTCGTCGGACTTCACTTAAACCAACTATGTCATGGTTTATGTTTTGTAAAGCTGCCTTTAGCTCAATAAGTTTCTCTACAGTTGATAGGGTTCTTGCATTGAGGGTGCAAATGTTAAAATAATTTTTCTTTGTTCTAAGTGTTTTGCTTGGAGGGTTGTGGTCGAGCTCTCCCGCGGGGACCAGCCGTCTTGGGAGATTGGTAGGAAGAGGGTCCATTTGCTGCTAAACTATGCTGTGTTGTGCTTGTCCTTGATTTTGAGAAGTTTCAGTTTGAGTAACTACAAGTCTTGGCTTTTGTAGGATATAGTTCTTAATAATAGGGGTTAAAGTATGCAATTGCCGTTTCATTGTAATAGGTACTTCGAATTGACATAGAACCTTCATGGTTTGAGATTTTTGAGTGAAACTTTTTCCACATGGTACCTATGTAGTTCTTCATTTAAAAATGTGCAACATTCGATTATCGACTTTCAGTTGTTTTTTTTATTCAGCTTAGACAAGAAAGATGGATACTTCGAAAATTCGAGTGATTTTTGAATACGAGTTCCGACGCGGAACTAACGCGGCAGAAACAGCCCGCAATATCAATGTTGCGTTTGGAGAGGGGACTGCTAATGAACGCACCGTGTGATTTTGGTTTAAACGCTTTCGTGATGGAAACTTTGATTTGAAGAACGAACCACGAGGAAGGCCGTCCACACAGGTGAATAACAATGAATTGAAAGACATAGTGGAAGCCGATCCGAGCCAAACTACCCAGGAATTAGCTGCATGGTTTAACGTTACCTTACCAATAATATTGACTCATTTGCGTCAAATCAATAAAATAAAAAAATGTGAAAAATGGGTACCTCATGATTTGACTGATCTGCAGAAAGAAATGCGTGTTGAAACTTGTGTTGCCTTGTTGAATCGATACAGAAATGAAGGAATATTGGATCGAATTGTGACATGTGATGAAAAGTGGATTCTTAACGATAACCGTAAGCGAAAAATGCAATGGCTGACCCCAGGTGAAACGCCACAACAGTGTCCTAAAGCAAAGCTTACCAATAAAAAGGTAATGGTAACTGTTTGGTGGTCTCAGCATGGTGTTATTCACTATAGCTTTCTACGATCTGGTCAAGCAATAACGGCAGATGTGTACTGTGCCGAACTCCGAACAATGATAGCAAAACTAGCAGTGAAACAGCCCCGACTCATGAATCGATCTTCACCATTATTGCTCCATGATAACGCGAGACCTCATACAGCACGAGAAACCGTTTTAACTCTACAGGAACTGCAATTAGAAACTATCCGTCACCCTCCGTACTCGCCAGACCTTGCTCCAACAGACTACCATTTTTTTCGTGATTTGGACAATTTTCTATGTGATAAAAAGTTTTCTTCTCAGGAGGCAGTACAAAATGCTTCCACACAGTTTGTCGAATCTAGATCACCAGAGTTCTATCGCAAAGGCATAAATGACCTTCCAACTAGATGGCAGCAATATATAGATAATAATGGTAATTATTTTGATTAAATAAATACGTTAAATTAAAAAAAAAAAAACAAATTTCAATTTGTCAGTACAAATCGGCAATTTCATACTTTAACCCCTAATATTAGTTGCTTTATTTTTCTTATATGGTTGCTTATTAGTTCTATTGTCATGTTTTTCTAATTGACTGTTTGGGTGGGCAATCTCTGGTGATTCAGACAGGTTTCTCTTATTAAAATGGCTGCGGGAAGCATGAGAGTGGTTGTTATAAGCAGGGTACCTACTGACTGAGTTAATAATAACGCAGCAATTTGAACTATTTAGATTTTCAAATTCGAGGTTATGAATAGTTTGGTTGCAAAAAATCTAACTTTTAGAAACTTTCGACAGTGTGAACAATTGAAGTTTGAATAAGTACTCAGCAATAGAATTTTTGACTAATAAGTCCACTTTTCAGCATAATATTGGTGTCGTGGGTAGCTTTACAGCAGTTGGTGTTTTGCGCTTGTTTTGTTTTTTCACTTAATTATTGTTTTACACTATGTTTTTCATATTCACTACATGAAATAGCGTAACGATTATTTAATTTAGCACTTTATTCGTTTGTATATGCACTTATTTATTTTTAAAGATAATTTATTTACGAGTACACTTTTGACAGTTACAGCACCGTGGCGCCCTCAGTAAATTACCACTAGCGAAATATTACCTGTTGAATATTACGTGCATCAGCAGGGCTAACATGCGCGCGTCGTCAAATATCTCGAATCGAGATGAGATATCATCTCGAGTCTTCTCGAGCGAAGTAACGCCGACATATTTGGTCGCGTCAAACTTTTTCAATTGTTGTCTATGGCATACACATTTTTTAAGCATTTATCCGATAAAATCGGCCCGATACGGCCATTTGCTCGAAAGCACAGACTAGTTAGGGATGCTAGGTATGAAAAAAGAGAAAAAATAATGCAAACAATTTTCGACCTTATTGACATGACATGCTATCGAATTTTTTTTCTTATATTCGTGATCAGCGTCATCAATTAATGCGAAAAGACACGTAACAAAGGAAATGTCATTAAGGTCGAAAATGGCTTGCAGTCGATGTTTTAGTCCAAAATGAACCGAGCACAAAAAATGTTTACACGAGATAACTTCTCGTCGACCAAATGAAAGACGGGAGACAAAACATTTTAATTTAAAAAAGAGAAAAAATAGTGCAAACAATTTTCGACCCTATTGACATGACATGCTATCGAATTTTTTTTCTTATATTCGTGATCAGCGTCATCAATTAACGCGAAAAGACACGTAACAAAGGAAATGTCATTAAGGTCGAAAATGGCTTGCAGTCGCACAAAGGTACTAAATTTTGATCCAAAATGAACCGAGCACAAGAAAAGTTTACACGAGATAACTTCTCGTCGACCAAATGAAGGACGAGAAATTCGAGTAAATAAGGGCACGTATGTTACAATTTGCAGACACTAAGTAGAGATGATTTCTCGAAGTCGAGTTATGTCGACATCTGACAGATCGCCATGAAATTTGCCAAGTTACCAACAGTCGATATCGACATAAAACGGCAAAATGCCTCGAGATAGCTATCTCGTGGCGCGCATGTTAGCCCTTCATGCTACCAACAGTCGACATATCAACATAAAACGGCAAAATGCCTCGAGATAGCTATCTCGTGGCGCGCATGTTAGCCCTGCAGGACTGCGACGTTTGTCGTTAACGACTGGTGTAGCGTTTAATGTTTAAATAAAAAGGTTGCTTGACTCAGAAAGAGAAAATCAATTTGTGGGCCATCCGTAGTTGGCGACATGAAAAGTAAAGAGTAGGTTGAGCCGATGTGTAACATCGGTTACCAGCGAAATCCGTTGGTCCAAAGCTGGGGTCGTTTGGGTTCAGGGGGGGTGCTGTCGGCACCACTCTGATGAGCGTCACAGGTGTCAGAGTAGACCCGCGTACAATAGGACTCGCGATAAAAGCTAAATACTAATTTATAAGCACCTGGCGGCACCTCCAATACACCAAACGACGAGAAATGATATTCGGAGCTCATCCTTCCTCTCGGCCTTCGAATGTCAACAGCCAAAACGCGGTCAAAGGTACGTCAAAAGTACATATTTCCGCTTCGCTATTGAATTGTCGCTACTGTTTATTTCGTTTCGCAAAATTCAACGTTCCAGAACATTCCAGGAACCTTTGTCTTGTCAAACAAATAGAAACGCGTATTTAGAAGCGACCACGCTACATTTTCTTTTCCTATTCGTAACCAGAATTAAGAATATCTTTATTGGCTAAATATTACGTTCTGTTTAGGAATAAGTTTTTGTTCATATATTGTGTATTGAAACTTGCTTATTGCGTAAAACGTCATGTCAACCATCGACATACGCTACTCGAATCATAGACTCAAAACTATAGCTTAGTTGAGACCAAACATAAATATTTAATGCAAACGGGTTGGTAAAATATGCTTTTTATATATCCTAAAGTAATTTAATTACTAACTATTGATTTATATTTAAAAGAATCATGCATTAAATAGTTTATACGTGAGTTGACTATCGTTTTGTTATCTGTGGCAGACTGCTGACAGATTGACATTGTCAGACGTAAACAGCTGTGTAAACAATTGGTTAACCAAACCTATCTGGTGGGGTGCTCATCCCTATTGCCAGAAACTGATGTATAATGCTCTAATACGCAGTCATCTCGATTATGGGTCATTTCTTCTTGAACCCTGTAACAAAGCATCCCTTAGTTTATTAGACAGGATGCAGACAAAATGCCTCCGTATAATTCTGGGCGCCATGAAGTCCTCCCCAATTAATGCTCTACAATTAGAGTGTGTAGATCCCCCTTTGTTCTTGAGGAGGCAATACCTCTCTGATAGATACTTGTATAAGACCTCCCAACTTGCCTTCCACCCTTTGATCCCCAAGCTACATTCCCTGTCTGAATATGTTTCATCTGGTGGATATTGGTCTCATAAAGATCATCCCCGTCTAGTTTAGTTTAGTTTAGTTTACCTGGGCTGTTCCGCACTTAGCCTCTTGATTGGGCCATTGTGCGTACCATCTTACCTCTCATTCCAACCAACCCAGATCCTCCCAAAAAGCCAGCAGCCTTTTCAGGTTTCCACATGCTTCCCGGAGTGACGCTGATGACTGGAGGAATTTCGCCCGTTGTGCGGCAACGCTCATGCACTCTGTAAGCACATGCCGTGGCGTTTCTTCTGCCCCCATGCATCCTCTGCATAGGGGGCTGTCCGTCACACCTATTGTAAACAGATGCTTGTTTAGGGGACAGTGACCGGTCAAGATGCCTGTGACCTTGCGGATTTGGTCCCTTTTTAGCCTAATGAGGTTTCGGCTAAACGTTTTTGATGCTATCGGAACTGCATTCTTTGTTTGCCTGCATCCTTCAGTGTTTGTCCATTCTGTTTGATGGATTTCTTCCGTACTCTTTCGTAGCCAAGTTTTGAGCTGTGCTTGAGGTATGGGTAGTATTGGTTCCGGTCCATATACTATCGACCCTGATCCTCTCTTGGCCAATTCATCGGCTGCGTCGTTGCCGAGGGAGTTGCTGTGTCCCTTGATCCATTGCAGCGTGACCCTGTTTGTGTTTGCAATGGATTGGAGTGTGTTATGACATTCCAATATGAGGACAGAGGTTATGGTGTTGCTTTGAAGAGCTTGTAGTACGGATGCACTGTCTGAGATAATCTTTATATCTAAATCTCTGACATCTCTGGCGGCAATCGTCTCCGCCGCTCTCGTTATGCCAATACATTCGGCTTGAAATATTGTGCTTAGCTTGTCCAAGGTGGTTGTTATTTTGATATTTAAGTCATTCGAGAAGACGCCTGCTCCGGTACCATATGTGGTTTTATAGCCGTCTGTGTATATCCTAACTTCTTTGACGCCAGAGCTATCTCTTTTTTCTTCAGAAAGTTGAATATGATACTTCCTTTCGAAGACGTGGTGACATGGTATTCTGTCTATGGGAGCCTCGAGAAGTGGTATCTTCTTTAGGATTCCCTGTAGAATCTTTGAATGCTTTATTCCAGTATCCCCTTTCCAAAGCCCATTGTTTTTCAGCCTTAAAGCTGCTGCCTTAGCCTCCTCCTGTATGATTAGATGCAGCGGTCTCAGGTTTAGGAGGTGCTCTAGTGCGACTGATGGAGTGGTTCTCATGCATCCAGTGGCCGCTGTACTCGCTAGGCGTTGTAAACTCTGGAGCTTTTCTTTCACAGTGATCAGTTCTGTTCTGGGCCACCATACAACTGATCCATAGGTTAGAGAAGGTCTGATAATTGCCGTATACAGCCAAAGTGTTATCTTTGTGTTAAGACCCCAGTTCTTACCAACGAGTCTTCTGCATTGCCAAAAACTTATACAGGCCTTTTTCATCTTAGCATTTATGTGGCTAGCCCAATTCAACTTATTGTCAAGTATGATGCCCAGATATTTAACTTGAGTTGTTAGAGCTAGTTCTGTATTAAATAGTTTTGGTAGTTGTAGTTCTGGTAACTTCCTTTTGTTGGTGAAAAGGATAAGTTCTGTTTTTTTCGGGTTAACTGATAGTCGGTGTTCTTCGCACCATTCTTCCACCATCTGAAGGGCTGAGCGCATGATTTTGCAAAGCACGTTCTCAGCCGTTCCGCTTATCAGTATTGCCAGATCATCCGCGTACCCAATGGTGGTGTATCCTCTCTCGTTTAGTCTCTTTAAGAGGCTGTCTACTACTATGTTCCATAGAAGTGGCGATAGGACGCCTCCCTGGGGGCATCCTTTGACTACCTTTGCTCTTGTGGTAGTACTCATCACTATCTGGACCGCTCTTTTGCTTATTAGCTGAGTGATCCAGTCCCTTATGGTTGGTTTTACCCTACGTCTTCGCAAGGCTTCGTTAATGCTGCTATGTACCGTTTTGTCGAAAGCCCCTTCTATATCTATGAAAGTAGCTAGTGTTGAGGCTTTATTTGTGATAGCCGATTCTATCTTGTGCACTACCATGTGTAGTGCGGACTCTGTTGATCTACCCTTCCTGTATGCATGTTGCTGAGGATGTAGTGGGTTGTCTTTTAGTGTTCCATCCCTTAGGTATCGATCTACTAGTCTCTCCAGCGTTTTGAGGAGGAATGATGTGAGACTAATGGGCCTGAATGATTTGGGATGTGTATAATCCTCCTTACCTGGTTTTGGTAGGAAGATGATTTTTGCCTCTCTCCATACTCTGGGTATGTATTTGAAAGCAATGCAGGCCCTGTAGATTGGAAGTAGATATTTTGCTATCTTTGTCAGTTGCCATTGTAGTAGTGCTGGGAATATTCCATCTAGCCCTGCAGACTTGAAGGGTTTGAAGCTTTTTATGGCCCACTCTATTTTGTCTGCAGTTACTACCTTGTTTGCGGTCTCCCATTCTTGGGTTGTTGGTACACTGTAGTGTTCCGGTGGCCAGTCGATTGAGTCGGTGAATGGTGTGACCTGACAACCAGGAAAGTGTGTTTCTAGCAGTACTGCGCTGGTTTCATTTTCCGTTATTGTGTAAGTGCCATCCTCTCTCTTAATTGAGCCCATGAGGTTGAGTTCCCCCTTGGCCAGGACTTTCCTTACTCTTGCGGCTTGGTTTGTCGAATTTATGCTACTACAGAAACTCTGCCACGCCTCAGTTCTTCGATATCTGATGCGTTTCTTGTAGTGTTTTTGTGCGTTTTTGTATTTGTCCCAGTCTTCAGGGGTTCTGGTGTTTTTTGCTCTGTTGTAGAGCTTTCTCAGGCCTCCACGTAGTCGTTCGAGTTCTGGCCCCCACCAGGTGCTCTTTTCTGGACCTTTGGGTGTTACGACAGGACATGCTGGCTCATAGCTTTCCAGCAGAGCTGCAGTGATAGACTGTACGTTGTGTTCTATGTTATCCGTACTAAGTGTTGTGTCAGGTAGTTTTGAATCACTTAGTGCCTTGTTTAGTGCGTTGGTGTACCGTGCTATATCTGTTTTACGGGGGTTACGATATGGGACAAGGTCTGCTAGTTTACATTGTATTTGAAAGCAAATTCGGCGATGGTCTGCATAGGACGGGTCCATTGACACGTGCCAACCCTTAATGAGGTTGGCTGCCGAATGTGTTGCCAGCGTGATATCAATGATGGTTTGACACCATGAGGTTACGAAAGTAGGTTCCGTGCCTATATTCATGATGTTTAGGTTGGTTTGGAATAAGTATTCGGTTAATAACTCACCTCTCTTGTTCGTGTCCTTACTTCCCCACAGAGGATGGTGAGCATTGCAGTCTGTGCCGATGATTAAGTCCCAGGTGTGAGCCTCGCAGTGTTGTACCAGGTCGGCTAGCTCCTTTGGAGGTGGTTCACCTTCGCCCGGCATATACACTGAAGCTAGTACTAGGATGGTTGCATTATCTGAATGGATTTTCACAGCGGTGAGATCTCTAGAACAGAATTGGTTAAGCAAAGTGGTGTTTATAGCGTTAGGTACAAAGATGCATGTTCTCGGTTTTTCAACCCTCGCATCTCGTATTAACTTACCGCCTATGTTATTTAGACCGCAGATTACGTTCTTATTGATCCAGGGCTCCTGGATCAGAGCTACGGTCTTTTTGCTTACCTCCAGCACTCTGCGTAGAGTGGCCGTTGCTGCTTGTTTGTGCTGGAGGTTTGTCTGGATGACATTTATGGTATCAGGGGTCGGTGTGGACGTCATCATCATCTCTGACGTGTCCCCCCTCTTGTAGCGGCGAGCTACACTCCATCTCGCTCTTACTCTTTCGAGGAGCCTCTGGTGTTGGCTCTTGAGCTGGAGTGTCTGCCCTTGCCGCGGTTCCTTCCCCGGCCGATGCTTCTTCTTGGGAGAAGAAGCGAATGTACCCACTTCCCGACATGTGGGCAACTCGGCGGTCCCTGGTGGTTATGGCCTCTTTCTGGTCTTCGGGAATTCCCAGAATAAGGTGTACCACCTTCTCGTTGGAGTTCGGGTCGGTGGTTTGGTCATCCACTGTCATGTCGTAACACTGCCAGGTATCCACTTTGTACCACGGATTTTGGGCACAAAGCACTCTGCGCAGTGTTACGGCTTCGGTGATGCGAGTGTGGAGAAGAAGCCCGGCTTTCAGTCGCTTCTTCAGGTCGCACTGCTTGACTAAGGCCAAGGTGGTTTCTGGTATCGGGGACGTAATGCTTCTTACAGCTTTTTCAAGCCAGGTAAGAGCATTTTCATCTTCACACCACATCGCCAGCACCCCTTCCAATAGGAAGGGTCTTCCGCGGAAAGATGGAGCTTGCTCACCCGAAATTGTTGACGACAACACTGACTGTAGGATGCTGTCGTCAATAGCCTCCCTCAGCTGGTCTGCCTGGAGTTTGGTAAGGTCCCTCGGCGGAACGGTAGTGACCGCTACTCGCAGATGCGACTGACTGGCATCTGCGTAGCTCACCGTCCGCTTGGTTCGCGAGTCAGTTTTCGCGCGTTTGGCTTCCCCTCTGGGGGACCGGGTATCGTCCAGACGAGCGCGCTTCGATGAAACACGCTCGTTCTGGACGGGCCCCGCCCCCTTTTGTTCCTTTCCAGGAAAATTGGGAGCCATCGCAGCGTTTCGTTGACCCCGAGCACCTCTGGGTTTCCTCTTATTCTGCTTGCTCGGTGGTGGTGGAGGGGCTGTGGTTACTGCCGTCCCCCTTGAGGTGGATGGTGTGGGTTCGCGCTGCGTCTCCGCTGCTGCGGCACCCAACCCTGTTGTCGTTTTTGTAGGTTGCAGGGCCTCCCTTCTCGCGCGCCTGTTGGGGCGACTGCTTTCCGTTCGGCCGAGCCCTTTTTTGGTGGTTGCCGCTGTCGGCTGAGCATCCCTTTTGCAAGGGCGCTTGTGACCGACAACGGTCCATTGTACGACGCTCGTGGCGTTCGTAGTTGGTATGGCCTCCGAGAGGCTGGACAGGTCCAGGCTTGCGCCTGGTCCTGAACACAGGTTGCCCCCCCCCAGAATACGAGGGGCAGACTGAGCAGGGCTCAGTGAGGGATTCTCCGCAAGCGGTACCCTCCTGGGGTAGTGAATTTTTTCCCTGTGTATTCATTTCTTGTTTGGGGCAGAGGTTTACTCACACTTCCTGCCCTAGGTGGGTGTGGTACAGCTTTCTGGGGGGATTTAGTGCCCCACGGCAATGTCTGCCGGGGTGTGGTTTTAGGCCGCCACGGTTCGGCACATTATATATAGATATATAATATAGGATAGATACATATATAGGTTGTTTAAGATAAATAAATAGACAATTACATAAATAAAGAGTGCCACGCTTTTAGGGGGTATTTAGCGCCCCTTGGCCTGTGGTGGCCCGGTCGGGTTAGTTGACCGCCGCCCGTTGTTCGGCGTTGTTGCTCAATTAGCACCACCCGGGGGACACGTGTAGGGTGGGCCTAGGAATAGGTGGTAAATCCTACGGACGTTGAGCAACCTTATCCCCCAATTCATCCCCGTCTATTCAACTCATTTGTTAATTATGTTCGCCTCCCTTTCCCCTGTTCCCAATCCAAATTTAACCCCTTTGAATCAATAATTTTTTCACCTGATATTATTGTAGACTCGGGCATTAGTAAACACTCAGTGGATGCTGAAAGGATTCTACAACGCCTAATCAATCGAAAATGGCAGGATTCTATAGCCATATACACAGACTCCTCAAAGTTGTCAGATAGCTCCTGTGTTGGATCTGCTGTTTGGATTCCTCACTATAGCATTATATTATCTTTTAAATCTCCCAATATAAATACTATTTTTACTGGAGAAGCTATTGCCATTCTGGAAGCATTGCTATACATAGAGTCTCACAGTATCAACAAATCAGTTATTTTTACAGATTCCAAGAGTTGCTTATTAGCTGTTATAGCTAACCAATTCTCCAGTAAATCCAGATCTCCCTTAGTGCTTAAAATTAAACATTCACTTTTTAGATGCTACAATAAGGGCCTTATGGTCTCATTAGTTTGGATACCTGGACACTGCGGAATCTTGGGTAACACAGTGGTTGACTCTCTAGCCAGGACTGCTTCCACTAGTGGATCTCGTGACCAATTCAGATCCTTCTCTCAGGACTTACTTGCTCTCGCTAAAACATGCTTAATATCTCAGTGGAATGTGCATTGGTCCCAGTCCAGCTCAACTAAGGGAAGACATTATGCTTCCATCCAGAATGGCATTCCGAGTAAACCATGGTTCTTTAAATTCCGCAAAGCTTCCAAGCGAGCAACCTCTGTAGTTTGCCGTCTCCGTTTAGGCCATGCATGTACAAATGTTTTTCTATCCAAGATACGGATAAGAGATGGTTCTTTGTGTGAATGTGGTTTGGACGAAGGAACTCCTGAGCACATTTTCTTCTCATGTTCTAGGGTGAATGGCTCCCTGTATGATCTCCTACCCTCAAACGACATTCCTCTTCCTGCCAACTTTAACACCCTCCTGACTTATGTCAATTCCCCACTAATTTATATTCTATGCCACTTTATAGATCTTAACAATATTAACCTGTAAAACTGTACTCGTTTGCTCTACCACATAACTCTGTGTTTGCTTTAATGTTGTGTCTTCTTTTCAGGTACTTCAACACACTAAAACCTTTTGGCCTCTTTTTTCAAAATCGACTGTTTGTATGGGAAAATTTTGTTACACTTGTACTTTCACAGGTTATTTCGATCAGTATAAAGATTGAGTCATTGGCGGAATCGTTGGGATCGCCATACAAAAAAAAAAAAAAAAAAAAAACCCAAACCTATTATTATTGTAATTGTGCAATTATGATTTACTATGTAATTAAATCAACAGCAATGAATGCGAATAAAGTATAAATGGAATGTGAACAGTCTAACATGGAGCGTAGAATTGCAAAAACAAGGTGAGTCTATGTAGCAATCGCTACAAATTCCCATCCTCTTTTCCCTTCCTCACGGTATTTCTACCGCGAGATCATAACGCGAGTCATCAGCGAAGCTTTGTGAAAGGCCAAGGTGATGGATCAAGATCTCACAGCTATCAGCAGACACTGCATCCGATCGCTCTTCTGATCGTAGCGGTTCACCGTTCCATCAGAAACAAGAGAGCTAGGACGAGAGAGTGCTCCTGCATTTGCGCGTACGTTTGAGCACTTTAATATCTCCTGCGTACCTGACTGTTTCTGTATAAAGGACTCCGATTTGGTGAAAAGCCCAATGGCGACGGGTTGAGGTAGAAAGGTCTGGTGCGATGCAAACCAGGCACATCTAGTAACTAAGGATCAAACAAACAGTGAGCCTTCATCAGTAGCCACAAAATTCTTTCGTCGTATAACTTTGTCGCACTGTTTTTTTTAGCTTACCATTTTGAGGAAATAAATGCCTACCACTTACATTACGTCTTGATACTAAACAAAGCGGCATGATGGAGTATATTCGTAGAAAAATGTCAGACAAACAATGAAATCTACGTAGATGACAGCTAACATTAGCCATTGCGACGATGCGCCTTATGTAGGGATAAAAGTGCAGTGGACATCCCCATTGAGAACCTCAATCTTTTTAGGAGTCCGTCAAAAAGTAAACAATATAATCGTATTGGTTAGGCCTTTAACTTTTTTCTAGTACCTAGTAAAACTTTGATTCAAGCGTTGATGTGTAATGGGAGCTTGGATCATTTCCATAATACATCGAAGTGCTTTATCGGTTAAGGGTCCGCCAACACGATTTAGTTTTTTACATTTTCGGAGTATTCTTGAGTAGATATTGTTTTGATTTTCAATTTTATAAACATAGATGGAAATCATTCCAAGGTATAGATCATTCTTCAAATGTTTTTAATAAAAACCAGCCAGATAGTAGTTTTGCTTTATTATAGAACCACTAAATTACAATACCTATGATTTTCAAAACATACTACAATAAATAGGTAAACACATTATTTTGTTTCCACCTACCGCAATAGTGGGCGGTTGGAAATATTCACAGCAACCTTTTTAATGGTGGTGGTTGGACATACGCCAATGAAATTATTTCTTTGTATCTACGTCGACTTTTCCGAACTATGAAACTCCACGTGAATCCTTCAAGCGAGGACAAGTTAGACTGTTGAATCCTTGGTTTGTCGAAGCACCGCGTAAAAACTATACGATGACTTTAAAATCTGTGAAAGGAAAAAATAAATAATCATAACCTCATTCAAGAAAAAGTAACGCTACGACATACACAATCACCGTGACGAAGGTGTCGAGCGAGAGCGGCACGACGCGGCCGGCACGTGGGCGCAGCGGGCGGCGCGCGCGCTCCATCACCACCAGCAGCGCGCGCCGGCACGTAACGTAACGCTACGACATACACGCTCACCGTGACGAAGGTGTCGAGCGAGAGCGGCACGACGAGGCCGGCGCGCGGGCGCAGCGGACGGCGCGCGCGCTCCATCACCACCAGCAGCGCGCGCCGGCACGTAACGTAACGCTACGACATACACGCTCACCGCGACGAAGGTGTCGAGCGAGAGCGGCACGACGCGGCCGGCGCGCGTGCGCAGCGGGCGGCGCGCGCGCTCCATCACCACCAGCAGCGCGCGCCGGCACGTAACGTAACGCTACGATATACACGCTCACCGTGACGAAGGTGTCGAGCGAGAGCGGCACGACGCGGCCGGCGCGCGGGCGCAGCGGACGGCGCGCGCGCTCCATCACCACCAGCAGCGCGCGCCGGCACGTAACGTAACGCTACGACATACACGCTCACCGTGACGAAGGTGTCGAGCGAGAGCGGCACGACGCGGCCGGCGCGCGGGCGCAGCGGACGGCGCGCGCGCTCCATCACCACCAGCAGCGCGCGCCGGCACGTAACGTAACGCTACGATATACACGCTCACCGTGACGAAGGTGTCGAGCGAGAGCGGCACGACGCGGCCGGCGCGCGGGCGCAGCGGACGGCGCGCGCGCTCCATCACCACCAGCAGCGCGCGCCGGCACGTAACGTAACGCTACGACATACACGCTCACCGTGACGAAGGTGTCGAGCGAGAGCGGCACGACGCGGCCGGCGCGCGGGCGCAGCGGGCGGCGCGCGCGCTCCATCACCACCAGCAGCGAGCGCCTGAACGCGAGCGGAGTGCGCGTCCACGGCATGGCGTACAGCGACAAGCTCACACGGTCGCTCTGCGTATCACACCACTTGGAATTAGCGGTTATGTTGATCACTCGTTATACGAACAACAAGCCACGCTTATTGTGGCATATTCCGCGTCAGCTGGTAACATCGCACGTGTGGCGCGACGTTACCGATCAGTTGAAGCGTGTTAAGCGTTGGGTGGTTGAGTTGCAACGACGTCGCTGTAGCAGGCTTTTTTTTTGTCACGGCTGGGAGGTCGGACGGCAACACCTGTGATTAGAAAACTTTGGATGCGACCAGGCGGTTGCTGGGAGGTGACGATTAAGTAGGTATAACGTTCAGACAGGAGTCTGGGCGCTCTAGTGTTCAGTGCACTACTGTATTCTACATACCATCGAAACGTACGAACCTCAACTGTAACTTCGTTGCCATAATAACAGTACAGAAAGACTTCAATGAGAATGCAAATGGTGAAGAGTATGACAGACGCAAATTCGATGCTCAGCACTTTCAACTGTAACAGTAAACGCAGTCGATAAAGCGCACTGTGTACGTACGTGAGTGTGTGTGTTAGTGCGCGTGCGCGTGCGCGTGTGCGTGTGCGTGTGCGTGTGCGTGTGCGTGTGCGTGTGCGAGTGCGTGTGCGTGTGCGTGTGCGTGTGCGTGTGCGTGTGCGTGTGCGTGTGCGTGTGCGTGTGCGTGTGCGTGTGCGTGTGTGTGTGTGTGTGTGTGTGTGTAGTGTGCTCACGTGCACGATATTGTAGCCGGCCATGCACAGGATCCAGCCGCTCACGCCGAACTGCACCAGCAGCGGCACGCTGAATAGCTCCTGTAGCGCCGTGCACACCCTGCGCACACACACACGAACAAATTTTAGTGTTGGGGCAGGTGACCCTGCAGACTCGCAATCACATTGGAGTGAGAGTGTTAGACTAAAATGCATTTCACTCATGGCCATACCACATTGCAAAGGACCGTGGGTGACAGTGCATAACTTGAAAAAAAAAAAGACGGGTTGCACTCTGGGAGTGCCGGCAGAAGTGAAAACATTTTCTTTTTTTCTTTCTTCGTTATATACATAGAAAAAGATAAAAAAGAACATACCATACCATACCATACCTATAATATAGCGCTAATCATAGAACCTATCACTTATTTTCTGCTAATTTTCTGTCAGAAGAAATTAATTAATTATGAAAAGAAAAAATAAACACAAATAGCAATAAATTACAGAAAGAAAAAATGATCATAAAAAGTAATAAATTACAAAAAGAAAAAATAATCACAAAAAGTTTCAGAAGGCCAGGTGGTTTGAACCCGATACTATCTGAAACTATAAGGACTTACAGTCGAAGTGCTTACCGTTTAAGCTACGCGCTATCTATGGTAAATCGCAAAATAGATAGTCTTTACCTAATCTTGTATGACGTCAGTCGTCGGTTACGGTGCAAAGGTCAACTAATCCTGACGCTTTCTTAACATTTTACACCCATCCAACGCCGCTAAAGAAGTTTTCACTTCAAAAATTCAAAATAATTCATCTACCTGCCCTGATCCCGATTATTTGGGGTTGGCGCAACATGTCATTTTCGGGGTCATGGGGCTCCAACGTACCACCTTACTCAACTCCTCACAGGTCATGGCTGCTTCGCCAAGTACTTGTGGGAGGTGGCGGGCGTGGAATCAGAGTCCCGCTGCCGAAACTGCACCAGCGGCGACCCCGCCACGGCACACCACACTTTGGCCGTGTGTGAGGAGTGGAACGGACAAAGGCCATACATACGTTTACAGTTAAATATACCACTAAGGTGGCAAACAAGCACACAGCTCACCTGATCTGTGAAACTATATAATATATTCCATACATACATTAAAAGTTAAATATACCACTAAGGTGGCAAACAAGCACACAGCTCACCTGATCTGTGAAACTACATAATATATATTCCATACTGTTTGCCCGTTGTAATTTTGGAAAAAAAAATAAAATATGATTTAAAGGTGAACTTCAATGAAATTTGTTATTTCAACTTTAACAAGTAGGAATTTATTAAATAATTAATATAAATTGAAAACAGTTAAATGTTACGAGGTAAGCAGCCCAGTCGTAGCTCAGGAGAAATGTGAAAGGTGCTTTTTGAAGCTAATGCGGTCCTTTTATCGTGTGGTTGCGCGCCCTCTTGCGTAATTCGCCGACACTCCTGCGCTTGCGATGCATTTGCGTGTCCTGACGAACAACGATCTGTAGACGCCTCTCGTAGTTCCGTACTAGCGGGATAGATGGCGCTTAACATATTCGGCCCCTTTGAGAGCTCTTAGCTCTCAATGTTAGTTTATTCTTCATCTTCGCTGGCTGGTGGAATTGGCAGGGGACACATCTTGGAAAATGCCCTCTGGATGTCGCCGGTCGCCGTGCGGATAGTAGCGACTCTGGCCACACCATCCTTGCCTGGGATAAGTTGGATAATCCTGCCCAAGCGCCATTTGAGAGGGGGCAGGTTGTCGTCCTTTATCAGCACCAGCGTGTTTGGAATCAGGATCCCGCTAGACGTCTTCCACTTGAGGCGTCTCTGTAGCTCTGACACGTACTCGGAGGCCCAGCGCTTCCAGAAGTGTTGCCTCAGTTGCTCGACTCTCTGGTATCGTGAGAGTGAGAGCGGGGGCTTCATGGAGGTGTCTTCGCCTACAGGAGCTGTCAAGGGCCGGCCAATAAGGAAATGGCCCGGCATGAGCGGCGTGAAGTCGTCAGGATCTGGGGACATGGGATACATCGGACGGGAGTTCAGGACGGCTTCTATTTGTACCAAAACCGTGCTGAACTCCTCGTAGGTTAAATTAGCATTCCCTACAACGCGCGTAAGGTGGTGCTTGCAGGACTTTACCCCTGCTTCCCATAAGCCGCCAAAATGAGGTGCGTAAGGGGGAATAAATTTAAATTCAATATGATTATTTGATGCGTAATCAATAATTCCCTGAGATCCTCCCGTCAAAACGCTTGTAAACTCCTTAGCCGCTCCTACGAAGTTTCTACCATGATCCGAAAATATTTTGATAGGTTTTCCTCTACGCGATATAAATCGTTTCAAAGCTAGAATATAACTTTCAGTTGACAAGGAAGTAACAAGCTCCAAATGGACAGCTCTCGTTGAAAAACAAACAAATAAACAGATGTAACCCTTTTCTAACTTAGAACCTCGACCCTTTTTATTTAGAATATAAACTGGTCCAGCGTAATCTACGCCACAATGAAAAAAGGGATAGTTTGCTTGCAAACGCTCACTACAATCACCCATTATAGGCTGCACTGTCTTAGCCTTCATACGACAACAAACTACACATTGGTGAACTATTTTCTTAGCTAAATTTCGGCCACCAAGAGGCCACCACATCTCCCTAATCTGCGCTAACAGGAGCTGAGGGCCAGCGTGGAGCATCATAGCATGAGTATGCCGAAATAGAAGAATTGTAAAATAGCTTTGGCTACACAATAGTTTGGGATATTTCTTGTCATATGCAAATTCTGAATTACCAATTCGTCCGCCCACTCTAATAATATTATTTTTATCTAAAAATAAATTTAAAGAGGACAAGTTACGTGAACCTTTGAAGGTCTGCTTATTCAATAAAGCATTGTACTCATCAGGAAATGCTTGAATTTGTGATAATTTTGTTAGATACAATAAAGAGTTATGTAACTCGGCTGCTGACAAAGGGCCCGAGTTACGTTCCAGTGATCTAATTTTAGCTCGTGCGTTGTAAATAAAGCGAAATATATAAGCACAAGCACGTTGAAGTCTAATGTATGATGAGAATCTATTGATGTCTATCATCCTATAGTCACTACTGGTACAAAACACACTTACAGTTCGATTCGGCCTCAATTCCGGCAATGTACTAGTTTGAAGAATGTCTAGATGATCTTGTGTCCACTCTACTACATTCTCTGATAAAAATGCAGGTCCGTTCTACCACAGTTTGCTATCACTGATTCTTCTAGCGTCATATCACGTGATAATAAATCAGCCGGGTTGCATTTGCCGTTCACGTGATACCAACGCGCATTGTTTGTTAGATCATTAATTTCTACTACACGGTTTTGCACAAACGTCTTAAGTAAATAAGGTAACATTTTCAACCAACTTAACACGATAGTCGAATCTGACCAAAATACTACATTGTCAAACTCTAAACGCAATGAATTTATGATCTTTCCATATAATCTCGCACCGATCAATGCTGCACATAGCTCGAGTCGCGGAATAGTGATTGCTACTCGTCCTTTCGAACATAAAAGTCGAACTGTGATGTCACCGTAATTATTGAAAGTACGTATGTAGGCACAGGCCCCATAAGACAGCTGACTCGCGTCTGTAAAGATGTGCAACTCGAAACGTACGGAATCATTATCAATGACCCAACGGGGAATACGGATATCTTTTAATCTAGACAATGAATTATAGAACTGTAACCAACGATTTGATACATTTTCAGGTACCAAATCGTCCCAGTTTAATTTACAAAGCCATAACTGCTGTAGCAAAATCTTGACTACCATAACAATAGGACTA
This sequence comes from Eilema caniola, assembly GCA_949126895.1. Taxonomy (NCBI): domain Eukaryota; kingdom Metazoa; phylum Arthropoda; class Insecta; order Lepidoptera; family Erebidae; genus Eilema; species Eilema caniola. The sequence continues at coordinate 70,960 of OX421463.1, read as the reverse complement.
ATCAGACCTAATGGGTCGTATATTTGTGACACAGCTGTTAGAATTAAGCGTTTAGTAATTTTGCATGCGTTACTATTTACGTTTGAGGTAAAATGAAATTCATCACTACAGTAGTACCAACCTAAGCCTAACGTTTTACTAGTACTGTTTTCATCGAACATCATCTGCCTGAATTCACCACTTTGAAATGTATTTGAATCTAAATCAATATTAAATAAATAAATATTTAAGACCCATTTTCGCAATGGTAAACCAGAATCGCAAACAGTTTTTACTTGTTTACATATAGTTTTTAAGTGAGATTTATTGTCATGACCAGTGATCAAATCGTCTACATAGAAATCCTCTAAGATGATTTTCGATATTTCGGGATTATAACAGTCTAGTCCAAGCTGACGCACACAACGAATACTTAGATAAGGCGCGGACGCCGTTCCATACGTAACAGTATTCAGACGGTGCACACCGAGAGGTTCCGACGGATTTTTACGCCACAAAATTAGTTGTAAATTCCGTTAATCGTCGTGAATTAGTATTTGCCTAAACATTTTCTCTATGTCCGCACAAGCTACGTATTTATACTGCCGGAAACGTTAAAGTATTCCAATTAAGTCATTTTGCAAGGGCGGACCGGTCATTTCAATGTCGTTAAGCGATTTACCATTCGATGTTTTTTGACTTGCATTGAATACAACTCTTAACTTCGTGGTAGTGCTCTGTTCACGAAACACACCATGGTGAGGCAAAAAATAATAGGGTGAATTAAATCCGTCAATGCGCGTCATGTGCCCCAGGCTTAAGTATTCTTGCATAAACTCGTTATACATATTTTTATAAGTAGGTTGACGTGCGAGTTTACGCTCTAGTGATAAAAAACGTGTTTTTGTGACTTCATAACTATCACCAAGCGTTTCTGGCGATTCTTTGAATGGAATACGAACTGAAAATCGACCTACATGTTCTCTTCTAGTAGTATCTATAAAAAGTTGTTCACATACACGATCATCGTTTGTATAATGCGATTTAGGTGGCGAAATCTCTTCGATTTCCCAGAATCTTTTGAACTGCGCGTTCAGTTCGAGATTTTGAGAGGTACCCACATGACACTGAACTTGATTGATGCGCAAATTCGTGTTTACAGGACCTAAGATTATCCACCCTAGCTTTATATTCTGTAGATAAGGTCCACTAGCTAGGTGAATCCTACCCTCATTTAACAAATCCCAAAAATAGTTCGCACCGATTAAAATATCTACCTGCGATGGAGAATTGAACGTAGGATCGGCAAGCTTAATATCATTAGGAATGTTAAGATTATGCGTATGTATATATGAAGAGGGTATGCACGAAGTTATGTTTTGCATAACCAAGCAATTAATGCGCGTATTATATTCGCTATTTAAGGAACGAATAGAAATTTCACAGGAATGATTTGACTGTGTGATTGATTGTCCTATTCCTGTGATTTGAAAAGTGGACTGTATAACCTTGGCGTTTAATTTATTGCGTAAAGAACTGGACATGATGCAGTGTTGGCTTCCACTGTCCAGTAGTACACGGGCAATATGAACTTGAGTATCGGCACCGATTATTTCTACCAGCGCAGTAGACAATAACACGGGTACGAGAGTGTTTGATGATTTATCTGATTTATTACTAATTTGATTATTAGTGTTGGAATGTAGAACAGTAGAAGATTCATTACTCGAGGGGGTGGACTGCGCGTTAGAGGAACCCGTAAATACCGAGGTTTCTCCATTCCTAAACGCCTCGTGAATCAAGCTATTGTGTTTTTTATTACATACCCGACATGGCCCACAGAAACAACTATCGATAGTGTGTCCCTCACGTAAACAATTCCAACATAAACTCTTGCTTTTAATAAGGGCCAACTTTTCGTCGCAAGGTAAATTAATGAACTGAGTGCACGAATAAATCGGATGATTACCTGCACACATAGAATATACACGAATCCGTTTAGAATTTTTAGCGGTATTCTGATTAGTTTGCGTAGACACAAGACCTTGAACTTTAGACATTTGTTTTTTGTGACTATCTTGGGACAAATTTTTGCTATTGAAGCTTGAGGAATGATTTGCTTTAATCATTTCCAACATATCCGCTTTATTTCTTAAGAATGAAATTAGCTCGTCTAGTTTCAAAGCTACCTCCTTATTTTTTAGAGAATTTGATTTAAATTGCTCCCAGTCTTTTTCCATAGAAGCATCGAACTAAGATACAATTAAATAAATTAATAAGGTATCCCAAGTATCCACTGGCTCGCCTAAGCTCTTTAAAGCGCGTAAATTTTTAAGGACGGTATCTATAAGTTTTCTTATGCAAGCGGGCGATTCCCTAGGCAAAGATTGTATAGAAAATATGGACTTAATATAATTATGAATTAGTAATTTTTTATTATTGTATCTAGCTTCAAGCAGATCCCAAGCTATTATATAGTTATCGGCTGAAAATTCGAGAGATTTGATGACCTGCATGGCATTGCCCGTGAGAGCCGATCTTAAGTAATGATATTTTTGAATATTATCGAGCTGTTCCGAATTATGAATCATGGACAAATAAGTATCTCGGAACTCCAACCAATTGTCATATGAACCATCGAACGAGGGCAGCGATACAGTGGGTAACTTAACCAGTAATTTACTACGCTTGCATTTATGATTATTCGAATTATCGACTTGTAATAGACAGTCGATAGAGGCCATAACACTATAATAACTATTTTCAAAGGATTCGCGTTCTCTTAATTGCTCTGCTATATCCGATTCCGGAGCTATTTCAATCTTATCTTGAAAGCTATTAAAATTAGATAACAGACTGCATAACGCCTGTTGTTTTCGTAACTTTAACTCAGCATATTGTCTTGCGGACAATAAAGCCCCGTCTAAGGAATCTACGTATTTGACTAGTAAGGTCAGGGAACCCTTGACTGAACCGCGTTTTTTCACTAATTCTTTAAAACTTTCACTCATTTTGGCACTTAATAAGAAAGCAGAGGTACTCACGTTTGTCCTGCAGCCACTTGGTGAATTATGCGCACCGCCGCGTAGCTTTCTAGAAGAAACAAACGGTTTTAGTACAAATAGAAGAAATGTGGGCGAGTAGGGCGGGAATAAAGGAAGGAAAAGAGGATTTGCTACGACTGGTCTGCTACCCGCTACTTATGGTTTCTTGAAAAAAGTTTAAATAATCCGGCGCTGAAGGTCCAAATGTTTGCCCGTTGTAATTTTGGAAAAAAAAAAAAAAATATGATTTAAAGGTGAACTTCAATGAAATTTGTTATTTCAACTTTAACAAGTAGGAATTTATTAAATAATTAATATAAATTGAAAACAGTTAAATGTTACGAGGTAAGCAGCCCAGTCGTAGCTCAGGAGAAATGTGAAAGGTGCTTTTTGAAGCTAATGCGGTCCTTTTATCGTGTGGTTGCACGCCCTCTTGCGTAATTCGCCGACACTCCTGCGCTTGCGATACATTTGCGTGTCCTGACGAACAACGATCTGTAGACGCCTCTCGTAGTTCCGTACTAGCGGGATAGATGGCGCTTAACACATACATACATTTAAAGTTAAATATACCACTAAGGTGGCAAACAAGCACACAGCTCACATGATCTGTGAAACTATATAATATATTCCACACATACATTTAAAGTTAAATATACCACTAAGATGGCAAACAAGCACACAGCTCACCTGATCTGTGAAACTACATAATATATATTCCATACATACATTTAAAGTTAAATATACCACTAAGGTGGCAAACAAGCACACAGCTCACATGATCTGTGAAACTATATAATATATTCGATACATACATTTAAAGTTAAAAGTTGGGATAGAGCATCACACTTTATATACCACTAAGGTGGCAGACAAGCACATAGCTCACCTGATCGGTGAAACTATCGATTTAAATAGACGCTCTTAGCATTTGTTATACGAATATATACATACAGTCAGGAGTCAATATTGAATGTAAATAGGTTAGTGTAGTAGATTTCGACGATAGCAATTTAGACGATCACAGCTATATGTAGCGTAGGGCCGTAGGCCCTAAGTTCCGTTACAAAACCTGCGAGAGATTTTTAAGAGGAAGATTGAAGAAATTATAAAGTGCATCAGATTCCGCGACCCTCTCTTTCGCAGCAGTAATATTAAAGAAACTTCGTGTAAGCCCCATAAAACTCGTTTAGTAGTGATATAATTCTCTAAAACTCGACAGCCTCCGTGGCGTGGCGGTAGTGAACGCGGCCGCTACGCAGGAGGCGCGGGTTCGATCCCCGCTCAGTGCAAATATTTGTAAGCATGAATATGGATATTTGCATTGGTCTGGGTGTTTCTATGTATAAAATGGATGAATTTTCAAAAAAAAATTGTATCTTAGTATGTTTATCCCCATTCTAGATTCCATAACACAAGCTAGTTAAGCTATGCTTACCATGGATCTAGATAGCGTTTTGTGAAATTTTGAGGAATATTTATAATCATGATTAAATATTTCAATATTACAAAACCACCACAGTACCCACGTCATTTAAACTAGCACAATCGGACCTAAAGCACCAATACATTACCCAAAACTATTAGGAATGAATGGTAGGTATACCTAGTGCTAAAAAAATAATTAAGATGATAGTAAACCTGTGCAATGAAGTGTGCCACGGAGCCGTCTACTCACTCGGTAATTTTCTTGTAATGCACCAGACAGTCGACGAACAGCCGGTGCAGCGCAACCTCGTAGCGCTCGCCGCGCGCCTCCGCGGCCGCCGCGCGCGCCGGCAGCGTGGTGAAGTTCACTCTGCGACAGCGAGCAAACGGTACTGCCAACTGCCCAACGCCCACGCGTCAACTCACACAAACGAGCTGGGTTCGGCATACCGTAAAATTTTCAACTGCACCCTGCACAGGTCCAGGATAGTGCAAATGAAGGCATCCATCGTAGTGTTGCCGACGGCCACGAGATTGGTTGCGTAGAACGAGTACAGGAGGATCGCACCGAATCTGCGGGACAGGTGCGATCGCGTCAGACGACGAGTGTATTTTTACATGATCCCCGGGAAAAGTACACAATATACGAAACAACGTACGCGAGGACACCGTCGTACTCCACTCCCATCCAAAAGTGAAACTCGAAGTGCCGACCCTGCACCCTGTAGATCACGGGGAACACGCCCCACAGTACGCACGTGGCCACGGCGCAGCCCGCGTACACGCGCAGCAGCCGTAGCGCGCCGCGCGCCGCCGCCGCCAGCAACGCGCCGCCGTCGCCGCCCGCGCCCTCCGCCGCGTTCAGCAGCGGCTCTGCAGGGAAGTGGCGGGGAGTGAGTCCTTTCTAAACCCGTATTCAGTATAAGGCACGAAAAGTTAGTGATAGGTTTATTGAGAAAAGCTACGTAATCCGACTTGGATATGTTAGGTCATTAGGTACTGTATTGGCCTCCGTGGTTTTCTAACTGATTTCCAAAAATGAGGAGGTTCTCAATTCGACCGCTAGAATTGTTATGTATGTTTGTTACGCGATATCAAAGCTAGTTATGAACGAAATGTTATTATCCTTGCGGCCTTGGATAGTGTATACTGTCGGAGTGGTTAGATATCCCGGAAATTTCGAGTCTGATACTGAGATCCTGGAGAAATTGAGGGAAAACTTTACAGGACAACGCGCCTACTTAGTTGTGTCGGCAATCATTTGTATAATATCGTTTCGTTTTAAATTCCTCTGAACAAACACGGATTCTTAGAGCTTAAGCAAGGCAAATGCATATTGCATACCAACTGCAATTAGGGGTATAAGTTTCATGCCAAACCCATACCTTTGTCACAAACCAATACACGATTGGAAGACGCGTGCTTTATACTAAATACGGATTTGGAAAGGGTATAAGTTTAAAATACCCGTGAGTATTTCAAAGTACTGCTGCCTCCTATTAAACACGGAACCGTCAATGCGCCGCCCGGCACGGACGGCCCGCTCGATCTGCCCGCACTCACCGTCCAGGCTAGCGACGAGCGCGTCGATGCGGTCGGCGCGCACGTGGAACACGACCTGCTTAACGACGCACGTAATGTGGCACAGCACCAGGAACATCACCTGCGACAGCTTGTCCAGGTCGCGCCTCTCCTGGCGACACGTACGATATCAGTGTGTATCGTCTTGAGCGTTCTCCCTGCCGCCTTTTTAATCGTATCAAGAGAACAGAGTTATCAAAATAAAAGCCTTTTTCATGTCACTTGCTCATAACGTGGCCCTAATTTCACCGAAATTAGGCACATAATAACCTATTATCAAACTGTGGTTTTTTGATTGTTATTAAATCATGAGTGGGATAATGACTTTTTTTTTATTGGTTGAGTTGCATTATTCTAAAAAAATAATACCAAAAGATGGTATTCAATAGAACAAATAAATTAATATACCATATATATTCATACATATATAGTCTTCCTTCCCTCACTCATGCCCCAACTTTTCCCTACTCCTTTCCCCGTTTTATTTATTTATTATTATACCCCACTCATTCATATTCCCCTATAACTACCACTTTCCTTCACACTCCATCCTTCACTTCTTCCTCTTCCCATTCCTTATGGTCTGTCTTTTCTATTCGACTGTCATTTTTATATATACTTTATTCTGGGGGAATGCAGTAGGCAAAGAGTTAGTATTTAAGGCACAGAAACGATGCATCAGAGCGATTTGTAACTTATACACTACCGACACTTGTAAGCCACATTTCTTAAGACTGAAATTGTTGACAATGCCATCAATGTATATTTTTGAGCTGTGTATGTTTGTGAAACGTAATTAATCGAAATTTTCGCAAGTGACTAGTAGCCGCAGATTAGGTACATTACATGTGGTAGCTTGTAAAACAACTATGTATCAGAAAAGTGTGTTCTGCATGGCACCTACAATTTACAATAAGTTGCCTAAGTCTATTAGCTCGACTCTAGATATACAAGAATTCAAAAAAAAACTACTCACATTAGTGTTAGAAAAAGCATACTATTCCATTAATGAGTACGTAAATGACAAATTTTGATATTACTGTTATGATTGAACTTTATTTATTTTTAACTACTCTGATACTATAATACAAAGATTATAAAATTGAAATCAAAACTCTTATGACAAACATAACGCACTATCCAAAAAAAAGTTTTATTACGATACAGGTCTTGTACGGACACCTATATCATTATAGTAGTTTATGATACTGTTGCATAATAAGGGTTCTTATAACACGACTGTGTTTTAAAAAAACGAGCCGTAGGCGAGTTTTTTTATAGTATCACACGAGTGTTATAAGACCAAGTTATGTACAGTGTCATACACTACTTTATCTACTCTCATACTATAATACATAAACTAATTTATTTTACAAACAAAATTTAAATGTAAATGTTCTCGTCAAGGCGCAAACATCGATTGCGCATGCGTGTTTCTTTTTTTTTTCTTCGAATCTGCGGATTCTTTTTTAAAGTAGTGGTTCAGTCCAGATGGCGGTTGTATAGGTGTATCGTTATGATTAAAAAGTTATTTTATGATATAGGTGTCCATACAAGACCTGTATCGTAATAAAACTTTTTTTTTGATCTGTGCGTAATGTTCGTCATAAGAGTTTTGATGTCAATTTTATAATCTGTGTATTATAGTATCAGAGTAGATAAAATAACTTTTTAATCATAACGATACACCTATACAACATCGATCTGGACTGAACCTCTACTTTCCACACTCTGCTTCCTATCCAATGATAATGTTTGCTGATGACAGCACTCTGGTTTTTAATAATAATGATGCAAATGACTTAGAAAATGACATTAATGAGAATGTTATTACTGTAATTGACTGGCTTGCCACGAATAATCTGAAAAAAAATTTAGACAAAACGAAATTAATGCAATTTGGACAAAGAAAAAATAAATCACTTGACATAAATATACATTATAATGGTAAATCAATTAATAAAACAGAAATCATCAAGTTTCTTGGTCTGTATATAGATAATTCCTTGAATTGGAACGAACAGATTCAAAATGTGTGCACTAAATTACACCAATACTCCTACAACCTATACATGCTTAGGAAAACTGTAAATGAAAGTACATTAATTACAGCCTATCATGGTCTTGTCTCTTCAATTTTAAGGTACGGAATTATATTTTGGGGTAATGCCACTGGTAAGGAAAGGGTTTTCATAGCACAAAAGCGATGCATACGAGCAATGTGTCATCTACGAAGAACTGACAGTTGTGTACCATATTTTAAGAAACATAAAATATTGACAATGCCTTGCCTTTACATCTATGAGACTGCTATGTTTGTTAGGCAAAATATGGAAAAGTTTGAGGTAGTTAGTAGTGCACGTCGAGCAGATAAATTGCATCTAGTAACCTGCAAAACGGCACTATACCATAACAGCATCTTTGCTATGGCACCAAAAATTTATAACAAAGTACCAAAATCAATAAGGCTAGAGACAAATATAAATATATTTTAAAAAAAATGGGTGCGTGTACTTATGTACGCGCGTGAGAAGTTATACTTCTTTGACTTAATGAGCGGTTAAGCAGACGGCTTCATACTGTTAATTTTGTGTCACAGGTGCGCGCGCATCTTAAAATTTCACTCTCATCATTTTTTCATAACGCGCCTAACTTCATACTGTTAATTTTGTGTCACAGGTGCGCGCGCATCTTAAAATTTCACTCTCATCATTTTTTCATAACGCGCCTAAAGAAGTATAACTTCAAAAAGAATTATTAATATTCCTGGTGAATAAGACATACTACTCTATTGTAAGTTTTTTAAATGATAACACTATTAAATGACTAGCATTGATTGATATACCACATGTACAATTGACATTTATTATTGATTGACGTTTATTTAAATTATATATCTATTGATTATGAATTAGAATTGTTAATACTGACTCATTTGACATGATTGTGTTGTGTAGCTGCTTAATATTCCAATTTGTATCTAATATTTAATAATGCTTATGTTAATAATGCTTTTGATAAAATTTATTGGCATCTAATATTGACTGACATCTGTATATGAATTCACTATTTTAATTATTTAATTTTATTTACTGACATAATGTGTGGTTCTTGATTGATTTTTGTATAATGCAGTTGATATGATAAATGTACGCGGGGTATTTATTTTATTTTTAATTTTATTTAGTATAGGTAATAATCTGTAAACCACATGTGGTAGGACATAGCGTACGTAATATAGCTTATAAGACCTTTATAACTAACCTATGATCCACAGAATAAATATTATGATTATGATTATGATTAAAAAAAAACAGCCGATTCGGAAGAAAAAAAAAGTAACGCGCATGCGCAATCTACGTTTGCGCCTTGGCGCCAACGGTTTTTTTTTTCATTTAAATTAAACAAAGTTTGGTTTTGTTTGTAAAATAAATTAGTTTATGTATTATAGTATGAGAGTAGATAAAGTAGTGTATGACACTGTACATAACTTAGTCTTATAACACTCGTGTGACACAATAAAAAAACTCGCCTACGGCTCGTTTTTTTAAAACACACTCGTGTTATAAGAACCCTTATTATGCAACAGTATCATAAACTACTATTAGATTGACATTATTTTACATTGACATTCGAACTCCTATTATTTAATTTTTTTATCGATGAACTTATGGAAATATTAAAATTTTACTGTTATCGTTGAAATGCATTGGTTTTTAATTTTAAATTATTTTACGATGACATTCAAATCTCCTAATAATTTATTATTAGATATTGATGACATTATGGAAATATTAATATTTTACTGGTATTGTTGAAGTGGATTATTTTAAATTTGGCATTATATTACTTTGATATTCAAACATTCTATTGTTATAATTTCTCATGACTTTAAATTAGACAAGTCAAAAATATGAATAAAGTCACAGATAAAGGTATATGTAGCTACTAACCATATTCTTCAAATCCAAAACTAACCATACTTTAAATTTAATTTGTTCACCATGTTTAATGGTAGGACATAGTGCACTGATATTTAATATTAAGATCTTTTATAATACCTATGTTTCACAAAATAATACATAAAAATAAATAAATAAATACTCTAATCTGTCATGTATTTCATCAGGTTAAAAAAATGAACTCTCTTACAAACTGTAATCCCCTATTTCCCCCCTTCAACTCCTTCTTTCGCGAGTAATGGTAGGCCTATGCCCGTTCCTAAGCTCTAAAATATATTTGTGCCTAATTTCATCAGGATATTATATGGAGGTAGGACACGACGGCATTGTCGTCCCCGTTGAGCAGTCCGACTGGGAAATTACCTGTGCCCTACAGAATACCGCAGTCATAATAACCTTTTTTTTTGTGTTTCTCGTGGTGAGTAGGGTAGCCACAACTCACTTGAGAATTTTTATGCTGTCAGTGGCTTTGTCCTGCTTTGTCTTCTGCACTGACAGCACAGAAGCTTTCCGTTCTTACAGGGTCGGCAGCACGAGTGTGACTCCCCTGGTGTTGCACACGTCTTCAGGCCACGGTAATCACTTTTCATTAGGTGGGCCGTGTGCTTGTCTATCATCTAAGTTCTTCTTCTTCGGCCTTGCCTCTTCCCGTTACGCGGGGTTGGCTTTCTTAATCATTCGGTGCCATTTATTTCGCTGGTAAGCATCGTCATCCTTAAGTTGGTCGCATGTCTTTCCGGATATTTATCATCCAGGTAGCTTGTGATCTTCCTCTCCCTCTCTTTTCGTAATCATGAAAACTTTTGCACCACGTGGTCAATAGGTCTGCGCACAACATATCCGTACCACCTTAGCCTGGACTCTGTTATCTTCTCAGTAACAGGCGTTATTTTTAAACTCCCCCTTACGTCGTTACGCACCTTGTCTTTGAGAGTTCCTCCATCTGCCCAGGGTAACATGCACATCTCAGTGGTATGAAGTTTTTCCTCACGGATTTTCTTTGAGGCCCACGTTTTGCTGCCATATAGTAGAACAGATCTTACAGCTGTTTGTAGGCTTTTCGTTGTTATTGGCATTTGGAGATCGCAGAGAACTCCTGTTAGCGTCCGCCACTTATTTCACCCAGACACCGTTCTGTGTATACCGTCGGCTGTTATTGAGCCATCTTCTGTAATTACTTATTTATTAAACTGATCTGCTAGAGCGACACCATCCAATTTGACCTCCACACATAGTAAAATAGGTTCGTCGGGATTGAAGTTGCCAACCACATACTCTGTCTTGGTTCTACTTATGCGTAATCCGTTTGATTCAAGAGATTTCCTTTTTTGTATTTCTTGCATATTATTTGAGATGAGAGCAACGTCATCCGCATATAATAGATTGCAGGGTGTGCGTTTTGGGATCTTCTCGGTTAAGTAGTTCATGGTGATAATAAACAGCAAGGTAAGTCCCTAATAAGTTTGACATAAACTTCAAGAACATTTTGAGCTCTTAGAGCTTGCCATATTAATGGTTCTCAGCACACGATCGAAGGCTTTTTCAAGATTGTATTTAAAAAAAAAGACGGGTTGCACTCTGGGTGTGCCGGCAGAAGTGAAAACATTTTCTTTTTTTCTTTCTTCGTTATATACATAGAAAAAGATAAAAAGAACATACCATACCATACCTATAAAATAGCGCCAATCATAGAACCTATCACTAATTTTCTGTCAGAAGAAATTAATAAATTACAAAAAGAAAAGATAATCACAATAAGTCATTAATTACAAAAAGAAAAAACAATCATAAAAAATCCCTGAAGGCCAGGTGGGTTGAACCCGATACTATCTGAAACTATAAGGGCTTACAGTCGAAGTGCTTACCGTTTAAGCTACGACGCTATCTATCGTAACTTGCAAAATAGAGTCTGTACCTAATCTTGTATGACGTCAGTCGTCGGTTACGGTTCAAAGGTCAACTAATCCTGACGCTTCCTTAACATTTTACATCCATCCAACGCCGCTAAAGAAGTTTTCACTTCAAAAAATCTTTTAAAATGCCTGAAAACATTCATATCGCAAACCCCCCCCCCTACCCCTTCTTTCGCTATGCTTAAGCTATCTTCAAAATTACAAAGTATGTATCGTATAACTTTCATACTCTATTAACCACACTTTAACCCGTTTCTTTTGCGACAAAAGGTAACCTATGTCTATTCCTAAGCTGTGCCAAGTATCAACCCTTTGGGCGCGTAATCTTTTAATTTTCAAATAATGTACCTATGGAAATCTGCCGGATTTATTGACATTTATAATTACTGCTCCGCTCCCTTGAGTAGTAGCGTGACGAGAGGCACGCATGACGCACCTGATAGCCGTACACGAACTGCTGCAGCACGTACGCGGACGTCACGACGAGTGCGAGCGCGTGGTAGGCGCGTGGCAGCACGCGCGCCGCGCCGCCGCCCGCGCGCCGGCAGAAGCCCGCCGCGCGCAGCACGCGCAGGTGCGGCGCCACGCAGCGCGCGCACAGGGAGCGCGGCCCGCTCTCCCGCACCGGCCCGTAATGCATTCTCAATCAGTGGTGGCGACTGATACGACTAGCTGTCGTAGCGACTGCGCATTTGTAACTTGTAATAATGAAAACGCTCCCTGTTAACCGCTGTTCCGTTAGCTACACTTTGACTTACCACCCAGTCTAGTGCACCCGTGATCGGGATCGGTGAGATTAATTTCGAATTTTATTTCGATTAAGCTACGAGTTATATTTTAGTGGGCACCGTTGACAGAGCTGATAGATCTGTAAAGATCTTTCACAAAATGTTCCATGTTTTCCACGCTCCCACGACTCTCTTGGCCGAGTTCGTACTTGTTTATCCTTCGTTGTAGCCTTTTGAATGACAATTATAGAATGACGAGAATGTCTACGAAGTTAATAATTGTACAGCGGTCTTTCTTAACCGGTAGTTAACGACATATAATATTTAATTCGTCGATTGATATCGCGCCGCGTGAAGTTATAGAGTGACTATAGACGTACCAAATAGGTGGTTACTACTATTTTATTTGGAAAAGTAACATAAAATTAGTGGTAAGGGACTGGGTGGTATGTCATTAATGCCATAGAAAATGAGTCGGGCTCTGCAGGGCTAACATGCGCGCCACGAGATAGCTATCTCGAGGCATTTTGCCGTTTTATGTCGATATGTCGACTGTTGGTAACAAGCAGGGCTAACAGGCGCGCTTCGAGATAGCTATCTCAAGACAATTTGCCGTTTTATGTCGATATGTCGGCTTAGGTGGTTACTCACCCTATGAAAATCTCACCAAAAGGTGAGTTTCCCCGTTTTTAGATCTTTAGTGGTATATTTACCCACAGGTACCAGCAACATAGAACCTATTAATAGTTTAACGTGGCTTTCGAATATTTTCCATTGCTATAATTTATTTATTTATTTATTTATTTGTTTATTTATTTATTTTTTTATTTAATACATGGAAAACTTACAGCTACAAAAACATGAATAGCATTGGATTAGGCAGTAGAAAGCCAGTAACAAGTTTTCGCTTATAGTCGCTGCATATGAAAAACATTGTGAGCATAAACACGCATTACACAAACCTTATTTAACTACATAGTCAACACCAGCAACATAGAACCTCAATTTCTAGGATTAAAAAATGCTAAGCTCAAGCACCTTCTTGCCGCGGGCACACTAGTCGAGAAAGGGTCAATATCGTGCTGCTTACATAGTCTGTTGCTTACAAAGTTACGAGTAGCCCTCACTATGTAGCTGTTTTGCCTGTAATTTGTAGAAGCATTCGGAATTCGTAGCGGTGGGTTAAATCGAATTGACTTACATGGTACATTGAATGACAGTTTTGACAAGAGCTCGGGACAATTGATATCATTATTAATTATTCGAAGGACGAAGGTGAAGTCGGCTATCTCACGGCGGTTAATGAGAGGTAAGAGATGAAATCTCCGACAAAGCTGAAAGTAATTACTGGATTTAAATGGAATGCCCTGATGGAAGCAGAGGTATTTGATAAAGCGCTTTTGGATATTTTCAATACGGTCGATATACTTGTCGTAACAGGGACTCCATATCTGACATGCGTATTCCAGATGGCTCCTGACTAAAGTACAGTATAGGATTTTAAGTGTCTTAGCTTCAGTGAAGTTTTTCGACAGTCTCATAATAAATCCAAGTGATTTCGAAGCTTTTTTTACTATAGCATCCACATGCACTTCGAAAGAAAGCTTAGCATCGTGGTATACACCTAAGTCCCGTACAGTGTTACTCGTCGGTAGCGTTGTGCCTCCAAGCGCATAAGTGGTTGGTAAAGGCAATATCTTCCTAGTATATGTGAGGACTGAGCATTTTAGGGGGTTCAGGTCCAGTTTATTAATTCGACAGTAGTCCTCAAGTCGGCAGAGGTCTTTTTGAAGTGCTACCGCATCATTGGGTGATGATATAGCCTTAAAAAATTTCATATCATCTGCAAAACAGAGAAATGAGGATGACTGTAGACATAGGTCAATGTCGTTCACATAGATGATTAACAATAATGGAGCCAGCAAAGAACCCTGAGGAACGCCACTTGGCAAAGGAACCCAGCTAGACATATAGTTGTTAAGCACAACTGCTTGTGACCTGTTATGTACATATGAGGAGAACCATCTCAGAAGATCCCCGTGTATTCCGATGTCATATAATTTCTTTAATAGGATACTATGTTCAATTCTATCAAACGCCTTGCTGTAGTCCGTATACACAACATCAATCTGCCTACCACGATCCATAGCTTCGGTGAGGTAGTCGTTGAATAGAGTTAAGTTGGTAACTGTGGATCGGCTCTTTAAAAACCCGTGCTGGTAGGGGCTTAGAGATTTCACGACGGCTGATCCTCTCAAAATGATCCTCTCAAAAACTTTTGCAATTATACATAATTTGGAAATTGGCCTATAATTTTTGATATCGGTTCTAGAACCTTTTTGAAGTGAAAACTTCTTTAGCGGCGTTGGATGGGTGTAAAATGTTAAGGAAGCGTCAGGACTAGTTGACCTTTGAACCGTAACCGACGACTGACGTCATACAAGATTGGTACAGACTATCTATTTTGCAATTTACAACAGATAGCGTCGTAGCTTAAACGGTAAGCACTTCGACTGTAAGTCCTTATAGTTTCAGATAGTATCGGGTTCAAACCACCTGGCCTTCAGGGATTTTTTTTTGATTGTTTTTTCTTATTATAATTTATTACTTTTGGTGATTATTTTTTCTTTTTGTAATTTATTACTTTTTATGATTATTTTTTCTTTCTGTAATATATATTATTTTTTGTGATTATTTTTTCTTTTCATAATTTATTAATTTCTTCTGACAGAAAATTAGCAGAAAATAAGTGATAGGTTCTATGATTAGCGCTATATTATAGGTATGGTATGGTATGTTCTTTTTTATCTTTTTCTATGTATATAACGAAGAAAGAAAAAAGAAAATGTTTTCACTTCTGCCGGCACTCCCAGAGTGCAACCCGTCTTTTTTTATGCATGGGTGTTATATAAGCCGATTTCCATAATCTTGGGACTATACATGAGGATAATGACTTCCTGAACAAAATAGTTAGGGGACGGGATATAGCATGTGCACACTCAACAAGGAACCTTGAAGTAATATTGTCTGGGCCTGCGCCTTTTGATGCGTCTAAATTCTTGAGTAGGTTAAATACTTCATCAACTTCTACCTTAACACATGATATATCGGTCACAGCGCTAAGTGGTGCAGAAGAATTGTGTATAGATTGGCTAAGTGAGTCGTTATTGGTGTGAGCGAGAAAAGTAGAATTAAAATAAGAACTGAATGCATTACAAATAGAGGTCCCAGTTTGTAAAGATTCATTATTATGTACTAAATTACTAGGTAATACATTTAAATTATAACGCTTTTTTACAAAAGCCCAAAAGAGTTTTGGGTTATTTTTTATCGATTGCTCTGTGCGAGTAATATAATTTCTGTAACAAAGATCTTCCATGGTTTTGACTCTCTCACGTAACAAATTAAACGTCAATTTGTCAGATAGATTACCGTAGTTCTTGAATTTTTTATGGTACTGATGCTTTTCTTTTATTGACTTAATAAGTGATAAACTATACCAAATAGGATACGATTTATTGGGGATAAGTTTTTTAGGTATGTATTTATTTTGTATGTTAGCCACATATTCATTAACAAAGTCAAGGGAATCGTCTATCGATCCTTCCACGAGTTCACTCTCCCAATCCTTATCATTGATATCCCTATTAATCGACTCAAAGTCCCCTTTATTAAACACAAACCGGGAGCGCGGTGCATGCTCGAGAATGGATACTTCCAAATCTTCAATTTTCATTAATAATGCTGGATGATAGGTGTCGATACGCACTAAGGGGTCGCTACACTTAGATACACTCACTAATATATTTGAGAGAACCAAGTCCAAGAGTTTACCTTGTGAATTGGCTACACCATTGTACTGTGACAGTCCTAATGTACATAATTCGTCTGTCAATAAATATTCATTGTTGGAACATACATTAGTCGGGCAATACGAATGGTTGTCAGTAGGCATCCACACAATATCACTCATGTTGAAATCACCGGCAATTAAAAATGTATGAGTTGGATTATCCATAATTAATTGAGTTAATTTCGTAATAAAATTAATTAATTGGGAAGAAAAGGACAGATCATTGTTCTAATCGCATAAATAAATTACACAAATATCCAAATTGACGGGTTCCCTCGAGTCAGCCACATTGAGTTGTATATTTACCCAAAGGTCTTCAGCTGTTGAGTGTAATAGTGGCTGAGAGGTGACCACCAATTGTCTATTTGTCGCGATAAGAACTCCACCTCCCCGTTCTTGATCCGTTAGATCGTAGTCACGGTCTCTTCGCCATACGATATAACGATCGTCAAAATACTCAGTGTCTAGGAAACCGTCATTGAGCCACGTCTCAGTTAGAATAATAATATCGTACGAATTGGAAGACATCTGACGGTAAAATTTGACAGTTTTTGTACGTAGGCCCCTTACGTTCTGGTAGTAGATATCCAGTCCATCACATTTATATTTAATCATTGTTAATGTATGCAACTCCATAATAAGTAGCACTATAACAAAATACCTTGGGTTCATTATGAACCGACGAGTAAATAAAAACAGAGAATTTAACTGAGCGACAACTCATACCCATGTCAAAATCCCATACCGAATACGCCGAACATTCTAGAATGATAACATTGCATTGCAATATATAACATACCAGCTGATTCTTTCCGAAAATGTCTTTCAAAAGTATTATAGTAATTATTATGTTTGGCGGGTAATGTGGGTATAAATAATATAATGCAGTGGTGTGACATAGATTGTAAGACATTAAGTCACACTTCCATACTGAATTCGACGGACATTCTAAAATATTAGTATTGCATCGCAATATTATATAATATACTAGTTCATTCTTTAAGGAAATTAATTTTAATTGAATCATAATAATTGCTACATTTGGTGGGTAGTGCAAGCATAAACAGTATAATGTAGCAAGGCGGTAAATATTATAGGACATTGAGTTAATACCAGTAGGTTCCGAGTGCGAGAGCAGGCAATAGATAACACCGTTCATAGGTACATATTGAAGATGAAGCGAGATAGGTATATTTTTACAAATTGGAGTAAGATAATAAACAGCGCGATAAGACCACAAAAAGAGCTCATTAGCGTAACAAAAGAAAGGTGCCGGGCTCAATAGCGGTGCAGAGGTGATAAACATTTTGCATATTATGACAATAGGTGGTACATTTTTTGAATTGATGTCATGTTTCACTACATTAAGCAGGCATGCAATTAAGCGGTAACAATGAAAGTACGTAAGCAAAATTAGGATTAAATAACAATTTAGATAATTTTGTTTAAATCTATGTCATTTTTTATTATGAGGGTTTTACATGTGGCATCTTTTCTGACATGTATTTTAGCATGTTTAACCCATACAAAACTATACTTTCTCTCGTTGGCGATAACTTTAACTTTGCTTAGTAGTTTTTTAGAGTCGGTGCTGAGGTGGTCATTAATATAGATACGCCGCGACGTACCCTGGTATCCCAGGTCAGTGGTGGATAGTTCCTTATCAGCTTTTTTTCAGTTTTTCAGTGTTTAATCGTGAGCGCTGTTCCTGTGATAATAACTCAGATTTTATACTAGCCATTTCAGCTTGTAGCGAGTCCGCCAAGTGTTGAATTTTCTCAAATTTTGTTCACAAGCTCCCATTTTGTTCCCTTTTCCTCAAGAATGTTAAGTCTCGTACTAAACTCGTCGAGTTTGGCATTGGAGAATTCGCAGGATGCTTTAAGTTCCGCCAGCTCCACTCTAATTGCACGCATATCGTCGACCAATGCCGGCAAGTTCAGAAGTTGCTTCTTCATATCACGAATTTCGCTAAGGATGGTATCTATGGTGGCGGGTGAATCAACCGACAAACCTGGTGAGGAAATTCTGCACGGGGGCATTTCCATTGCGCTCTCCGCTCGACACCCAGTTTTCTCCAGCCTGACTCGGATATATTGGCACAGCTGAAATCTAGAAGTTTCTTACAACCGGCACACTGCACACCATCGGTGAACTGCACACTGCACATTCCACACTTCTTCATTATAATAGTTGATGACGGTATATAGATCAGTTATGGAAACGACAAAAGGTTGACGATATATTTTTCGATCGGTAGGTGGTTTGCGTGTCGTGTCGCAAAGAGTTCACAACGACCTATATTTTACTACCAGTGCATCTGGTAGATTAGAAAGGCAAATAAAACTATGATGAAAAATGTCCATTTACTACACATATTTTTGTTAAAAATAATTTTTAATAGAAAATTGAGCTAGATTTCAGATCGCACTCATGCCAGTACATGTTGGGAATGATATAATCAAGGTTGTTGACCACTATATCTACTTAGGTCAGGTGATCCAACTTGGTAGGTCCAACTTTGATAAAGAGGTCAGCCAACGAATCCAACTCGGTAGGCAGCGTTCGGAAAGCTACGGCATATCTTCTCGTCACCGATACTACAGAGCCTCAAGACAAAGGTCTTCAATCAGTGCGTGTTGCCAGTAATGACTTATAGCACCGAGACGTGTTCGCTAAATATTGGTCTCATTCATAAGCTCAACGTTGCGCAACGAGCTATGGAGAGAGCTATGTTAGGAGTTTCACTGCGTAATAGAATCCGTAATGAGGAAATCCATAGAAGAACCAAGGTTACCGACATAGCTCTTAGAATAAGCAAGTTGAAGTGGCAGTGGGCAGGCCATATAGTTCGCAGAACCGATAACCGCTGGGGAGTAAAGGTTCTCGAATGGCGACCGCGAACTAAAAAACGAAGTGTAGGACGGCCCCCCACTCGATGGACCGATGACATTAAAGCGGTCGCAGGAAGTCGGTGGATGGTGAAGGCTGAAAATCGGTCGTCGTAGCACTCTTTGGGGGAGGCCTATGTCCAGCAGTAGACGTCTGTTGGCTGATAGATAGATAGATGGTGGGGGGGGGGGGGGGGTATCTGTGGGTTTTCCCGCACGTAAAAAAAAGCCATCTATGAAAATGTACTACACTACTACTAATAAGGGCACGCCGTCATTGCGGCGGTAAGGCCCATCATGGGGGAGTGGCTAGAGAGGCAACACGGTAGCCTCTCGTACCGTCAGACGCAGATTATCACCGGGCACGGTAGCTTCGGGCGGTATCTGCATCTGATGGGTATAGAGCCAACGCCCGAGTGCCATCACTGCGACGCGAGCGTGGACTCTGGGCTGCACACGCTCACCGAGTGCCCGGCTTTTGAGACGCCGAGGCGGGAGCTTGTGGCGGCCCTGGGGGTGAGAGTGCTCACGCTCTCCACCCTGCTCGCGGCGATGGTCGGCTGCGCGGATGCGTGGGCGGCCAGCGCCTCCTTCTGCGATCAGGTCATGCTCGCGAAGGAGACAGCAGAGCGGGCGCGGCGCGATGAGCGAGAGAGGCTCGCTGACATCGCTGCACGCGCCCGAAGGCGGCTCGGGCGTCGGAGGGCGCAAACTGACCTCCGCCCCCCATGAGCGCGGGCCTGAGGGTGACGGGTGGAGCCGCCCGTCATCCTAGCAGAAGCAGGCCACGGCGGCGGCGCGCATCGTAGGACGATGCGCGCCTCCCCACACCGGGGTTGAGTCGGGGACCGCGTGGTCCCCCCCTTCCCGAGGAGGGCCAGACCGAGAGGGATGGCCCTGGGTCAGCCGGGGTGCGAGGGATATGTCGCATGACAACCTCACCTTCGGCCTGGCACTACGACCCAGAGACGGCGTGCGGTTTAGTCGGTTCGAGTCCGACATAACCTACCCCTCCGGCTCCGGAGGGGTGGGTATCCGTGGGGATTTCCCGCACGTAAAAAAAAAAAAAAAAAAAAACACTACTACTAATAAACTTCTCTGTTCTCTTGCTCTTTAATGGGCAATCGGGCAGTGAGGCTAAATACATTGGACCGCCCTTGTATGTGCAAGTAGAAACTTGCAATAAAAAAAGACGGGTTGCACTCTGGGAGTGCCGGCAGAAGTGAAAACATTTTCTTTATTTCTTTCTTCGTTATATACATAGAAAAAGATAAAAAGAACATACCATAACATACCTATAAAATAGCGCCAATCATAGAACCTATCACTAATTTTCCGTCAGAAGAAATTAATAAATTACAAAAAGGAAAGATAATCACAATAAGTCATAAATTACAAAAAGAAAAAACAATCACAAAAAATCCCTGAAGGCCAGGTGGGTTGAACCCGATACTATCTGAAACTATAAGGGCTTACAGTCGAAGTGCTTACCGTTTAAGCTACGACGCTATCTATCGTAACTTGCAAAATAGAGTCTGTACCTAATCTTGTATGACGTCAGTCGTCGGTTACGGTTCAAAGGTCAACTAATCCTGACGCTTCCTTAACATTTTACACCCATCCAACGCCGCTAAAGAAGTATTCACTTAAAAAAAAACTAGATTAAAACTATTTGTTAACCAATAAATTCCGATACATGTTACACATTTCTCAAATGTCGTTGTCATCATTAGCGTGAGCCCTTAATTAGAAAGGCACGCAGTCCAAATAACAACCTACTGCGCGCCTAAACGCTTCGATGGTATGTAATTACTGGTTAATAATTACACAGTAAATTGCAAGGAGATTATTATTATGGAGGGACCAATGTTGTGCCCTGTCCATCAACTCGTGACATTGCACAACGATATCCTATAATTTTCAAGTCACCGACCAGCACGCACGCACGTAACTAAATATTGATGACATAGAAAGAAAATGTATATATTACTGGCTGTACGAACATTGTTTTCTATTTCGTTTATATAAACGCGACGCGAGGCACTGTGTTGTAAAGACGTCGAACCAGCAACATTTTGTTATAGGTATCATTTAAACGCCGACGGTGTACTGATGGTGTATAATAAAACAAATTGTACATCACCTTTATATCAAACATATTATCAGATGTGTGGTAGTACAAACCATACCTGCCCTGCAGGACTTCGTATCAGTCACATACCATGCAAACGATTCCATTAAAAATCAAGTGGTTTGGGAACTCTTTTCTTTGTCGCACCATAAAGCCATGGCACTCTTTACAAGCCCATGCGTTTCCTTCTTACTATAGTCCGGGTCGAAACTAAATATTCAATACAAAAAAAAACTAATACTAAAAGAACTAATTTTAAATACGTCATGTAGAGGAGCTCCACCTTGTAAATCAACTCAAATCATTGACGAAATACGGATTCACATGATGTTGTTATCATTTATTTTATCACCATACTAGGTTAGGTTTTTTTTTTACGTGGTGGAATGCATTACGCACTTCGCTCACCCCCCGCGGGGGTAGGGGTCTCGCTTTGTGTGGGACTCCTGGCCGAGGCCAGACTACCCACTAAACCACCACGGTGTTCCTCCTTCGCCCAATCCGAGCCGCGGGATAGAATGCTCACCGCGACTCGGCTAGGGACGCCCGCCCTATTTAGCGGGCCCTCCTCTCGAGGCCCCACCATCCCGGCCATCGGGCCGGGTGGTGGGGCCTATCCTCCTCTTAAGAATGCGCCCCAGGAACACGGAGGGGCGCATTCCGCCACATCAGCATAAGGGTAGCGGGTTCCCCGACCCGCCGCCCGTGGCTACTCTCATTCAGGGACGCGGGCGAATTGTGCTCGCCGACGTCCCCTCGCCGGTGGCCTGCGGGGCGGGAGAGTGAGCCAACAACAACAACATTCCTTCTCTACTTTAAGGACCGTCTGTTGTTCTGGTGTGGTCTAACGTTGTCCTGAAGCAGCAGTGGGCTAGAACAGTTCACCAATCTCGGCCGATTAACGGCTAGCTGTGCTGAATGTTGCAGATTAAAATGGCCAGTTCTATATAACGCCTATTTCATATGTATGGAGTATTAAAAGTGTAGAAAAAGTATTAAATAAAATAAAAAGCCTTTTATTAATCACTTATTTAAAATTAATATAAATAAATTAACCTATTTATTGTTACTTTGGTACCTGTATTTCATACGAGAACCCCTTATTGGGGGACTTCATCGTCGGGTCCCACGACTGATTAAAATAACTCTAATGGAATTTATTTTGGACAATTTTTGGCGATTTCAAAGTGCTAAATCTACAAAGGCTTACAAAATTATTAGCAAAACCCCTGTACACAGTACCTATGTCATTAAAGAATGCATATTCTATTTAATAAATATAATGAATATTATTTTAATGACGTTATAATACGTAAAAAAGTCATCACATATGATAATTGATAATTACCTACACGCATCTGAAACACAAAAACCTCGATACATAATATCGACATGGTCAAGCTCTAGCTTGTTTACATTAATGAGATGTCACTGATAGAGGTCCCTGTGTGCGAATGTGAGTGTGTGCGTATAGTTTAAATTAGTGTTCTACATTTTTGTTGTGTGAGTGCATAGCGACGTGATTTAAAAATGCATTAGTATTGACAATTAAATTAGTGTGCGTCCCCCGTCCCCCGCTGAAAGTGGCAGACTTTTATTCGTACAAAATAGCGCGCGAGTCCACTCCGTTTGGTTTATTGCTCTGAGCTTATTTCTATTACTTTTTTATTAGTGTCCTAGGCTCTGGCACTACCGATTCCGCACAAAAAATTTTGGGGTTGTCGATCTTAATTCAGGGATAAAAAATCCCGAATTATTTTAAAAAAAAATCCAACCTTTGATGCTCAATATCTTCTGTCCTGGTGGTTAGATCCACACAGGACTGGCGGGACTGTGTTCGCCTCGGCGAGCTGGTTCCGTAGATGTGCCGCAACCCTCGCTGCGACCCCTTCTGGTGAACCCGGTTTTTGGTGGGGTGCCGGAAAAAAGGCTGTATTTCCGGAGTTTCTCTACCAAAATTTTCAAATTTTTTGGGAGTGTGCTCCGTGTCCTGGGCCTCCACTTGGCAGTTAAAAAACCCGGGGTCACCGCGACGAATCGCGCGGCGCACGCACCACAACACTTTCCACTTGTAACTTTGGGGGTTTTTTGGCTATAAAACCCCCAATTTTGGACAGATTTTCACGCGGTTTTTTCCGTTAGATAGGTCTCGCGGAGACGCTTCTTCTGATGTATCGCACAGATCACTTAGCCACAAATAGCCGCACACACGAATTTTTTCACGCGGAACGCATCAAAAACACTGCTAACGCCTCGGTAAGCAAAACGGGACTCCGGTTAGGTTAGGTTTTTTTTTTTTTTTATTATTTTTTTTTTTTCTTTACGTGGTGGAATGCATTTACGCACTTCACTCACCCCCCGCGGGGGCAGGGGGCTCGCTTTGTGTGGGACTCCTGGCCGAGGTCAGACTACTCACTAAACCACCACGGTGTTCCTCCTTCGCCCAATCCGAGCCGCGGGATAGAATGCTCACCGCGACTCGGCTAGGGACGCCCGCCCTATTTAACGGGCCCTCCTCTAGAGACCCCACCATCCCAGCTATCGGGCTGAGATGGTGGGGCCTGTCCTCATCTTAAGAATGCGCCCCAGGAACACGGAGGGGCGCATTCCGCCACATCAGCATAAGGGCAGCGGGTCCCCCGACCCGCCACCCGTGGCCACTCTCATTCGGGGACGCGGGCGAATTGTGCTCGCCGGCGTCCCCTCGCCGGCGGCCTGCGGGGCGGAAGAGTGAGCCCAGCTCGCTCCCGTTCCCGCAGCGCCTCTCTCTTTGCCGCCATCACCTCGCTGGCAAACGAGGCGACGGCGGCCCAACACTGTTCGCTGCCGGCCATAGCTGGAACTACGGCCGACAGCGACAGGTCAGCACCTATGGTGCTCGTGAGGGCCGTCCGTTGTCCGTCCCACGCCTCACACACGGCCAAGGTGTGGTGTGCCGTGTCGGGGTCGCCGCTGGTGCAGTTTCGGCACCGGGGCTCCGATTCCACACCCACCACCTCCCACAGGTACTTGGCGAAACAGCCATGACCTGTGAGGAGTTGAGTGAGGTGGTACGTTGGAGCCCCATGACCCCTCTCTACCCACTCGCGAAGGACGGGCCGAACGGCCCCCACGAGCAGTGCACTGCTACGTGTAGTGGCCAACCTTTCAGCCCACTTCCGGAAGAGGTCGTCGCGCGCCTCCAGCGATCGACCTCTTCCGGAGCAGGCCTGCCACCCGCAACGCGCCGCATCAGGGCGCCCTCCTCATAGACCCTCTTCAGGACGCCGGCCTCGAGATCCCAGGGGATACTGCCCGCAATCAAGCACGCCGCCTCATAAGAGACGGTATGGTACGCTCGTGCAGCCCTCTGCGCGATGGCGCGCTGCGGTCGCCGCAGCAGCACAACATTTGCTGGGCAGAGGGCTTCCGCCCAGATGGGCGCCCCGTAGAGCGCCTTGGAGCGCACCACTCCGTTGTAGAGACGGCGGCAGGCAGAACCCGGTCCTCCACTGTTGGGCAGCAAACGCGAGAGCATTCCAGCAAAAGCTAGCAACTTCGGTGCCAGCTGCTGGAAATGCTCCGCGAACCGCCACCGACTGTCGAGAACGAGCCCGAGATATTTCAGGCTGCTCCCGACAGCGATAGAGGTGCCACCCACCACTACAGTCTGGTCTCGAGGCGGCGCCCGCCGAGGCCCATGAAAGAACAGGGCCTCGGACTTTTCGAGGGCCACCTTTAGCCCGAGCGCCCCGATGCGGCGCACAACATGGGCGACGCCCGCCGTGGCTAGGACGACGGCGTCGCGGAACGTGGGGGCCCGCGCGGTGACTAGGGTATCGTCAGCGTAGCAAATTATGCCGACTCCCCGAAGATTAGCACCGCGCAGGACCCAGTCGTAGCCTACGTTCCACAGGAGTGGCCCAAGGACCGACCCCTGTGGAACGCCACACGACATTCTACGGCGGACCACTCCGCTTTGGGCCGGGTAAATGATAACCCGGTCTACGAAGTAGTCCGCAAGGACGCGCCTGAGGTACCACGGGACATTGTGATACCTCAGCGCCTCTGCAATGGTCTCCCAGGGGAGGGTGTTGAAGGCGTTGGCTATATCCAGCGATACAGCCAACAACACCTCACCCCCGGCGACCGCTTCATCAACGCTGTCCCTCAGCCGGGATATGGCGTCGAGAGTCGACCTCCCGCGACGGAAGCCGAACTGGCCATCACTTAAATTGGGCTCCGCCCCCTCAAGGTGACCGACGAGACGCGCAGCAAGCACCCGCTCAAACACCTTGCACATCTCGCCGAGCAGAACGATGGGGCGGTAGGCCGACGGCGACTCGGCTGGGCGCCCGTGCTTCTTTAGAAGCACGAGCTTGCCGGTCTTCCATCGTCGCGGGACTCTCCCCGACGCCAAACACTCCGACATGAGGGACAGCGTCTCTCCCTCTAGTGCCGGCATGACGGTGGCAATAACCTTCCCAGGGATGCCGTCCGGGCCCGGGGCACGATTCCTGGACTTGAGTGCCAGAATCGCAGCCCCTAATTCGGCCTCGGACACGGGAGGTATTGCCTCTTCGTCTGCCGGCATACGGCCTGGTGCTGCCATCCGCGGTGGGACCCACTCCTCCCTCGCAGGGAAGAGGGAGCTGACCACTCGGTCCAGGAGGTTGGACTCGAGAGTTCTGGTGAGGGGAGGCGCCCAGGGCCGGAGTTTCTGACTCACGACCTTGTACGGGCGCCCCCACGGGTCTCGGTCGAGACTCTCGAGCCACTCCCTCCAGGACTCCTCCTTGGCGGCTTTAATCGCCGAGCTAAGGGCCTCACGGGCGACCCTGTACGCGGCGTGCAGCTGCTCTTCTCGGGCGAGGTCTCTCACGGCCCGCCTTCGACTGCGGGTGTACTGCCTTTGGGCTGCGTAGCTTGCGGTACGCAGCCCGGCTAGGTGGGGACGCCACCAGTACACCTGCCTCCGGGGCGGGACAGGCCTCGCCCTCTGCATCGCCGCATCGCAGACGCGAGTTAGCGCTCCTGCGAGCCTCTCGCATCTCGCGTCCACGTCCAGGCCGCTCTCATGAGCAGCCCATCGCTCGACGATAGCCGCCTCTCTGGCCAGCTCCCTGTCCAGGGTTCCTAGTCGCCACCGCGGACCCTCCCCCACCAAGGGGCGGTTCAGTTCCACACGAGCCGACGAGGCGGCGGGGACGACGTCGAACCGGATGTACCGATGATCCGACGCGGTCTCCACCCCCTCGGCGACCCGCCAGTTGTCGATTCGTCGCGCCAGGTCAGAACTGGCGAACGACAAATCGACAATCGAGCTCCCCTGGGGCCGCACACAGGTTTGAACCGCCCCTTGGTTCAGCAGCACCAAGCCTTGGGACACCGCCCACTCAACCAACAGCTCCCCCCGAGTGTCGGTCGCCGGAGATCCCCACGCCCGAGAGTGAGCGTTGAAATCCCCGCCACCACAGCCGGGGTGGGGCGCACTTCCGCCAGCAGAGCCCCGACCTCCAAGAGCAACTGCTCAAATTGGGCGAGACTTCTGCTAGGGGGACAGTACACCCCAATCACTGCAGCGCCGCCCAGCACGACGAGTACGCACTCGCGGCCCCTCCGCACTCTGTCGAAAGGTGGGGCAGATCGCTGGGCGACGACAGCCACCAAGCCGCACAGGTCGCCAGCCCAATTTGGGCTGTCGCGAACGTGGTACGGGTCGGCGACTATTGCCACTGTCGTCTGCCACTGCGCCATCGATTGGGCCAGAAGGTCCTGGGCCGTGACGCAGTGGTTGACGTTGGCCTGCAGGATGGAGATATGGTGAGCCATTATTGTTGGGCGGTGTCCATCTCCTCCTCCTCATTTTGCTGCTGGGCGGGGGCTGTTGTGCCTGCAGCTCCACCTTTTCTAGGGGCTGCCTTCTTACGGAAGGCGGCCCTGCACTCGCCGGATCCGAGCCTGTGACCGGACGCCACCCCCTCCGCCGCACAGACGGGGCACCTGGGCTCGGCGGAGCAGGCGGCCGACTTATGGCCCGCCTGCCCGCATCGGAAGCAGAGTGCACTGCGGTCAACTCCCGCAGTGCAATTTACCCCGAAGTGCCCCGGCTCCAGACAGCGGAAGCACCGCGCCGGTCTCGGCTCCAGTGTGGTCAGCCTGACCACTGACCACCCGACGAGTACACGACGGCCATCCACAAGCTTTCTGGCCGCTTCGATAGGGCACCGCAGCCAGGCGGTGCCCTGGCGGCCAGGTGGGCGATGGATGTCGCCCACCTTTATGGCCTCGGTAGAGCAGCCCCCCTCAGCTGCCAGCGATGCCGCCACCGCTTGTTTAGTGGCCGTGTCGCTCAAGCCAGAGCCACGCAGCTCCACGCACCTCTCTGGCCTAGCGACACGAGCCTCCTGCAACACCTCCCTTAACTTGGCAGCGAGGACGTCAGCCTTCTGGGATCGGTCCTCGCCTGCCACCTCCAAAATTCGAGCACCCGTTGACGCAGGGCGCATCCGGAGGCCGTCTATCCCCAAGGCCTTCAGGTCAATGACCCCTTCGGCCTTGGATAAGACGTCCCCGTAGGTGATGCCCTTCTCCTGCGCGCCCGGCAGCAGCGTGATGGTGATCGCTGCTGTTTGCGGGGCGCGCAACTTGCGGGGCTTCAGGGCACCACGTTTACGCTTTCCAGTAGCTGTCAGAACTACAGCTTTTGGGATAGCCGCTGGCCGGGCTGGTGCTGGCTTTACCACTTTTGGCCGCGCCGCCACCTGACTCCAAGTGGCGGGGGCCGACGAGGGCGCTGATGAAGACCTCGAAGGAAGCGACTCCCGAATCTGGCGGGCAGCTTCGGCCTCTTTGGCTGCGGCCGTCTTCTTCTTCACCTTTTTCCTTTTCTTCTTCTCCCCCAGCCCGGTAAGGCAGGGCCCTGTCTCATTCAACCCACCCGGCAGGTGGGGAGAGACGGAGGGAGGCGAAGGAGGAAGAGGCGGGAGCTCGGTGGTGAGTTGCTTAGACGGCCGAGCCGCGGCCCGCTTGTCCGCCTCCAGAGGTGGGCGGATGCGTGCCTCGGGCAACAGCCTGTCCGCAATCCCGGCGAGCCGCGCGTCGATCATAAACCCGATCTCGTCGCGGCTCATCGGGGGCGGCGCAGACTGCGCTTGCTGCTGCCAGGCCCGCATTTCAGCCCGCACAGCGGTCAGCTCGGCCTGGAGCTTGGCCACTTCCTCGGACTCCGTGCGAGACCGAAGCACGCGCACGTGCTCCACAATGGTGGAGCACGCAAGCCTCAGGTCCCGCACGTATTGTCCCTTCAGGTTGGAGCTCTTTGTGGCGATGGTTTGCACCATCCCCACCGCCTTATCGATGCCGGCTGTGAGCTGCTCCGCACTGAGGGACTCTGGGGCCGCCGGTGTCTCCTCCGCTTGGGGCCGCTGCCTGGGCTCCGGCTGTGGGCTATGGGTCTCCTTTGAGGAGACAGCCCCCTGCCGTTGCCGCTGCAAGTCATCGGCCAACCGCTTCTCCCTTCGGAGCTCGAGCTCCCGCTTCAACGCCTCGCTTAACTCGGCCTTGGCCTGCGCCAAGCCGACGCATTCGCCCGTTGCGGTTGGGCGACCACGGGACTTCTTGGTTGCCGCCACTGTCTGCGCCTCTGAGATCCGCTTCCGCCATAGTCTTCCAGGGGAAGACGACCGCGAACTCCCAGGGCTTGTGCTCGGAATGGTGATTGGATCTAAGCGATCCAGCATCACCCTCACCTCGGTGAGAGAGCCGAGAGGCCTCGCGACCTCCGTCTCGATCTCCATCTCCTTACTTTGCTCCTCTTCATCTTGCTTTTTTTTATTTTGGTTTTGGATTTGTGACATTTCTTGGACTTATCCCACGAGTAGAAACGAAATTATTACACTCCCCGGGTGACGTTCATTCCGGGGAGCGGGGTACATACTGTGGAGGTCCCCCGGTATCCACAGGTTTTAAGCGACTTCGCTGTCGGGTTTTAAAGACTTTTCCTTGTCGCGGGCCGGCCAATTAAGGCAAGCCCCACGTTCTCCGAGATCACGACTTCCCGAGTGTGGCTAGCACTCGGGTCGTTGAAGATCACCCGGAGGCTACGTGACGCGGGAGGGCAGCCAACCCCCCCAACTCCGACGGTGGCACGAATGCCTGTCAACCCCCGCGCGAGCAGTGGGCCGACCCGTCCCTGGACCCTAGGGATCCCAATGTCTCTCCCCTGTCTCCTCTGAGAACAGAGGGGCACCGGGAGCGACGCTTCAGACTCCTCCTCGCGGGCCTTGCAGGCCCGCCATCCCACGACCCCCTCGTGCAATGGGGTCAACTAGCCCTCAAAAGGGCTTGCCGGGTTATTGGTCAACGACTAGCAGAGCTCCTGCTCCTTGGAGTCGGAGTCTATTAGCCGCAGTCCAGGGTGCACCAGCCCCCTCGCTTCCGCTCCCCAGGACCACGGTCCAGAGGGAGAAGAAACGAAGAAGCCCACGTGGAGGTTACCCGACCAGCACCCCCCGGTTAGGTTAGGTTAGGTTTTTTTTTTTTTTACGTGGTGGAATGCATTTACGCCCTTCGCTCACCCCCCGCGGGGGCAGGGGGCTCGCTTCGTGTGGGACTCCTGGCCGAGGCCAGACTACCCACTAAACCACCACGGTGTTCCTCCTTCGCCCAATCCGAGCCGCGGGATAGAATGCTCACCGCGACTCGGCTAGGGACGCCCGCCCTATTAAGCGGGCCCTCCTCTCGGGGCCCCACCATACCGGCCATCGGGCCGGGTGGTGGGGCCCATCCTCCTCTTACGAATGCGCCCCAGGAACACGGAGGGGCGCATTCCGCCACATCAGCATAAGGGCAGCGGGTCCCCCGACCCGCCGCCCGTGGCTACTCTCATTCAGGGACGCGGGCGAATTGTGCTCGCCGACGTCCCCTCGCCGGTGGCCTGCGGGGCGGGAGAGTGAGCCCAGCTCGCTCCCGTTCCCGCAGCGCCTCTCTCTTGGCCGCCATCACCTCGCTAGCAAACGAAGCGACGGCGGCCCAACACTGTTCGCTGCCGGCCATAGCTGGAACTATGGCCGACAGCGAGAGGTTTGCACCAATTGTGCTTGTGAGGGCCGTCCTTTGTCCGTCCCACGCCTCACACACGGCCAAAGTGTGGTGTGCCGTGTCGGGGTCGCCGCTGGTGCAGTTTCGGCACCGGGGCTCCGATTCCACACCCACCACCTCCCACAGGTACTTGGCGAAGCAGCCATGACCTGTGAGAAGTTGAGTGAGGTGGTACGTAGGAGCCCCATGACCCCTCTCAACCCACTCGCGCAGGACGGGCCTAACGGCCCCCACAACCAGTGAGCCACTCCTTGTCGTGCTCAACCTTTCGGCCCATTTCCGGAAGAGATCGTCGCGCGCCTCCTGTCTCCAGCGATCGATCTCCTCCGGAGCCGGTCGACCTCCGGCAACACGCCGCATCAGGGCGCCCTCCTCGTACACCTTTTTAAGGACGCCAGCCTCGAGATCCCAGGGGATACTGCCCGCGATCAAACACGCCGCCTCGTAAGAGACGGTGTGGTACGCTCGTGCAGCCCTCTGCGCGATGGCGCGCTGCGGACGCCGCAGCAACGCAACATTAGCTGGGCAGAGGGCTTCCGCCCAGATGGGCGCCCCGTAGAGCGCCTTGGAGCGCACCACTCCGTCGTAGAGACGGCGGCAGGCAGACCCCGGTCCTCCGCTGTTGGGCAGCAAGCGCGAGAGCATTCCAGCAAATGCCAGCAACTTCGGTGCCAGCTGCCGGAAATGCTCCCCGAACCCCCACCGACTGTCGAGAATGAGCCCGAGATATTTCAGGCTTCTCCCGACAGCGACGGGGGTGCCACCCACCACTATTGTTTGGTCTCGAGGCGGCGTCTGCCGAGGCCCATGGAAGAACAGGGCCTCGGACTTTTCTAGGGCCACCTTTAGCCCCAGCGCCCCGATGCGACGCACGACGTGGGCGACGCCCGCCGTGGCGAGTATGGCGGCGTCGCGGAACGTGGGGGCCCGCGCGGTGACCAGGGTATCGTCGGGGTAGCAGAGTACACCGACCCCCCGAAGATTGGCCCCGCGCAGGACCCAGTCGTACCCCACGTTCCACAGGAGCGGCCCAAGGACCGACCCCTGTGGAACGCCACACGACATACTTCGGCGGACCACTCCGTTTTGGGCCGGGTAGATGATGACCCGGTCCACGAAGTAGTCCGCAAGAACGCGCCTGAGGTACCACGGGACATTGTGGTACCTCAGCGCCTCCGCAATGGTCTCCCAGGGGAGGGTGTTGAATGCGTTGGCTATATCCAGCGATACAGCCAACAACACCTCACCCCCGGCGACCGCTTCGTCGACGCCGTCCCGCAGCCGGGATATGGCGTCGAGAGTCGACCTCCCGCGACGGAAGCCGAACTGGCCATCACTTAGATTGGGCCCCGCCCCCTCAAGGTGCCCGACGAGACGCGCAGCTAGCACCCGCTCAAACAGCTTGCACATCTCGTCGAGCAGAACGATGGGGCGGTAGGCCGACGGCGACTCGGCTGGGCGCCCGTGCTTCTTTAGAAGCACGAGCTTGCCGGTCTTCCATCGTCGCGGGACTCTCCCCGACGCCACACACTCCGACATGAGGGACAGCGTCTCTTCTTCTAGTGCCGGCATGACGGTGGCAATAACCTTCCCAGGAATGCCGTCCGGGCCCGGGGCACGATTCTTGGACTTGAGTGCCAGG
This sequence comes from Eilema caniola, assembly GCA_949126895.1. Classification (NCBI taxonomy): domain Eukaryota; kingdom Metazoa; phylum Arthropoda; class Insecta; order Lepidoptera; family Erebidae; genus Eilema; species Eilema caniola. The sequence goes on along the minus strand of OX421463.1, from coordinate 38,727 downwards.
ATCGCACCCCTAACTCGGCCTCGGACACGGGAGGTATTGCCCCTTCGTCAGCCGGCACCTCGCAGGGAAGAGGGAGCTGACCACTCGGTCCAGGAGGTTGGACTCGAGAGTTCTGGTGAGGGTAGGCGCCCAGGGCCGGAGTTTCTGACTCACGACCTTGTACGGGCGCCCCCACGGGTCTCTAACGTGTTCTTCTCGGGCGAGGTCTCTAACGGCCCACCTTCGACTGCGGGTGTACTGCCTCTGGGCTGCGTAGCTTGCGGTACGCAGCCCGGCTAGGTGGGGACGCCACCAGTACACCTGCTTCCGGGGCGGAATAGGCCTCGCCCTCTGCATCGCCGCGTCGCAGACGCGAGTCAGCGCTCCTGCGAGCCGCTCGCACCTCGCGTCCACGTCGAGGCCGCTATCAACAGCGGCCCATCGCTCGACGACAGCCGCCTCTTTGGCCAGCTCCCGGTCCAGGGAACCGAGTCGCCACCGCGGACCCTCCCCTACCAAGGGGCGGTCCAGCTCCACACGAGCCGACGAGGCGGCGGGGACGATGTCGAACCGTATGTAACGATGGTCCGACGCGGTCCCCACCCCCTTGACGACCCGCCAGTCGTTGATGCGTCGGGCCAGGTCAGAACTGGCGAACGACACATCAACGATCGAGCTGCTCTGGGCTCGCACTAGGGTGTGCACCGCCCCTTGGTTCAGCAGCACCAAGCCTTGGGACACCGCCCACTCATCCAACAGCTCCCCCCGATCATCGGTCGCCGGAGATCCCCACGCCCGAGAGTGAGCGTTGAAATCCCCGGCCACCACAGCCGGGGTGGGGTGCACTTCTGCCAGCAGAGCCCCGACCTCCGAGAGCAACTGCTCAAATTCGGCGAGGCTTCTGCTGGGGGGACAGTACACCCCAATCACTGCAGCGCCGCCCAGCGCGACGAGTACGCACCCTCGGCCCCTCCGCACTCTGTCGAAGGGTGGGGCAGGTCGCTGGGCGACGATAGCCACCAAGCCGTTTAGGTCGCCAGCCCAATTTGGGCTGTCGCGAACGTAGTACGGCTCGGCGACTATTGCCACTGTCGTCTGCCACTGCGCCATGGATTGGGCCAGAAGGTCCTGGGCCGCGACGCAGTGGTTGACGTTGGCCTGCAGGATGGAGATACGATGTGCCATTATGGTTGGGCGGTGTCCATCTCCTCCTCGTGTTGCGGCTGGGTGGGGGATGTTGTTGGTTTCCTTTTTCATTTTTCATTTTCTTGCACTTCGTTGCGAACGGACGTGTATGCAGATATTACAATAATAAATAATCATTAAGTAATTAGCTGAATCGTGACCTAGATTTTAACAACAATAAGTAGTAATAAAAACGAATACAAAGTGATACTGTTCTGTGATTTTGTAATTATGTGCTATAATTAAAGTGACTTGATATCATGGATGATAGTCCCTTTACTAGGGGTAGTAGGACCCCTCGTACGCCACCCGCGACGCCGACGCCTGCTCTCCCACCACGCCCAAATGAGCAGAGCCAAGCCTCATTCCGGACAGAATGGGTATCGACGCAGGAGATCCAGAACTGGATAACGACCATCGAGCAGTCGCTAAATGAGGTGTGCAGCATAGGTACAGAGGGCAAGCTGAACTCTGAGCAGAAGCTGCGCATAAGTACGTTGTGCAGAAAAGTAGGCAACGGTACCTCACAAATGGCAGTGCAATACCAGGCGCTTAAGGTGAAGGCCATGCAAGCTAGCACAGCTGGCCAAGCACTCCAAGACCAGCTTGACCTATCGAAGCAACTGAAGGACCTAAAACGGACCATCGATGAAGCATCTAAGCCCAGTACAAACATATCATTCGCTGATATGCTAAAAAAGGGTAACAATGAGTATATACCTAGGACAAGTCTCAGCTCAGTAGCGATTTATCCCAACGACAAGGGTAAATCAAGTGAACAGACCAAGTCATTAGTTCAAAAAATTATCTGCCCTGAACAAATGCAACTGAAAGTGAGAGGGTTACGCAAGACCAAGAACGGTGGCGTCATTATAAGCACTGACTCAAAGGGGGACATTGAAAAACTAAAACAATCGGCCCAGCTAAACAACTCAGGACTTACCCTAGACGACCAGTTCAAGAGAAAACCAAGGGTTATAGTTATCGGAGTACCAGCGACTATGCAGGAAAAGGAAGTTTTTACGTGCTTGTATCACCAGAACCTGATGGACAATCTAGAGCACTACAGTCTTGAAACATTTCTGACCTCAATTAGGCTAAGCCTTAAATCAGGTAAGAGGGACGCAGAGACCTGTAACTACGTGATTGAAGTGCCTGCAAACATACGTAAGGTCCTGATAACCAAGGAAAGGGTATTCGTGAACTGGTCATCTTGTCCGGTCAGAGATTTTACACTGGTTACCAGATGCTTCAAGTGCCAGCAGTATGGCCATGCAGCAAAAACATGCAGGGAGACGACACACACCTGTGGACAGTGCGGAGAGCAAGGGCACTCGATGAAGGAGTGCACGAAGACGACAGAGGGAGCAAAATGCGCTACTTGCTCAAGGTTTAAGAAGCCAAGCAATCATGCCACCGGCGCGTCAGACTGTCCGGCTAAAAAAATGGCCGAAAGAAGGTACATCAATTCCATAGATTATGAAGGCGCCTAAGAGCGCCCTCAAAAAAGTTTTGTATTGACCTATTTTACTTTATTTTTATAAACTTTTAATTTACATTAGTTGCATAGTAATGGCTTATGATTTAATAAACGACATAGATAACTTCTCTGTATCAGAGTCTAGAACGTGTGAGGCAGAAGAGTGCAAACAATATCTGACCTCGAGCAGTAACCCATTAACCATAATAACACAAAACATACGTAGTGTATTTAAGAACATTGATAGCTTTCTAGCATTACAACATAGAATAAATTCTAATCTTGACGTCATTGTCTTGACGGAATGTAGGCTATCTTTACCATTTAACATACCACTAATACCGGGATATAATATGTATAGAAGTAATATAATATACAATCAGAATGACGGGGTAGTAGTTTACATAAAAAATGATATTAATGCAACTGTAGAGGAACCAAATATGCAGGAGTGTAATAGATTATTAATAAAAATCGGGGCAGACCTGGCAATACTAGCAATATACAGGCCTCCCGCCTTTAGCGATAAGTATAAGTTTATTGACTCACTAAATGACACATTACAAAGCCTATCGTCCTATAAAAACATAATACTAACGGGAGACATAAACATAAACATCCTACAAGGACAGCAAGACGTAAAGGCGGATGCCCTACATTATCTCAACCTCTGTTCATTTCATGGTTTATTCACCACACATTCTTTTATCACGCGTCAAGCAAGTGGGTCTTGCCTTGACCATATCATGCTAAAAACACAATATTCCGCAAAAGTACTCGTCATCAATTCCAATATAACCGATCATAGCGCTGCACTATTAACACTGAGTTGCAAGTTGCCTAAACTAGAAAAAACGTGCTTAGTCACGAAATTAAACATAAATAAACTTGAAGACGATTTACGCAACATCGACTTTGCCCCAGTTTACTATTCTGATGATCCGCAATTCTGTATGCAATACATGATCGAAAGTGTAAAAAATGCAATCCATGAAAATACAAAGGTAGTGCGATTGCATAATAAAAATTATAACTTAAAGCCTTGGATCACACCAGGGCTAATTCGCTGTATGAGGCATAGGGATCGGCTGCACTGCTACGTGTAGTGGCCAACCTTTCAGCCCACTTCCGGAAGAGGTCGTCGCGCGCCTCCTGTCTCCAGCGATCGATCTCTTCCGGAGCAGGCCTGCCACCCGCAACGCGCCGCATCAGGGCGCCCTCCTCATAGACCCTCTTCAGGACGCCGGCCTCGAGATCCCAGGGGATACTGCCCGCAATCAAGCACGCCGCCTCATAAGAGACGGTGTGGTACGCTCGTGCGGCCCTCTGCGCGATGGCGCGCTGCGGCCGCCGCAGCAGCACAATATTGGCTGGGCAGAGGGCTTCCGCCCAGATGGGCGCCCCGTAGAGAGCCTTGGAACGCACCACTCCGTCGTAGAGACGGCGGCAGGCAGACCCCGGTCCTCCGCTGTTGGGCAGCAAACGCGAGAGCATTCCAGCAAATGCTAGCAACTTCGGTGCCAGCCGCTGGAAATGCTCTGCGAACCTCCACCGACTGTCGAGAGTGAGCCCGAGATACTTCAGGCTGCTCCCGACAGTGATGGAGGTGCCACCCACCACTATAGACTGGTCTCGAGGCGGCGCCCGCCGAGGCCCATGGAAGAACAGGGCCTCGGACTTTTCGAGGGCTACCCTCAACCCGAGCGCCCCGATGCGGCGCACGACATGCGCGACGCCCGCCGTAGCCAGAACGGCGGCATCGCGGAACGTGAGGGCCCGCGCGGTAACCAGGGTGTCGTCGGCGTAACAAAGAACACCGACTCCCCGAAGATAAGCACCGCGCAGGACCCAATCATAACCTATGTTCCACAGGAGCGGCCCTAGGACCGACCCCTGTGGAACGCCACATTGCATATTTCGGCGGACCACTCCGTTTTGGGCCGGGTAGATGATGACCCGGTCCACGAAGTAGTCCGCAAGGACGCGCCTGAGGTACCACGGCACATTGTGATACCTCAGCGCCTCCGCAATGGTCTTCCAGGGGAGGGTGTTGAAGGCGTTGGCTATATCCAGCGATACAGCCAACAACACCTCACCCCCGGCGACCGCTTCATCAACGCTGTCCCTCAGCCGGGATATGGCATCGAGAGTCGACCTCCCGCGACGGAAGCCGAACTGGCCATCACTTAAATTGGGCCCCGCCCCCTCAAGGTGACCGACGAGACGCGCAGCAAGCACCCGCTCAAACAGCTTGCACATCTCGTCGAGCAGAACGATGGGGCGGTAGGCCGACGGCGACTCGGCTGGGCGCCCGTGCTTCTTTAGAAGCACGAGCTTGCCGGTCTTCCATCGTCGCGGGACCCTCCCCGACGCCAAACACTCCGACATGAGGGACAGCGTCTCTCCCTCTAGTGCCGGCATGACGGTGGCAATAACCTTCCCAGGAATGCCGTCCGGGCCCGGGGCACGATTCCTGGACTTGAGTGCCAGCATCGCAACCCCTAATTCGGCCTCGGACACGGGAGGTATTGCCTCTTCGTCTGCCGGCACCCGGCTTGGTGCTGCCATCCGCGGTGGGACCCACTCTTCCCTCGCAGGGAAGAGGGAACTGACCACTCGGTCCAGGAGGTTGGACTCGAGAGTTCTGGTGAGGGGAGGCGCCCAGGGCCGGAGTTTCTGACTCACGACCTTGTACGGGCGCCCCCACGGGTCTTGGTCGAGACTTTCGAGCCACTCCCTCCAGGACTCCTCCTTGGTGGCTTTAATCGCCGAGCTAAGCACCTCACGGGCGGCCCTGTACGCGGCGTGCAGCTGCTCTTCTCGGGCGAGGTCTCTCACGGCCCGCCTTCGACTGCGGGTGTACTGCCTCTGGGCTGCGTAGCTTGCGGTACGCAGCCCGGCTAGGTGGGGACGCCACCAGTACACCTGCTTCCGGGGCGGGACAGGCCTCGCCCTCTGCATCGCCGCATCGCAGACGCGAGTTAGCGCTCCTGCGAGCCTCTCGCATCTCGCGTCCACGTCCAGGCCGCTCTCATGAGCAGCCCATCGCTCGACGATAGCCACCTCTCTGGCCAGCTCCCTGTCCAGGGTTCCTAGTCGCCACCGCGGACCCTCCCCCACCAAGGGGCGGTTCAGTTCCACACGAGCCGACGAGGCGGCGGGGACGACGTCGAACCGGATGTACCGATGATCCGACGCGGTCTCCACCCCCCCGACGACCCGCCAGTTGTCGATTCGTCGCGCCAGGTCAGAACTGGCGAACGACAAATCGACAATCGAGCTCCCCTGGGGCCGCACACAGGTTTGAACCACCCCTTGGTTCAGCAGCACCAAGCCTTGGGACACCGCCCACTCAACCAACAGCTCCCCCCGAGCGTCGGTCGCCGGAGATCCCCACGCCCGAGAGTGAGCGTTGAAATCCCCGGCCACCACAGCCGGGGTGGGGCGCACTTCCGCCAGCAGAGCCCCGACCTCCAAGAGCAACTGCTCAAATTGGGCGAGACTTCTGCTAGGGGGACAGTACACCCCAATCACTGCAGTGCCGCCCAGCACGACGAGTACGCACTCGCGGCCCCTCCGCACTCTGTCGAAGGGTGGGGCAGATCGCTGGGCGACGATAGCCACCAAGCCGCACAGGTCGCCAGCCCAATTTGGGCTGTCGCGAACATAGTACGGATCGGAGACTATTGCCACTGTCGTCTGCCACTGCGCCATGGATTGGGCCAGAAGGTCCTGGGCCGCGGCGCAGTGGTTGACGTTGGCCTGCAGGATGGAGATAGGATGTGCCATTATGGTTGGACGGTGTCCATCTCCTCCTCCTCATTTTGCTGCTGGGCGGGGGCTGTTGTGCCTGCAGCTTCACCTTTTCTAGGGGCTGCCTTCTTACGGAAGGCGGCCCTGCACTCGCCGGATCCGAGCCTGTGACCGGACGCCACCCCCTCCGCCGCACAGACGGGGCACCTGGGCTCGGCGGAGCAGGTGGCCGACTTGTGGCCCGCCTGCCCGCAGCGGAAACAGAGCGCACTGCGGTCAACGCCCGCAGTGCAATTTGCCCCGTAGTGCCCCGGCCCCAGACATCGGAAGCACCGCGCCGGTCTTGGCTCCAGTGTGGTCAGCCTGACGACTGACCATCCGACGAGTACTCGACGGCCATCCGTAAGTTTTCTGGCCGCTTAGCAGCCCCCCACAGCCGCCAGCGATGCCGCCACAGCTTGTTTTGAGGCCGTGTCGCTCAAACCAGAGATGCGTAGCTCCACGCATCTCTCTGGCCTAGCGACCCGGGCCTCCTGCAGCACCTCTCTTAATTTAGCGGCGAGGACGTCAGCCTTATGGGCTCTGTCCTCGCCAGCCACCTCAAGGATGCGAGCCCCGGTGGTTGCAATACCGCCGCTGAGCTGCTCCGCACTGAGCGACTCTGGGGCTACCAATGCCTCTCCCGCTTGGGGCTGTCGGCTGGGCCCCGGCGTCGGGCTATGGGTCTCCCTTAGGTAGGGAGCCCTCTGCCGCTGCCGCTGTAAGTTATCGGCCAGCTCCTTCAGGGCTTGGAGCTCGATCTCCCGCTCCGAGGCCGCCTGAAGATCGGCTTTGGCTTGCGCCAAGCCGGCGTACTCGCCCGTGGTGGTTGGGCGACCGCGGGGCTTCTTAGTTGTATCCGCGGTATCCACGGTCTCCGCCTCTGATATCCACTTCCGCCATAGTCTTCCAGGAGAAGACGAACGCGAACTTCCAGGGCTTGGACTCGCAATTGTGGTCAGATCTAAGCGATCTAAAACCACCCTTGCCTCGGTGAGAGAGCCGAGAGGCCTCGCGGCCTCCGTCTCGATCTCCATCTCCTCCTTACTGTTCTCCTCTGCGTTTTTTTTATTATTTTGGTTTAGGTTAGGCATCTTTTAGACTTATCCCACGAGTAGAAACGAAATGATTACACTCCCCGGGTGACGTTCATTCCGGGGAGCGGGGTACATACTGTGGAGGTCCCCCGGTATCCACAGGTTTTAAGCGACTTCGCTGTCGGGTTTTATAGACTTTTCCTTGTCGCGGGCCGGCCAATTAAGGCAAGCCCCACGTTCTCCGAGATCACGACTTCCCGAGTGTGGCTAGCACTCGGGTCGTTGAAGATCACCCGGAGGCTACGTGACGCGGGAGGGCAGCCAACCCTCCCAACTCCGACGGTGGCACGAATGCCTGTCAACCCCCGCGCGAGCAGTGGGCCGACCCGTCCCTGGACCCTAGGGATCCCAGCGTCTCTCCCCTGTCTCCTCTGAGAGCAGAGGGGCACTGGGAGCGACGATTCGGACTCCTCCACGCGGGCCTTGCAGGCCCGCCATCCCACGACCCCCTCGTGCAATGGGGTCAACTAGCCCTCAAAAGGGCTTGCCGGGTTATTGGTCAACGACTAGCAGAGCTCCTGCTCCTTGGAGTCGGAGTCTATTAGCCGCAGTCCAGGGTGCACCAGCCCCCTCGCTTGCGCTCCCCAGGACCGCGGTCCAGAGGGAGAAGAAACGAAGGAGCCCACGTGGAGGTTACCCGACCAGCACCCCAGGTTAGGTTTTTTTTTTTTTTTTTTTTTTACGTGGTGGAATGCATTTACGCACTTCGCTCACCCCCCGCGGGGGCAGGGGGCTCGCTTCGTGTGGGACTCCTGGCCGAGGCCAGACTACCCACTAAACCACCACGGTGTTCCTCCTTCGCCCAATCCGAGCCGCGGGATAGAATGCTCACCGCGACTCGGCTAGGGACGCCCGCCCTATTTAGCGGGCCCTCCTCTCGAGGCCCCACCATCCCGGCCATCGGGCCGAAATGGTGGGGCCCGTCCTCCTCTTAAGAATGCGCCCCAGGAACACGGAGGGGCGCATTCCGCCACATCAGCATAAGGGCAGCAGGTCCCCTGACCCGCCGCCCGTGGCTACTCTCATTCAGGGACGCGGGCGAATTGTGCTCGCCGACGTCCCCTCGCCGGTGGCCTGCGGGGCGGGAGAGTGAGCCCAGCTCGTTCCCGTTCCCGCAGCGCCTCTCTCTTGGCCGCCATCACCTCGCTAGCAAACGAAGCGACGGCGGCCCAACACTGTTCGCTGCCGGCCATAGCTGGAACTATGGCCGACAGCGAGAGGTTAGCACCGATTGTGCTCGTGAGGGCCGTCCGTTGTCCGTCCCACGCCTCACACACGGCCAAAGTGTGGTGTGCCGTGTCGGGGTCGCCGCTGGTGCAGTTTCGGCACCGGGGCTCCGATTCTACTCCCACCACCTCCCACAGGTACTTGGCGAAGCAGCCATGACCTGTGAGAAGTTGAGTGAGGTGATACGTTGGAGCCCCATGACCCCTCTCAACCCACTCGCGCAGGACGGGCCGAACGGCCCCCACGAGCAGCGCACTGCTGCGTGTCGTGCCCAACCTTTCCGCCCATTTCCGGAAGAGATCGTCGCGCGCCTCCTGTCTCCAGCGATCGATCTCCTCCGGAGCCGGTCGACCTCCGGCAACACGCCGCATCAGGGCGCCCTCCTCATACACCCGCTTGAGGACGCCAGCCTCGAGATCCCAGGGGATACTGCCCGCGATCAAACACGCCGCCTCGTAGGAGACGGTGTGGTACGCCCGTGCAGCCCTCTGCGCGATGGCGCGTTGCGGACGCCGCAGCAACGCTACATTAGCTGGGCAGAGGGCTTCCGCCCAAATGGGCGCCCCGTAGAGCGCCTTGGAGCGCACCACTCCGTCGTAGAGACGGCGGCAGGCAGATCCCGGTCCTCCGCTGTTGGGCAGCAAGCGCGAGAGCATTCCAGCAAATGCCAGCAACTTCGGTGCCAGCTGCCGGAAATGCTCTGCGAACCTCCACCGACTGTCGAGAATGAGCCCGAGGTATTTCAGGCTGCTCCCGACAGCGATGGAGGTGCCACCCACCACCATTGTTTGGTCTCGAGGCGGCGTCTGCCGAGGCCCATGGAAGAACAGGGCCTCGGACTTTTCGAGGGCCACCTTTAGCCCCAGCGCCCCGATGCGACGCACAACGTGGGCGACGCCCGCCGTGGCAAGTACGGCGGCGTCGCGGAACGTGGGGGCCCGCGCGGTGACCAGGGTATCGTCGGCGTAGCAGAGTACACCGACCCCCCGAAGATTGGCCCCGCGCAGGACCCAGTCGTACCCTATGTTCCACAGGAGCGGCCCAAGGACCGACCCCTGTGGAACGCCACACGACATACTTCGGCGGACTACTCCGTTTTGGGCCGGGTAGATGATGACCCGGTCCACGAAGTAGTCCGCAAGAACGCGCCTGAGGTACCACGGGACATTGTGGTACCTCAGCGCCTCCGCAATGGTCTCCCAGGGGAGGGTGTTGAAAGCGTTGGCTATATCCAACGATACAGCCAACAACACCTCACCCGCGGCGACCGCTTCGTCGACGCTGTCCCGCAGCCGGGATATGGCGTCGAGAGTCGACCTCCCGCGACGGAAGCCGAACTGGCCATCACTTAGATTGGGCCCCGCCCCCCCAAGGTGCCCGACGAGACGCGCAGCTAGCACCCGCTCCAACAGCTTGCACATCTCGTCGAGCAGAACGATGGGGCGGTAGGCCGACGGCGACTCGGCTGGGCGCCCGTGCTTCTTTAGAAGCACGAGCTTGCCGGTCTTCCATCGTCGCGGGACTCTCCCCGACGCCACACACTCCGACATGAGGGACAGCGTCTCTTCCTCTAGTGCCGGCATGACGGTGGCAATAACCTTCCCAGGAATGCCGTCCGGGCCCGGGGCACGATTCCTGGACTTGAGTGCCAGGATCGCAACCCCTAACTCGGCCTCGGACACGGGAGGTATTGCCCCTTCGTCAGCCGGCACCTGGCTTGGTGCTGCCATCCGCGGTGGGACCCACTCTTCCCTCGCAGGGAAGAGGGAGCTGACCACTCGGTCCAGGAGGTTGGACTCGAGAGTTCTGGTGAGGGGAAGCGCCCAGGGCCGGAGTTTCTGACTCACGACCTTATACGGGCGCCCCCACGGGTCTCGGTCGAGACTCTCGAGCCACTCCCTCCAGGACTCCTCCTTGGCGGCTTTTATCGCCGAGCTAAGGGCCTCACGGGCGGCCCTGTACGCAGCGTGCAGTTGTTCTTCTCGGGCGAGGTCTCTAACGGCCCGCCTTCGACTGCGGGTGTACCGCCTCTGGGCTGCGTAGCTTGCGGTACGCAGCCCGGCTAGGTGGGGACGCCACCAGTACACCTGCTTCCGGGGCGGAATAGGCCTCGCCCTCTGCATCGCCGCGTCGCAGACGCGAGTCAGCGCTCCTGCGAGCCGCTCGCACCTCGCGTCCACGTCGAGGCCGCTATCAACAGCGGCCCATCGCTCGACGACAGCCGCCTCTTTGGCCAGCTCCCGGTCCAGAGAACTGAGTCGCCACCGCGGACCCTCCCCTACCAAGGGGCGGTCCAGCTCCACACGAGCCGACGAGGCGGCGGGGACGACGTCGAACCGGATGTACCGATGATCCGACGCGGTCTCCACCCCCCCGGCGACCCGCCAGTTGTCGATTCGTCGCGCCAGGTCAGAACTGGCGAACGACAAATCGACAATCGAGCTCCCCTGGGGCCGCACACAGGTTTGAACCGCCCCTTGGTTCAGCAGCACCAAGCCTTGGGACACCGCCCACTCAACCAACAGCTCCCCCCGAGTGTCGGTCGCCGGAGATCCCCACGCCCGAGAGTGAGCGTTGAAATCCCCGGCCACCACAGCCGGGGTGGGGCGCACTTCCGCCAGCAGAGCCCCGACCTCCAAGAGCAACTGCTCAAATTGGGCGAGACTTCTGCTAGGGGGACAGTACACCCCAATCACTGCAGCGCCGCCCAGCACGACGCGTACGCACTCGCGACCCCTCCGCACTCTGTCGAAGGGTGGGGCAGATCGCTGGGCGACGATAGCCACCAAGCCGCACAGGTCGCCAGCCCAATTTGGGCTGTCACGAACGTGGTACGGGTCGGCGACTATTGCCACTGTCGTCTGCCACTGCGCCATGGATTGGGCCAGAAGGTCCTGGGCCGCGACGCAGTGGTTGACGTTGGCCTGCAGGATGGAGATACGATGTGCCATTATTGTTGGGCGGTGTCCATCTCCTCCTCGTGTTGCGGCTGGGTGGGGGATGTATTGTGTTTCGTCCCACCCGCAGCTCCGCCTTTTCTCGGGGCAGCCTTCTTCCGAGAAGCGGCCTTGCACTCGCCGGATCCGAGCCGGTGACCGGACGCCACTCCTTCCGCCGCACAGACGGGGCATCTGGGCTCCGCGGAGCAGGTGGCCGACTTGTGGCCCGCCTGCCCACAGCGGAAGCAGAGCGCACTGCGGTCGACACCCGCAGTGCAATTGGCCCCGACATGCCCAGGCTCCAGGCAGCGGAAGCACCGCGCCGGTCTCGGCTCCAGTGTGGTCAGCCTGACCACTGACCACCCGACGAGTATCTGACGGCCATCCGTCAACTTTCTGGCCGCTTCGATAGGGCACCGCAACCAAGCAGTGCCCTGGCGGCCAGGTGGGCGTTGGATGTCGCCCACCTTTATGGCGTCAGGAGAACAGCCCCCCTCAGCCGCCAGCGATGCCGCTACCGTTTGTTTGGAGGCCGTGTCGCTCAAGCCAGAGATGCGTAGCTCCACGCACCTCTCTGGCCTAGCGACACGAGCCTCGTCCAGCACCTCCCTTAGTTTGGTTGCTAGGAGGTCAGCCTTCCGGGCTCGATCCTCACCAGCCACCTCCAGGATCCGAGCCCCAGTGGTGGCAGGGCGCATCCGGAGGCCGTCTATCCCCAGGGCCTTCAGGTCAATGACCCCTTCAGCCCTGGATAGAACGTCCCCATAGGTAACGCCCCTCTCCTGCGCAACCGGAAGCAGCGTGATGGTGATCGCCGCCGTTTGTGGGGCGCGCAGCTTTCGAGGCTTCCGGCCACCACGCTTGCGCTTCGCGGCCTGGGCCGCTGGAACGGCAGCGGTCGGAGCAGCTGCTGGCTGAGCTGAGACCGGCTTCGCCACTTTTGGCCGCGCCGCCACCTTGCTCCATGTGGCAGGGGCAGGCGGGGGGGCAGATGAGGACGTCGCTTCAGGCGACGCTCGGGTCCGGCGGGCAGCTTCGGCCTCTTTGGCTGCGGCCGACTTCTTCTTCGCCTTCTTAACCTTCCTCTTCTTCTCCCCTCCAGACCCATTAGGACAGGGTTCCGTCTCATCCGATCCGCCCGGCACATGGGCAGAGACAGAGGGAGGCGATGGAGGAAGAGGCGGGAGCTCACATGTGAGCTGCTCCTGTGACCGAGCTGCAGCTCGCTTGTCCGCCTCGAGAGGAGGACGGATACGGGTCTCAGGCAGCAGACGGTCCGCAATCCCCGCGAGACGCGCGTCGATCAGAAAGGCGATCTCATCGCGGCTCATGGGGGGCGGCGCAGATTGCGCCTGCTGCTGCCATGCACGCATTTCGGCCCGCACAGCTACTAGCTCGGTCTGGAGCTTAGCCACCTCTTCGGATTCCGTGCGGGACCGAAGCACGCGGGCGTGCTCCAAGATGGTGGAGCACGCGAGCCTCAGGTCCCGCACGTATTGCCCTTTCAAGTGGGAGCTCTTGGTGGCGATGGTTTGCACCATCCCCACCGCTGCCTCAATGGCTCCAGTGAGCTGCTCCGCACTGAGGGACTCTGCCGATTCCTGTCCCGCTTGGGGTTGTCGGCTGGGCTCTGGCTGCGGGCTAGGGGTCTCTCTAACGTAGAGAGCCCTCTGCCGCTGCCGCTGCAGTTTGTCGGCCAACTCTCTCTCAGCACGGAGCTCGAGCTCCCGCTCCATAGCCGCGTTCAGCTCGGCCTTGGCTTGCGCCAGGCCGGCGTATTCGCCCGTAGTAGTTGGGCGACCGCGGGGCTTCTTAGTGGCCTCCTCGGCCTCTTCCTCTGGGAACCGTTTCCGCCATAGTCTTCCCGACACTGGCGAAGACGAACGCGAGCTCCCTGGGCTTGTGCTCATAATGATGGTTGGATCCAAGCGATCCAACACCACCTTTGCCTTGGTGAGAGAGCCATGAGGTCTCGCGACCTCCGTCTCGATCTCCATATTATCTGCACTCGTCAGCTTCGACAGCCTCAACGAGCACCGACGGGTCTGTCCTTCGGGAACTTGGTCCCGGCTAGACACCCCTGTCTCCTCTTCGCGCTCACGCGCTTGTCGCTCGGGAGCTTGGTCCCGGCACGACGCAACTTCTTCGCCAGCAACAGACATCGTCCTTAAAAGGACAGTGCCGATGCGGTCAGAGGACATCAAAAAACACACACACAGTAAAACTGCTTGCCGCAAGATTTGCTCTACCAGATTTGGTCACCCAACGTGCCACTCCGTTACGGTGGTCACGTTGGGGTCCAGGGCACACGACGGGGACGTACTGGTGAGCTCTTGGGGCGTGCCCCACCCCAGGTTAGGTTAGGTTAGGTTAGGTTAGGTTAGGTTAGGTTAGGTTAGGTTAGGTTAGGTTAGGTTAGGTTAGGTTAGGTTTTTTTTTTTTTTTTTTTACGTGGTGGAATGCATTTACGCACTTCGCTCACCCCCCGCGGGGGCAGGGGGCTCGCTTCGTGTGGGACTCCTGGCCGAGGCCAGACTACCCACTAAACCACCACGGTGTTCCTCCTTCGCCCAATCCGAGCCGCGGGATAGAATGCTCACCGCGACTCGGCTAGGGACGCCCGCCCTATTTAGCGGGCCCTCCTCTCGAGGCCCCACCATCCCGGCCATCGGGCCGAAATGGTGGGGCCCGTCCTCCTCTTAAGAATGCGCCCCAGGAACACGGAGGGGCGCATTCCGCCACATCAGCATAAGGGCAGCAGGTCCCCCGACCCGCCGCCCGTGGCTACTCTCATTCAGGGACGCGGGCGAATTGTGCTCGCCGACGTCCCCTCGCCGGTGGCCTGCGGGGCGGGAGAGTGAGCCCAGCTCGCTCCCGTTCCCGCAGCGCCTCTCTCTTGGCCGCCATCACCTCGCTAGCAAACGAAGCGACGGCAGCCCAACACTGTTCGCTGCCGGCCATAGCTGGAACTATGGCCGACAGCGAGAGGTTAGCACCGATTGTGCTCGTGAGGGCCGTCCGTTGTCCGTCCCACGCCTCACACACGGCCAAAGTGTGGTGTGCCGTGTCGGGGTCGCCGCTGGTGCAGTTTCGGCACCGGGGCTCCGATTCTACTCCCACCACCTCCCACAGGTACTTGGCGAAGCAGCCATGACCTGTGAGAAGTTGAGTGAGGTGATACGTTGGAGCCCCATGACCCCTCTCAACCCACTCGCGCAGGACGGGCCGAACGGCCCCCACGAGCAGCGCACTGCTGCGTGTCGTGCCCAACCTTTCCGCCCATTTCCGGAAGAGATCGTCGCGCGCCTCCTGTCTCCAGCGATCGATCTCCTCCGGAGCCGGTCGACCTCCGGCAACACGCCGCATCAGGGCGCCCTCCTCATACACCCGCTTGAGGACGCCAGCCTCGAGATCCCAGGGGATACTGCCCGCGATCAAACACGCCGCCTCGTAGGAGACGGTGTGGTACGCCCGTGCAGCCCTCTGCGCGATGGCGCGTTGCGGACGCCGCAGCAACGCTACATTAGCTGGGCAGAGGGCTTCCGCCCAAATGGGCGCCCCGTAGAGCGCCTTGGAGCGCACCACTCCGTCGTAGAGACGGCGGCAGGCAGATCCCGGTCCTCCGCTGTTGGGCAGCAAGCGCGAGAGCATTCCAGCAAATGCCAGCAACTTCGGTGCCAGCTGCCGGAAATGCTCCGCGAACCTCCACCGACTGTCGAGAATGAGCCCGAGGTATTTCAGGCTGCTCCCGACAGCGATGGAGGTGCCACCCACCACTATTGTTTGGTCTCGAGGCGGCGTCTGCCGAGGCCCATGGAAGAACAGGGCCTCGGACTTTTCGAGGGCCACCTTTAGCCCCAGCGCCCCGATGCGACGCACAACGTGGGCGACGCCCGCCGTGGCAAGTACGGCGGCGTCGCGGAACGTGGGGGCCCGCGCGGTGACCAGGGTATCGTCGGCGTAGCAGAGTACACCGACCCCCCGAAGATTGGCCCCGCGCAGGACCCAGTCGTACCCTATGTTCCACAGGAGCGGCCCAAGGACCGACCCCTGTGGAACGCCACACGACATACTTCGGCGGACTACTCCGTTTTGGGCCGGGTAGATGATGACCCGGTCCACGAAGTAGTCCGCAAGAACGCGCCTGAGGTACCACGGGACATTGTGGTACCTCAGCGCCTCCGCAATGGTCTCCCAGGGGAGGGTGTTGAAAGCGTTGGCTATATCCAACGATACAGCCAACAACACCTCACCCCCGGCGACCGCTTCGTCGACGCTGTCCCGCAGCCGGGATATGGCGTCGAGAGTCGACCTCCCGCGACGGAAGCCGAACTGGCCATCACTTAGATTGGGCCCCGCCCCCCCAAGGTGCCCGACGAGACGCGCAGCTAGCACTCGCTCAAACAGCTTGCACATCTCGTCGAGCAGAACGATGGGGCGGTAGGCCGACGGCGACTCGGCTGGGCGCCCGT
This sequence comes from Eilema caniola, assembly GCA_949126895.1. NCBI lineage: Eukaryota > Metazoa > Arthropoda > Insecta > Lepidoptera > Erebidae > Eilema > Eilema caniola. The sequence continues at coordinate 22,556 of OX421463.1, read as the reverse complement.
GCTTCTTTAGAAGCACGAGCTTGCCGGTCTTCCATCGTCGCGGGACTCTCCCCGACGCCACACACTCCGACATGAGGGACAGCGTCTCTTCCTCTAGTGCCGGCATGACGGTGGCAATAACCTTCCCAGGAATGCCGTCCGGGCCCGGGGCACGATTCCTGGACTTGAGTGCCAGGATCGCAACCCCTAACTCGGCCTCGGACACGGGAGGTATTGCCCCTTCGTCAGCCGGCACCTGGCTTGGTGCTGCCATCCGCGGTGGGACCCACTCTTCCCTCGCAGGGAAGAGGGAGCTGACCACTCGGTCCAGGAGGTTGGACTCGAGAGTTCTGGTGAGGGGAAGCGCCCAGGGCCGGAGTTTCTGACTCACGACCTTATACGGGCGCCCCCACGGGTCTCGGTCGAGACTCTCGAGCCACTCCCTCCAGGACTCCTCCTTGGCGGCTTTTATCGCCGAGCTAAGGGCCTCACGGGCGGCCCTGTACGCAGCGTGCAGTTGTTCTTCTCGGGCGAGGTCTCTAACGGCCCGCCTTCGACTACGGGTGTACCGCCTCTGGGCTGCGTAGCTTGCGGTACGCAGCCCGGCTAGGTGGGGACGCCACCAGTACACCTGCTTCCGGGGCGGAATAGGCCTCGCCCTCTGCATCGCCGCGTCGCAGACGCGAGTCAGCGCTCCTGCGAGCCGCTCGCACCTCGCGTCCACGTCGAGGCCGCTATCAACAGCGGCCCATCGCTCGACGACAGCCGCCTCTTTGGCCAGCTCCCGGTCCAGAGAACTGAGTCGCCACCGCGGACCCTCCCCTACCAAGGGGCGGTCCAGCTCCACACGAGCCGACGAGGCGGCGGGGACGACGTCGAACCGGATGTATCGATGATCCGACGCGGTCTCCACCCCCCCGGCGACCCGCCAGTTGTCGATTCGTCGCGCCAGGTCAGAACTGGCGAACGACAAATCGACAATCGAGCTCCCCTGGGGCCGCACACAGGTTTGAACCGCCCCTTGGTTCAGCAGCACCAAGCCTTGGGACACCGCCCACTCAACCAACAGCTCCCCCCGAGTGTCGGTCGCCGGAGATCCCCACGCCCGAGAGTGAGCGTTGAAATCCCCGGCCACCACAGCCGGGGTGGGGCGCACTTCCGCCAGCAGAGCCCCGACCTCCAAGAGCAACTGCTCAAATTGGGCGAGACTTCTGCTAGGGGGACAGTACACCCCAATCACTGCAGCGCCGCCCAGCACGACGCGTACGCACTCGCGGCCCCTCCGCACTCTGTCGAAGGGTGGGGCAGATCGCTGGGCGACGATAGCCACCAAGCCGCACAGGTCGCCAGCCCAATTTGGGCTGTCACGAACGTGGTACGGGTCGGCGACTATTGCCACTGTCGTCTGCCACTGCGCCATGGATTGGGCCAGAAGGTCCTGGGCCGCGACGCAGTGGTTGACGTTGGCCTGCAGGATGGAGATACGATGTGCCATTATTGTTGGGCGGTGTCCATCTCCTCCTCGTGTTGCGGCTGGGTGGGGGATGTATTGTGTTTCGTCCCACCCGCAGCTCCGCCTTTTCTCGGGGCAGCCTTCTTCCGAGAAGCGGCCTTGCACTCGCCGGATCCGAGCCGGTGACCGGACGCCACTCCTTCCGCCGCACAGACGGGGCATCTGGGCTCCGCGGAGCAGGTGGCCGACTTGTGGCCCGCCTGCCCACAGCGGAAGCAGAGCGCACTGCGGTCGACACCCGCAGTGCAATTGGCCCCGACGTGCCCAGGCTCCAGGCAGTGGAAGCACCGCGCCGGTCTCGGCTCCAGTGTGGTCAGCCTGACCACTGACCACCCGACGAGTATCTGACGGCCATCCGTCAACTTTCTGGCCGCTTCGATAGGGCACCGCAGCCAAGCAGTGCCCTGGCGGCCAGGTGGGCGTTGAATGTCGCCCACCTTTATGGCGTCAGGAGAGCAGCCCCCCTCAGCCGCCAGCGATGCCGCTACCGTTTGTTTGGAGGCCGTGTCGCTCAAGCCAGAGATGCGTAGCTCCACGCACCTCTCTGGCCTAGCGACACGAGCCTCGTCCAGCACCTCCCTTAGTTTGGTGGCTAGGAGGTCAGCCTTCCGGGCTCGATCCTCACCAGCCACCTCCAGGATCCGAGCCCCAGTGGTGGCAGGGCGCATCCGGAGGCCGTCTATCCCCAGGGCCTTCAGGTCAATGACCCCTTCAGCCCTGGATAGAACGTCCCCGTAGGTAACGCCCCTCTCCTGCGCACCCGGAAGCAGCGTGATGGTGATCGCCGCCGTTTGTGGGGCGCGCAGCTTTCGAGGCTTCCGGCCACCACGCTTGCGCTTCGCCGCCTGGGCCGCTGGAACGGCAGCGGTCGGAGCAGCTGCTGGCTGAGCTGAGACCGGCTTCGCCACTTTTGGCCGCGCCGCCACCTTGCTCCATGTGGCAGGGGCAGGCGGGGGGGCAGATGAGGACGTCGCTTCAGGCGACGCTCGGGTCCGGCGGGCAGCTTCGGCCTCTTTGGCTGCGGCCGACTTCTTCTTCGCCTTCTTAACCTTCCTCTTCTTCTCCCCTCCAGACCCATTAGGACAGGGTTCCGTCTCATCCGATCCGCCCGGCACATGGGCAGAGACAGAGGGAGGCGATGGAGGAAGAGGCGGGAGCTCACATGTGAGCTGCTCCTGTGACCGAGCTGCAGCTCGCTTGTCCGCCTCGAGAGGAGGACGGATACGGGTCTCAGGCAGCAGACGGTCCGCAATCCCCGCGAGACGCGCGTCGATCAGAAAGGCGATCTCATCGCGGCTCATGGGGGGCGGCGCAGATTGCGCCTGCTGCTGCCATGCACGCATTTCGGCCCGCACAGCTACTAGCTCGGTCTGGAGCTTAGCCACCTCTTCGGATTCCGTGCGGGACCGAAGCACGCGGGCGTGCTCCAAGATGGTGGAGCACGCGAGCCTCAGGTCCCGCACGTATTGCCCCTTCAGGTGGGAGCTCTTGGTGGCGATGGTTTGCACCATCCCCACCGCTGCCTCAATGGCACCCGTCAGCCGCTCCGCACTGAGGGACTCTGCCGATTCCTGTCCCGCTTGGGGCTGTCGGCTGGGCTCTGGCTGCGGGCTAGGGGTCTCTCTAACGTAGAGAGCCCTCTGCCGCTGCCGCTGCAGTTCGTCGGCCAGCTCTCTCTCAGCACGGAGCTCGAGCTCCCGCTCCATAGCCGCGTTCAGCTCGGCCTTGGCTTGCGCCAGGCCAGCGTATTCGCCCGTGGTGGTTGGGCGACCGCGGGGCTTCTTAGTGGCCTCCTCGGCCTCTGCCTCTGGGAACCGTTTCCGCCATAGTCTTCCCGACACTGGCGAAGACGAACGCGAGCTCCCAGGGCTGGTCATTGGAATGTTGGTGAGATCCAAACGATCCAGCACCACTTTCGCGTTGGTTACTGAGCCGAGAGGCCTCGCGACCTCCGTCTCGATCTCCATATCTGCACTCGTCAGCTTCGACAGCCTCGACGAGCACCGACGGGTCTGTCCTTCGGGAACTTGGTCCCGGCTGGACGACCCTGTCTCCTCTTCGCGCTCACGCGCTTGTCGCTCGGGAGCTTGGTCCCGGCACGACGCAACTTCTTCACCAGCAACAGACATCGTCCTTAAAAGGACAGTGCCGATGCGGTCAGAGGACATCAAAACACACACACAGTAGTACTGCTTGCCGCAAGATTCGCTTAACCGGATTTGGTCACCCAACGTGCCACTCCGTTACGGTGGTCACGTTGGGGTCCAGGGCACACGACGGGGACGTACCGGTAAGCTCTTGGGGCGTGCCCCAGGTTAGGTTAGGTTAGGTTAGGTTAGGTTAGGTTAGGTTAGGTTAGGTTAGGTTAGGTTAGGTTAGGTTAGGTTAGGTTAGGTTAGGTTAGGTTAGGTTGGGGCACGCCCCAAGTGATATCGTTTACGTCCCTGTCGTGTGCCCTGGACCCCAACGTGACCACCGTAACGGAGTGGCACGTTGGGTGACTAAACTTCGATATCATTACTTGTGGCTATTCTGTTCTATCAACTGCGATCCTGTGCTGTCAGAGCTGCTCTTCTGCACCTCTGTCCCACTGTTCTGTTGTTTGCTTTGTGACCCTCTCCACTTGGTGCGCGGTAACGCAGTGGCCAGTGGGAGGCAACTACTTCGCTGCTCTCCATTTCAAGACTGTTTGCATTTTGATCCCTTATTGACTTGGCTTTCTTACTGGACTCGATACCAATTGTGCTTTGGATTCGTTGTTTCGGTTTTGTGTTGTTATCCTTTTTGTTTTTGTTGTTGTTGAAGAAAAAATTTTTTCTCCGACAGATTCGGTCTTGGGCCGGGTCCTTGACTGGTCCATGTCGGAGACGTCGGAGTCGTCGGACAGGAGAGGGGGGGCTTTTCGGAAAGTCTCCCCAATCCCCCGACATTCCAGAGCTAAGGCGGTTGCTGGCTCTGGTCCCAGGGAGCGTACCACCAGCAACGAGTCTGGTAGCAGGAAGAGGAAGGAGTCAGACTCCGAGGTGGATCTCGCGTCGGAGTTCCCCTACGTCGTCCTCCCGAAGGCAATGCGCAGCCTGACTGGCAGAGGGACCTGCCACAGCGCTGGTTCATCCCAAGCCAGACGGGAGAGTAAGGGGGTGTCTAGGGTGGACGCAGACTCCGACTCCACCGTGACGGAAGTGGAGAAGGACCGGACGAGGTCCCCCAAAAAACTAGTGGGAAGGAGGTCGCCAGACCCCACTATGCAAGACCTTGTCGACGAGGCGAAGGTCGCCTCAGAGAGGATTTGGACGTTGGCGTCTAAGTCCAAGAACCTCAAGGGCACCATCGTCAAGGACCTAAAGGACACCTCCACGGCGATGTTTGGACTAGTTAAGTCCATCGCCGAAAGGTCCGCAAGCGAGGAGCTAAGCAGGGTGCAGGCGGACAACAAGCGGCTGAGGGGCCAGCTGTCCGTCGCTCAGGTCGAGGTGGCCGCGCTCAGGCTAGCATTTGCTGAGCGCGGCAACCAAAGGAAGAGCCCTGCTGCTGACACCGCTGAGGAGACGCAGGCCAGCAAGCCTAGGGATGGAGTCACCAGGTCTGAGCTGGCCAACGTGATGGACCGCTTCCAGCGAGAGCTCAGCGAGCAGATTGGGCGTATCATTGGTGCCCGTTTGGAGGGCCTCGAGGTAGATGGCCGGCTCCTTCCAGCCGTCTCACACCGTCCAGCGTTGGCAGCCGACACCCGCAGAACGAGCCACGAGCAGGCAGAGGCGCCTACCACTCTTGCCCCACCGGCGAACATGCCAAGGGAGGCAAGAATCAAAAAGGTGGCCAAATCAAAGGCCGTAGCAGCGGGGTCAGGGCGAGCTGCGGAGCAGACGGCGGGTCCCTCCCACCAGGAGATACCCGTGGTCATGGAAAGCTGGACGACAGTGGTGAAGCGGGCAAAGACTAAAAAGTCTGCGCCAGCTCCCACTGCCTCCAAGGCTCCAAAGAAGGCTTCAAAGAAGAAGCCTTCAATTCCAAAGCCGCCAAAGTCCTTGGCGGTGGTCGTCGCCCTGAAGCCAGAGGCAGTGGCGGAGGGCTTAACCTACAAGGATGCCATCGCCAAGGCCAAACAGTCCGTCAGCCTGCGGGAGCTGGGAATTGGCTCGACCAAATTCCGGACGGGGATAACGGGGGCTCGCATCATCGAGCTCCCTAAGGAGGTATCTGCCGCCCAAGCGGATAGCCTCGCGTCCAGGATCGGCCAAGCTCTTGGGGATGCCGCCAAGGTGACACGCCCCAGGAAAATGGCCAACATCCGGATTTCCGGCCTGGACGACTCGGTAACACCGGAGGAGATCCGCTTGGCGCTGGCGGAAAAATCCGGAGTCTCCCCGGAGGAATTTAAGGTCGGGCTAATTACCCTCGGGTACACTGGGGTGGGCTCTACGATTATTGCCTGCCCCATCGAAACCATTTCCAAGCTGGCGGAAGCGGGTCGGCTCTTTGTGGGCTGGAGCGCTGCCTCCATTAGGGTCCTGGAGCAGCGTCCAATGCGGTGCCACCGGTGCTACGGCATTGGACACCCGCAGCAACTATGCCCCTCCAGCAAAGACCGCAGCGGAGTATGTTTTCGCTGCGGAGAAGAGGGGCATATCTCCAGGGACTGCGCAGGCCCAATTTGCTGCGCGGTGTGCAAGGACCGGGGCCTGGCATCGGGTCACCGCATGGGGGGGGCCAACTGCAACCCACCTCCAGTCAAGGGCCGCCCCCTACAATGGGCAACAGCCCGTAGTTCACAGGCCACGTCGGCTTCCCCTGTAGAAACGCCTATGGAAACCAACAATGTCAGTTAGGCCCATAGGTAAATTTCTACAGGGGAACGTGAGACTCTCGGCCGCAGCACAGGACCTCTTGTGCCAGACTGCGGCCGAGTGGAACATAGATGTGGCTGTGGTTGCGGAGCCACACTCTGTGCCTCGGACCCACAAGTGGGCCGGGTCGGTGGATGGCTCCGCAGCAATTTACTTCCCCGGCGTTGCCTCCACTCACTCCGTTGTGGAGAGAGGAGCGGGCTTTGTGGCAGCTCGATGGGGAGGAGTAGTGGTGATTTCCACATACTTCTCCCCAAACCGCAGCCGGGCCGACTTCGAGTCGTTCCTGGCTGCGGTGGAAGGCGCCATTCTTCGGGTGGCCCCCAGTCCGGTGCTGGTGGCTGGTGACCTCAACGCGTGGTCGTGCGCTTGGGGTTCTACCAGGACCAGTGTCCGCGGTGGTGTTCTGGAGTCCTGGGTTCTGTCCTTGGGACTCCAGATTCTCAATAGAGGCACCACCCCAACCTGCGTCCGGCCGCAGGGCACGTCCAGAGTGGACGTGACCTTTGCCGCCCCGTCACTTGCCGCCCGCATCAGGGACTGGCGGGTGATGGAAGAAGCGGTGACCCTATCGGACCACCGGTACGTCCGATATGAGGTCACCCCGGCATCCTCCGGGACTCCTATTCAGCTGAGTCCCGGCACACCTTTCCCGAGGTGGTCACTCACCCGCCTTCGACCTGATGTGGCGGAGGAGGCAGCGATGGTGAGAGCGTGGGCCGAGGTGCCCGACACCATCGCTGAGGATGCCGACGGCATGGCGGACCTTTTCGCGGACGACATCAAGGTGGTCTGCGACGCCGCCATGCCGAGGACGCAGGCCTGCCCCCGAAACAGGGGGCAGGTATACTGGTGGACGCAGGAACTGTCAAGCCTGCGTTCCGCCAGCATGGGGGCCAGACGCGCCTACCAACGTTACCGTAGGCGCGCCCGAAGAACGCCCGGTGTAGAGGAATCTCTATACCGGGCGTACCAGGACGCCAACAGGGCCCTGCGGACAGCAATCTGCAGGGCCAAGGAGGATGCCTGGGACCAGTTCCTGGGCATCCTCGACAACGACCCCTGGGGTAAGCCATACAGGACGATTAGGGGGAAGTTCTCTACTCCAGCTTCCCCCACCTCCTGTATGGAGCCTGGGCTGCTGCGGAGGGTGCTGGGGACGCTGTTCCCCAACCCTGGACCGTTCGCACCTCCGCGCATGCGCAGGCCAACCGCTGAGCTCGATTCGGGGGAGCGGGTCGACGGCCCTCCAGTGTCGGACGCTGAGTTCGACACAATCCGATTGAGACTCCGGCGCAAACGCAAGGCGCCGGGGCCGGATGGGGCCCCCTCCAAGGTGATGGTTATCGCCTTGGGGCCCCTGGAGGACCGGTACCGCGCAGTGCTCAACACCTGCATTGCGACGGCCCGCTTCCCCAGACGATGGAGAGTAGGGCGGCTCTGCCTACTCCGTAAGGAGAGCCGTCCAGCGGATGCCCCAGAGGGTTACCGTCCGGTGGTGTTGCTGGATGAGGCGGGGAAGGCTTTCGAGAAGATTCTCGCCTCCCGCATCATCCAGCACCTGGAGGGCGGGGGTCCGGACCTGGCAGAGTGCCAATACGGATTCCGCACCGGACGGTCCACGATCGACGCGGTGAGCCGCCTCAAGAGGTGGACTGAGGCGGCTATGGCCAGGGGGGAGGTGGTGATCGCGGTGTCCTTGGACATCGCGAACGCGTTCAACACCATCCCCCACGAGTGTATCACGGAGGCACTCAAGTATCATCGAGTGCCTTCGTACCTCCGTGCCATTGTCGGGGACTACCTGCAGGACAGGATGGTCCTCTACGAGAGCGCGGAGGGCCGCGTCGAGTCGTGGAGAGTGGCGGCAGGAGTGCCCCAGGGTTCCGTATTAGGCCCTCTACTATGGAACCTGGGGTACAATTGGGTTCTGCGAGGCTTGATGCCGCCGCGCATGGATGTCATCTGCTTTGCGGATGACACGCTGGTCGCGGCGGCATCGAGTGGTTGGGACGAGGCGGTCCACCTTGCGTCGTTCGGCACCTCCTTGGTCGTCCAGCGCATCCGCCTCCTGGGTCTGGAAGTGGCCCTCAACAAGACGAGGGCCATCTCCTTCCATGCCCCCCGACGCGGAACCCCACTAGGGCTCGAAGTCCGAGTGGTGGGGGTCCAAATTCCAGTCGAGGCACATGCAAAGTACCTCGGCCTTACATTGGACCCCCGGTGGAGCTTCGAGGAGCACTTCAAGCTCCTCGCTCCCCGGCTGTGCGCCGCCGCAGCCGGTCTCGGACGGCTCCTCCCCAATGTGGGAGGGCCCAATGCCAGGTGCCGTCGGCTGTATCACGGGGTGATACGGTCGATGGCACTGTACGGAGCACCGGTGTGGGCTGAGTGCCTCACACCCCGCACGCGAGCCCTCTTGCGCAGGCCGCAAAGGGTGATCGCGACCCGAGCCGTGCGGGCATACCGCACGGTGAGTCACGGGGCGGCCTGCGTACTAGCGGCCACGCCTCCTCTGGATGTCGATGCACTTGTGCTTGCGGAGGTGTATCGGCACAGAGTCGAGGCGCGCCAACGGGGTGAAAGGCCTGCTCTGGAAGACATAGAGCAGGCCCGAAGTGAGGCGCAGAGAGAGGCCCTACACCGGTGGGAAGAGGCGCTCGCCAACCCGACCGCTGGGCACCGGACGATAGCGGCATTTCGTCCGGTGTTGGAGGAGTGGGTGGGGTGCCAACGAGGCGGCCTCACTTTCCGCCTGGTGCAGATTTTGACCGGACACGGCTGTTTCGGTCACTATCTGCACCGGGTGGCCAGAAGGGAGGAGACGCCGCAGTGTCACCACTGCGGCGACCCTGATGACACTGCCGACCACACCTTACTGGTGTGTCCGGCATGGGAGAGTGAGCGCCGCGAACTCACTGCGGCGCTCGGTGGGAGAAGCCTCTCGCTTCCAAGCATGGTCGAAGCCATGCTTGGCAGCGAGGAGGCGTGGGAGGCTGCCGCTGACTTCGCCGAGACGGTGATCTCGGTGAAGGAGGCCGCGGAGAGGGAGCGGGAGGAGGACGCTCTAGCCGCTCCTCTCCGGCGTAGACGTACGGGTCGGAGGAGACGGGTGAACCCGTAAACGCCCGTCTTCGTCGACCTGGAGGTTTGATCAGCCTGCGTCAAGTGGCACTGACGCAGGCATTGCACCTGGTCACCACGTCTGGGGATTATCTCGGCTCTCCCGGGTAATCCCCCATCGGCGCAGTAGCCCGGCATAGGCCGGGCGGCCCGGGGGTGTTTTGGTGAATTGCTCTGCAGGTCCCAAAACACCTCCACTAAGGGCAGGAAGGGAAGCCGGGGAGTTTTAGTGGGTATTCCCAGTGCCAACACCATCAGGCGCTGGGCGACCCCCACACAAACCCCACTGTCGAGCCAGGGCAGTGGGCAGTCCGTAAGCGGATCTCTCCCCGTAAAAAAAAAAAAAAAAAAAAAAAAGGTTAGGTTAGGTTAGGTTAGGTTAGGTTAGGTTAGGTTAGGTTAGGTTAGGTTAGGTTAGGTTAGGTTAGGTTAGGTTAGGTTAGGTTGGGGTGCCAATGTCGGAGAACCTCCTCGTGTGCTCGCCCTTCCATCTGGGCGAGCCGGTGCACCCTGGGCAACACTGGGAACGACTTTACCAGTGGCTAATGCTCCGACACAGGGGGGAAATCACGGTCCTGACCCGGCGTGGACAGGCGTGAGACGGCCACTCCTTGGACTTCTCGTTTATAGAAGCCCATTATGGAGTGGCCTGGGGCATACCGTACCTGAGCTCCCGCTCGGTACGGGGGCCCCCTTCATGGGGGCTGTATTAGGCAGTCTTCAGGCTGCCGAAGCCGGAACCCTGGCGCAAGTCAGAACCGGTGGACACTGCCACGGGGCGGTGTCTGCGAGGAAGGACACCTCTATAAAAGAACCACTCGGTTGGAGCCTCCTGGCGTAGGCACCTCGCTGAAACCAGGAGGCGGGCCCGGTGTCTTCCCGACACCGTGGTGAGTCGTGTTGGCCGGATGGGTGCGCCTGTTCGGTCGTTCGGCGTCGGCCCGCAGCTCCGTTGTATCGGAGCTGTGGCGCCGCGATGGTGGTGTTCGGCTGGGTGGGCTTGCTCGCTCAGCCGTCCGGTGTTGTCCCGCCGGCGTTTGGCCGAGTGTGCGGGACCAAAGTGGAAGACAACCACGTTAAAAAACAAAACAAACTACATAATGAAAAAGGTGAACCTTCCAACAACACACCAGGAGGGTACCGGTCGCCCCGCGACCGGAGAATCCCTCCATGGCGGGGAGTCAGCACACACTCAGGTGTGTGATGACTCACCGCCATGCAGTCCCATCGTATCTGGTGGGGACACAGGACACCTCAACGCGACAGGACCGGGGAGCAGACCCAGCGCTCCCAAAACAGCGCCGAGTGCGTACACCGGTACGCGGAGCCGGCGCTCGCGAACGTTTTTTCGTTCGCCGGGCTCAGCAGGTGCCCAGGAGACGACCGAGGCGTCGCCTTTGGCGACGAGAGCCGGTCGCTCTCAGTCGAGGTCGCCGTCCCCGACAAGGACGAGCACAGCGAAGGCAGAGGAGACCGAGGCGTCGCCTTTGGCGACGAGTGCCGGTCTGCCACCGTCGAGGTCGCCGTCCCTCACTAGGACGGCCAAGAAGAAGGGGGATGTGACGCCCGCCACCACACCCCGGGGCAGGAGACCCGTGGTGGTCCTAAAGCGTTTATTTATACGCTCGATGAACCCCAGCTCCACCCGGGATTCATCGGAGGCTGAGGACGACGTGATGGTGCAGGAGGACCGGGGGAATCAAACATTCTTCCGAGCGAGCCTTGGCACCCCCACCGGGGAGAACGTCGCCACACCTCCGGTGTTTCAGAGGAAGCGGCAGGCGTCGCCGTCGCCCCCAGAGACCACAAGCTCCGCAGAGTCTGCGAAAGAAAGTGGTGGGAAGCCGGAACCCGCCAGGAAGCCCGTGAGCAAAAGGGGCAGGGGTCGCCCCCCTACCACGGGCCGGTACGTCGGCCTCGCAGCTGCGCAGGCCGAGCTGAACGCGCAGAGGCGCCTGGCCCTGGACCTCGACGCGGAGGAGGAGCTTGCGGCCAAGGCAGCGGCCATCCGCCGCCGTCCCCCGTCGGAGGGCAAGCCGAGGGCGGAGAACTATTCCTGCCCGGCGGAGTCAACGCGCACAGCACCGAGCGCGATCCTGTGCCAGTGGGCTAAGGAGGGCCTGGACGCCCTCGGCATGGTCGGGGCAAGGTCGAAGAACCTGAAGGGTACATATGTACGCGTCATCAATGACGCGTCGTGTACCCTTCAGGCAGTCTTCGACGAGCTGAGACGGCGGACGGCCTCGGAGGAGACGCTGCTGCTGGAGAAGGAGGTCGGCAGGCAAGCGGCTCTGCTGGAGCGGCAGACTCGCCAGCTGGAGGAGCAGGCTGCCGAGATTAAGCAGCAGGCCCTGGAATTAACACAGCTGAGGGCGGAGATTGCGGCCTTGAGCAGGCCGGCGGCGGTGGCGCAGGCTGCTCCAGCTTGCACCAGGGAGGCACCATCGCTCAAGGAGGAGGTGATGCGGGCGGTGAGGTTGGTCGTCGGCGAATTGGTGGCCGACCGGATCGCCCCAATCGAGGCCAGACTCGGCCGGGAAACCGCGTCCAGCGTCGCCCCCTCCGATCCTGTGTCGCCTCCTCCGCGGACGGATCCAGGCCAGTCCGTAGCTCCACCACCAACTGCTTCGACGTCGCATGCGCCTCTGCCCGGCTTGGATGTCCCCAAATCCAAGGGGAAGAAGAAGCCGGGCAGAAGCAAGAAGGGGAAGGCCGCTGCCGTCCCTGCAGCCGCTCCTGCAGCCGCTCCTGCAGCCGTCCGTGCAGCCCCTGAGTCCCGACCAGTTCCGCCGCCACCAGTCCCCACGGAGGAACCGTGGAGTGTGGTGGCGGCGAGGAAGAAGGGAAAGAAGAAGGAGAAGGCCGCCAAGGCGACCCCGGCTTCCACCCGGCGGCCTCCTCCTCCTACTCCACGCAGAGGGAAGCCCTCCGTTGCTCCCCAGAGCAAGCCCGGCGCCAACCTGCGTCCCCCGACGACGGCGGCTGTAGTTCTTACGCTACGGCCAGCGGCCGCCGAAGGGGGCGCTAGTTACGAGGCGCTCATCAAGGCAGCCAAGGCCTCCATAAAGCTGGCCCAGCTGGGGATCACGGAGGGCGTGAAGATCAAGACGGCCGCCACCGGAGCCCGCCTCCTCGAGATCGGAGGCGAGGATAGAGAGGCGAGGGCGGACCGCCTAGCAGCGAAGCTGCGAGAGGTCCTCCCTGCGGAGACGGTAACGGTCTCCAGGCCTGTGAGGTGTGCAGAACTGCGCATCTCCGGGCTGGATGACTCCGTCTCCGCGGCAGAGGTGGCGGCCAGCGTGGAGTCCGCCGGCGGGTGCCCCGAGGGTACCGCCAGACCCGGCTCTTTACACCGGGACTGGCGAGGCCTCGGGGTAGTGTTTGTGAAGTGCCCGGTGGCCGCGGCCAAGAAATTGGCTGCGACCGGGAGGCTTCTGGTGGGGTGGTCGGCGGCTCAAGTGAAGCTCGTCGACCCCAAGCCCCTTCGGTGTTACCGGTGCCTCCACACCGGGCACACGAAGGCCAAGTGCACCTCGGACGTCGACCGCAGCGACTACTGCTACCGCTGCGGCGCGCCGGGGCACCTAATGGCCCAATGTACCGCCGCCTTGCGCTGCGCTTTGTGCGAGGCGGCGGACAAGCCGGCGGATCACCGGCTTGGGAGTGCAGCGTGCACCACTCCCAAGCCGAAGAAAAAGAAGAAGAAGAAGAAGAAGCCTCTAAAGGCAAAGCCCGTGGAGTCGGGGCAGAAGGCTGGCGGCGGCGTCATAGCCCCGTCTAGGCCCGATCCACCGTCCCCAAGGCCTGTAGAGGTAGCGCCGATGGTCACCGATTAGTGGGACTATCGGCGTGCTCCAGGCGAACCTAAACCACTGCGCCGCCGCTCAGGACCTTTACATCCAGAGCATGGCGCAGTGGCAGACCGGAGTAGGGATAATCACCGAGCCCTACCGACCTATCCCGCCCGATTCGCATTGGGCGGTTGACCGGGAGGGCTTGGTGGCTCTGGTCTCGCGCGCGGCTGCCGGTGCGCCCCCTTTATTGAGGATCAGGAGGGGGCGCTGTTGTGTGGCGGCCGCCGTGGGTTCGGTGACGGTGGTCGGAGTGTACTGCTCTCCGAATCGGAGCCTGTCTTGGTTCGAGCGTCTCCTGGAGGAGCTGGGAACGCTCGTGCGACAGGCTCACCCTTCACCCGTGCTCGTGGCTGGCGATTTCAACGCCAAGTCCACGGCATGGGGATCCCCCGCTACTTGTCCGCGGGGGGAGGCACTGGAAGATTGGTTGGTCTCGTCCGGGTTGATTCTGCTCAACCGGGGGACCGTCGACACGTGGGCGCGGCAACAGAGCGGGTCTATCGTGGACCTCACGTTCGCGTCCCCCGCTCTGGTGCCCCGTGTCCAAGGCTGGGAAGTCCTGGAGGGGGCGGAGACGTTATCGGACCACCGATACATTCGGTTCCGAATCTCCCCCCTTCCGGTTGCCCCGAACAGCCTGGGTGGTCCTCCGCGTGGGGAGGACAACCCGAGATGGGCCCTAAGGCGGCTGAACCGCGAGCGTCTCGCGGAGGCCGCCTTGGTCCAAAGTTGGATTCCAGTGCCGGAGGGTCCGGCGGATGTGGATGAGGAAGCCGATTGGCTCAACGCGGCCATGACGCAGGTGTGCGACGCTAGCATGCCTCGCGTCGGGCCCCCCTCTCCACATCGTAAGGTGTACTGGTGGTCGCCCCAGCTAGCGCAGCTCCGTGCTGCGTGCGTGGCGGCGCGCCGCAAGTACACCCGAAGCCGGCGAAGACGACGTCGCGACGAAGCCCTGGAGACTCGGCTGTACGACGCGTACAGGGAGGCGAGAGCCGCCCTGCGCGTGGAAATCGCCGAGTCCAAGAAAAGGGCTTGGGAGGCAATGCTGGAGTCGATCGACCGCGACCCGTGGGGGAGGCCGTATCGGATGGTGCGTCATAAGCTCCGTCCCTGGGCCCCCCCGGTGACGCAATCGCTCCAGCCTGCGCTCGTGGAACAGATAGTAGCAGCTCTGTTCCCCGACCGGGGAGAGTTCGCTCCCCCTCCCATGGTCGGCGACGATGTCGCGGAGAGCAGTAGAGGACTTGTGCACGCGGAGGAAGCAGCATCGCCCGAGGTCACTCCCGGGCATCTGAGGGCGGCGGTCGCAAGGCTCAAGGCCAAGAACACCGCCCCAGGGCCCGACGGTATTCCCGGTCGGGCCTGGGCATTGGCTCTGCCCGATGCCTTAGAAGAGAGAGTGGCACGGCTGCTTACCTCCTGCCTGGAACAGGGCAAGTTTCCCCGCAGGTGGAAGGTGGGGAAACTTGTCCTCATCAAGAAGGAGGGACGACCGGCGGATTCGCCTTCGGCCTATCGGCCCATCGTGTTGCTCGACGATATCGGGAAGGTGTTCGAGCGTGTGCTCGCCCACCGTATCGTCGAGCACCTGGACGGTCCCGGGCCGGGTCTCTGCGATGTCCAGTATGGTTTCCGCAGAGCCCGGTCGACGGTGGACGCGATCCGCCGGGTGCAGTCCCTAGTGAAGGACGCGGCTTCGGGGAACGGGGTGGTATTGGCGGTGAGCATAGACATCGCCAATGCTTTTAACACCCTCCCCTGGAGCTGCATCCATGAGGCGCTGCGCTACCATCGTGTGCCGGACTGCCTGCGGAGGGTAGTTCTGTCCTACCTCTCCCAACGGGCAGTCACCTATCCGACACGGGATGGTGGCGCTGCTCTGAGAGCAATGTCGTGCGGCGTTCCGCAGGGCTCCGTTCTAGGACCCCTGCTGTGGAACGTCGGCTATGACTGGGTGCTGCGCGGTGCGACTCTTCGGGGGGTCAGCGTAACGTGCTACGCTGACGATACCCTCGTCACCGCGCAGGGGGATACTTATAGGGAGGCGGCTCTCAGAGCAACAGCCGGAGTGGCCCACTTCGTGAGGCGAATCCGCCTTATTGGGTTGGAGGTCGCCTTGCAGAAGTCCGAGGCGGTTTGTTTTTCTTCCCCTCGGTCGGCGCCGCCGGCTGGAGCGCACATTGTGGTGGGCGGAGTGTCGATCGGCATACGAGGGGCGATGCGTTATTTGGGCATCGTCCTCGATAGCCGATGGCGCTTCCGGGAGCACTTCCAGGGACTCGCGCCCCGACTCGTGGGTGCTGCGAGGGCGCTTGGTCGTTTGCTCCCGAATCTCGGTGGGCCCTCGGGCGGCTGCCGACGCCTTTACACGTCGGTGGTTCGCTCGATGGCACTATACGGGGCGCCCATATGGGTAGAGGCCCTCGACGCCGAAAATATCGCGCTGCTGCGACGGGCGCAGCGGGCGATGGCGTTGAGGGTCGTGAGAGGGTACGGCACGGTCTCGCTCGAGGCCGCGTGCGTGCTCGCAGGAACTCCACCATGGGACCTGGAGGCCGAGGTGTTGGCGGAAGTTTTCTGCCGGACCTCTGAGGCCAGGGCCCGGGGAGTCGGCCCGCCGCCGAGGGAGGTCGCGTGCTGGAGGGAGGACCTCCGGGGCGATCTTCTTAGGCGGTGGTCCGAGCGGTTGGAAGAGCCTCGCGCCGGTGTTCTGACCATCGACGCGATCCGACCCATCCTGCAGGAGTGGGTCGACAGGCGGCACGGGGCGGTCACCTTTCGCCTGGCGCAGATGCTCACCGGACACGGTTGTTTCGGTGAGTATCTGTTCCGGGTGGCCAAGAGGGAGCCGTCTCCGGTGTGCCACAGCTGCGGCCACCCCGAGGACACAGCCACGCACACGCTGGCGGAGTGCCCGGGGTGGAGCCGTCAACGCGCAGCTCTTGTCGACGTAGTCGGCGCCGACCTAACGCTCTCGACCATCATCCAGGCGATGGTCGACAGTGAGGCGGCGTGGACGGCGATGATCACGTTCAGCGAGGACGTGATCTCGCTCAAGGAGGAGGCGGAGCGGATCAGGGAACTGGATCCTCTCGCTGATCCGATCCGCCGCAGGCGAGTCGGGCGAAGGCGGGCCGCGACGCTCCATCGCGGCCTTCCTCCTTGACGGGGACTCACGGCCCGCGGTACCAGGACTACCGCCGGCTGTGCAACGCCAGGTCCCCCCAGGTCGGTAGTGTCGTGTCTGCACACTGTACCTAGTAGGATGTCGTCCCCCCTACCCATAGGACGACACCACTGAAGGAAGCCCCTCCCGCTCTTTACACGGGAGGTGTGGCTGACCGCTGCGGGTGTTGTGGTTGTTGTGACCTTGTTCCCACGACACCCGCCCACTAGAAGCGGAGAAAGAGGGCACCCCGGTTAGGTTTAGTCCGTGCGAGTCGGACATAACCCGCGTGCGTCCTGGCACGCGGGTATCCATAACGGATTCCCCCGGGTTAAAAAAAAAAAAAAAAAAAAAAAGGTTAGGTTAGGTTGGGGTGGGGTTAGGTTAGGTTAGGTTAGGTTAGGTTAGGTTAGGTTAGGTTAGGTTAGGTTAGGTTAGGTTAGGTTAGGTTAGGTTAGGTTAGGTTAGGTTAGGTTAGGTTAGGTTAGGTTAGGTTAGGTTAGGTTAGGTTAGGTTAGGTTAGGTTAGGTTAGGTTAGGTTAGGTTAGGTTAGGTTAGGTTAGGTTAGGTTAGGTTAGGTTAGGTTAGGTTAGGTTAGGTTAGGTTAGGTTAGGTTAGGTTAGGTTAGGTTAGGTTAGGTTAGGTTAGGTTAGGTTAGGTTAGGTTAGGTTAGGTTAGGTTAGGTTAGGTTAGGTTAGGTTAGGTTAGGTTAGGTTAGGTTAGGTTAGGTTAGGTTAGGTTAGGTTAGGTTAGGTTAGGTTAGGTTAGGTTAGGTTAGGTTAGGTTAGGTTAGGTTAGGTTAGGTTAGGTTAGGTTAGGTTAGGTTAGGTTAGGTTAGGTTAGGTTAGGTTAGGTTAGGTTAGGTTAGGTTAGGTTAGGTTAGGTTAGGTTAGGTTAGGTTAGGTTAGGTTAGGTTAGGTTAGGTTAGGTTAGGTTAGGTTAGGTTAGGTTAGGTTAGGTTAGGTTAGGTTAGGTTAGGTTAGGTTAGGTTAGGTTAGGTTAGGTTAGGTTAGGTTAGGTTAGGTTAGGTTAGGTTAGGTTAGGTTAGGTTAGGTTAGGTTAGGTTAGGTTAGGTTAGGTTAGGTTAGGTTAGGTTAGGTTAGGTTAGGTTAGGTTAGGTTAGGTTAGGTTAGGTTAGGTTAGGTTAGGTTAGGTTAGGTTAGGTTAGGTTAGGTTAGGTTAGGTTAGGTTAGGTTAGGTTAGGTTAGGTTAGGTTAGGTTAGGTTAGGTTAGGTTAGGTTAGGTTAGGTTAGGTTAGGTTAGGTTAGGTTAGGTTAGGTTAGGTTAGGTTAGGTTAGGTTAGGTTAGGTTAGGTTAGGTTAGGTTAGGTTAGGTTAGGTTAGGTTAGGTTAGGTTAGGTTAGGTTAGGTTAGGTTAGGTTAGGTTAGGTTAGGTTAGGTTAGGTTAGGTTAGGTTAGGTTAGGTTAGGTTAGGTTAGGTTAGGTTAGGTTAGGTTAGGTTAGGTTAGGTTAGGTTAGGTTAGGTTAGGTTAGGTTAGGTTAGGTTAGGTTAGGTTAGGTTAGGTTAGGTTAGGTTAGGTTAGGTTAGGTTAGGTTAGGTTAGGTTAGGTTAGGTTAGGTTAGGTTAGGTTAGGTTAGGTTAGGTTAGGTTAGGTTAGGTTAGGTTAGGTTAGGTTAGGTTAGGTTAGGTTAGGTTAGGTTAGGTTAGGTTAGGTTAGGTTAGGTTAGGTTAGGTTAGGTTAGGTTAGGTTAGGTTAGGTTAGGTTAGGTTAGGTTAGGTTAGGTTAGGTTAGGTTAGGTTAGGTTAGGTTAGGTTAGGTTAGGTTAGGTTAGGTTAGGTTAGGTTAGGTTAGGTTAGGTTAGGTTAGGTTAGGTTAGGTTAGGTTAGGTTAGGTTAGGTTAGGTTAGGTTAGGTTAGGTTAGGTTAGGTTAGGTTAGGTTAGGTTAGGTTAGGTTAGGTTAGGTTAGGTTAGGTTAGGTTAGGTTAGGTTAGGTTAGGTTAGGTTAGGTTAGGTTAGGTTAGGTTAGGTTAGGTTAGGTTAGGTTAGGTTAGGTTAGGTTAGGTTAGGTTAGGTTAGGTTAGGTTAGGTTAGGTTAGGTTAGGTTAGGTTAGGTTAGGTTAGGTTAGGTTAGGTTAGGTTAGGTTAGGTTAGGTTAGGTTAGGTTAGGTTAGGTTAGGTTAGGTTAGGTTAGGTTAGGTTAGGTTAGGTTAGGTTAGGTTAGGTTAGGTTAGGTTAGGTTAGGTTAGGTTAGGTTAGGTTAGGTTAGGTTAGGTTAGGTTAGGTTAGGTTAGGTTAGGTTAGGTTAGGTTAGGTTAGGTTAGGTTAGGTTAGGTTAGGTTAGGTTAGGTTAGGTTAGGTTAGGTTAGGTTAGGTTAGGTTAGGTTAGGTTAGGTTAGGTTAGGTTAGGTTAGGTTAGGTTAGGTTAGGTTAGGTTAGGTTAGGTTAGGTTAGGTTAGGTTAGGTTAGGTTAGGTTAGGTTAGGTTAGGTTAGGTTAGGTTAGGTTAGGTTAGGTTAGGTTAGGTTAGGTTAGGTTAGGTTAGGTTAGGTTAGGTTAGGTTAGGTTAGGTTAGGTTAGGTTAGGTTAGGTTAGGTTAGGTTAGGTTAGGTTAGGTTAGGTTAGGTTAGGTTAGGTTAGGTTAGGTTAGGTTAGGTTAGGTTAGGTTAGGTTAGGTTAGGTTAGGTTAGGTTAGGTTAGGTTAGGTTAGGTTAGGTTAGGTTAGGTTAGGTTAGGTTAGGTTAGGTTAGGTTAGGTTAGGTTAGGTTAGGTTAGGTTAGGTTAGGTTAGGTTAGGTTAGGTTAGGTTAGGTTAGGTTAGGTTAGGTTAGGTTAGGTTAGGTTAGGTTAGGTTAGGTTAGGTTAGGTTAGGTTAGGTTAGGTTAGGTTAGGTTAGGTTAGGTTAGGTTAGGTTAGGTTAGGTTAGGTTAGGTTAGGTTAGGTTAGGTTAGGTTAGGTTAGGTTAGGTTAGGTTAGGTTAGGTTAGGTTAGGTTAGGTTAGGTTAGGTTAGGTTAGGTTAGGTTAGGTTAGGTTAGGTTAGGTTAGGTTAGGTTAGGTTAGGTTAGGTTAGGTTAGGTTAGGTTAGGTTAGGTTAGGTTAGGTTAGGTTAGGTTAGGTTAGGTTAGGTTAGGTTAGGTTAGGTTAGGTTAGGTTAGGTTAGGTTAGGTTAGGTTAGGTTAGGTTAGGTTAGGTTAGGTTAGGTTAGGTTAGGTTAGGTTAGGTTAGGTTAGGTTAGGTTAGGTTAGGTTAGGTTAGGTTAGGTTAGGTTAGGTTAGGTTAGGTTAGGTTAGGTTAGGTTAGGTTAGGTTAGGTTAGGTTAGGTTAGGTTAGGTTAGGTTAGGTTAGGTTAGGTTAGGTTAGGTTAGGTTAGGTTAGGTTAGGTTAGGTTAGGTTAGGTTAGGTTAGGTTAGGTTAGGTTAGGTTAGGTTAGGTTAGGTTAGGTTAGGTTAGGTTAGGTTAGGTTAGGTTAGGTTAGGTTAGGTTAGGTTAGGTTAGGTTAGGTTAGGTTAGGTTAGGTTAGGTTAGGTTAGGTTAGGTTAGGTTAGGTTAGGTTAGGTTAGGTTAGGTTAGGTTAGGTTAGGTTAGGTTAGGTTAGGTTAGGTTAGGTTAGGTTAGGTTAGGTTAGGTTAGGTTAGGTTAGGTTAGGTTAGGTTAGGTTAGGTTAGGTTAGGTTAGGTTAGGTTAGGTTAGGTTAGGTTAGGTTAGGTTAGGTTAGGTTAGGTTAGGTTAGGTTAGGTTAGGTTAGGTTAGGTTAGGTTAGGTTAGGTTAGGTTAGGTTAGGTTAGGTTAGGTTAGGTTAGGTTAGGTTAGGTTAGGTTAGGTTAGGTTAGGTTAGGTTAGGTTAGGTTAGGTTAGGTTAGGTTAGGTTAGGTTAGGTTAGGTTAGGTTAGGTTAGGTTAGGTTAGGTTAGGTTAGGTTAGGTTAGGTTAGGTTAGGTTAGGTTAGGTTAGGTTAGGTTAGGTTAGGTTAGGTTAGGTTAGGTTAGGTTAGGTTAGGTTAGGTTAGGTTAGGTTAGGTTAGGTTAGGTTAGGTTAGGTTAGGTTAGGTTAGGTTAGGTTAGGTTAGGTTAGGTTAGGTTAGGTTAGGTTAGGTTAGGTTAGGTTAGGTTAGGTTAGGTTAGGTTAGGTTAGGTTAGGTTAGGTTAGGTTAGGTTAGGTTAGGTTAGGTTAGGTTAGGTTAGGTTAGGTTAGGTTAGGTTAGGTTAGGTTAGGTTAGGTTAGGTTAGGTTAGGTTAGGTTAGGTTAGGTTAGGTTAGGTTAGGTTAGGTTAGGTTAGGTTAGGTTAGGTTAGGTTAGGTTAGGTTAGGTTAGGTTAGGTTAGGTTAGGTTAGGTTAGGTTAGGTTAGGTTAGGTTAGGTTAGGTTAGGTTAGGTTAGGTTAGGTTAGGTTAGGTTAGGTTAGGTTAGGTTAGGTTAGGTTAGGTTAGGTTAGGTTAGGTTAGGTTAGGTTAGGTTAGGTTAGGTTAGGTTAGGTTAGGTTAGGTTAGGTTAGGTTAGGTTAGGTTAGGTTAGGTTAGGTTAGGTTAGGTTAGGTTAGGTTAGGTTAGGTTAGGTTAGGTTAGGTTAGGTTAGGTTAGGTTAGGTTAGGTTAGGTTAGGTTAGGTTAGGTTAGGTTAGGTTAGGTTAGGTTAGGTTAGGTTAGGTTAGGTTAGGTTAGGTTAGGTTAGGTTAGGTTAGGTTAGGTTAGGTTAGGTTAGGTTAGGTTAGGTTAGGTTAGGTTAGGTTAGGTTAGGTTAGGTTAGGTTAGGTTAGGTTAGGTTAGGTTAGGTTAGGTTAGGTTAGGTTAGGTTAGGTTAGGTTAGGTTAGGTTAGGTTAGGTTAGGTTAGGTTAGGTTAGGTTAGGTTAGGTTAGGTTAGGTTAGGTTAGGTTAGGTTAGGTTAGGTTAGGTTAGGTTAGGTTAGGTTAGGTTAGGTTAGGTTAGGTTAGGTTAGGTTAGGTTAGGTTAGGTTAGGTTAGGTTAGGTTAGGTTAGGTTAGGTTAGGTTAGGTTAGGTTAGGTTAGGTTAGGTTAGGTTAGGTTAGGTTAGGTTAGGTTAGGTTAGGTTAGGTTAGGTTAGGTTAGGTTAGGTTAGGTTAGGTTAGGTTAGGTTAGGTTAGGTTAGGTTAGGTTAGGTTAGGTTAGGTTAGAGTTAGGTTAGGTTAGGTTAGGTTAGGTTAGGTTAGGTTAGGTTAGGTTAGGTTAGGTTAGGTTAGGTTAGGTTAGGTTAGGTTAGGTTAGGTTAGGTTAGGTTAGGTTAGGTTAGGTTAGGTTAGGTTAGGTTAGGTTAGGTTAGGTTAGGTTAGGTTAGGTTAGGTTAGGTTAGGTTAGGTTAGGTTAGGTTAGGTTAGGTTAGGTTAGGTTAGGTTAGGTTAGGTTAGGTTAGGTTAGGTTAGGTTAGGTTAGGTTAGGTTAGGTTAGGTTAGGTTAGGTTAGGTTAGGTTAGGTTAGGTTAGGTTAGGTTAGGTTAGGTTAGGTTAGGTTAGGTTAGGTTAGGTTAGGTTAGGTTAGGTTAGGTTAGGTTAGGTTAGGTTAGGTTAGGTTAGGTTAGGTTAGGTTAGGTTAGGTTAGGTTAGGTTAGGTTAGGTTAGGTTAGGTTAGGTTAGGTTAGGTTAGGTTAGGTTAGGTTAGGTTAGGTTAGGTTAGGTTAGGTTAGGTTAGGTTAGGTTAGGTTAGGTTAGGTTAGGTTAGGTTAGGTTAGGTTAGGTTAGGTTAGGTTAGGTTAGGTTAGGTTAGGTTAGGTTAGGTTAGGTTAGGTTAGGTTAGGTTAGGTTAGGTTAGGTTAGGTTAGGTTAGGTTAGGTTAGGTTAGGTTAGGTTAGGTTAGGTTAGGTTAGGTTAGGTTAGGTTAGGTTAGGTTAGGTTAGGTTAGGTTAGGTTAGGTTAGGTTAGGTTAGGTTAGGTTAGGTTAGGTTAGGTTAGGTTAGGTTAGGTTAGGTTAGGTTAGGTTAGGTTAGGTTAGGTTAGGTTAGGTTAGGTTAGGTTAGGTTAGGTTAGGTTAGGTTAGGTTAGGTTAGGTTAGGTTAGGTTAGGTTAGGTTAGGTTAGGTTAGGTTAGGTTAGGTTAGGTTAGGTTAGGTTAGGTTAGGTTAGGTTAGGTTAGGTTAGGTTAGGTTAGGTTAGGTTAGGTTAGGTTAGGT